>JAYMDG010000026.1:0-721984 GCA_036872995.1 Hymenopellis raphanipes
TGGTCCTCGTCACAGTCACCCTTGGTCCTCGTCGCGGTCGTCCTCATCGCAGTCGTAGTCCTCATCGCAGTCGAAGTCCTCGGCACAGTCGTAGTCCTCGTCGCAGTCGTAGTCCTCGTCGCAGTCGTAGTCCCTCATCGCAGTTGTGGTCCTCGTCGCAGCGGTCCTTGGTCCTCATCAGAGTCGTGGTCTCCATCCTCGCTCGTCCAGTCCAGTCCTGTCCGTGTCATACTGGGTGATCACTGTGTTGCACGACACACAGCCTAGCAAGAGAATTCTTTCAGAGAGGATAAACAACATTGAATAAAGCTACGCACCTCACAAGACTACGCAACAACGACAAGACCTCCTTCCACAGTCCGAGAATTGTCGACGTCCATGTGCGCAAGGCAGTGCCGAATTGGAATCGTAGCAGTCGGAACGGATGGTGGTGCTGGAGTGTGGTGGTAAGAGCAAAAATCGTCTTGTATCCCAATCCGGATTTAAACCGACCAGCACGTGAGGTATACGTGGCCTCCTGCCGGCGGCAAAATGGACTTGGCCTATTTTGGGCGTGGAATGAAGGACATGGAATGGGAATGGAAATAAATGGTTGACGTGGACGGGTGGTGCTGTCAAAAAATGAATAGAAGAAATAAGTTGGGAAAAAAAATGCACCAACCTGCGCGGCGTCGCCAGACCCATCCCTGGCGTGGAGGGCCGGAGCCAGTCTTCCATATCCTACGTCGGTGCACGGCGCAGGTGTCATCCTAGTGTCGGGCTCGAAGGTATGCTAGCCCCGTTGTTGTAGTGAGGGGGGTCGCCTTTGTCGTCATGTCGTGATGGTGGTAGGAGGAGCAACGACTCCGAACGGCGCTTGATCACTGTTCGGACTAGCGGTCCGATTCTCCGCTACCAAATCTGGGCAGCGACGACAGCAATAGCACATGCGCGAAGGCTGGAGAGAGCTTGAAATTATGTAAGATACATTATCAGTATCCAAACGCAACATCTACGAGATTATAGAACATTTGAGATACAAGAATTCGACAAGTCACCAGGAAGTGTTGTGACTGTGTTGTGGTCCAGGCAATGTGGAACTGAAAATTGCGCAATTACAAAATTCCACAACAGGCAGTTGCCCAAAATTAAGTTGTAAGTAATAAATATCATTGTTAAGTATGTATCTATCAAAGTTTTGAGGAGTCGGGGGGGTATGGCGTGCTGGAACGCACGATTTGACGGTCTTTGGATCGTATACTATCTATGTAAGCTCGATTCGGCATCTACATGCAATGAAACTAACCAAATTTTACTGCTACAAGTAATATACATACTCTGCATTAGATTCCGATGCTTAGAATGGTACTCCGAGGCTGTCGTCGCCGTCCCGACCGTCAACGAGCGCTTTCCGTTCGCCATCGGATAACCGATCCGAACAATCCGGGCAGTGATCGAACGCTGCTCGTCTCTCTCCTACCATCACCACCTTTCTGAATTTGACCCGCCGTGGACAAGCCGCGCCACGAAAGGCCGTATGCGTCATCCGTATAGTTCTTTCTATCGTCTGGGCAGACGAAACCAACCCAAGGACGACTGACTGCGTAAGCCCAAGGACTGGCAGTATTCCTTCGAAAGACCGCCGCTGTCGACGTCAAGAAGCAACGGGCAGTCGGAGCTGGATTCAACACTGCTGGAGAGGGTGGATATGGTGCTGCCCGTCTGCTGGTGCGGCAGCGAGCAAGATACTGTGCGTATTTTTTTGTTCTATTTTTTTAGTCTATTCATGTCCCCGGCACGCATAGCAGCGGCGACAAGAACGGTGATGTGGTATCATCAACGACGTCTTACCTACGACGCACGCTGTCATGTGCGATACCGGCGACCGACTTTGCGTCGTTGCCATTGATCACGGAGCCCGACTTTGCATCCTCTCCCTCTGGTCCAGCCGTTTCCTCACATTGGCTGTTACTTGATTTGTTTTCGCCGGCAACTAGATTTGAAGATCCCGCAGGACGCGTAAGCCAGGCCGCAAATCTTCGGCGACGATGACGGAGACCCTTCACCGGGCAAGGACACAACAGCTTGACTCTGGAGTCTGCACAGTGCGACGTCGAGGGGCGTTCCTTTTTTCATTATAATTGTACCAGAATTGTACTGACTTAGCTTACATTTTACGACAGCGTCCTCACAATGACGACGACCGTGCCCACAACAGCAACGATCCCACGACTGCACCAAGACGACACTCTCACCAACGCTGCCGCCTAGGTACCTCGGAGTAACCGACAGCACGCCATCTATGATGATGCACGTCGGAACGTGGTCTACCATCGGCCATCCGCAATTCACAGATACATGTACCTCCTCCTCCGACAAAAAGCAAGCGCAAGCACGCTATTGAAGAGGTCCTGACTTTCGAACGATGTTATGCATCCGACATGGCCCTCGACCGCGATATGCATATTCGCTTGGCTCTAGGTGAGCGACTTGACCTAGACTATTTCTTTCACTCACTTTTTTCAGGTGAAGAAGTCGAGATGGCACTGGAGCATCCGCGTCGCGGATCGTCATGCAATGGAGCGGTGCCAATAGGCACATAGGACGCCAGGATAGTGTTCAGAAATATTGCCCAGCTCGGCCAATTTACGGACGACTTTTGCGACTGCCTCGAGGATGCCATCGAGTATGACTACGCCGGTCGCCTCTTCCAGAGGTCATACCGGAAATAGGACGGCCGTACATATCCCGTTATGACACGGCGTCGCAGCATCTGCAGTGACTTCCTTCCACCTCCGCCCTAAAGGCATACCACAAGCTGGAGCGCAAAATCGCGTTGGACGTCTCACATGCTTGGGATCCGCGTTCTATGCTCATCAAGCCCGTTCAGAGACTACTCAAATACCCCCTCCTACACCATCCTCGATCCAGACGACCACCCAGATAAAGAAAACCTGCGACAGGCGCGGAACGCCATGCAAGAAGTCGTACAGCGCGTTAACGAGGGGCGGCGCCGGTCCGGGTGAGGTAATTTCGAACGGGGTATGACGCGCGTACCATTGTGCAGCGCGTCGCCTTGGCGAAACACCTTTGTACCCATTCGGGATGGCCTGTAACAGCCTGATCTCACTCAAGATCATGAGCCAAAATCTTGACTATCTAGAGTAAGTTTGGGTGCAGACACAGAGTGTGTCATGACTTGAGTTGGCTTGTGGTGGCACAGGTTGTCCGGAGACAAGATCAGCTTAGGAAAATGGCTCAAGGTAACTTGAGGGATCTCAAGCTAGCCAGAGCACCTTGAGACATTGTTCATGGTGACTGACATCCGGAGTTGACTTGAGGCCAAAGCCTGTTTCGTGATGGATGATGCGCAAGATGTCTTACCAGTCCCGTCTAGCTGTGCGCCGAGCATGGTGGCCGAAGGCGACTGCTGCGATGGCCAAGATCGATGTAAAGGTTCTCGACGAAATGATCAAGAAAATGTTGGAGAGACAGGCATGGATGGACTATTCGATGTATAAAGCCGTAGACAGTTCCGAACAGGCCATTCTTGATCTTCTAAAATTCGTCGATTACTGCAGTGAAGACATCGAGGGGTTTACAGCTCATGTGATGAAAATGCGAGAAGAGATCCGCGCTCTATCTCGAGCCTGTGGAACGCCCTCCATTTTCTTTACACTCAATCCAGCGGATAATCACAATCCATTATCGTCATTCATTGCCGGCAAGGACATCGACGTTGATGCTCTCTTTGATAATCCGGATTCCCGCTACTCCACATTCGACCGGGCGCGCTCCCTCGCGGCAAATCCCGTGGCAGGTGCCGAATTTTTCCAGCTTATGGCTCGCGAGTTCATTGATGTATTCCTGGGAGTTGGCCGTAAAAACCGACGTGGCGTGTTGAGAAAAGTTCGCCACTATTATGGTGTTGTGGAGGCGCAGAATCGAGGCTCGCTACACCTTCACATCCTTATTTGGTTAGACGGAGCTCTTTCGCCAATCCGAATACAGCACAAAGCATCTAACGATCCCGAGTTCAAGCGCCGTTTGTTCTCCTGGTTGGATAATATTTTCAGTCACGACTTTCCGCCAGGCACAACAGCGGGAAACTTGAAAGGCTGGGAGCGCATAGCATGCTTGTGTGGCCGGCCACCGCATCCCGACTCCCCGGACTTCGATATCACCTGGCCTCAGTATGTGCGACATGTACTGGAGGCCTCCGGGCAGGAACACGACCACAGGGACTCATGTTTCAAAAAGCTTACTCGCTCCTTCGCTTCTCTCACACCAGAGGAACGTCACCCCCGGTGCTAGGATAACTAGTTGATGCTGGCTGTAGCCACATTTACCCGATGTCTTAATAAGTGGCTACAGCCACTGCTGGTGGCTACAGCCACATATACACTCTTATTGCTCTCCACTCCGGCCTGTTACACCCCCGCTCTCAGTTGTGACACGTCCCAATGCGGAAGACACGTCGCCAGCGCGCCATCAGACCATCCCAACGCGGATAAATGTTCTCAGACGGCGGCAGCGCGCGTCGTTGGTCACCAAAAATTGCCGCCTAAATGTTACTGTCATTCCCGCTAATACTACTCACACACGATTCCTATCCTCTTCCCAGATTGCTCTCTCCATCACCCTCGCGCCACATCGACTCGAAATATGCCTTCATCCGGCGCGCGCAAATGCCGCTCTCCTGCTTCGCAAGATACGCACGACGGCCATCGTTGTAGTCTTGAGCCACGGCCACATCCCTCATGGCTGCCCTTTCCATCCACTGTTCCCTCCTCGTAGTCGAGCGACTCCAGGCCACGTCTCATCTCTTCCTCCAGCAACGCCACCTCTTCCCACCATCTCTCTCTCGCGAGAGCTTTGCAAAATTCAACACGCACGCCACAGCCCATCAGTCGCCTCGCATTACCACAAAATAGCAACACATACCTTCAGAGAGCATCTCGGGCGCATCGCGATCTGGACCACCCAAAGTCGTCCATATCCAGGACATCTTGTCGCGTACCTGCTCTCTTGATCGCCTCGGCTGTCGTCCCCGCCTCC
The DNA here is from genome assembly GCA_036872995.1 of Hymenopellis raphanipes. Classification (NCBI taxonomy): domain Eukaryota; kingdom Fungi; phylum Basidiomycota; class Agaricomycetes; order Agaricales; family Physalacriaceae; genus Hymenopellis; species Hymenopellis raphanipes. The sequence goes on from JAYMDG010000026.1 coordinate 5,038, forward strand.
CGAGATCCTGCACGTCCTAATCGTCTTGTTGCTGCAGCGTCCGCCTCTGCCTCCTCAGTCAAATCGAGATCCGCATCCTTCAGTTCGGGAATTCCTTGCATTTATCCTTCCCCACCAACGCTATCAATGCCTCGCGCGCCACTCGATATTTCATGGCATGCCCCTTGATATTCTCGCCCACCGTATCCAGCAAACCTTTCGCCCTCGTCAGAAGCACCCCGACCCTCAAATGTTTTCTCGGAACTTCACCAGGACTGTTTCGCGATGAGCTTCAGACGAATGGCGGACAGGGCGTCTGTAAGCTGCCCACGACGAACCCTCTCCTCTAGCGTAAACAAATCCTCGTGGCACAGGTCTCGGCTGGCTTGCGGAATGGCAGAAGGCAGCCAAAGCTTGATATCTTCGGCTAGTATGACCGTATTCGATGTGCGCGCTCTCTCTTCCTCCGCCTGCCATAGAGCCTCTGCGGGAGGCATTAACAACAGCTGTTGACGTCGGAAGGACTTCAACTGCCGCGCAAGGGCGACACGACGTTCCTGGAGCTTCTCTTTCTTCCCCAAAGATAAGTTCAATTGACTAGCCGCTTCAATACTGATTGATCGTCTGTAGATTATTCAGTACTGCAACCCAGGGAAAATGAGCAACACGTACGCCGTTGATTCTAGATGAATGCCTCGAATAATTAAGCCGTGGGGGGAGCTGTCCTTCGTTAGAGCGCGCGATGTCTGTATAGCCTCTAGCTCTTCTTTCCGGAGATCTGCCCTTACACTTTGCTCGGACAAACCACCTGTGGACTCGGATGGTGCAAAAGGCGACGGTTTGGATCTATCCTTGCCCCACTCGGTGACCAAAGTTGTCCAGTCCTCCAAAAGCTCCGGAAGCGTGCTCACGACCTCCTCGAATGTTTTCGTCTGGGTATCGTACTCCTTTCGCGCAATGACGAGTCGACGCGCAAGTAGTTTCCCTATCAAGGTTGAGTTCACGAAAAGCCTTCTATTTGAATTGAGAAAACCTCACCTAAACCCACATTCTTTTGAAAGTTGTGTTTATCACACCGGTCCTCAATCCTATCGCGACGGCTCCCAACATCCATTTCCTTCAGATCGTTTGCCATACCGTTAAGAACAGACCATACTCGCCTCCGCGCCTCACCATCTGTTTTCCCCGCGCCTGGAAGATATAGCAGAGACCAGCGAAGTCTTGCAGATAAACGGCAACAGACATCGCCGTGCCAAACCGGCAGCAGCACAGAACTCGCATTCCTTCTCCTGGTGTCCACCTCATTGCTAAAGGCAACTTCGTGCGACGTTCATCGACATGCTTATTATATCGACAAGCTACGTCAGACGTGAGGAGGACGTCGAGCCCACCAGTCATCTTTGTTGCTCCCCAGTATATGTAATCCATGCTCGACCACCTGTGAATGAAATGAGAACAGTCGCAGACAAGCAATCGCACCTACCGCTCTCCCTTCTGCAAATCTCCCAAGCTCATGGACGCACGCATTGGCTGTCGAGCACAAACACAGCCAGCTACGCCCGACACCCGCAATCCCGCTGTTAGACGCGACTCTCGCTGCATCATCGCAAGAACGCGACACACGTACTCACCTAAAATCGGTGTTAGTACATATCCCGTCTCCACGACAATTTGGTTTAACTTACATCCTCCTCCTTCACAAAGTTCTTAAGTGATTCGCAGAAAGTCCCAGATGTGGCCAGATCCCAGCGCCCATGTACAGTGGGGCGTCCCCCGACTATTCTGTCGTAATCGCTCTTTAAGCCGGAAGTTGGCTGGTCCACGCCGACGACAGGCGATATAAAAACCTGTAAAACATGTTACCATTCTTGTCTTATATCCATTTCAATTCACGTACCTCATTGCGGGATTATCTCGCCAACCCTCGGGGATGTTGACGCCTCGCGAGGGCACGCCCAACACTGCACTGCTATCGATCCCTCCTTCGCAGTAGTCCAACCACCCATTAGATGTCCCACTCCCGCGCGCCGCAAACGCATCAAAAACGCCCACCGACGCGTCATCCGACCGAAGGCCTTCAGAGCGGTCTGGTACCTTCTGTTCCACGAGGATCGGTCATCTGTTCCAGAGACGCGACGAAGTCGCGGACGTTGACTGGGCGACCGTCGACAGCAACCGAAACATATCCAAAACCTCGAATGTGCGCACGTCGCAGGATCCGTACTAGTAGCTGGGTACCATCCGTCGCGCAAAAGCTCTTCCACCGCGCTCAAATCCTCTGCGACACGACATCCGCACGGCCAAACATTCACCTCGCGAACCCCATTGACGTGGACAATCGTAAGTTTCCGTTGTGAACCAGGGTTCACGCATGTCGCGCCATGATGCCCCAGCTGAAATACGGCGCCCATTTTGGCCTAGCGTAGTTCTTTCCCAAAAATCTCCTGTCCAAACCTGGTATCTAAAGTGTTAATAGCATAACTCGTAATTCATTGAAATCACCCACCTTTATAATGTGTAGTGGAGTTTGCGCGATGTCGTTTCAGGCAGCAGCCCTTACACTCCAAGAACTCGCCACAAGTTTCGCATTTATACAGTTCCGTCACCGAGGAAGAGCCGTCACGCGGCGTGGCACAGTCATTCGCCGTAGTCGTCTCCAGTACAATCCGGCAGGACGTGCAGGACGGCGGTCCCAGAAGCCCGTGTATTGCCTCCCTTCGTATGCTCTCCATCAGGTATGTGGGGATATCCTCGCGGAAGTGCGCCATAGGATCATCCTGAACCTAACGTCAGTTTTTGTTTTGCGTCCATGAATCAAAACGTACAGTGCTCGTATATCGCTTACGCTTCCCCGTTCCCTCAAAAGCATGGAGCTCATCAGGCCCGTCCTCCGTCCCAAACATTGAAAGGACATTTACCACATCATCGCCTTCGTCGTCCCTCGTCCCTCCTCATCCATGATACCAGCCGGCTCCCAAGATGGTCCATCGTCGTTTGTTGCAGACACCTTTTTGTCTCTTCAGGACTGCCTCTGTAACATTACGCGTGTAACCGCGTCGGTGGTCCTGTGACATCCTATAAACCGTGTCCACCGGAGTAGCGAGAACATTCTGGGTGCCATTTGCAAATGAGGCCACACCCATCGACTTCAGTAGGTTTGTCGTTGAGAGAGGTTGGTCCCACATTGTGTCCTGGGTACGCATACGGTTTCCGGGCGGAGCTCGAAAGCCGCCATAAAGATCTCTCTAGACAGAGCATCGCCATCCTCTGTAAGGCGAGCGACGCCAGGTCCTTGGGACGGTCCAATGCCGAAATTGACAGCCAAGGCTTGGTCGTGGAAGAGACGTCTCTGCTGGCGTTCGTACGCACTGCGAGAATTTCGCAAGATTCGTCTCCCTACGCGACATGAGTGTCAACGGTAACGTGAAAGCCAGGGGCACGTACCTTACCGCGTCGTGTGGTGGTTGGGTGGAACCAGCCACCCAGCACAGCCACACGTCACTTTGGGAATTTGCACAGCCACCAAGCGATTATTGAAGCGATTTTAAGAAATCCATTCATCGTGTACTGCCCTCCTGTAGACAGTATATACCAAAAATGATATACAAGCTTTGTCTAATAAATGTATTGGTAGCCGCCGTGCGTAAGGGAATCGAAATAGAGCAAATTTTTTTTTGAAAGAATAGAAAGTCGCGTTGACAATGTCGGGATCAATCCAACATCCGTGTAAGAGTATCTCTGCATCGTAGATCCTTACAATTCCCCCACCTAAATTTCTCCAACACAATACACACGTTATCCGTCAATCTCAGGCATGACCGACACAGTGTGGCGCTCATCGTCCTCCACTTCGCGTTGTCGTCGCACACTCGACGAGAATTGACAGGCGACATCATAAGACAAGATAGTCATACGACGACTTGCATGGCGTTGTCCTCGAGTCAACATCCAAAGATGGCGGACCATGAATATACCTAATGTCGCCACTATCAGTAAAGGTTGTGAATGTCTGCTGATAACACCACTCACCTGCGTCGACGAAGGCTGACACGCTCAGACCGCGTTGAACTGGGCCAATAGAATGTTTGACGCTCTCTGCTGTTTCATTCAGATCGCATCCGTGCGCGTCGCGGTGCGGTTGATGCGTAAGTGTTAATTGAGTATCGTCGAGTACCAAAGACCTAAGCCATTAGTCTCTGCCAGCAGTAATATTTGCAAGGAATACCTACCTGGTGGATACTGTAGGTGTCGACATGGTGATGGTCAAGTTGCAGTTCCAGACAGCGATACCGTGTCATATATCATTGCGCGCGAGGGAACCGCTCTAGACAGTAACCAACCCTGTAACCGAAACGTCTGTGACTGTCCCCGCAGCGATGAATCCGCGTGGACGCATTATGGAGCAAGATAAGTGGCTGCGAACATGATCGTTCTGGCTAGAGCCAGTTGGCACAGCCACTTCTTAAGAAGGCTCGCTTTCTTTCAGCACGTTTACTGAGCATTCAAACATCCAAATTTCAGAGTGTATAGTCTATGTAAATCAACGTAGTCAAACTATTGAGAGTCGTCATGTATGACGACTCCCCAAAAGTAAAATAATCAGGCTAGTAAACGAGTGCCATTGAGAGTCGCCACTTGTAGGCGACTCCCCGAGAGTAAGATAGATATGGGTTTTTTAGTAAACAAAATAGCCGAGAGAGATGGGTCACAGAAACGACCGACATTGAGAGTCGCACAACCGGCTGCGACTCCCCGTGAGCACCTTCACCACTCCATCACCTCACGCTCCACTTGAGCTCGGAATGGAGCCCTCGCCCCATCCTGGGACGTCCGCGCGGCGTTGCAGAACCCAAAAATTACGGAAATGCCAAGTGCGCCGCAACACGCGCGTGAGACTCTAAGCACTATGGTCAGTAAGATGATTGAAACATGGTAATGGCACCCTACCTTTCCTTTGGCCAAATCAGTAGGCGTTGACCATGTCGGGCTCTCGAGGGAAGGGAGGATTGAACATCCCAGGGAATCGACTGGTGAAGCGCTCCCAAATGTCCAGCCAAAACGGTTCCATCTCGTCGTGAGTGTCGACGTAGTCCTGGCATTCCTGGATATGCTCGTGGATCCATTGTTTCTGCTCGGGGGTGTACGCGTGGAAGCCTAGAAAACGTTAGTGGTGTCTTCGACGCGAAAAGTCGAGCAACTAACCGAGTCGCGCACCAGAGACAGCGATTCCTCGCGCGGGCTCCCGGGCGAATGGAGGAGGACGTGGAGCTTGTGCAGCTTGCTGTGCACGGCGTTCCGCCAGGTGCTTGGGCGGTCCTTGGGTGACCTGAGCCATACGGCCGCTCTCTCGAGTGCGTTTGGGCTTGGGACGCTCCCAGACGGGTTCAAGAACAGCGTCACCCATGTCGTCGGCCAGAGAACTGCCGAGGAGGTCGCTGAAGCCTGGGAGAGCAGCCGAATCGGTGGGAAGGTCGGTGGGGACAGGCGTCCCCACCGGGGAAGGAGGTGGGCGGGGAGGGTGGAGCAGTAGAAGACAGCATGTCGCGATAGACGGGACTCTGCGCCGAGGGGAAGAGGCAGGTGGAGCCGTAGATTGGGTGAGACACATGAATGAACTGGGGGATGAACGAAATCAGAGGGGCTGGCCAGCCTTTTATACTTCAACGGCGTTCGTGTGGAAACCCGTGGATCAAATATCACGGAAAACTAATTGGAAAGATGCCGGAAAAAAAGTGGACAAAAAAAAAAAGCTCCGCAAGTCTCACACAATGCGAGGGACAGCCCTGAAGAAAAGTGGTGGCGTGTACGAATGACAGAATGTCGATAGCGAGGATAAGACGTAAAGCCAGAGCGGTACAGGTGAGAACTTGCGGTCCAGAGCACGGATCGTATACGGACTTTGAAGGCGGTTTAAAGGAGTGTGTGAACTGAGGATGGATTGGCAGAAAAGTGTTACACAGACGCTGTAAAGACGGAGGAACAGTAACTGTCGGGTTGAGACGAGGCAAGCATGATTGTTCGAACGATTGTGGTTGAAGATAGAAGAGGGAATCAAGACAGCGTCATTTCGGATGTCGGACCGGGCTCTATGATGACGTAGGTGCAAGAGGTTGAATTCTGCAAGTAAGAAATACGCGTTTATACAGGCATCGTACACCCAGGAAGTACCTAAGATAGATAGAAACAATGTAGATTATATTAAATATATAAATGAGAAGTCTGCTAGTCCATCCAGTGTCGGGAAAATAAATCTCGTAAAAAAGTTGAACAAATGAGGCTCGGCAACAAGGATTTGATACTTAACACTGAACCACTCGCAGTGTTTTTGTAACTGCTGCATCCGGTGCTCCTCGCATTGTCTTCTACCTCTGCAGACCACTCTATACATGGGCCGTAAGCCTAAATATCTTACAGAGGAGGAGCGCCGTTTGGCGAGAGCACGATACGACGCAGATTATTATTCAAAGTAAGTCCGTCTCAGTTCGATCAGGAGAAAAAGACCGACCGTACTCTACCTCTTACCACCACTTCCTTAGGAATCGCCGGAAGATTCTGCGACGTAGGAAGCGCATGTACGCCGAGCGCACACATGGCTCGGACGAGGACGGACACGACAGGCGTCGCGGTCAACGGTGCGTTGATGAATATACCATGTTCAATTTTTTCTGATTGTTTCGATTAGAGAGCCCGATAAATCTTTGCCCGAAGTCTCCACCTCGTTCAAGATAATATCGAGGCAGCTCAAGAAGTACCACACTTTTATTGCCCCGAACCTCAGGAAGTACGCGGAAACGTTGTGTGCAGACGCGATCGACACGACATCCATCATTGCTTTTGGAGGACGCCATGGATCATCTCCACGACCTCGCAGAGCCAGCGCAGAATGCCTGCAGTCGTATCTGGGAACTGACGGGTGCCTCCGAGGAGTATACTCAGGCGAAGGAACTGGCGGATGAGTTCAGACAAGCTCTGAATGTTATCGGCGACCTGTTCGCCGAGGCCACCAACGATCCCACAGATATGCTTATCTTGCAGCGAGGCAGAGAGAATCAAACATTGCAGTATTTTTCATTGTAACTCCCGCACATACACGTTCGCATTATTCATTGTCTTACTCGGACTCTACCCCCAGCTCGAGCCTCCAAATACTTCACGCGGGCAAGTTCTACAGTATCCCAGGATTCATGAACAGCCTTCGACACACCAATAACGTTGAACGCGCATTCTGGTCTGCAATGAGAGTGAGTACCTATACCGATTGTTCCTGACCGTCGAAGATACGTACTGAGAATGAAAAATACCGGGAGATCGACCTTGATAAACGCAATACCAGCGGCTGCTGGAAGCACCTGAATTGAGGGGATTGTTGAAATCACTCTCGGGCGCCATCAGAAACGAAGGAATGCTTGGGAAACCAGCTATGGCGGTCCCTTGCTCCGCCCGCAGCACTAAACCCAGGGAGACAGCATGTTCGAAAGCCGCCGACGCATGCTGTCTCGAGATATAGCCTTGATAAATGGAGGATGCTCCAGAAATTACGGCCTGGACGCGAGCCCTATATCCCCATGAGTCTCAAAGCTTTCAGTGACGGAGAAAACACGCCACCATTGCGTGTAAACGCCAGGTTCTTTTCCATAGAAAACGACCCAGGCCGCAGACCGAGAACGCTTCTTGGGTCTGCGTGTTTCTGCGACCACACGGACATCCGAGTGCGTGTGCTTGATTTCGGCAGCCTGGGACCTAACAGTGTGGATTAGGCATGCAACCCATATGGTTCACATAGGGCTACGAACCAATGAGCAGTGGTAGCGGGCAGGGCGGCCATCTTTCGCGGTGAGGTGAGGCGATAACGCGTGGGCGACGGCACAGAGGGAGGCGGAGTAACCGGTCGAGGACTCGTCGTCCTGGTGCGGGGTTGATCCAGCGTGAGTGCTTCCAGAGCACTCGCAAGTTCGTCAGTTGGTGGATCTATAGAAAAACAATTAGAGATTATTATGAGTACAATGTGAAGGATGAGGTGGAAAGCAGCGCAAACCAGTAGACGGTACCACTGCGGGTTGAAGCAAGGCATCGATAGGTGCAGGATCCAGCCTTGAGACAGAGACTTTGGCGCCGTAGCGGTCGAATCCTTGTTCGATTTCACTATCAGACATGTTGGGAGAAAACAAGATGACTTTATTTGGACGGCTTTACAAAAAAAAAATCCTTTGGCGCATGTACAACTAACAGCATGGACGACTACTCGACTAAGTATAGATGGCGACGATACCGGGAATAGCCAAAAGAGCATTGAAGGCATCGACGGCCGCCTGCTGGGTCTCATAATGCTTGTTAGACCCCCAGGAATTCCCGAGGTGAGGCGGTGGCGATAGCCCTAAAAAAGACGATGAGAGATGAACAACATTATGAATTGAAGGGGACTTACGCTTGAGTAACAATGCCGACCTTGCGGCCTTTCGAAACGACATAATAGTGGGCCGAAGTGATCATCGGGTTCACCCTCATGACGGTGGGGACAAAATCGCATAGCATCCCAATCGCAGCGGGAGTAGCATTGGGGGCTGTGGGAAACGTGAGATTCACGGTAGATATGAGCGGAAAGAAAACCAACCTGGAGCCGCAGAGACGACTGGGACAGTGGGAGGCGCAACGTCGGCGGCTGACGGAAGTGTAAGAATACAGGCGAAGATGTAAAGGGAAAACAATACCGTCTTGCGTGCTGGCGAGGGCGGTGTCCGACATACCATGCGTAGCAGGATTGTCAATGGCAGACTCAACAATCTCGAACTCCTCGGCGGCGGCGGGGCCATTGAGGGCGTCAACGCTGGAAGCAGCGAGGGAGTGGACGTTGGACTCGGTGACTGAAGCAGCCACCCCAGTCGGGGTAGCTGCTTGAGTCGAGGGGTTGGAAGGCTCAGACATATTGGGACGACGGTGGGCAATGTGGGCGAAAGATTGAATGGGAGGAATGAGGGAACGTCTAGATGGCGAGAGATTTATGGGCGGCGGAGATTTCCGTTGGAAGATTTCTGTATGAAGATTTCCGTAAGAAATTGTCCCGTGAATAAACGGTCCGTAATTATTAGTCTATAAGGAAAAAAAAGAGGGCGCGGCCTGGTTCGCGATAGCAGGGGTGATGAAGCAGCAAGGCCTAGTCTGTTTCCATAGTAGAGTTCAGCCGTCAAGTGGCTGTAGCCACTTCGTAACCGAAATAGCGTCAACTTCGCAGAACGGCGCCTGGAACCATCTTTGTTTATTAGCGTTACACAGGTAAGACTGCAGCCACCTACCTGGGTACGACGATTGACGAATACCGTATACTGTCCAGGATGGAAGAGACAGCAAAAGAGCGCCACATTAACAGCAAGGGGAAGGTAGAGCGCGGAAAGCAGCGAATGGACAAGGCCCTACGACGCGACAAGAAGTTCTGGGCCGACGGCGGACGCGAACGCGTCCTATCTTCTTGGATCCCAATCTTCGCTGATGCCCTGTCCAAGGGCTGGCGCTTGCAGAGAGCCGTCCTACAGTTGTGCTGCCGAGCGTACCATTACCATGTGCCGTGGACTCTGACGGACTGCGAAGAGCCACCCCAGCCTTTCCGCCAGTGGACTCCCCAAACACCTCGCGATGAGCTGGACTTGTCAGCGGAGCAGGAGAAGGAATATGCCGTCTACTGTAAGGAAACGAACGAGGTGAGTTTTTTTGGAGGATACGAGAGAATCATAATAATTAATACACACCTTGATAGCGCATTCGTCGTTGGCTCACGTATCGATCGACAAAGCTCATGCGAACTTATTCGCAAGTACGCGCCGCGAATATTGACGACCCCTATGTGCGGATGATCAACAAATTTCTCGACATCAACAAGCCCCCGAAAGCACGACAAGCCGACCAAGAATGGAGCCATGCTCACTACGAGGAGTTGATTAAGCCGACGGTTGAAGCTGAGTGGCGCGACCACAAGCTGAAGGAAGGTATCGATCCCAAGAAGGGCGTTTTGGCTGGGTTTCGCACGAAAATTACACGTCGGTTGTTCATGCAATTGCCGCAGGAGGAGCGTGCTGAGTGGAAGCAGAAGGCAACGGCGGAGTCGGCGAGGTTGCGGAAGGAGTACGAGGAGGCCCTCAATAAGCCGTATCCCACTGATCCAGAGAGTCGTCAGAGGTACGTGTATCGCCGGTCTGAGAAAGTTGAATGATGGCTGACGGTTTTCGCAGTGCTATAAACGGGTTTAACAAGTTCATCACTCCATTGTTGGAAGCATGCTCGGAGATCATGGGATGTAAAATCCTTGTTTTGGCGGGCGGTCCTATCCCGCGTTTCGGAGGGAGTGTACGCGCGTTTGGGTAAGTGTTTGTAGCAATTAGTGGGTGCAGAGCGAGACTGATAAGCGTCCTGAAAGTGTCTCCGTAGGCGTTAATAAAGATCCTATGCCGACAGATTTCGCGGAGTACAATCCGGATCACTACGCCATGGTCCTGAAACTCTACAAGCAGTGGCTGGGGACGTGTTATACCGCAGCTGATAAGGCTGCGGCGGCGCTGTCCAACGCGGATGACGACGCGGATGAGAATGATCCCGCTGTGGTTCAGGCCGCGTCGAGTTTGGTGGAGGAGCTTAGCGAGCTGAATAAGACGATGGACTACACTGCTGATGATGAAGAGGGCGATGAGTCAGATGATGATGACGAGGAGGATGACGAGGGGGAGGAAGCCAAGGGACGAGAATGATGGGGGACAGCAATCGAAGAAAAGGAAGCACGGCAAGACAGTTCCAAACCAACCGCGGAAGAAGCGAAGCGTTGAGGGTGAGAGAAGAGTGTCGGAGGAGGAAAGGAGAATGAGAAGAGAGGGACGCAGAGGTGCAAGATGACCAAAACGACTACGAAGGGGAGGGCTGGAGCGAGCGTGTTACGCAGCTCCGGCGGCTCGGACGTTAATAATGTGGAGGCCGTCGACGATGGTCGAGGACCATTGTTGCAGATGCCCGACGTGAATATGGATGGTGACGGCGTTACGCCTCTGCGTCTACCTGGACCAGACGACGCTCCGGTCAGAGACGCGTTCATGCCACAGGCCGAGAATAACGCCTTGGTTGCGAACCCACAGTGGAATACCGCCTTTCCATCGACCAACAACGACTCGCTCCCATCGCAGGTTCCTTCAGGCGAGTTCTCCTTTAACGAGTGGGCGAACCAGGGCTCCAGCGCCTTTGGTACTGGCATGCAGGTGGATCCGACCGATCTGTCAACTTGGGGGGTTGATTGGTCAGATGCGGGTTTAAACAACCTGATGAATACCGACTCGGCGAATCTGATGCCGGACATCTCCAACAACGGCACCCCAGACACGACAGCGAATTTTCCTAGCGTATATCCCCCGAGTGTAAACGTCGTCAACAACCCCGTCAACGACCCCGTCACCAGCGTAAACACCATCGCACGCGTCATCCCCAGCGCGCATGACGTATCATTCAACGTGCAGGTCAATGTGGGTTCGAGTGCAAAAGACGATTTGGTTGATGTTGGCTTGGCGGAAGCACCACAGTGGTTCAAGTCGTTGTGGAACGTGTTGAAGAGCAAAGACCTGGGAAAGAAATACACTGCCTTAATGAATGCATGGTATGAGCTAGAGAAGACGTACGGATTTGTGAACCTGGCACGCGACGGATTACCTGCGAAGTCGCGACCACCGTTGGTTTCGAGGTGGATAAAGAATGGAAGGAGGACGATGCTGGGCGTGAACGAGAAGGATGACGATAAGACGGATTGGAAAGAATTTACGCAGCAGTACCGCGAGTGGTATGCGCTGTGGCAGCCAGCGTGGCGCGTACGGGATGCGAACGGCAACTGGATGCAGGTGAAAAAGTCCGGTGAATCATTTGCAGAGCTGAAAGCGAAAGGGGCGAATGGTATGAGTGGCGTGGTTGGATCGTTGAGATGGTTGAAGGAGCAGTTAGATGTGCTGGAGGATGACGAGCGAAAGGTCAGGGAGGTGATGGTATGGGAGAAAGCCGTAAATGATGCCATCTGGACGATGGAATCATTACGTAGTGAGTGCGCCTGAAGTTGGACGGAGGGGCCGGAAATTCCACATTTTGTAGTGTATAGAATATACTATAAAATATATTCTGTACGCCACACCGCAGAGAGCGCGAAAGCCAACATAGTTTTACCAGGCACAGCCACGGGAGACTGGCGAACTTCGAGGTGAGCGAGACTTTCGGACTACTTAAAATGAAGTGCACCAAGCACTATGAAGAGTGAGAAGAACAATGGAAGGCCGAAACGTAGTAATGGTATCGGGGGAGCGGGAATATGAGTGGGACCGGGTATACGGTCCGAATGCCGGAACCATGTCAAATTGGGAGGAGTGCACCCTACATCCAAATCGGGCAAATACCCGAGCGAACCCTACTAAAAGCAGCAATTCTATTATTGGACCACCCGGCGGGGGCAGCAGCTGGCTAAAACATCCGAATGCGTGACCGGCAACTGCCGCTGAAACCCAAAGCGGAAGGTGGCTACGCAATCTAAGCCACCGCGGTGGCTACAGCCACATATTAACACAAGAGGTCCACCTGGCTACAGAGGTAAGAGAAAGGCTTTATTTTACAGCTATGGCTCGGAACGTGACAAGCTTTGTTGATTCTTTTATCCTTTAGATCTCGTTCCCGAAACTTACATGGACGACAATGGGTGCATTTTTTTCCGATGGCATAACGCCAACATGGTCGGTCACAACACCACCATTTCAGGCGCCTTTCAGTGCAATACCGATGGGAAATTTATTGGATCGGGACCTTTTGCATTAGCGCTTGGAGTCTATATGATGAATTATACAACCAAGATGACACTAGATTCAGCTGTCGTCATGACTGCCCTCGCTGCTGCAACCGCTTCTCTCCAACGCGCAGAACAAGGCTCCGGCCCTGATAGCCGCGATGACCGTGATGAGCATTGTCGTCGGCTGCTTTTGAAGACCCTGAACCAGATGAATAGCCGTCGTGAGCTTTCCGGTCAGCAGGTTTCATCCGCTCTTCTCAGTATTCCCAATCACTTCACGGATTGCGACTTTCAAGTCGTTTATTGGTCTAGTCTCCTCTCTGGGCTGTCTCCCTCCCTATTTCCTGCTATTAAACCGTCGACGGACGAATCGAATGCTACTGAGGAGGACACTGATGATTTGGGCCCGGGGCGCAAATGTAAACCTTTTCAACTTTTGTCACATCCCATTATTAACAGATGATGTTGATAGTATCGATAACGACGATATAACACGAGATGACCTAGTAGACCTTGCGAATGCTCGTGTCACGCTTCCCGGCCATCCGGCTAGGGAACCATTGCCGTCCTCTATTGTTTATGATGCTCTGTATCGGCCGCTCGAACTCGAACATATTTGTTTGTGGGACCAACTGCGTCTGTATGATAAAGTTGCCATTACTCCTATTGCCCATCCGTTTCTTGGAGAAACCGGAGAGGACAGTGAGCCTCCTGGTTCGTTTCATCCTGGCCTGTGTATGAAAGTTGTCGTTCTTATTTATCGTATCTAGGTGATTGCCCTCAACCGGAAACATTACATTTCGTGCCGGGCCATCCACAATACGATACCTATGTTCTTAGAAAGCGCAGTCATGCGGTAATACCCGTACTGACTGGGTTTTCTATTCCACGACGTGACTTGCAAGACCAACGTGATAAATACTGTGTCGCAATGCTCGCACTTTTCTATCCGTAGTCCCGAGCGTTGGATAGCCCCATCAAAGGCATTGAACAATCTTGGGATGAGGCTTGGGTAGCCTGTTTGCGCGATCTGCCATCTTCTAGAGTTGCCATTGTGGACCACATTCACCCTTTAATTCCCCTGTTTGCCTAATACCCTGTCCTCGGACACAATACCATTTGCCTAATAGTCTGCCCATGGACAGGCTGTCTACCGACACCTACATGTCAAATAGGTGGTTTCTGGCAAAAAGATAGTCAATAAGAATGGAACCGACAGCCCAACCAAAGAAACTCTTGGTATCGCTTGCCCAGAAGCTCATAAGCCACTACACTATACAAGCTTGTTAACCTAAAGGACAATCTCTCTTTTAATCCCCTCCACCATAATAGGTTTCAATGGTAATCGAACACTCAAGCTTAAAAAGTGCAGTTTTGGAGTATATACAAGCATGTAAGCTACTACACTATACAAGCTTGTAAAGGCAGCAGACAATCTCTTTTTTGATCCTCCCATCCTAGTAGTTTCCAATGGTAATCGAACTCTCAACCTCAAAAAGAGGCCGATGCGAATCTGCCGAATAGCATACGTAACCACTGGACTACATACGCTGGCTATCTGTCAGGCTGACAGCCTCAAGACCCTACAGACCCAGAACATATTATTGTAGTCTACTGGAATGTTTTCAACCTCCAAATAGTTCAAATACTCAAATTCTCGCCTATCACTGCCATTGCTTTAATCGGACAACACGAAATCAATAAATACCTAAGCTATTCTACTCATCTCCGACTAGTGTTTCATCCTCGCTCTCGCCTCCCTCTTCTGGCTCGTCGATCTCTTCCCAGTCGTCTGGTTCATCCTCGATATCAACACCCTCCACCTCCCACATGGTCCTGAAACTCCCCGCCAACGTGCGGCATACTTCAGCCTGCTGTGCCGCATAGGCGGATATGCCTTCCTTGATCTCCGGCGCCAACCTTTCATCCTCGCTCTCTCGACGACTATCCCACCATACGGCTTTTTTCTCCAGCGTGATTGGCGTCCGTCGCATTTCCTCGGATATAAACTTTTTCTCCTCGGACCATCGCAAGGACCGTGCCCGACTCTTCAGCCACTCGACGCGACAACCTATGATGATGTTGAAACTCGGACGAAAGCAGCAGGAGAGCAGAACTCACTCTCAATAACATCCGCTCCCTGTCCCGTCTCCGTCGCCCATATCCAAGAGAGTTCCGCTCCACCCTGTCCCAAAGGAAGTAACACATCGATATCAAAGGCTCCTCCTGCCATGTTGTTTATGTCGGCTTCTCTCAGCGGGCGGAGATCAATAGTCCAAGAACCGCCGGGTTCCAACTGTTCGAGAGCGCGTCGACAGCGCCGGTATCTATCCGCCTGGAAGTTCCGCCGCGCTTCGATGGTATCGATGCTTGTCTGTGCACGGGTCCTTACGCCTTGGCCATCCGTTTCGTCGCGACGAAAAGCCACCAAACTCCTTAACGCGCGCTCGCAATCTCGCATAGCGTGTAGGGCATCGTAGCATTGCCCTTTTCGAATCTCGGCCTCTTTCTTGTCGATATCTCCTATGCAAACCGTCGACCGCCTGTCTGCAGAGAACGCTGATGGCAGCCACAGTTTCTCATCCTCCACTTGTACAGGATGCGTACGAGCTACACTTTCTCGCTGTAGTTGGGCCCGCACTCCAGGCATGTACACCAACTGAACAGTGCGAAAGTTCCGAATGCGCCTCGCTAGCGCGACTCGTTTCTTCTGAATTTCGGCGGCCTGGGCTTGTGTCAGGGTTCCTTCACCGTCAGTGAGGAGTCGTAGCTTGGCCCTGTAAAATCCTGAATAAATATCGAAAATACTTATCAGTCGAGATGACTTACTGATGCTCCTCGATAAGAAAACCATTGGTCAGAACACCACAAGGTGACGTGTCGTGAAGAGGTATTTCACCAGCCTCGTAAGAGAGTCTTTCACGCTCTTGCACACGATAACGCGCCTTGGCCTCAGTATCACCTGCCGGGAGGACATTAGATACGGTTATATGAATGCAAAACCTTTCTTACGATTCGCGTCGTCCTGTGCATATGGGTTCGGGCGACTATCCTTGTCCTTCTCCCAAGCCTCGATCCACTCCGTCCAGCGCGCGACAACGTCAGCAGGAAGGTGTGCGGTGAAATCGTTGTGCAACGGCGTCTGTTTTGCAGTTTGGAGGCGCGCCTTCACGCTACGTTTAAGGAAGGTAGAGCCTGGGTGGTCCTGAATCAAATGCATAATTGAACGACAACGACGACGAACATACCCATTCCAATCAGTTTGCACCAATTGTGGAACCCGAATTGATCATCCAGAGTATCGGCGCGAGAACCAGGGCCCATTTCCTTGATGCTGCTTGCACACATGCGAATAAAAGCCCAGAGACGCTCGATTGCCTCGCCGTCAGTACGTCCTACACCCGGTTGAATACCCATGGCCCACGAAATCTGACACGACATCTGGTGTCCGGGGCAGTGACCTTTGGGAATCGCGGCGCTGATGTCTAACGTATCCGGTAATTGAAGGTCTTCGGGAAGGGCCTCCATACGCTCCAAGAAATGTTTGATCCATTGGCATGCAATGTCATATGAGAAGAGGACCGAATCTAGGTCATGAGAATCTTGCAGCGCTGAGCATACGACGTAGTCCGAATTACAATATCTAGCACCTTTTGTCAGTATAATCCCATGTATGGAGGATACACCAACCTTTCACCCTTCTGTAAATTCCCCACACCCTGCGCACTGACCATTTCGTGTCGAGAACAGCACACGGCAATCACTCCGGTTGACCTCAGTCCGGTATGCCACTTTGCGTCGGCATGTGCGATAGCTTTGAACCCGCTACACGTATTGATCTGATGCAAGACGTTGGCACATCGTTCAAGAAACCCGACAGTACTTACATCTTTCTGTGATGCATTCTTCAACACATGCATACCATAGTCGCCTACGTCCTCCAGCATATATCCGGCGCCTGGATGTAAAGAAGGATCTGTGGACTGGTTTGACCGAAATAAACTCGATAAGCGGAAACATGCGTCGACCGACACAATCTTTCGATAGAGAAACCTGAAGGGAAATGAGTATACTCCGACTGCGAAGACTGACCATACGTACTGGTCGACGCGCTGCTTCCAATCTGGGGGCAGGTTTACGAACGGGATTGGGCAAGCGGGGCACTGAATCGTCAGCTCGCCCCGGCTGAAATGGCTAGCCCCATCCTTCTGGCTCCCTTTTCCGGCCCTCATCATGAATAATAGATGGCGATATTGGCGTACCATTCGCAGGAACGGCTGGTATCGTTTCTAATGGAAAATGATCAGCCGCGCAATGAATCATCGAAGAAAGCAATACCTTTGGTACTCGTATACCTAAAGCATCGGTGATGTACACCATGGTTTTGTAGAAGTTGTATCCCGACAACTTGCCGTTCAAGCTAAGCCCTTGAAAGAGATCGAGTAGCTGGAGCGTCGCACAAGTTTTCGGTACTTGGACTGTCGCGGGATACCAGCCGGCTCGTAATAGCTGTACACGCCGCGGGGTGGATTTGAGGCAGTTGCAGTAGCGGACAGAGACCTCGTGAAGCCCAGTTACGTGCATCACGACGATTGGAACAGGATCCACCTGAGGCATGAAACATTTTGAGCCATCGGCATGTCCTAGGTACACTCGTAGGCCTAAAGAACGCAGGCCCGTCTTGACAAATTTCTCGCCATCCCAACGCTAGGACGGTTACCATGAGACACGCAACATAAATCGACCAATAATAAGAACATACCCAAATGATATGAAGAGGTAAGTTGGCGTGCTCCGCGACACAGCACGCTTTGCAGACCAACCGAGCCCTGGAGCATTCGTGACACCGATATAACGAGCTCTCCGGCTTTTTACAACTAGCGCATGTCGTGGTCTGCCCGCCGCCTCTTCCTTTCAAGCGCAGAAGCTCATACAGGAATTCTTGCGCGTAGTTAGGTCCACCAAATCGGCCCTTCCAAACATCCATGGCGCGTCTCTAAGAACATGATTAGTGTGTATGAAGTCGCCAGAAAGAAACGACACACCTTTCCCGTTCGTTTCGTTTCAGGCAAAGTTTTCTTTCGTGGTTGGTCGCCGTCAACGCGTTCTTCATCATCCTGGTCAACCCAGGCTGATTCCATAATGACCTCGTCCTGGTTGTCCCCCTCTTCCTCTTGGCCGTCCCGCGAGCCCTCGTCCTCGCTTAATGCCTGCTGGCGGTGCGCCGCATTCAACTGACTCCCAAAGGAAATCCCTTCGACCGTTTGTAGGTACCCAAGGTCATCACGCACGTAGCGCTGTGTCCTAATCGAATCGTCCCGCTCCTCGTCACGCTCCTCCGGAGGTTCGCTGCTACGCGGTGTCTGTTTTCGAGATCGCCTTGTTGGGGAAGAGATGGGGTACGGGTTAGGCTTCGGAGTCCGTCGTGTGCGACGGGCTCTCCGGAAGGCTTGCGCGTTGAACATTCTTTCGCGGTCGTTGGGGGAGGGCTCTCCAATTTCTGGGGGGCAAAAAGGACGGGTTCTAGAGAAATAATGGGGGGCAGAATGGGGGGGAGAATCTGAGTCCGCTTCGCTGTCAATTACGTGTGTCGCTGTCTCGAGATGGAATAAAAGGCGAAAACGCCGTCGAACCTCCTCCACACAACTGCCATTATGCCCCGCCGTTGGGAGAGCTTGATGACGCCCGAAGAGCGTCGGTATGAGATCGCCTATAGACGCGCGGTCTTATCATTACCGTTAGCGACCAGACATTTATACTTGCGCCACTGCTCACCATTACATCTAGCTCAACCGCGCCCCGACAGGATCACCCGTACCACGAATTCTTTACAACATCCACGTATATCATCCAGTGCACGTTCTCCGATGAACAAAAGGAGTTTTTGAACCGGCACTTCCCCCTCTTCGAGCAAGGTGTTCGCGACGATAGGATCAAATCCTGGTTCAATCGTTTCTTCCTTGTGTGGCGATGTCGGTTCAACGGGGAAGCCAACACGGACTCGACGGGTCTAAAGGTGGGTTCGACTATCATCACCGTACAAGCATGCATCTAACACCGCGCTGCGTTAGTCGATACTCAAGAACTATATCAACAAGTTGGCAGCTCACTGGAGTGGCGATGGGCGCCCCGAGGGCAAGGATGGACGAATGGACGTCATTACCGTCCGGCTGGAGATCCTGCACGAGCTGGTGGATGATTTTGAAGAGCTTTTCTTAGAGTATTAGACAGAAAGCAACGTGTTCGGCCAATTGCCTAAAGAAGAACGACAATTACTCGTTACGTAGCAACACCATTGTAGCACCCATGGCGCAGCTGTAAGTCTCATGTCTTACTTGACTTGGCAGTCCGCTGGTTCGATAACCAGGTGTCGCGTAAGTCGGCAATCAGTTCATTTTTTCGGTGCATTACCCTGAATTAACGTGTGTGCCACACAGAAGTCAATCTTCCAACAAAAAAAAAACATGGAGCCAAGAATCTCTAATAGATCTCTAATAGATAAAGACATAAGTCTAATGTTCTACACAAAATGTTCTATGGGATGCTCTATGGGATGTCTACAGTATGATAAGAGGCCGAGTCAAAGAAATCGAGTATGTACAGTCCACTTCAATCATTTATCACCGTACTGCGCAAGCAAAGTGTCCACACAATTATTCAACAACTCCTCCGGCGTTCCCTCGGCCAACGCCGTAAGGGTTCGAACCATCGCCCTGTCAATAGAGGGGTCAACCATAAGGTCGCGGGCAAGGTCCCTATAGAAAGAACTGCCAATCACCTTCTCCATGTCGACATCCGGTTCCTCTGCATCACGGACATCAGCGGTAGCGTTAAGCGCAGACGAGGCTCCCTCCTCTGTATCATTGCCTCGGAGAACGATGGGATATTCCTCGTTGGGGGGGTCGTCGTAAAAAATGATTCGGCCTTCAGCGGGGGTGTCCTCAGGAGTCGGCGCACGCGGGAACTTGCAGGAATAATCGTACGTGTGGGTGGGCGAGGAATACCTGGGGGCAGGCGATGATGTAGCGGAAACCGACGGCGTACTGCACCACGAGCCACTAGAGGATGGGATCGACATTAGTGGCGGCGGGGAATCTGATCGCTGGGAGGACTCTGATGGCATTCCCATTCCCATCCGGGAAGTAGGAGGACCTCGCAGGCCTCCAGTGGATTCTAATTGCACAAAGTACGGTTGAACGTGTCTCGGGGATGGGGGTGGGGAAGGTGAAAGCTGGCGGCCTTGAATCTCCGCGATCTCAGCTTCAAGGCGTCATTCCTCACGCCGTCCGGTGAGATACTCGTCTTCCCAATGTGAAACCATTTCCGACTCTCTTCTGCGAAGAGCGTCCCGCCGCGCTGCAAGCTCCTCACCAACGACTTCCCGGACCTTGTCCGCCACGCTCTCTAAGGTGTCGAGACTCTCGCGCTCGCGAGCAATGGCCGCCTGACCAAGCTCATCCGCCACATAATTGCAGCAGTCTGTAACGGCGCCGCTGGGCAATACACGCTTTAGGCAGGCAGTCATGATCTCGAAATGGGACGCCGATGCACCAGAGCGAGTACCCAGTCGTTCTAGCCACTCAGCAATAGACGTTGGATGCGACTGTAGGACATTGGTCCCGATGGATGGCGGAGAGGAGGAATGCGAAGCGGTGGAATGCAGCGGGGAATGTTGACGGCGAGATTGAACATCATTATCGGGATCGATAGCCTGTTGAAGACGCTGGGCAAACTCTTCTCGGGTGTACCTTGGGCGGCGGGGAGGCGGCGGAGGTGGCAAGGGGTACGGGGTAGGACGAGGGGACCGAAGATGGAGCGGTATATGCGCCTCACGCGGAGAGGGGAATTTCGGCTTCAACCGATCAAGACGGCGCTGGCGGTCGGCGACTGAACGAACTGAAGCGTCGGTCAACAGCTTCTCGTCAAATTTGTACTCCTCCAAAGAGGTGTCTTGAGTTTGAGCAGGATCCATCTGACTGGAACCCTCCATAAGGGCATCCAGGCTAGCCAGAATGCGCTCGCTCCGAGAAGTAGGGTGCGAAGACGAGGCGGATGATGGGACAGGGACAGCTTCGGGTGCGCTGGATGATGGGAGAGGGACAGCTTCGGGTGCGTCTGTGTTGTCAGGCTCAACGGGAGTGGCCAGACGCGGAATATCGATTTTGGAGGGTTCCAAAGCGGCCGGGGCGTGTAGACCAAAGCGACGGCGGCGCATCATATGATAGAACCAGAGGAGTTCACGGATAACCTGCGCGAATCGTATGAGATAACATCCTTGGGTCGTATATGATTGAGCTTACCCTCCAACGCTGTGCTTTTTGCTCGTCCTTGAGCGGACCCGCTGGTATCGTCCATCGACAGTCAATCTCGACAGAAAGGGTACGCTCGTGCTGCCGCAGGTTGTAAAAGTTGCGGGATTCGACCGCGCTGTCAAACAGGTCACCCCAGTGACCGGAGCAGTTGTTGATACAACGCAATTGTTCGGGCGTTAGCCGCTGCAGAGAAACATTAGCGAGGGTTTTGGAATGGTGAGAGAAGTCTATACTCACATTGTAGCCTGTCTCCAGTCTCTGCGAAGGCTGTCATGGAAATGTTAATACCATGTCAACAACAAGGTGGGGGAAATGACAGAGTTTGACCAGGAAATGAGAGCCGGGAGTCGAGCGAACAACAAAGTAAGAGACGTTTAGGCCACGGTAACTGTACTACTGTACATGGTGGTAAACGGCAAAGATACAACGTCGGAAATACGAACGCGTAAGCTAAGGGTTACGTAAGCCGGGCCGCAGATCCGACAGCTTGTCAATATCCGTCACATCCCCTCGAGCGGAGGATCAAGTGAAAATCAACAAACCAACGAAAGAAAAGAAAACTGCATCCCCTCGAATCAACAACTCTCCTCGCAACTAAATGAATCCTGAGTATCCGGTGTCATCGGTGGACAGTATTCGGAATGGGACCATCACGGTCTGGACAAGTGCATCGGTGGTATAATGATGACAGCAATGAAGAAGAATGTCGGTGGAAATGGTGCCGACGAAAGGTCAGTTTACGGGCCGTGACTAGGGCAGTTGAGCGACATGCTCGGGGGTCCAGGGACAGTTTCACTGGCGTGTCGAGGCCATATCCGGGGACAGTTTACAAGCCGTGTCGAGGGCGGCGGGGTTTCCGGGGACAGTTTTGCAGCCGTGTCGAGGGCGCGGGTGCCAGTACGTCGGCGGATAGTTTAGCGTCGATTGCGGACATGCGGGGGAGGTTCGGGGAAGGGAACGGGTCAACACACTCGGGGAATCCAGAAAACCATTGGTATCGGTCCATCGTAGCAGTCAACAGCCTACTGCTCGTCCAACAAAGTTTTTAACGTCACTCAAGACGGATTGGTATGCCCTCCAACCAAGGTTGCCGTTTATGACAGAGTTTGACCAGGAACAAAGAGCCAGGAGTCGAGCGAACAACAAAGTAAGAGACGTTTAGGCCACGGTAACTGTACTACTGTACATGGTGGTAAACGGCAAAGATACAACGTCGGAAATACGAACGCGTAAGCTAAGGGTTACGTAAGCCGGGCCGCAGATCCGACAGCTTGTCAATATCCGTCAGGAAAAGGATGTACCGCGGGGATAATGGGAAGGTCGATAGAGCCGTCGAAGGGGTCTTGACTCCAATGAAGGTCGAATAGTGCTTTGTACTCCTCGCGACGCGTATCGAGTGTCTTATTGCGGTCGAGTCTTGGATCGACCCGGAGACTATACATGAGATGGGGCGCCATGATGGCTGAGGGCGAGTCGAAAGTCGATAAAGGATGTGGATTTGATGACTGGAATGAGAGTGAAGGAGGGCGTAGAAATGTGGGGGGGAATGTGAACGAGTCGGGAGTGTATAAATGTTGTTCCCTGGTCCGAGGACGTCGTCCGCTGGAAAAACGAGGCAGGAAGCGTAGACGTAGTCTGGAAAGGACGTTGAAAATTTACTGAATGTAGCGTGAAGGTGTGACCAACGTAGGATATATTGCCCGCCGCCTCGGGAATCATGCAAGTAAACGGTCCATTCATGGCTCTGGCTTCTAATTCGAGCCATAAGACATGTGAGCTCAATCTAGCGGCGAAAAAAGCACGCACCGGACAACCAGCGACAACTTGACAACGTCGACAGGCGGCGTTTTGGCTTCATGGTGGAGCACCAGGGGAAGAGAAGTCGGCTGCTGGACTGAGCGGGAAATACGTTGAATCCCGATTCACTGATTGTCCGAACGCAACTGTTGCAAGTCGAAGGAAGTACGACGACACAAGAGGAAGGCCCCACATTGGGGACCAGGAAAAAGAGAGAGCGGAATTAGCCGGGTGAAAAAATCCCATGATGAAATGAGACTTGGAAGACATTGAGGGGATTCGAACGCAAGGATCGCCAAAAAGCGTGATCATCCCCAATAAGCAGCTGCTAGCCATTAAGCCATACGCTGCGTTAAAGCGTTAACCGTCAACCTCGAACCCCCACACGTCCATGGACGCCCTTGGACCTACCTGAAGAGTAAAGAGATGTGACACACGTCGGGTCACACATCCGACAGCGTCTTGTCGAGGTCGAGGTAGGCGCAGTAGAGTTTTATATCACTTGGGGAATACACGATGTTCATGGCAATGATCTTAACTATTTTCTGTGAATTTACCGGATTTATAGGAGTTTGTGTCTGATAGCACTGGTGAAATCCTGGATCGAGGGTCATTAACGCTATAGCAATTCGATCGCGTTTTGACTCTTTATCGTGTCGTGACTCTCCTCCCTTCTTACCATCATCACATATCAGTTATGCCTGGTGGACGCCCTGTTAAAAAGCATCATCCGGGTGGCCGACCTCCAGTATATCAATCAGAAGAGGCCAGACGAGCTGCTCGCAAGGACAGTCGCGATCGCTGGTACTTTAAACCATGGTACGCTTTCCATCCGCACACTTTTCTGGAATAACTAAGCCTTTCATTCTGTAGTGTACATGCGCGCGTCAAGAAGCAGATGCGCAGGCGTTATCGCGAGCATCACCGCACAGGAGAAATAGAGTCGGAAACCCACGACGAGGTCGCGACAACGTGAGCGGTTTGCGTCTCCATTTGGATAGAGATAACCTAGCCTCCCAAGGACGACTCATACGCATACGCCGAGTTCCGTTGAACAAGCCGTCAAAACCGTGCGCGATGTTCGTCAACGCTTCACGGCCTACGTCGATGCTTCCGAGCACAACTTTCTCAAGGACACAGTTGCTCTGGTTATGAAGGAATATATTCCTTACGAGTCATCCCCCGTGCTCAACCGCATTGAAGAAGAACTTGCTCAGATGCAGGGCTACTGTCAGCAGTGTTTACATGTACTGCTGAATTTGGTTGGCGCCTGGGCAAGCGAGTATTTGGAGGCGCAAGAGGTGTTGGATGCAGTCAAGGAACTCTCCCGGATCATCATCGAACTGCAATGTTGTGTGATGGAGGGAACACTCGAGGCCGCCTTAGCACGCAAATTGTTTTCATTCTTACAATAAACTTTCATTTTTGCGCCACATTCCATGCGAAGATCGGTGACCTCATGCGAAGATTGGTCACTTCCTCGTATTCATATCCCCAAGTAGTTCTACCACGTGTACTCTACAGCGAGCCTGTGGCTATTTCTTCCTTCTCTCACATTGCTGCATCAAAAAGTGGGGCAACAGAAAAGAATGTAATATTTTTCGAGCGGAACAAACAACGTAATGACATACAAGCAGCCCGGCGCAACCTAACAAGAAGTACACATAGAAAGAACAAGTGAATACGACGAGGAATGTGTTTGTTTTTTATGTCGATCACCCATTTCACACCAAGAGCATGCAGGCTCCAGCCCGAAGGGCAGACTCAACGACTTGCTTGCCAGCGTCGAGGCTTGGAACGGACCTAAAGACAGCGCCGCCGATTCCGATGCAGGCCGGAGAAGCCTTGTCCCTACAGCAAGGTCACTCGGTGTCTAGGTAGAACAGTAAAAACTCTTACCATCCGGCGACAACCCCGACGACACGACCGCAGGTAATGGCATAGTAAGGCCCCGGCGTGCCAGGAGCAGGCCTGTCGTAGGGGTAGTCTGGCGGGAGGACTTGAAAGGCCGGGTGAACTGCACAGAGTGTCGTCAAAGAAAATTCAAGAAAGTAACACCGCTAACTTACCGTTGTTGGCCGCGGGGACCACCACAGCTGGAGAGGCCGCGGAAGCCGCCGCCGCCGCAACAGGAAGAGCGGTCGAAGGACCGACCGCGGTGGGAAGGCTGGGCGACTGTGCCACCTGAACGGCTGAGGCGGTGGCGGGAGCAGGGGTCTGCGTATTAACCGCGGTCGTGGAGGCGCCTTGAGCCACGGCGCTGGCAGTGACAGGTCCCGGCTGGGTGGCGTACGCCGGGGGGGAGGACACTGGAGGCAAGAGGATCAGCTCTAAGTTCGGATGAGGATCCACAGTACGTACCACTGGCGGTTCCCGAACCGGAGGACGCTAATTAAATGTCAGCGGAGAATCCTTGCATTCTAGAACGAGTTTACATACTAGAAGTGTTGGCGGCGCGACCTGGCCCAAAGAGAAGTCAGAGATGCAAAAGATGGGGCGAAAACATGCTTACCGGCAGCAGCATTATCGTCCGCAACAACTACGAACTAAATCAACCGAGGGACAAGATAAACCAGACATAAATGAACCTACCAGTGGCGGAAGTAATCAGGTCGGTGAGTACAGCCGCGTGGTGGGGCTGCAGACGGATATTCATGAATTGCTGTGCAAGGTCTACGGCAAAAGATGTCAGTTCAGACGCGGTGTGGTAGACAATGAATACGAACGCAGGACGTCCATGGTTTCCATGACCGGGGCGAGTTCTTTGGAGGGGAGGACGACTTTTGGGCCATTGCGAGTGAAGAATAGGGAGCAAAGTAGCAAGAGTAGAGGTAGTACGAGATAAAGCAAGGATGAGAAGTAGTTCGATGAGGATCCTGGTTTATATAGACGCGTCGTGGGTATGACTGTACAGTCGCGGCGTCTTGAATAGGGTACTTGCCGCGTACTGACAAGTGGCGTGGGAAGTAGAAATCTCCCCTTTCATCCGGCCAGAAGAATCCTACGCTGAGCCCGACGCGTTGTTGAACGTAGAACATTGAACAATCATGGCGGACAAAAAGAAACGGTAAGCACACGCGTCATCACACTGTAACTCCGGCTAACCCGGGTCCCAGCCGTACTGCTGACTCCGACGAATCAGAGACTGAACGCGACCACCACACATCAGAGGATGACCACGACCCAGATCCGTCGACGGACGTGGATGAAGACGACGTCAAAACACTTACAAAAGGCTGGCTCAGTCCCTTCAAGAAGGGCTGGCTGGGTGGAGAGGCCCTTGCCTACGCGAAAGAGACACATGCGGAGCCTTTCTGCGAGAAAAATGCTGAGAGCGCTGCGGAGGGGACAGCTTACGGTCTTGAAGCAGCCAAAGACATGATGCGACGCTTTGGGGTGTTTGGCCCCTACAATAAAGATTCTACTGCGTTGGAAAATGAGGAGGACGTCGACGACGACGACACGCGCGCCTACGACGACGTGGACGACCTTGAGAAAGAGAAAACGGTACGTGGCGTTTTATGGCGCAAAGTCTTGGGTAGCTGAAGATCGATTTGTAGGGAAACGGTTCCGCCAACATTCAAAAGCGAGAGGGACAGCTCCTGAAGGCCGCCCACATTGAGCGCTTTCGAAAAGTACGTCGCGTTCAATGTAATATGGTTCATGACTCTCATACCCAGCTTAGAGTTTCCTCTCTTGGTTGCGCTACTACTACAAGCATCATTATGGAGGCGACACTCTTCGTGGACGGGGAAAGGCGCGCGGAGGCTACAAGCCGTCAACCAAGAAGCCGCCCAAAGGACCCAGTCGTCGCGTTCAGCTCGTGAACGACACAGAGGGAGAATCGCTGTCGCGTACAGTCATCCACGAGTTGCTTGGTCTGGGACACGCCACTTTCCATGTCCCCCATGCGTTCCAACTCTGGACGAAGGACCAACCACCCAAGTTCCGACAGAAATTTTTGAAACAGTACGCGGACTCAGGCAAACCGAGGAATAAGCGCGCCGGGGCTGAGATGGCTTACTGCGCCAAGAAGTTTCATAAATGCCCTGACGATGTGCAGGCGATCTATCACACCAAGGTCGCGGCGTTGAAGGAGGAGGGTAGGATGAAGAAAGACGCGTTAAGGGAGAAGGTCAGCTCACGCCTGGAGCCTGAGGATGCCGCTAAGTACGTGATTCGGACCAGTCGTTCAAGTTCTTGTTTTTGAGCACTATTCGCAGGTTATTGGAGGCGATGCCCTACATCTTGGACCCTTTGCTCACATCGTTGAGCGCGATGCTGCACGCCAAAATATCGCTTCTCATTGGCGTGCCTGAGCCGACTGAAGGCGGAGTGGTCACCATCAAGTCGTACGTGCAATCTACAACGTTCTGGATAACAACACTGATCACTATCTCCAGCTTCGACAAGGGTGTGAATAACGATGATATCCCTACTTCGTTTGGCCAAACACCTGGCTACGGACGACATGTTGATGCGTTCAAAGAATTCCTCAACAAGGCATATAGTACGTATTCCTGTTCCTATTACATATTGAATGCTGTTCTAATTTTTTCTCGTAGCACCGCAAGAGTTACGTGCCTGCGCCATCCCGGGATCATTGCCCAAATCGCCAAAGAAAGGATCCGCAGCGTCTCAGCGAGCGGACGGCAAGAAAGTCGTGATCGTTGTGCAGAACATGGCGCTGCCCCCAGGCGAAAACTGGGTTACGAGGAAGGCGAGAATAGAGGACGGTGACGATGATGACGACGAGCCGAGTCCTGTCGAGATGCGGCGGCTTAGAAGAGAGAAACGAGAAGAGAAAGCTCGGCGGCTTGAGGAGGACGGGCCGCCTGAGAAACGACCCCGAGGCCGTCCGAGAAAGAGGAAGGTAGCCGACGAGGATTCCGAGGACGACGGTGGGGAAGAGCCACAGGTCGCCAGGAAGAAGTCAATGCCGGACATGTCGAAACCATCCCGTACGAAACGAGCGAAGACATCTGTACCGACGACGTCTACGGCCTCAGGCTCTGTTACGCTCGGCGACATTACGACAGGTCGAGGGCGGAAGCAGCTCGAACCAAAGATATCCGAAAATCGGAAGAAATTGCTAGCTATGGCGGCTGGCGTCACGGCTTCAGCAGTCAAGGGAGGCAAGAACCCCGGGAAAAGAAGTCGCAGCCCGTCAACTTCGCCGGAGCGTAGTCCCCCCCACCTTCGAAACCCCGCCCTAAACCCCGTCCTCTTACCAAGAGTCGACAGCGCCCATCCTCTCCCCAAGCTTCAGAGCCCGAGCCCGTATCCTCTCCCCCACGATCTCAGCCTCGTCCAAAACCTCGACCATTGGGCAAGCGCCAGCGCAGTATCGTGTACGACGAGGACGAGGATGACGACGCGCTACCCCCGACGAAGCCTTCCTCCAACACCCAGCTTGGTATGATCTTGGAGGAAGAAGAGGAGAATTTGGGTCCTCAGCTCGACTCAAATATCGATAATATGCCTGCCAATGTTGACGGTGCGCGCGACACCGATTTCGAGATGTTTGATCTACCTCTCAACATTGACGACTTCGAGCCCGACGTCACTGACCCGCATTCGCGAGAGGAGCGCGACGACATTGTTGAACCCAGCTCTCGGCCCAATAAAAGAGTGCGCTCTATCCCGGACAACCCCCCCATAACGAAAACTGCTGAAGCTAGTCGTGCACTGCGTCCAAGTCGCGTACCGCCAACCGGTGATGGGCGCAAACGGACACTGTTACCAGCAGCGAAAGCCTCCATGCGTAAACCTCCTTCCACACTTAAACCTCCCTCCACTCGAGCGGCTAGCATCGCGCCGCCTCCTACTGTGTTGAGCCCTTTCGACGAAAGAGGGTGGTCCGATTGGTTCAAGTTATGTCACCAGCAGTTCCAGTGCATCGACAGCCCGGAATGGGTTAACTTGTTGAACTTGTGGACGAGGGTGGAAGCCTTGGCGGGCTTCCGATTAGGGAAGGTGATCCTCGGCTTGAACCTCAGGCCGAACGCTTTGACGGACTGGGTTAACGTGCGCAGGCAGGCGCCATGCCATCGTTATCGAGAAGAAGGCTTTAAAGAAGTTTGCTGGAGACTTCTGGGCATGGTGGATTGGTCTGCAGCCCGAGTGGAGAGACGTCGCGGGACTGGATGGACCATTAACTGCGGAGGAACGTCCTGTGCCAGGTAAACGCTCCTGGGGGCTGTTGACCGAGGCGAAAGGTCGCAATGGGATGGTGTCCGTGATTGCATGCCTAGCTTGGTGGGGTGTCCATCATCTCGGTGATTCGGGCCCTGTTGCGCTTCGTAAGGAGTGGCGGGAAGCGGTGGATGATGTTGCATATGTGTTGGACGGGATTCTGGACGAGGGTTGGGATGCGTAAGTATGTGCTGGTGTCGAGTGGATCTGCATTATTTCGATAGAATACTGTGACCGGCTTCATAGATTACTTAGATTAGACTTAGAGAGTAGACTTAGAGTAGACTTAGAGTAGACTTACAGACTTGTAGAGTAGCCGATGATGAATATTTTACTTAGAGCTGAGTGATCGGGACCCACTACAGAGCCTTGGGAACATGGCATTCTGTGTCTACTTGGCTCAGCTGGATAAGCATCTCAACTTGTTGAGTGATGTGACTGTGGGTTCGACTCCTACAGTAGACATGGACAGGACGTACGAGGATGTTCTTTTTGTCTAGATTGAACTACTTTTATCTTAAAGTCAGAGTCGTAGTACGGTAAAGCAGTAAACCTCCGGGATGGTATTGATACTGACCTCCAGGGAGGCCCTGATTTTAAAACTGTTAGTTTTAATACTGGCATGTGTTTGAGACATGTTGTAGCACAAGCTACGCACCACTCTAAGTACCTTTCAATATGAACTTACAGCAAATAGTTTCGTAGCCAGGTACGAACATGGAAATTACCCAATTTCGAGTATCCCGCTATAGGTAAGACAGAAAATTTCTACTCATCTAAAGTAAAAGTCACATGCTAATATTGTAACCTATTTTCTAAGTCCTGGAGAGTTTCGATACTATATCAATACTATTAACAACTGCAGTAGATCTATCTAAAGTAAAAGTTACATGTTAATATTGAAACCTACTATAGTGTTTGGACTATAGGTTCGCAGCGTCCCGCTGCAGGCTGCAGGCAGAACCAGAAATTTCTGCTTTTGGAAGGGTGTGCCTGGCCCAGAAAGAAAAATATTTGACAAATAGCAATTTAATTATAACAGCTTATTTGACAAATAGCAGGATATTTGACAAATAGCTAGCTAAATATTATACTTTATTTGATAAATATAAATATAATAATATAGTAGAATAATTTTATTTGGCAAATGAAGTATAATTATAAGCTAGATACATTTGACAAATGAGTGTCGATGGACTGCCTGTCGATGGACTGACTATTTGGCAAATGCGTTTGTGTCCATGGACAATGCTATTTGACAAAAAAAGTATTTATCGGCTGCCACATTCAAGAACAGTGGGAATGCCGAAAGGCAGCTGCCGACTTCGCTGAGATGAACCGGACTCGATACGCCTCCTTTTGGGCATCCGTTCGTAACCGTGCTGATCCCGATCTCGACGCTGATTTAGTGGACGATCTCGATTGGCAACTTGGCCAGGAAGATGCTGGCGACGCATCTCCCGCGGAAGATTTGGAGGAAGAGCATGAATCTAATGGGTTCGGAGAACGTGCGGATGTATCACCTGCAACTATGTTGTTCACGCGAAAAGCTGAAGCTGCTCATCTGTATTCAGTGTACAGCGTGGCGTACGCAGCTATTGGCCGATCAACTATGGTCTCATTCGAAGAGCGAAACCAGGCTAGATCGCTGGCGGACTTGCTCCATAATGAAAAAGAGGCGAAAAAAAAGGTAAAAGCGTTACGTATGTTGTTTGCTATCTCTTTGTCATATCCCTAATATTGACCGCCCATCACTAGTTTCTGCTAGCATTAATCAATGTCTACCAAAACTGCTACGCCCGTCCGACCACCCTCCCATAGATCCCCTCATCACAACGCTCGCTGAGGAGTTGCAGAAGGCAAAATTGTGTGCTGATCGTTTGCATGCGCACAATCCCATGTATTGGGAGACTCTTCATCAGTGTGAGCGAGAAGCTATCGCAGTTGCGAGTACGATGACATTGAACCGTAAACAACGTATTGTGTTCCTACTCATCGTGGACGACTATCTATTGGCCTTGAGAGGCACGAAACCGTCACCCTTTCGCATCATTCTTGGTGGATCCGGTGGAACGGGCAAGTCGCATCTGTATGATGCTCTACCTCTCTGGCACGGATGTGTAGCTGACAATGCCTTGCTCATGTTCACTGCACCTACCGGTATAGCCGCTGCGAACATCTCAGGATCGACAGTCCATTCCGAACTATCCCTCCGACTACGGTACGAATCACTCTCAACCCTGAATTCCGCGTGTGTGAAGAAGCTTCGAGAGCGTCTGAGTCCCGTTCGTATGCTCATTATAGATGAATTCTATTTCATAGGCTGTACCGATTTCTCTAAAATATGCCGGAACATTAATATCGCTCGAGCCTGCCGGGATGACGCGTTCGGAGGCCTAGATGTTATACTATCTGGAGATCACTTTCAGCTACCTGGGCCTTTTCAACCCCCACTCTACTGACATTCCGTTACCACCTCATTTAACACGTCCCACTCCCAGCTGCATGGCCTTAATGAGCGAAATCGAGGAGCAGTCGACGCAGTCAGAAACCTGTGGTCAATTCGACGCTGTGTCATTATGGATGAAGTCGTGCGGCAGCGAGACCCCCGCTTTGTATGCCTGTTGCAACGACTCCGTTATGGGAACTGCATGCTAGAGGGCCCCGATAGTGATTTCAAGTATTTGCAGAAGCTTCGTCTCAAACCATTGGATCCTGGGACCATTATCTATACTGACATTCTTCAATGGGTACGACCCCGACTTCGCCCCACCCCTCATCACATATACCAATGCCGTCCGAGAGGAGCATAATTGGCGAATGACACAGTGTTTCGCTGCTACGACCGGCCAAGAATTCACTGTATACTTTTCTCATAACACCACGGGCAAGGGACGCCGTCAAGTGCAGCTAACAGGTATGTCAAACTGAGAATTTTATGATTAGTACTCTCAACTTATCGTTCAGGTCAAAATGCTATTGACGCATGGAATATCCCTCCCAAAAAGAATGCCCACGATCTTGCCGGCCGACTTCCTCTCACAATAGGAATGCCCATCCTCGTTGTAGAAAACATCGCTGTGGAACTCGGCCTATGCAACGGCAGCTTTGGCACATTGGTTGGCATTCAGTATGTTGTCGAAGGCGGCAAGCGCTATGCCTCATCTGTGGAATTAGATGTTCCCAGGTTCGTCAATCCGAATAAAGACGTCGCTCATCCACATCGTGTAGCGATTCCTGTCAGTCATAATGACTTGCGTTATCGAAGCTCTCCCAATAGCAAGATTTATACTGGCACCCGGGAGCAAGTGCCCATTGTTCCCGGCTTCGCATTTACGGCTCACAATTCTCAGAGCCGCTCGCTGAATGCAGTCACTGTTCACCTGGAGAGTTCTGTTTCGGCCGCGGCATCCTACGTTATGTTATCCAGGATCAAGTGTGACGAGAACGGACCGGTGGGCTTACGAATTATGGGGGAGGTATTACCGTCGAAGATTGCTACTCATGCACCCGATGAAGTCAGACGAGAAGAAAGTAGATTGCAGGCTCTTCAGGTGGAAACGCTGGCTAACGCGAGAACGAGGTTACAGTGGTATTTCAATGCCACGGGGGATAGACTACTTTAATGTCTAGTTATATCAATAACTGTGTCCCACTTGAAGACTACGGGCTGAGGACGAGTAGTATCATAACGTAGTAAGCCATACTTCTACCGTTCTCTGATGAAGCCGGCTTGGAAACCTTCTCCGACGCCTATCCTTTCATGACCGGACGATTATACGAATGTACACCATCAGCGTGATCTGAACGTAGTCTAAATGGGATCATGATTGAGCGATGAATGGTTGTTGGTAGTGTTCCAAGCTAACCTGGTGTGTCCTTGAATGTGTGATTACAGAGCGGATTTAACTAGAGACGAGGACGCGAACGGATCAAAAGAGTGCTGGTCGTTGGAAAGAGGGCGAGCTTGCATAGTCACATGAAGGAAACCGCGGAGAAGCTGGACCCAAACAGGCGTCGGCGTCCAATAGTCGAGTGGGAAGATATTCGTAAACCGTAGACCATGGTAGAGCAAGGCACGAGTGTCTATCCGGGTGCATCCGCCACCCGGGAGGCAAGTATTCATGCCAGAAAAGCCGTACTTACCACCCGCGGGTGAAGTACTTGTCAAATACTTGCCGACCGGGTGGGCAAGTACTTGCATGTTCGACATATTTTTCGTGCCCGCCGACGACCCCCAAGCAATTGCGCGGGGGCTATCGACGTGCACGATGCACACAGTCAATGCCCACCCTGTTGTATAGCAACAGGGAAGGGACACAACATATGTACGGGAGGAGG
Source organism: Hymenopellis raphanipes (assembly GCA_036872995.1). NCBI lineage: Eukaryota > Fungi > Basidiomycota > Agaricomycetes > Agaricales > Physalacriaceae > Hymenopellis > Hymenopellis raphanipes. Next base: position 38,449 of record JAYMDG010000026.1, read on the forward strand.
ATGATGGGACGATTGTGGGGAAGAACGGCCGCAACGGCGCCTGCAGAGCCATAGCTGTAAAATAAAGCCTTTCTCTTACCTCTGTAGCCAGGTGGACCTCTTGTGTTAATATGTGGCTGTAGCCACCGCGGTGGCTTAGATTGCGTAGCCACCTTCCGCTTTGGGTTTCAGCGGCAGTTGCCGGTCACGCATTCGGATGTTTTAGCCAGCTGCTGCCCCCGCCGGGTGGTCCAATAATAGAATTGCTGCTTTTAGTAGGGTTCGCTCGGGTATTTGCCCGATTTGGATGTAGGGTGCACTCCTCCCAATTTGACATGGTTCCGGCATTCGGACCGTATACCCGGTCCCACTCATATTCCCGCTCCCCCGATACCATTACTACGTTTCGGCCTTCCATTGTTCTTCTCACTCTTCATAGTGCTTGGTGCACTTCATTTTAAGTAGTCCGAAAGTCTCGCTCACCTCGAAGTTCGCCAGTCTCCCGTGGCTGTGCCTGGTAAAACTATGTTGGCTTTCGCGCTCTCTGCGGTGTGGCGTACAGAATATATTTTATAGTATATTCTATACACTACAAAATGTGGAATTTCCGGCCCCTCCGTCCAACTTCAGGCGCACTCACTACGTAATGATTCCATCGTCCAGATGGCATCATTTACGGCTTTCTCCCATACCATCACCTCCCTGACCTTTCGCTCGTCATCCTCCAGCACATCTAACTGCTCCTTCAACCATCTCAACGATCCAACCACGCCACTCATACCATTCGCCCCTTTCGCTTTCAGCTCTGCAAATGATTCACCGGACTTTTTCACCTGCATCCAGTTGCCGTTCGCATCCCGTACGCGCCACGCTGGCTGCCACAGCGCATACCACTCGCGGTACTGCTGCGTAAATTCTTTCCAATCCGTCTTATCGTCATCCTTCTCGTTCACGCCCAGCATCGTCCTCCTTCCATTCTTTATCCACCTCGAAACCAACGGTGGTCGCGACTTCGCAGGTAATCCGTCGCGTGCCAGGTTCACAAATCCGTACGTCTTCTCTAGCTCATACCATGCATTCATTAAGGCAGTGTATTTCTTTCCCAGGTCTTTGCTCTTCAACACGTTCCACAACGACTTGAACCACTGTGGTGCTTCCGCCAAGCCAACATCAACCAAATCGTCTTTTGCACTCGAACCCACATTGACCTGCACGTTGAATGATACGTCGTGCGCGCTGGGGATGACGCGTGCGATGGTGTTTACGCTGGTGACGGGGTCGTTGACGGGGTTGTTGACGACGTTTACACTCGGGGGATATACGCTAGGAAAATTCGCTGTCGTGTCTGGGGTGCCGTTGTTGGAGATGTCCGGCATCAGATTCGCCGAGTCGGTATTCATCAGGTTGTTTAAACCCGCATCTGACCAATCAACCCCCCAAGTTGACAGATCGGTCAGATCCACCTGCATGCCAGTACCAAAGGCGCTGGAGCCCTGGTTCGCCCACTCGTTAAAGGAGAACTCGCCTGAAGGAACCTGCGATGGGAACGAGTCGTTGTTGGTCGATGGAAAGGCGGTATTCCACTGTAGGTTCGCAACCAAGGCGTTATTCTCGGCCTGTGGCATGAACGCGTCTCTGACCGGAGCGTCGTCTGGTCCAGGTAGACGCAGAGGCGTAACGCCGTCACCATCCATATTCACGTCGGGCATCTGCAACAATGGTCCTTGACCATCGTCGACGGCCTCCACATTATTAACGTCCGAGCCGCCGGAGCTGCGTAACACGCTCGCTCCAGCCCTCCCCTTCGTAGTCGTTTTGGTCATCTTGGCACCTCTGCGTCCCCTCTTCTCATTCTCCTTTCCTCCTCCGACACTCTTCTCACCCTCAACGCTTCGCTTCTTCCGCGGTTGGTTTGGAACTGTCTTGCCGTGCTTCCTTTTCTTCGATTGCTGTCCCCCATCATTCTCGTCCTTGGCTTCCTCCCCCTCGTCATCCTCCTCGTCATCATCATCTGACTCATCGCCCTCTTCATCATCAGCAGTGTAGTCCATCGTCTTATTCAGCTCGCTAAGCTCCTCCACCAAACTCGACGCGGCCTGAACCACAGCGGGATCATTCTCATCCGCGTCGTCATCCGCGTTGGACAGCGCCGCCGCAGCCTTATCAGCTGCGGTATAACACGTCCCCAGCCACTGCTTGTAGGTTTTCAGGACCATGGCGTAGTGATCCGGATTGTACTCCGCGAAATCTGTCGGCATAGGATCTTTATTAACGCCTACGGAGACACTTTCAGGACGCTTATCAGTCTCGCTCTGCACCCACTAATTGCTACAAACACTTACCCAAACGTGCGTACACTCCCTCCGAAACGCGGGATAGGACCGCCCGCCAAAACAAGGATTTTACATCCCATGATCTCCGAGCATGCTTCCAACAATGGAGTGATGAACTTGTTAAACCCGTTTATAGCACTGCGAAAACCGTCAGCCATCATTCAACTTTCTCAGACCGGCGATACACGTACCTCTGACGACTCTCTGGATCAGTGGGATACGGCTTATTGAGGGCCTCCTCGTACTCCTTCCGCAACCTCGCCGACTCCGCCGTTGCCTTCTGCTTCCACTCAGCACGCTCCTCCTGCGGCAATTGCATGAACAACCGACGTGTAATTTTCGTGCGAAACCCAGCCAAAACGCCCTTCTTGGGATCGATACCTTCCTTCAGCTTGTGGTCGCGCCACTCAGCTTCAACCGTCGGCTTAATCAACTCCTCGTAGTGAGCATGGCTCCATTCTTGGTCGGCTTGTCGTGCTTTTCGGGGCTTGTTGATGTCGAGAAATTTGTTGATCATCCGCACATAGGGGGGTCGTCAATATTCGCGCGCGCGTACTTGCGAATAAGTTCGCATGAGCTTTGTCGATCGATACGTGAGCCAACGACGAATGCGCTATCAAGGTGTGTATTAATTATTATGATTCTCTCGTATCCTCCAAAAAAACTCACCTCGTTCGTTTCCTTACAGTAGACGGCATATTCCTTCTCCTGCTCCGCTGACAAGTCCAGCTCATCGCGAGGTGTTTGGGGAGTCCACTGGCGGAAAGGCTGGGGTGGCTCTTCGCAGTCCGTCAGAGTCCACGGCACATGGTAATGGTACGCTCGGCAGCACAACTGTAGGACGGCTCTCTCAAGCGCGCCAGCCCTTGGACAGGGCATCAGCGAAGATTGGGATCCAAGAAGATAGGACGCGTTCGCGTCCGCCGTCGGCCCAGAACTTCTTGTCGCGTCGTAGGGCCTTGTCCATTCGCTGCTTTCCGCGCTCTACCTTCCCCTTGCTGTTAATGTGGCGCTCTTTTGCTGTCTCTTCCATCCTGGACAGTATACGGTATTCGTCAATCGTCGTACCCAGGTAGGTGGCTGCAGTCTTACCTGTGTAACGCTAATAAACAAAGATGGTTCCAGGCGCCGTTCTGCGAAGTTGACGCTATTTCGGTTGCGAAGTGGCTACAGCCACTTGACGGCTGAACTCTACTATGGAAACAGACTAGGCCTTGCTGCTTCATCACCCCTGCTATCGCGAACCAGGCCGCGCCCTCTTTTTTTTCCTTATAGACTAATAATTACGGACCGTTTATTCACGGGACAATTTCTTACGGAAATCTTCATACAGAAATCTTCCAACGGAAATCTCCGCCGCCCATAAATCTCTCGCCATCTAGACGTTCCCTCATTCCTCCCATTCAATCTTTCGCCCACATTGCCCACCGTCGTCCCAATATGTCTGAGCCTTCCAACCCCTCGACTCAAGCAGCTACCCCGACTGGGGTGGCTGCTTCAGTCACCGAGTCCAACGTCCACTCCCTCGCTGCTTCCAGCGTTGACGCCCTCAATGGCCCCGCCGCCGCCGAGGAGTTCGAGATTGTTGAGTCTGCCATTGACAATCCTGCTACGCATGGTATGTCGGACACCGCCCTCGCCAGCACGCAAGACGGTATTGTTTTCCCTTTACATCTTCGCCTGTATTCTTACACTTCCGTCAGCCGCCGACGTTGCGCCTCCCACTGTCCCAGTCGTCTCTGCGGCTCCAGGTTGGTTTTCTTTCCGCTCATATCTACCGTGAATCTCACGTTTCCCACAGCCCCCAATGCTACTCCCGCTGCGATTGGGATGCTATGCGATTTTGTCCCCACCGTCATGAGGGTGAACCCGATGATCACTTCGGCCCACTATTATGTCGTTTCGAAAGGCCGCAAGGTCGGCATTGTTACTCAAGCGTAAGTCCCCTTCAATTCATAATGTTGTTCATCTCTCATCGTCTTTTTTAGGGCTATCGCCACCGCCCTCACCTCGGGAATTCCTGGGGGGTCTAACAAGCATTATGAGACCCAGCAGGCGGCCGTCGATGCCTTCAATGCTCTTTTGGCTATTCCCGGTGTCGTCGCCATCTATACTTAGTCGAGTAGTCGTCCATGCTGTTAGTTGTACATGCGCCAAAGGATTTTTTTTGTAAAGCCGTCCAAATAAAGTCATCTTGTTTTCTCCCAACATGTCTGATAGTGAAATCGAACAAGGATTCGACCGCTACGGCGCCAAAGTCTCTGTCTCAAGGCTGGATCCTGCACCTATCGATGCCTTGCTTCAACCCGCAGTGGTACCGTCTACTGGTTTGCGCTGCTTTCCACCTCATCCTTCACATTGTACTCATAATAATCTCTAATTGTTTTTCTATAGATCCACCAACTGACGAACTTGCGAGTGCTCTGGAAGCACTCACGCTGGATCAACCCCGCACCAGGATGACGAGTCCTCGACCGGTTACTCCGCCTCCCTCTGTGCCGTCGCCCACGCGTTATCGCCTCACCTCCGCGCGAAAGATGGCCGCCCGCCCTGCCCGCTACCACTGCTCATTGGTTCGTAGCCCTATGTGAACCATATGGGTTGCATGCCTAATCCACACTGTTAGGTCCCAGGCTGCCGAAATCAAGCACACGCACTCGGATGTCCGTGTGGTCGCAGAAACACGCAGACCCAAGAAGCGTTCTCGGTCTGCGGCCTGGGTCGTTTTCTATGGAAAAGAACCTGGCGTTTACACGCAATGGTGGCGTGTTTTCTCCGTCACTGAAAGCTTTGAGACTCATGGGGATATAGGGCTCGCGTCCAGGCCGTAATTTCTGGAGCATCCTCCATTTATCAAGGCTATATCTCGAGACAGCATGCGTCGGCGGCTTTCGAACATGCTGTCTCCCTGGGTTTAGTGCTGCGGGCGGAGCAAGGGACCGCCATAGCTGGTTTCCCAAGCATTCCTTCGTTTCTGACGGCGCCCGAGAGTGATTTCAACAATCCCCTCAATTCAGGTGCTTCCAGCAGCCGCTGGTATTGCGTTTATCAAGGTCGATCTCCCGGTATTTTTCATTCTCAGTACGTATCTTCGACGGTCAGGAACAATCGGTATAGGTACTCACTCTCATTGCAGACCAGAATGCGCGTTCAACGTTATTGGTGTGTCGAAGGCTGTTCATGAATCCTGGGATACCATAGAACTTGCCCGCGTGAAGTATTTGGAGGCTCAAGCTGGGGGTAGAGTCCGAGTAAGACAATGAATAATGCGAACGTGTATGTGCGGGAGTTACAATGAAAAATACTGCAATGTTTGATTCTCTCTGCCTCGCTGCAAGATAAGCATATCTGTGGGATCGTTGGTGGCCTCAGCGAACAGGTCGCCGATAACATTCAAGGCTTGTCTGAACTCATCCGCCAGTTCCTTCGCCTGAGTATACTCCTCGGAGGCACCCGTCAGTTCCCAGATACGACTGCAGGCATTCTGCGCTGGCTCTGCGAGGTCGTGGAGATGATCCATGGCGTCCTCCAAAGCAATGATGGATGTCGTGTCGATCGCGTCTGCACACAACGTTTCCGCGTACTTCCTGAGGTTCGGGGCAATAAAAGTGTGGTACTTCTTGAGCTGCCTCGATATTATCTTGAACGAGGTGGAGACTTCGGGCAAAGATTTATCGGGCTCTCTAATCGAAACAATCAGAAAAAATTGAACATGGTATATTCATCAACGCACCATTGACCGCGACGCCTGTCGTGTCCGTCCTCGTCCGAGCCATGTGTGCGCTCGGCGTACATGCGCTTCCTACGTCGCAGAATCTTCCGGCGATTCCTAAGGAAGTGGTGGTAAGAGGTAGAGTACGGTCGGTCTTTTTCTCCTGATCGAACTGAGACGGACTTACTTTGAATAATAATCTGCGTCGTATCGTGCTCTCGCCAAACGGCGCTCCTCCTCTGTAAGATATTTAGGCTTACGGCCCATGTATAGAGTGGTCTGCAGAGGTAGAAGACAATGCGAGGAGCACCGGATGCAGCAGTTACAAAAACACTGCGAGTGGTTCAGTGTTAAGTATCAAATCCTTGTTGCCGAGCCTCATTTGTTCAACTTTTTTACGAGATTTATTTTCCCGACACTGGATGGACTAGCAGACTTCTCATTTATATATTTAATATAATCTACATTGTTTCTATCTATCTTAGGTACTTCCTGGGTGTACGATGCCTGTATAAACGCGTATTTCTTACTTGCAGAATTCAACCTCTTGCACCTACGTCATCATAGAGCCCGGTCCGACATCCGAAATGACGCTGTCTTGATTCCCTCTTCTGTCTTCAACCACAATCGTTCGAACAATCATGCTTGCCTCGTCTCAACCCGACAGTTACTGTTCCTCCGTCTTTACAGCGTCTGTGTAACACTTTTCTGCCAATCCATCCTCAGTTCACACACTCCTTTAAACCGCCTTCAAAGTCCGTATACGATCCGTGCTCTGGACCGCAAGTTCCTCACCTGTACCGCTCTGGCTTTACGTCTTATCCTCGCTATCGACATTCTGTCATTCGTACACGCCACCACTTTTCTTCAGGGCTGTCCCTCGCATTGTGGCCAGACTTGCGGAGCTTTTTGTTTTTGTCCACTTTTTTTCCGGCATCTTTCCAATTAGTTTTCCGTGATATTTGATCCACGGGTTTCCACGAGAACGCCGTTGAAGTATAAAAGGCTGGCCAGCCCTCTGATTTCGTTCATCCCCCCAGTTCATTCATGTGTCTCACCCAATCTACGGCTCCACCTGCCTCTTCCCCTCGGGCGCAGAGTCCCGTCTATCGCGACATGCTGTCTTCTACTGCTCCACCCTCCCCGCCACCTCCTTCCCCGGTGGGGACGCCTGTCCCCACCGACCTTCCCACCGATTCGGCTGCTCTCCCAGGCTTCAGCGACCTCCTCGGCAGTTCTCTGGCCGACGACATGGGTGACGCTGTTCTTGAACCCGTCTGGGAGCGTCCCAAGCCCAAACGCACTCGGAAGAGCGGCCGTATGGCTCAGGTCACCCAAGGACCGCCCAAGCACCTGGCGGAACGCCGTGCACAGCAAGCTGCACAAGCTCCACGTCCTCCTCCATTCGCCCGGGAGCCCGCGCGAGGAATCGCTGTCTCTGGTGCGCGACTCGGTTAGTTGCTCGACTTTTCGCGTCGAAGACACCACTAACGTTTTCTAGGCTTCCACGCGTACACCCCCGAGCAGAAACAATGGATCCACGAGCATATCCAGGAATGCCAGGACTACGTCGACACTCACGACGAGATGGAACCGTTTTGGCTGGACATTTGGGAGCGCTTCACCAGTCGATTCCCTGGGATGTTCAATCCTCCCTTCCCTCGAGAGCCCGACATGGTCAACGCCTACAATTTGGCCAAAGGAAAGGTAGGGTGCCATTACCATGTTTCAATCATCTTACTGACCATAGTGCTTAGAGTCTCACGCGCATGTTGCGGCGCACTTGGCATTTCCGTAATTTTGGGTTGCAACGCCGCGCGGACGTCCCAGGATGGGGCGAGGGCTCCATTCCGAGCTCAAGTGGAGCGTGAGGTGATGGAGTGGTGAAGGTGCTCACGGGGAGTCGCAGCCGGTTGTGCGACTCTCAATGTCGGTCGTTTCTGTGACCCATCTCTCTCGGCTATTTTGTTTACTAAAAACCCATATCTATCTTACTCTCGGGGAGTCGCCTACAAGTGGCGACTCTCAATGGCACTCGTTTACTAGCCTGATTATTTTACTTTTGGGGAGTCGTCATACATGACGACTCTCAATAGTTTGACTACGTTGATTTACATAGACTATACACTCTGAAATTTGGATGTTTGAATGCTCAGTAAACGTGCTAAAAGAAAGCGAGCCTTCTTAAGAAGTGGCTGTGCCAACTGGCTCTAGCCAGAACGATCATGTTCGCAGCCACTTATCTTGCTCCATAATGCGTCCACGCGGATTCATCGCTGCGGGGACAGTCACAGACGTTTCGGTTACAGGGTTGGTTACAGTCTAGAGCGGTTCCCTCGCCGCAATGATATATGACACGGTATCGCTGTCTGGAACTGCAACTTGGACCATCACCATGTCGACACCTACAGTATCCACCAGGTAGGTATTCCTTGCAAATATTACTGCTGGCAGAGACTAATGGCTTAGGTCTTTGGTACTCGACGATACTCAATTAACACTTACGCATCAACCGCACCGCGACGCGCACGGATGCGATCTGAATGAAACAGCAGAGAGCGTCAAACATTCTATTGGCCCAGTTCAACGCGGTCTGAGCGTGTCAGCCTTCGTCGACGCAGGTGAGTGGTGTTATCAGCAGACATTCACAACCTTTACTGATAGTGGCGACATTAGGTATATTCATGGTCCGCCATCTTTGGATGTTGACTCGAGGACAACGCCATGCAAGTCGTCGTATGACTATCTTGTCTTATGATGTCGCCTGTCAATTCTCGTCGAGTGTGCGACGACAACGCGAAGTGGAGGACGATGAGCGCCACACTGTACACTGTGTCGGTCATGCCTGAGATTGACGGATAACGCGTGTATTGTGTTGGAGAAATTTAGGTGGGGGAATTGTAAGGATCTACGATGCAGAGATACTCTTACACGGATGTTGGATTGATCCCGACATTGTCAACGCGACTTTCTATTCTTTCAAAAAAAAATTTGCTCTATTTCGATTCCCTTACGCACGGCGGCTACCAATACATTTATTAGACAAAGCTTGTATATCATTTTTGGTATATACTGTCTACAGGAGGGCAGTACACGATGAATGGATTTCTTAAAATCGCTTCAATAATCGCTTGGTGGCTGTGCAAATTCCCAAAGTGACGTGTGGCTGTGCTGGGTGGCTGGTTCCACCCAACCACCACACGACGCGGTAAGGTACGTGCCCCTGGCTTTCACGTTACCGTTGACACTCATGTCGCGTAGGGAGACGAATGCGCGAAATTCTCGCAGTGCGTACGAACGCCAGCAGAGACGTCTCTTCCACGACCAAGCCTTGGCTGTCAATTTCGGCATTGGACCGTCCCAAGGACCTGGCGTCGCTCGCCTTACAGAGGATGGCGATGCTCTGTCTAGAGATCTTTATGGCGGCTTTCGAGCTCCGCCCGGAAACCGTATGCGTACCCAGGACACAATGTGGGACCAACCTCTCTCAACGACAAACCTACTGAAGTCGATGGGTGTGGCCTCATTTGCAAATGGCACCCAGAATGTTCTCGCTACTCCGGTGGACACGGTTTATAGGATGTCACAGGACCACCGACGCGGTTACACGCGTAATGTTACAGAGGCAGTCCTGAAGAGACAAAAGGTGTCTGCAACAAACGACGATGGACCATCTTGGGAGCCGGCTGGTATCATGGATGAGGAGGACGAGGACGACGAAGGCGATGATGTGGTAAATGTCCTTTCAATGTTTGGGACGGAGGACGGGCCTGATGAGCTCCATGCTTTTGAGGGAACGGGGAAGCGTAAACGATATACGAGCACTGTACGTTTTGATTCATAGACGCAAACAAAAACTGACGTTAGATTCAGGATGATCCTATGGCGCACTTCCGCGAGGATATCCCCACATACCTGATGGAGAGCATACGAAGGGAGGCAATACACGGGCTTCTGGGACCGCCGTCCTGCACGTCCTGCCGGATTGTACTGGAGACGACTACGGCGAATGACTGTGCCACGCCGCATGACGGCTCTTCCTCGGTGACGGAACTGTATAAATGCGAAACTTGTGGCGAGTTCTTGGAGTGTAAGGGCTGCTGCCTGAAACGACATGCGCAAACTCCACTACACATTATAAAGGTGGGTGATTTCAATGAATTACGAGTTATGCTATTAACACTTTAGATACCAGGTTTGGACAGGAGATTTTTGGGAAAGAACTACGCTAGCCAAAATGGGCGCCGTATTTCAGCTGGGGCATCATGGCACGACATGCGTGAACCCTGGTTCACAACGGAAACTTACGATTGTCCACGTCAATGGGGTTCACGAGGTGAATGTTTGGCCGTGCGGATGTCGTGTCGCAGAGGATTTGAGCACGGTGGAAGAGCTTTTGCGCAACGGATGGTACCCAGCTACTAGTACGGATCCTGCGACGTGCGCAACATTCGAGGTTTTGGATATGTTTCGGTTGCTGTCAACGGTCGCCCAAGTCAACGTCCGCGACTTCGTCACGTCTCTGGAACAGATGACCGATCCTCATGGAACCGAGAAGGTACCAGACCGCTACAAGGCCTTCGGTCGGATGACGCGTCAGTGGGCGTTTTTGATGCGTTTGCGGCGCGCAGGAGTGGGACATCTAATGGGTGGTTGGACTACTGCGAAGGAGGGATCAGTAGCAGTGCAGTGTTGGGCGTGCCCTCGCGAGGGCGTCAACATCCCCGAGGGTTGGCGAGATAATCCCGCAATGAGGTACGTGAATTGAAATGGATATAAGACAAGAATGGTAACATGTTTTACAGGTTTTTATATCGCCTAATCGTCAGCATGGACGCCAACTTCCGGCTTAAAGAGCGATTACGACAGAATAGTCGGGGGGACGCCCCACTGTACATGGGCCTGGGATACCAGCCACATCTGGGACTTTACACGAATCACTTAAAGAACTTTGTGAAGGAGGAGGATGTAAGTTAAACCAAATTGTCGTGGAGACAGGATATGTACTAACACCGATTTTAGGTGAGTACGTGTGTCGCGTTTGCTGCGATGATGCAGCGAGAGTCGCGTCTAACAGCGGGATTGCGGGTGTCGGGCGTAGCTGGCTGTGTTTGTGCTCGACATGAATGCGTGCGTCCGCAAGGCTTGGGAGATTTGCAGAAGGGAGAGCGGTAGGTGCGATTGCTTGTGCTGCGACTGTTCTCATTTCATTCACAGGTGGTCGAACATGGATTACATATACTGGGGAGCAACAAAGATGACTGGTGGGCTCGACGTCCTCCTCACGTACGACATAGCTTGTCAATATAATAAGCATGTCGATGAACGTCGCACGAAGTTGCCTTTAGCAATGAGGTGGACACCAGGAGAAGGAATGCGAGTTTACGCGCTGCCGGTTTGGCACGGCGATGTACACGCCGTTATCTGCAAGACTCGCTGGTCTCTGCTATATCTTCCAGGCGCGGGGAAAACAGATGGTGAGGCGCCAGAGCGAGTATGGTCTGTTCTTAACGGTATGGCAAACGATACGAAGGAAATGGATGTTGGGAACCGTCACGATAGGATTGAGGACCGGTGTGATAAACACAACTTTCAAAAGAATGTGGGTTTAGGTGAGGTTTTCTCAATTCAAATAGAAGGCTTTTCATGAACTCAACCTTGATAGGGAAACTACTTGCGCGTCGACTCGTCATTGCGCGAAAGGAGTACGATACCCAGACGAAAACATTCGAGGAGGTCGCAAGCACGCTTCGTCCGGAGCTTTTGGAGGACTGGACAACTTTGGTCACCGAGTGGGGCAAGGATAGATCCAAACCGTCGCCTTTTGCACCATCCGAGTCCACAGGTGGTTTGTCCGAGCAAAGTGTAAGGGCAGATCTCCGGAAAGAAGAGCTAGAGGCTATACAGACATCGCGCGCTCTAACGAAGGACAGCTCCCCCACGGCTTAATTATTCGAGGCATTCATCTAGAATCAATGGCGTACGTGTTGCTCATTTTCCCTGGGTTGCAGTACTGAATAATCTACAGACGATCAATCAGTATTGAAGCGGCTAGTCAATTGAACTTATCTTTGGGGAAGAAAGAGAAGCTCCAGGAACGTCGTGTCGCCCTTGCGCGGCAGTTGAAGTCCTTCCGACGTCAACAGCTGTTGTTAATGCCTCCCGCAGAGGCTCTATGGCAGGCGGAGGAAGAGAGAGCGCGCACATCGAATATGGTCATACTAGCCGAAGATATCAAGCTTTGGCTGCCTTCTGCCATTCCGCAAGCCAGCCGAGACCTGTGCCACGAGGATTTGTTTACGCTAGAGGAGAGGGTTCGTCGTGGGCAGCTTACAGACGCCCTGTCCGCCATTCGTCTGAAGCTCATCGCGAAACGGTACCTGGTGAAGTTCCGGAACAAACATTTGAGGGGTCAGGGTGCTACGACGAGGGCGAAAGGTTTGCTGGATACGGTGGGCGAGAATATCAAGGGGCATGCCATGAAATATCGAGTGGCGCGCGAGGCGTTGATAGCATTGGTGGGGAAGGATAAATGCAAGGAATTCCGCGAACTGAAGGATGCGGATCTCGATTTGACTGAGGAGGCAGAGGCGGACGCTGCAGCAACAAGACGATTAGGACGTGCAGGATCTCGGGAGGCGAGGACGACAGCCGAGGCGATCAAGAGGCAGGTACGCGACAAGATGTCCTGGATATGGACAGCTTTGGGTGGTCCAGATCGCGATGCGCCCGAGATGCTCTACGAAGGTATGTGTTGCTATTTTGTGGTAATGCGAGGCGACTGATGGGCTGTAGGCGTGCGTATTGAATTTTGCAAAGCTCTCGCGAGGAAGACGCGATGGTGGGAAGAGGTGGCGTTGCTGGAGGAAGAGATGAGACGTAGCCTGGAGTCACTCGACTACGAGGAGGAACAGTGGATGGAAAGGGCAGCCATGAGGGATGTGACCGTGGCTCAAGACTACAACGATGGCCGTCGTGCGTATGCCATGAAGCAGGCGGCATTTGCGCGCCGGATGAAGGCATATTTCGAGTCAATGTGGCGCAAGGGTGATGGAGAGACAAGTACCGAGGAAAGAGGATAGGAATCGTGTGTGAGTAGTATTAGCAGGAATGACAGTAACATTTAGGCGGCAATTTTTGGTGACCGACGCGGCGCTGCCGCCGTCTGAGAACATTTATCCGCATTGGGATGGTCTGATGGCGCGCTGGCGACGTGTCTTCCGCATTGGAACGTGTCACAACTGAGAGCGGGGGTGTAACAGGCCGGAGTGGAGAGCAATAAGAGTGTATATGTGGCTGTAGCCACCAGCAGTGGCTGTAGCCACTTATTAAGACATCGGGTAAATGTGGCTACAGCCAGCATCAACTAGTTATCCTAGCACCGGGGGTGGCCTGCACGGGGAGGGTAGATGCTGTTTGGGATGATGGGAAGAGTTGGCAGTGGACGTAGCTCGCTGTAGAGAATATTAGAATGAAAAAAAAGAGAACGACGCACCATCCTGGTGCGTCCGCGGCGCCCGCCAGCCCGCAAAACCATCACGAGTCATCACCGCCATCACCGTCATCATCATCCCGATTGTCATCATCAGTGATTCAGCTGCTGGAAGCCCACGCGCACCATCCAACGTTGCGGCCTCATCCGAGGGCTTACGCGTTGAGGTCGTCGCCAAGGTAACGCCGTCGCAAGGACACGTCGGCGCAATGCAGAGCAGTATTCCCGGATCATGGCTGCCTCTCCTGTGAGGGCTTACGCGGCACAGATCGTGGTCGTGTTGGTGCCGTCACGTAGACGAGCATAAGAATGCACCCCGGAACGTATCCGAGGGCGCAGCGGACGGCGCAAAGCCAAACCGCACTGTAAAAGAAAGAAAACATAAAGAAGAGAAGTAAAAGAAGCCCCAGAAAATTTTCTGAGGCCAACGAACATGACACAGACGTCGTGCTGTGATGGTGAGAGGCAGAGAGATGAGATCTGAGCGGATCGATCATTATCCGGCAAGTGCCGGAACGGTCGGTCATCTCGGCGATCGCGGATATTCTTCTGCAACGTCATTTTTCAACGACGTTGGGCTCGTTTGAGCCCAAATAAATTCGTAAAAATCTTCTAAAATATATATATTCATATAGCAAGTATTAGGCAAGTACTTGCCACAGGTACTTGCCTCTCCAAACCCATACTTGCCACCTGTGGACCACCCGGGTGATGGCAAGTGCCAGGTGTGCGGGTGCCGGGTGCGGCACCACCCGGGTGATGCCGATACTTGCAGATACCTGCAAGTACTTACTACTCGTGCCTTGCTCTAGACCATGGCACGCCAAGAGTTCAAAATGAACGTTGACAGAGGAGGATATTTTGGGAGGGCAAAGAACGCTCCTGCCGAAGACCTTGATTTGCAGTGAGGGGGAGGTTGGGGATGCTGTCACCTGTGGAGGAAAAAATTGGCAAATTGACTCAAAGAGCTACGCGGAGGCCCAGCGTCAGTGTTACTGGGTGTTAAATGAACTTGAAGATGAAGATAAGGTGGCCACATCAGTAAAACACCGGGGTGATCTCCGGAGCCTAGGTCTCTGCTCAGAGCATCTCTGATGTCTCTGTCCCTGGGATCGCGTCTCTAAGGGCGCCCTGCCCCAGCATCAGCCTCTCTTGGAGTCTCTCGTTTGTCGGAAGTCTCTGGCACTTTACAAAACTTTATACTATTACTGGTAGTAGTACAGCATAATAATAGTACTGTGCCACTACCGTGTTCATCATCATATGACAAAGCTTTTTACTTAATCGAGAGTAACATGATAAAATATGCTAATATAATGCACATGGCGGGAGTTAGGCGGTAGGGCGGGAACAGCGTCCAGCACGGGCAGAAATGGAACAAGACAAGTAGCACATGGTCCAGGTACACATCGTGTTCAGTTTGGTTACCGTCAGATTTAAACTCCGACCAGGTCCTTTGAACCGTCATCTGCCCACCTCCCCCAGCTTCAAGGATGGCGACGCGTGCCATAGACAGCATGTGCAATGACACCCCCCATAGCGAGCACGAATTCGCACGACACACGACTATCATAGCAGGGACGACCGACCAGAACGAGGACAGCGACACGATCTAGCGCGGACGAGGACATGGTGAGAACTAGCGCGGACGAGGACATGACAAAGGATACGACCATAGTATGGATGAGGACATGACCATAGCGCAGATGAGGACCCAACCGTAGTGCAGACGAGGACATGATTGCGGCGAGGACGAGGACACGACTGCGGAGGGGACGAGGACACGACTGCGGCGAGGACGCCATGACAAGGACAAGCACGGCCCCCAGTGGAGGACATGACGAGAACTTGCGCGGACGAGGACATAAAGGATACGACCATAGGGACAAGGACATGACCACAGCGCGGACGAGGACACGACTGCGGCGAGGACGGAATTAGCAACGCAGCGCACGCACGAGGAAGAGACAGGTGAGTTTTATACGTCTCGTCGATGCTGTAAACAATAATGTTACGATAGTCTGTGAATATCCGAATCTCCTCAATTCGATAACAATGCGGTCTTTTCTTCTAAGAAAACTTTCAATCACGTATGTCATCGGTCCCTACAATCTTTTCATCGCTGACGGGTCGATCCAGTACAGTACGCCCGCCAGGATTAAATGATTCACCCTCGTCCAAAGCACCGTCGCGCTCCCCAGCTCCCTCGACGCCGCACATATCGCGAGACTAAGCACGCCCCATGTAGCCCACATCGCCCCTAGATCCCTAGTCAGCTCCACTTTGACGAAGGATAACGGAGAGCAATGGACAGGTGGACGGCGTCACCGCGGGCCCTGACCATGCAGTGACAATGTGCCCGACGCCAACGAGGTCAACTCCAGTTGGTCAGAAGGAAAACCGACGTACGAGTCCGCTGTAATGCGATGACGCGCGTGATGGCATTGTTATATACGGCGCTGGGGCTAAATGTGAGGAGGACAGCGACGAGGAGGTCCGCGTAGCCTTTGATTGCTATGATGGTGGACATGGTGGTATTGGAGGAAGACAGGCGATTAAAGGAGCGGCGATGTTTCAGACATCGGTTATGGATGGTACGGGCTTTTCGTTTGTGATAAATATAGGAGTTCTGAATGCGCCTAGGTTTGGATTTTGCTGTTCTGGATGTCGATATGCAAATACATTTCTCTTCTCCCACACTTGTCGATTTCGTTCGCGGAGACTGTTCAAATATTCGTTCATCAAAACTTTAAAGACAGAATCAAGAAGTGCCACCCGCTGACTGGCCTTGATCTATAACTATCATGATCTTTCAAACCATTATCAACATGTTCACCAAGCCCCGGCTGCATACGACGACCGGCTCATTCGAGCGTGTACCTCAAGAGCTCCTCGACCTCATCATTTCCCACCTGATCGACGACAAGGCCACCCTGCTATCGTGCGCACTCGTCCATACCACCTGGACCCGCATCAGCCGGCACCATCTCCCCTCTCTCACACTCGTCGTATGGTGCCCGGCACGCGCTAGCGAGCTCGCCAAGCTCCTCTGCTCATCGCGCGATACACTCTCCCCATCCATCGCAGCCATCACGCTTATTGGCTATCCGTAGGAGTCCATCGTTGACAGGCGTACGGGGGATGTCGTCCATGGTATACCACGACCGTACAGAAAGCTGGTCCGAGCTCTGAAACGTAATGATAACACGAGGAAGCGGTGGAGAATGATGCTCTGGCTTATGTCGGATAGGCCTAGATGTATTCGCTGACTCGGAACGATTTACGCGTCGCACATGTTGGGTGTGAACGTAGCGCTGTTGGCGGTCTCGCACGGAGTGATAGGCTGGATTGACGCGGGCGCGATTGATGGGGAAAGCCAATATTGCGAAGACGCCGCTACTCATAGGATGCGGTTTACGACGTACGCGCGTGGAAGTGGGCTATTCAAAAGCTATGCCTACTTTCTTCTTGATAGGCCAGAGCACAGCCACCAAACCTCTTGATTCCTACCATCACTTGGACCATTGACAGCATTTGTTGCAAATCGACACCGACCTCAAATCCCAACATAGGTACATACAGTCACCGTGGACATAGGCTGAAATCCGGCCTGAAAACCACGTTAAATGGGATAGAATCAATCAATCAGACGTGGACGTCTAACCATAAAGCCTACAGACCCGCTCGGCTCCTTTTTTAACACTATGAACCACACCTCAGGACCACTCGCATGCTACAACTGGCCTAGTTGGACTTTTTCCGCCAGAAATACTCGATATGATCATATCCTACTTCGTAGACGACACGCCACCCTTCTAGTTTGCGCGCTCGTCCATCCCACCCGGACGCGTATCAGTCGGCATCATCTCCCACCTCTTCCACTATCCATACGAGTCCCTTTTTGACAGGCCTACCAGGGATGTCGTCTCGCCTTCTAAATGTGGACGGGACCTGTGGCCTTTGTGTCCTTTTGTCAAATCCGGTGGGCGAGCACAATGGCTAAGCCATTGTGGACGGATATAAAGAGGAGCGTCAGTGTTCGTCGAGCCGCCACTACTACAACGCCCCGAGTCTTTCTTTCAACACGGGATATATCTCGAATTTCTTCTATCTATTTCCTTACAGTCATGGCCGCCCAGTCAGTGCCTTATCAAGCATTGTGTCGAAATTCTAATATTCTTGCAGGTCCGCTTTGAAAGCTTGCTCTTCGTGTAAAGGCAACTTCACGTCTTATACCCAACATTCCCCTATCGTGATGGCCCAGGACAAAGTCCCATTTCGGTCTCTCACCAACAGTCTTGGTTTCGAGCGTCATCCGCAGACCAGCGAAATCTGTTTGGCATCCGGCGGTCTCGTCGCGTCTCTACCTGCCAGACCCCTCTTCGCCGGCCTCCCTACCGAGCTCATGATCCTCATATTCTAATTTGCGTGCGATAATGTTAAGTACCGGCTCACCGCACTCGCCATCAGCCTCGTCCCTCGTGAATGGCGCTCCATCGCACATGCTCTCCCAGAGCTCTGGACACATATCGCCGTGCATGTCAGATGTCCCTAGGTTCGGAGCAAGCCCTTGCTTCGGGCCCGGGAACCTTGGGATGTTGAAACGCTCAGGTTGCTCGCTTCGGGAGCTTAGGCTCCATAATCTTCCTCTTGACGATGAAGCGATTCTGGACATCCTGGCGTGTACCCCTGATCTCCAGGCTCTGACGATCCACGAGCCGGCGAAGGAGCACTGTGTTACGAACGCGTTCTTGCGCATCTTGTCGCTGCCCAGGCTGAAAAGGTTGGAGTTGGTTTGGAGTTATGATGCGTGCGACGAGCGTGTGATGGATATGGTCGAGCAAATGAAAGGACTGGAGTCTGTGGTCTTGGGAAGACGGTTTGGGTTGGAGTGGAGTGAGAAGACTGTCAAGAGGATGAATGTCCTTCGAAATCGTGGTGCGAGGGTTAGTCTGTGGTAGCGTAGTTGTTTGGTATCCTCTACGCTTCATGATTTCTACGGGTTGTTGTTTGTACGTTAATCCGTATATTTTTCGCGGTACACTCTGTACATTCCTATGGACCCACGTTGTATTGTAGCTGGCAACCGCTCCCGCTGACGGGTGCGGGCATGTTAAAACCGCTGAGCCGTCTACTTCTCTCGCGCGTCTTCCTATGCAGGTTTACATGTGTTGAAGGACCCATGGCATAATATATGACACATTGTCACCAGAAAACACTGCTTTTCGTCGGCGGTAGGTTAGTCACGAAGATTTCTTCAGTCTAAGTCTGTGTATGGACTTCTCAAGACTGCAACATTTGACTTGTGCAATACGCACCATTCATCTTCCTGATGTCAAAATCATTTCTGTTTTAGGTGTATGGAACTCCAGGAGGCGTATCTCCGATCATGCAGTCCAAACCACATCTGCTTCCGGGTAGCAGATTAATCGTGTTGCTGTCTTAGTACCAACAACTTGGGGCGCGATCATAAGCACTTCAAGGACTCGGATGATACACCAGTGAATAGTGTGCTCTAGTCATCTGGTTGGATTCTGGTTTCCCATTCTTTCGGACAGGGTAGATGTGGCGTTGATCGGGCGTTGAGCTCTTCAGACCCCCAAATCGCTTCGAAGTTCAAATCTGACATCTATCCATGACTACCATTGTTTCATACGCCAAGTTATTCGCATCAGCAGCGTGATGCGAATTAAAGTCTGCTGTGGCGTAACATATGGCCTAAAAATGTATCCCCACTGTCATTACACTCTCTGACTGGGAGTCGAACCCAGCTTTCGCGCGTCAATACATCAAACGCCTCAATGACAGGTGCGTGTACTAACCGATATACTATCAGAGATTTAACTTAACTAAGGAGACTTCTGTGGTAGCGGCGGAGAACTACCAGATGTATAAGAACGATGTTCACTTTGCATCGTACAAGAATCCTTTGTTTCGTTTTCGAATGTCTACACATGATACTGGACTCCGACAATCAAGGTGGACTCATTGCAGCGTACAGGACAGATTCCCCAAGTTTGACTGCAGCAGACGAATCCAACCCTCTGGCCCGCAGTTTTCGTATCACACAACCAGACACAACGTAGAGAAGTAAGGTCGTACCCGTCATCGGAAGGGACGGCAGAGTCGGCCACTTGCATAGAAGATCCCGTTGACCGAAGTTGTTGCTGCTGTACTACACGTTCACGACCCAAAAGACGGGCTTGGCATTACAATACTGGACCGCGCATCTATAAACGAGAATCTAAAGCGTCGCTAGACAACTTCTACATACTACATCAAACAATTTACTGTAACGCTCCATAAGAAATATGAATCTCCATACCAGCATCTACAAACGGCTTGAACAGAGCGATATATTTCGCCTGCCGATTCGGGTCACTCTGAGTCGTCCTAGTGCGAATGTCCACTTCTACAAGGTCCACAATCCCGGCCTTGCGCGCGCGCTCACCCGAACGCGACCGGACCAGTCGCTTGACGGCTTTCAACTGGCGTGGAAGGACTACAACCCGGAGAACCTTCAGCACTGGTAAAGGCAGCGCCTCCATGCCCTTCGGCTTTGTCGATAGAAACTCCAAGATGGACGTCGGAACCGCTGAATGGGTGACTGTGTCTGGTCCTCCGAGCTTGTTCAACTGGAGGGTAACAATCTGCGGGTGGTTCGAAAGCAGGCGCATGAGGTATGTGCAGTCAACTCCACACTGAAGGACTGTCAACTCCGTTAAACGTCCTCCAGATTGCGGAAGACTTTCCCAGCGACTCGCGGGAGGCCACGACTTGACGTCGGGGTTCCCCGAGTTAAAGGACAGAGAACGGAGGGCTGGGAATGCGAGAAGCTGGAAAATTGCTTCATTTCGGCCGGCGATGGATGCATGAAGGATGAAGGTTGAGACACGAGAATAGGTTACAACGCTACACGTCCAATATGCGTGTGTTGGAAGTGTGATGTGTGAGATCTTCAGGGTCTCGAGAAGAGGCGCGCGATTCAAGAGATTCTGAAGCTGTACAAGACATATGAAAGTCCCAGGAATTAATTCAAAGCTACGCAGACAACACCCTGCATCGCGCGCATCCAGAAACCACATATCAATGTTCACCGCTTCGATTACCAAGTCTTCGACATTGGGAATGGTGGCCAGAATCTTTTGACGAAATGCCCTATCATCGACGTATATTCTGGCGGTATGGGCGTGCTTGGCCAGTGGTATTTCAGCCTGGTACATCATCAGGGTAATGTCCACAATATCCTGGAAGTACGAATGGAGGTTGATGGAAATGGAATTCGAAACAGCTGGACAAACATCTGGAACGAGGAGAATGCATATTGGCAATCGCCAGCAACACGATTCGTGACGAGGTGGAAAAGTAGGTTGAGGGGAAGTGCAGAGGTACGTTCTATTCGGCATTCGAGAGCCTCCCAATATGCAGCCTGGTCCGAAGGAGCGTTGAAGATTAAAGGGTATGCGCCGGAGCTGACCAAAGGAATGGTGGTCCAGAGCCGAGGATCGTTCAAAGCGGTGGCGCACCATCGAGAACAGACCAGAAGGATAGTAGTATGCACGCGATGGGATGCCACGATGTCTTGGAAGACATTATTAGTTGAAGGTTGGGAAAGGCCCGTAGAGACCTCAACGACTCAAACTCGAGTCTGATCTGCGATCCACCACGCGAGTACTCGTGGCCAAAGTGGCCGATCCGCGATCCTTGTGTGATCCGACCCGCTATTGATCCGCGAGTCAGACGGATCGGATCACCGAGATCGCCGAGCGAGTCGAGTACTCAAGTAAACTGGAGTATTCAATGCACCCAAATCCATTCATGCGCGACGAGTATCCCCGGGCAATGGCACGGGGACACTCAGCCGTGCATGATGCAGACTGAGGGTGATGTAGGTGAATGTGGGGAGGTGGTGGTAGTGGTGGTGGTGATAAGGACAGTGGCGGGGACAATGATGGTGGTGCGGGTGGTGGTGGTGATGACGGCAGTGGTCGAGGTTATCGTCTGAAGGAGGTCGCTGTCTCCATCAGCGCGTTCGCATCATCGCGTGTCGTGGTCCTTGCCCCATCCTCGCCTTGCCCCATCCTTGTCCTTGCCTCATCCTCGTCGTACCTCCATCCTCATCGTCGCGCCATTGAGGTCGTGCCGTCGTTGCTGTCGTCCAAAAGTCGCGGCGCCGTCGTCCTAGTCGTTGTCTTCTGCTGCTGTCACAAAGACAGCAGCAGCGGGTCTGGCACGAAGCCAAGACCACAATCTACACCCCAGAAGCCGCCTGACAATCGTCAGCACGGCAGTGGCGACGTTCGTCACTCACTGAGTGGTCGTGGTGGTAGCAGAAACAGAGGAGAACGACTCGATCAGAGGCTTACGCGGCCTCTCGGCGATTGCCGGATCGTGAGAATTATCAAGAAATTCACGCATACGGCTTGTTTGGGTGATGTAAAGGCCCGTTCAACTTCATAAAAATTTGTAAATTTCAGCTAAAATATATACCTAAATATTCACGAGTCAACACGAGTACTCGCCGCGAGTACTCGTGCCTCCAGAGGCTGATCCGCGATCCAAGTGTGATCCGACCTGCCACGAGTCCACAGATCAAACGGATCGGATCTCCGAGATGTCCGAGCGGATCGAGTACGGATAAACTCGCGTGATCCGTTGACTCGTTGAGGTCTCTAGGAAAGGGCGATGTAATAGAGGAATATCTCGCTCAGGATCTCAGGGGGGGGGAGAGTGGATGGGCGATGGTGAGTGCAAGGATGTGTATATGGCAATAGAAGAGCTTGGACGCGTCGGTTCGGCTTCCGTAGCAGCGAGGAGCGGCTCAATGTTTGCCATCGCATCCTTGGGCCGTTGTAGTTGAGGATCGAGAGCATGAAGCTTCTCGCCCATCGCTGGCAGGGCCGTATCGTCTACTGCCTTTGACGTAGCCACTCGTGATAGCACCTGGGTGTTACAAAGAAGATTGGTGGACATGACGTTCGCAACAGCGCTGGAGGGCAAAGAAGTCATGGTAGGGCTGTCAGGGATTCAGAAATATGTTCCGGGGGGAGAGAAGGTAAAGATACCTTGATCTCAAGAGCGTTTCATTGTCGTGGTAAAGGATGAAAGGATGACTTGCACGCGTCTTGATCTGCGTGATTGATTGATTAGTCATCATGGCTGAATTGTTTGCCGAGTCGCATCTTCTACTATCTCTACTATCCCAGAGGCGGCGCGAAGGCGGCGCCACTGGTAGTAGCGCGGGATCAATGAATACTGATATCCAAAGCTTACCGCGCCATTCACAATGCGTGTGATCAAGTGCCAGTGCGAAACATTCATCACACTGCAAGTAGACTCTTATTCGAGGTGATGTTAAATCCCCAGCATACTCTGAAGCATTTCTCCCTCCCAGATAATCTCCTTGGGTGGCCCTATTGCGCGCCCACAAACCCCGATAAACACACGGTCGGCCACATCCCGTAAATATACCCTCTTCAACGATCTCGGCAACCTCCACCCATCCAACGCTAGCTCTCTATTGTTACTCGCCACCTCGAGATTCTGCAGGGACAGTAAACCCGATAGATCGAATGCCACTAAGCGCACAGAACATGAACACTTTGCCCAGAGAACATAGCAATGATAAAACTCACCGTCCTGACCACCTGATAGTCCCCTCGATCCTACCTAATTAGGTATAATACCCTGACCGAGGTGTCACACCTAACTAGGCTGGTTTGACCGTAAATCGCGGTCAAGCACTAGTTAGCCATTAAATACTGCTAACATCTACTTGAAGAAAATTTTTTTGAAGACTTCTGGCAGGTAAGAGCCGCCGACATCCGTGCGCTCACTCCCAATCGGGAATAATTCTTATTGCTCTTTCACACGCGCTCGTCGCTATTCGGACCACGGTCCGCCATCACTTGCTCACCTAGATCGGGTACCCGCCCATCATCCCGCCGCCTTGCTCACTGTTGCTCGTAGAAATAGCAAATAAAATTGTATAAAATCCTATTAAATTACAGGCAATATAAATCAAAAGAAAATAACATATTCTAATGTAATGAAAGGCTATTAGTCCTCATGACGGCACCCGGGTACTTAACTTGCGTGAACACCTGCGCTATGAGCGCTCGCCAGTGTCGCACATGTACTCAAGTGTGTGCATAGTGTATGTGATGGTATTGGAGGCCTCCCGGAGTAGAGGGGAGGCAGCCTGTAGAAGTGAGGGTACGACAAGCAGAGGGATACCAGGCGGGTACAAGGTAGAGGTGTATCAACTGTGCACATCACAACAAAGCCTGTAAATAGAGTCAGTAGAATATAATGCGACATTGACAGCGCCAGCAAGCGCTCTCAACATCGAAAAAAGGAACACAAGAAGAAACTCACTCAACGGCGCTGCATCGCCAGCAGATGATATAGCGCTCCCAACACGACGCAATCCCATCCTTGAAGCCCACTTGCCCGCAGAGCTAAGGGTTCCTAAGCTACAGAGTAGCCGAGCGCAACAGCATAGCTGTGGGGGCTTACCCGTCGCGGAAGCCATATCCGAAAACAGCAAATGTCATGTTGGCATCTGTAATAGTGGTGGCTGGCGTCGTTTGCCGTCGCAGTTCCAGCGGTAGCAGCTAGAGCAAGGCACGAGTGCTTACCCGGGTGCATCTGCCACCCGCGCGACAAGTACTCGTGCCGCCGAAGCCATACCTGCCACCCGAGAACATACCTGCCACCCGCGGGTACTTGACCCGCAGGTGAAGTACTTGCCAAGTATTTGCCTCCCGGGTGGGCAAGTACTTGTGAAAGTACCTGGATTATTTTAAGTATAATTCGTGCCCGCCGCCGACCCCCGAGCAATTGCGCGGGGGCTAGCGACGTGCACGAGACAAATTGCTGAAGCCCCGGCTACTCGTGTAGACAAGAACCGGGACTCAACGAAGTGCAGATGGTGGGGTAGGGAGGTGTAACGGCAGCAGCGAGCAGCGTGTGCTCATCATCGTCGTCTACGGGTGTTCAAAGATTTGATACAAGAGAGAGAGAGAGAAAACGTACCGTCTTGGGGCTGGACGCGTCCGCAACGCCGTCCAGTCCGAGTCACTGTCCGCCCATGCCGCCAGCAGTGTCCAGACGCCTCAACAGCGTAAGCGCCGTGTGTCCTCATCAAATCGGCGCCGTCGTAAAGACGAGTGCCACCATATATTCCTGTGCGCAGATGGGCGCGCGCGTATACGTCCAGGCGCAGCAAGTGGGTGCCGTGCTGGTCGAAGACCATGTTGTCCTGGACGTTGCAGAGACAATGGGAAAAGTCGCTCCGGCACATATCCGAGGACAGCAGCGTTGGGCGCTGCACTATATCCGGGAGAAGAGCGTAGTCCTATAGCGATGCCGCCTCTGTGAGGGCTTACGCGGTCCAAACGGCGGTCCAAGTAGCGCCGTCGCGTAGACAAGCACTGGAATGCACCCCGGAACGTATCCGAGGGCGCAGCGGCCGGCCCAAAGCCAAACCGCGGAAGAAAAGCGAAAAAAAACAAAGAATAGAGGTACCATAGACCCCAGAAAATTTTCCGAGGCCGACGAACACGACGCAGACATCGTGCTGTGGTGGTAGGAGGTAAGGAGCCAAGATCTGGAGCGATCGATCCTTATCCGGCAATTGCCGGCGTCTTCGGCCATCTCGGATTTGGTAAGAAATTCTCGTGAATGGCGTTTCTCAGCGACGTTGGGCTCGTTTGTGCCCAAATAAATTCACAAAAATCTTCTAAAATATATATATTGATATAGGCAGGTATTAGGCAAGTACTTGCCCCAAGTACTTGCCTCGCCAACCCCGTACTTGCCACCTGTGCACCACCCGGGTGTTGGCAAGTGCCGGGTGTGCAGGTGCCGGGTGCGGCACCACCCGGGTGATGACGATACTTGTAGATACCTGCAAGTACTTACCACTCGTGCCTTGCTCTAGTAGCAGCTGGAATCTCTTTGAACGCCCACCAGGGTCATCGGCCTGTCATCCATGGGATGTATGCAGTCCTAGCAGTCGTGATCTGGGCATAGGGCAGTTGTGGTATCATATACGTTGGTCGTCGTCACCATCTGGGCACTCCTTGGGGTTGATGGTGGCGGTAAGAGTGAGACAGACGGAATCGGAAGTGCCCGGATTCGCAGTCCGTGCCAAATCTCGACGTTGTCGTCGCCGAGAATCGAACCCACGTTAGTACTTGGTGGTGGGAATTTGAGATGCCGAGAAGCCGGCATGAAGGATGTTGACAACGGCGGTGGGGAATGGTGCTATGGGCGGGTCCTTTAAGTAGCTAGGATAGTTGTATGAACCTATTTTATGATTATCGAAGTGGTTTGAGGTTTTTATATTGAGTCAAAAGGTCGGACAGGTTAAAGTCTGATAAAAGTCTAATGACTCTCAAATCCGTAAGTGGATAGCCTTACAATTTCGTGCTTTACCCTCATACATTACTGATGTTCTCCTCTCACCGACACCTACTGTGCCAACACTTCGGCCGTTGCACCTGAGTACGCTTACCGTTGATCAATGAAGGTCGGCCTTTGCCACGGAAGCTCGCTCTGATGCCCGCCGCCTGCTACGCCCGTCCCACCGAAGTGTAACAACGCGCGATGCGGCAACACCATCATGCGACAAACACTTCCGCCACTCCCAGACACAAGAACTGGACACTAGAGGAGATGAGGCAAACAGCAGAGAATTTTCCACTGCAGTCGGGGGCGGACAAGAGGTACGCAACAATAATCTACAATTCATTCAAGTTCAGCTAACATACGGGATGATTTACTCAATGGCGCGATCCCATCAGCGCTGGGTAGACAGCAGCTTTCGCCGCAGCGGCGATCCGAACGATATGTGGCATTCGCGCGCGACCAAGTGCTCACCTCTGACGACTATAAATGCCGCCACTCGCCAGATGCGGGTGCTAATCTTGGATGCAGCTCACCACCCATCACAAGCAAGTCTGCGGTCGAGCCCAACCCGCAGCTATACCATTTCTCTCCCTCCGACCCGCCTGCGCGCAGCGTCATCCATGCGCTATCACCAGCATTTCGTTACCAACACTCGCCATCCATCTCCCTCCACCCCGGAGCACTCCCTTCTGCTCTCGCCACTCCTCGATGACTGCAAATCACGCATGGATGGCACTATCTCATCACCTCAAAAGCACTATCAGCTCCCAGTACGCGCACCATCCGAACGACCAGCGCACCAGACGATTGTGCCGGGAAGAAGGTAGCAGACATGAGGCGGAGGCCAAGGGCATGAGGTGGAGGCACAGATGGAGGTGTCCACAGATACGAGCTGACGGCGACGAAGGCAGCACCAACGACTCGGATGACAAGCTGGACCTTACACAGAAATGTTGTGGCTCTTTCGAATTCTTCGTTTGTGTTCATATTACTCTATATCTATATATTGTGTATAATTTTATTTGTTATTTTATTGTGTTTCTACAAGCGACAGTGAGCAAGGCGGCGGGATGATGGGCGGGTACCCGATCTAGGTGAGCAAGTGATGGCGGACCGTGGTCCGAATAGCGACGAGCGCGTGTGAAAGAGCAATAAGAATTATTCCCGATTGGGAGTGAGCGCACGGATGTCGGCGGCTCTTACCCGCCAGAAGTCTTCAAAAAAATTTTCTTCAAGTAGATGTTAGCAGTATTTAATGGCTAACTAGTGCTTAACCGCGATTTACGGTCAAACCAGCCTAGTTAGGTGTGACACCTCGGTCAGGGTATTATACCTAATTAGGTAGGATCGAGGGGACTATCAGGTGGTCCTGACAATCAAACTCCATCCTTATGTCCCTCAACGTCGCCTTGTTCCCTTGAATCAAGAAATCCGCTTCCAGAATGCAACACGTCGACTGTTCAGACATGCTCTTCAGCTCCAGGTGCTCCAAAGTTCCAACAACATTATCTCCTAACCACCTAACGAGTGTATTATTCCACCCGACGACTCGCAGACTGCGTAAACAGGGTAGAGACAGTCTGAGATCACACAAGCCAGATAGTGCGTCTGTTTCATCTGCAGCAAGCTCGATGCAGAACGTAGCCAGGCGGGTGAAAGATTCACAGGCGCCCATGAAGCTCGTAATGTCCGAATATGATGGGCAGGTCACTCGAATGTCGGTGAGATTCGGGAAACACTGCGCAAGGAGTTCGACAATGTAAGAATCCTTTTCTGCCATTGCCGCCTGAAGGACAACAACCTTGGCTTATAATACATGCAGCAGTTGACTAAAAGCCTCGCGCGAGGAGCTCGCCAAGCGGGATATGTCGCCAACGATCGTTACGCCGGTAATGAATGGGGAGAGTGTCTCGCACGATGAGCCCAAGAGTTCCGTCAGCACGAGAATGTCCAGTTAAAGGTACGGTACTGTCTCGTGGTAGATACTGTCCTTGAAACCATTCTCCGTATTTCGCATCAACAGCTTATGACAGTCCGCAGCAGACTTCTCTGAACTCCTTTGTCGTGACCCACTGCAGAATGCCGCGCGCTACAAGCCGTGCACAATCACTGTGGATAGTTCTTTGCGACTTTGCGAAGCAATCTTCATCGAAGCAGTTTTCGAGGCGGAATGTTTCCAGTTCAGGGAGATATGTGGTAGCCAGATCATCGAATAGCTTGAACACTGAGGGTGTCGTGTCGTGATATGGGCTAGAAAACCACACGATAACGGTCTGAAGTCGTGGTAG
The DNA here is from genome assembly GCA_036872995.1 of Hymenopellis raphanipes. NCBI lineage: Eukaryota > Fungi > Basidiomycota > Agaricomycetes > Agaricales > Physalacriaceae > Hymenopellis > Hymenopellis raphanipes. The sequence continues at coordinate 66,667 of JAYMDG010000026.1, forward strand.
TCCTAATGGAATGGAATCACAGAGCCATCTGAGATAAATATAGTGGATATGTATCGTCTCGAGGTGGAGAAGCGACAATAGAGTGGGGTCTGTGAAAACAAACTTGTTAGATTCGCTGAACAGCAGACGAGACAGTAACCCTGTCGCGGCGACTCATAAAAATGCACGTCAACCATCTCCAGAGTTCTGAGAGGAGACTTCTGAAGCAGCGGAGCAAAGGATGCCGCACTAATCGACACGTGGAAAAGCTTCAGAGTCTGCAGATTCTGTGCTTCAATTGTCCCGTCAGATATGCCATCGAAGACGCTAGATATGTAGAAGACAGAGCATGTCAGCGTCTTTAGGAAAGGAAGGCGGACAATAGTCGTATATGAGATGTCCGACGAGGGGAAATGATCAACGACCTTGGTTGTCTTGAACTCGAAATCCTCCACTTTCGGAAAGGCTTGTACGCAAGACAGAAAATGTTTGAAATCGCGAGATGGAATTGAATTGAAAAGTACTTGAGTGATAGGCATGTCCGGGAAAACTGAGACAGTGGGCCTCCAATGAGCGAGCGCAGTGTCCCATATCTCAACGGACTTGACGTGTACGAGTAACGACATGATATGCTCCGCGTGGGCGCGACATTCGGCCGGAGGACTTCCTTTCTGTCTAAGGATGATACTGGTAAAGGAATGGGCGATAAGAGGGGATTTGGATAGTATCTCGTCCAGTCGTTCCCAACCACCAGCTTCGCGCGACTCGGGTTGAAGAGATCGAAGTAGCGGTCGAGCTCGTCGATTATTTTGTCTATGAGCTCCTGGGGCAACGAGGCTGGCGCAGTGCAGACCAATGACATCGTCTTCATCACCAGATTCCTACAATACGGTTGGCGATTTGAAACCATTAACAGCGACAAACTTGCCTTCCGATAAAATATCGTTTTGGTGGGACTTCCGACTTCTGTCGAACTAAACAAGCAAGAATCTGTCCAAATTGACGCAGTGAACGGCGTAGGTTGAGAGCGTTGACTCACGGATGGTTTACGATTGCAAAACAAGAGACGATATCGATGAATGGTTACAGGACGGTGCTAGCAGGTGGCATGCCTAGAGGCGACAAGATTTTAAACCAGTAGAATGTCAAGGGTTCCAGACAGTGGAAGCCATGGCAAGTTAACGTCTAAGGCCGGTCTCTTTTCAGCACCGCTGCCATGGTTGTCGAACAGCTTGACTGAACAGTCTCACGTCATTGTTGCTGCAGGAAAAGGGGAGATCAACCAAATTGACCATTGTGCAGATCACAAGCCTTGTGGTGTAACGGCCAACACGCTTTTAGAACGGATAGACACTTGTTGTCAAGAGATGCGGGTTCGAATCCCGTCAAGGCTATAAGCTCCAGATGTTGGTCTTTTTTGCTAACTTGTTCACCGCCACAAACTGCGCTGATGTCATGTTTACACTTTTCACTTTGAAACATCATGCCATTACGAATTTAAGGTAAACGATTCCGTTCCATGGCGCGTGTGCGTGGTCTTAACCGCCGGTAATCTGGTCGATATGTAATTCATGCGGAACCACAAAGGCGAGTCGAAGTTGCTCTTCCTTGCCGTCCTCAGTCTCTTAACTCTTTCTTTCGCTTAGACTATGGCATTTGATTAGATTGAAGGCGAATATCGCTCTCTGTCACGCTCTTCTGGATTATCGTTCGCGTAGCTGACCTGAGAACCGTAACCTCGAGACGCTCTGCTGGTTCTGGTATGGCGCCTTCTCACCACTGGATGGTGACCTTGGAATTTGGCGACTGGATCCCCATGCGGCGCGTCACTGGTCGGCCTTCACCTTCATGATTATCTGGCACCATCGTCGCTAAGGTCAATGGATTATTTGTCTTTTATGATGATGTTTCTTTATTTTAGGCGTAGTCCTTACACATCAACATGGCCCCTCTGCATCGCCATCTAATCTAACTGCCGTCACAGCGTGCTTGAGACTGAGGCGTTTGCTTCGAGATGTAGCTCTACCAAACGAGCGGTACATGTCTTTTCTTGTATGTACATGCGCATCTCCCTGACCTTCTTCGGAGGCAAGGCGTTGTGGAATTCAATCAATCATTCTTGGACGGCGCAGGTTCACGAGGGACATTTCTTCGGTTGAGCACTGTTTGACACCAGTGCAGTACATCTTTTGGCGAAGTATCCATTCATCTACATACCTCAGAGAATCTCCCGCGACTCGACCAAGTCGCAGCCTTCTGGTCGTCGAAGGACAGGTAGAGGAAAGCTTTCGTGAATGACCAGCGTTTCTAGTACATCCTTTCGGTCGTTTGATATGGAGGGACAAGTCGGTTATGAGATTCTCTCAGTGATTGGTTGTGTCTTGCTCCCAAAGTTAACGGAATTAGTTATTTAAGTCTACTTTACCTACATTTTGACGACTCAGATCCAATTCTAACGCGCAGTGCGAGCGTAACCGCTTGTGTTTCCTTATCCAACATCAGGACTACCGGAAAGCCCAGAGATTTGTGCGCAAGCCGTCTTGGAATAAGAACGGCTGACGTTCATTCTTTCGAAAACAAGGTACAGACAATATGCGTTGATGCCCACTCCCTTCCCCCTGATTTGGTGTGTCTTGCTCCTGGAAACGTAGTACGTAGATATTTGGCAGATCGTGGATATTCACATTGTCGGGCCATAGCTCATTATCATTCGACAATTCGAAGTCGACTGAAAGCTCTGATTCAAGCCTATTTACCTGCACTGAAGACGTTTACAGAGAATCATTGAATTAAGGAGGACTCATAATGCAAAACTGGCTCCAAGATCTAGTCGTCGTAGTACCCGTCATAGTAAACGTCGATACTATCATCGATATCCTTCTTTTCGAACACACAAATAACCTTCACGGAAGCACGTATCATTCGCCAACGCTTGTCATCCCTGTGATAAAGCCATCGTGGTACCCGCAGTTTTGACTCGGCAGCTCTTTGAGATTACTACAGCGATGCCCAATCCACCGCTGATCTGCTGGTCATGCGAGGCCACTGCAGGACACCGCAGCTCAAGCATGTGCCAGATGTCAGAGTACAGCAAATCGCCGTGGCGCAAACAGCGCCGGATATTCAGCCTGCGCAGGCGCGGGAGGATCGAGAACTTGTCATCCGATGCCACTTCCATCATACCCAGCACAAATTTCTTGTTCAGCGCACGATCTATCAGTTGGAAGCTTGTAACATGGGGAGTGAGGGAGAGAAAGTGCAGCAGCTTCTCCGTATTCTCCATCTGCGCAGACATGTCCGATTTAATGCAGAGCTCGGAGAGTGAGTTCGTGGGAGAAGAAGGTGGGGAAACACATGAGACGGTTATCTGTCACGGGAAGAAAGCTGAGGAATAAGACCGCAAGCCGTGGAATAACCAGCAACTCAAATAATTTCTTCACTGCGCCAGGCTTGGCAGTTTCCTCTTCGACAATAATCAGCTCGGAGAGATTTGGGAGAAAGATTCTCTCAGCGAAGTCTCCGAGCGACTCGTCAACGGACATGTCCAGCTTCCTAAGCTCAGGCATCTGGGATAGCTGACGCCATCGAAATGCACGTTCGTTAGCTGATTCAAAGGCAGTGAAACAAGCTGAAGCATGCGATTGTTTGGGACGGCTAACCCGACGTGGCAGAGACGCGGTGCAGACGACAAGACATCCACGTTAACATCAATCCCAGACTTGACGTACATGTCAATGAAAACCTTTTTAAGTGAAAGGTCCTGCCAGTGGCCAGAGAAGCACTGAAGCGTGCGAGAGGGCATATCGACAAGCAACTGTCTCCAATACTGCATGCTCTCCTGCAAGATGGGGAGAGCCGGATGATCGCGAATGTTGCTTGTGTGACTGACGATTTCAATCGACAGCGGGAGACGTCGACGGCGCTCCATCCACAATGACAGTTTCTCCGCACATTGCTGTGCAGCGATAACTTCACTTTGGGTATGGAATGTTATTGCGAGGTACGACCATAGGTTCGGTGAGTCCAGCACTTGGGCGCGCCAACGCTGACAGACGCCGGAAAGGGTCCATGGAGGTAGACGGGGGTCCAAGGAGTCCGAAAGACCGTCCCTTCCCCACTCATCCCATGATGGAATGCAGTGCTCAAAGATCTTGTTGAGGATCTCTGTAGGTAGGGAGTGGATAGAGTGAAGGACTATATCTTCCTGTTTTGGTAAGAAATCGGTGTCGTCTACAACCTCAAGTGGCTTGGAATGTTGGACGTCATAGTTTGGGACAAGAAGCTCGTCAATATGCGCAGTGTGCGCTGGTGTAAGGCATGGTCCGGTGTTCGTCCATGTCGGGCTGTTTACAGTCATGAAGATAAAAGAATGTACGCAGTGGCTCACGTACTTTTGACCGTTTGAATCGAGAAAGCTTTGATGAAGCTCGGATAGGAATTGGAGAATATTTGACAAAGACGTTACATGTACGCACCGATAAACAGTAACACGGAAGAGGTAGAGAGACGTCGAAGCCCAAGAACAGTGATAGTGGCTAGACAAAGAACCAAAAGTCACGAAATTAAAATGTTCACGTGATGGTGGCCTTCTCTTATCGCGCCCAATTAGTAGATTCCTTCAATTTAAACACCACAGCGAGCAAGCTTGGGCAGGAATACATACATGCCGCTCTATCAGACTTTCTCGCAAGCTGACGGGGCCCCAAGAGAAAATCGCAAGAAAACTCGTATCCATTTCCTGCCAATACAATTGTCTACACTACTGAATGTCCAACGTCAGGATTGTCAGAGCGCCTAGTGAATTCACGTACACCCAGCATCTCCTGAGGCAGTTCCAGCGCCGCCGACGGATATCCCGGGATTATTACGGTTCTCTACTAAGGGCAACGCTGACAGTCAGGCAATTGTTTGGAGAAGGGGCGAATAAGCGTTCTGCAACAGGATCAGCAATGGGCGAACTTGCTTCTGTCGATACTCACATATGAGTTTCAACCGTCCGCGTTCTCCAACGAGTACCACAGTCGCACGTGCCAACAAACGCCGTCACACGCATGTAACGGCCAGACGCAGCGGCCAGAACGCTCGCTGAAGCAAAGCACCTAGGTGTGACTGAGTACGGTGGTCATATACGCAGAGGGAGGGATGTAAGCGAGTACAGACCCGTGGTTTCTACAAGAGACCCTGAAGCGCTGAACGCATGTCGGTGTCCTTCCAGCCGTATCATGTCGTGACACCCGGGCGAGCCGATTGAGGATGGCAGTGTCGAGCTGAGAGAGCCTCTTCCCGTGTAACTTGGTCAGCGTCGATGGAGGAATATTGGGCGAGCAACAAAGGTCGACCACGCATGGTACTTGGAAAACATGGTGATGGAAATGAACGATGATGGAGGTCCCCGTTGTCGATGATATCCCCGTCGCCCAAGTCTGTGGAGTAGGGAAGACAGATAGCAACGCGCGTCCCATGCATACGACGAAACAACATGTCCCGTCTTTAACCTTCGCCTTTTCGCTACGCTTTTCCGTGGTCGACCTAATACTCATGAGGCACCGCGGCATAATGCAGGATGAGAGAACGCACCAATTGTTATGCCTTTAGATCGCACCAACGTTGGGGTATGGTTCCCGAACACCGATGATGGTGCCGACGTAAGATGTCCAGCGCACCGGGCGATTTTAAAGCAGATACGTCCCAAGTTGCGATGTAGAAGGAGGTTACGCTGGGAATGGCAGACCAGGCTGTCCACCAGAAGGTCCAGTCGGCGTCGGTATCCTTGTTACCGAAAACTAATACGACGCTCAGCGCAGTCCCAAACACCACATAGAGGAAATTTGCACCAGTCAGAGATTTACCCTCCGCCTTCCCCTGTCCTCCTTCGCCGACCGAGTACTTGTCAGAAACCCGCCTGTCAATGGAGGCCGGATAACGGACAGTCGCGCACCGCGACTTGGCAGGCAGTACGCAGGTAAAGTCCACGTTCGATGAGCCTTGAAGCTTGAAGCTTGAAGATGTAGCCGGCAGCAGTGGCGCTGATTGTCGGTGACGTGAATGAGGTGAGGTGACAATTTGAAAAAGGAATGCTTTCGCACATGGTCTGTGCGCGGATATTACCGGCCCGGAGAATGGCACTGCCACATTCACATTAGCGCCTTCTCTTCTGAACTCTCGTCTGAATTTTAATTGTAATGCGACAACTGTCCTCTGGGAACCCCAAAGCGCGTACTCTCTATATTTCGAAAGTCCCTGACCTCAGAGCATGAATATCTCTTTCTTCTGGAAGTGATAAGTAGCTCTCTCTCCCACTTGCCATCGATTACTTTCACGACCTACGATCGTACTGGTGCACGTCAGGCTGGCCGTTCTGTTTGCACCTATATCGTTGAACACCTCGGCAGTATCACTAAGCAAGGTCAGTCTCGAGATTGATTTCTGAATAACGGAGACTACGACCTGCGGAAATATATTATAGAGGAGTAGACTAGTGGAAGCAACAGTTAAATCACCGAAAGGCAGACACCACGCAGTTGGTACGTAGTCATCGTGTACAGACCACACCACTGACTAACGACAAGGAAGATATCAAATGGAAAATTGTCCTCGTCTTGCCTCAGACGACGTCAGAGGCGGAAGCCCCGCAAACGTGGAACCGAATCGATCACTGTTTTTTAGAAACTACTTTTGGACCATCTCGGCTGCCATGCGAAGCGTGATGACATGACAGTGGGCTCCCGCCAGTTTCATGGTGGCATCCGGAAACAGGACAGTGATATCTCGCTTGCTTATGACCTTCCCCATCTCTGGAAGAGCCCGGCTCAAGGCGACCCCGCCATTTGAGATCTCGAAGAATGACTGGGAATCGCGCTCTACGAATAGAATGGTTAGTTCCAAGAACTACTTTGATGATTAACATACTTGTAGTCGGTTCCGTCGGTGTTTGACGCACCATATATGCTGATGCCGGACGTTCGAGGGGGGCAAACTGCTCTGGCGTAGTTGCCGTGGATGTCATTGCGTCCTTGGTGGTGCTGCAACTGGTGGGAGGAGGCGAGCCGCCTGGGTCTCTGGATGTCCAGCCCGACGTCCGTGTGCGCGTTTCCATGCTTTGCAGGACCGTCATGGATCTTTTGGGGATATATGACTCTTCGCGCATCACCTATATCCATTCCATTGTAACGGTGAGTATCTTTCTGAACTGGAATGACATACAGTTATGCGCCAACGGTGGGTATGACAAAATGTTGCTTTTGAGAGGCGTTGCTTGTCCTCGCTTGATATAATCTGGGCGTCGTGTCTTGCGTGTCGTGCGATTGAATTTTCGCTGTACGCACAACTATTTGGAATAGGGCCTGTATAACCTCGTAAGAGGGCTCGGCGCATGAGCAGATGGTCCTCTATGCAATGCGGAGGAGACAAACCTCTGGCGCGCATAATGGTTATCCAGAGTCAGACGAATGAAATCGAAGGATATATACGCGAGGCTTGAGACCAAACCAACCTGCGTGCATATAAACCCAATTCCATTGTTCCATATCCGGATATTAAGCGCTCGCCTCCATGTTAACTGCTCGTCCTTATTCCATACGTGCGCGTATGTTAAACACCTCCGATAAATCCTCATAGGATGTATTTAGACTTCGCTGTGGTCGCGTCCCCTGTTAAGCGCCCGTTGTGTAGATAAATGGCGCCGGTAACCATACAACCGCGCTTGCGTATCGGGACATACGAGCATGGAGTCATGACAGCTGGGAACGGCCTTGCTGTCTACGTGCGTTAACTACGATCTTGTCAATTGCTATTGAACCCTGGACGTTATTCAACTACGTACGTTGATTATCAGGTCAGAACCTTCTCGATGAGTGCGACAAATGAGGATCACTAGCATAATCCACGCTCAAGTCAAAGAAATAAGGTGGCGCAACGGCGCGATGACGGCCATCAATCGCAGCCCACGTGTTTCGACCATGATCCCGATCAGCCCTGAACGCGGCTACGTGTTTCCCTCCATGATCATCACCAGCATACTGTCTATCTAGTCGACGCGTGCAGAATTGGCCATATCTGGAGCAGTATATGATTTCCTGGATCTTTGCGCTATACAGCCCACCGTTATGCCCTTCTCTGAGCAGCGAGTTAGCTCAAATAGGATGAAGACGGGCCTTGTTCCCTGCCATACGCCTTCTCTGATGGTGTTCTGATATTGCCGACAATTTTTTCCCAAAGGAGAACAAGCTACCGCTGTGGATATGAATACGACATCACATCGACACAGCCTTACCTTCCGAGTCTACCACTGAATACCCACTGCCAATCTACCAGACGCCCTCCCCTTTTCCGCGCATATATACTGGCGATGAGCGCGACTACAAGCTTCAACGATTCCCCCTCTGATGTGAGTCGCGATTCTGATGATGACCAGGCTAAGCCGCAAGCCAGTCATCGGGACACGCGCACGCGGGTGCCGCCCTCACAGAAGCGCAGAGGCAGGAAGCGTAAAATAGCTGGGCATTCATGTATAGACAGAGGTTTGTCTTTGTATGTTTATGGTGCTCCGGAATTAACCTGCGCCACGTAGGCACCGACGCGTTCGACTATGAACAAAAGTTTGCTGAGGATGAGCCATTCAAGGAGATGGGCCCCATGGCACGAGTTTGGAAGACGTTCTTGGAGGAGTACGCCAAGTTTGACAGTGACAGAGTCGAGGACTGGCGAGACGCGTTAGATGTTTTGCTTGTTTTCGTGAGTAGCTCAGAAATATGTCGTATACATGAAGCTGACACTTTCTGGTAGGCGGGACTGTTTTCTGCAGTTGTTACGACCTTCCTTACCCAGACTTTGCAAAGCCTACAGATCGACTACAATCAGGTCAATGCATTCATGATTTACGAGATGCTCCATCCCCAGCGTGCGATGATGGACGGTCTGCCATCTTCCTCTGTCGTCTCCTTGAATATCACTGCCACCTCTCCTGTACATGCTTCACGAACGGACGAGTGGGTCAACGTGCTCTGGTTTACGAGTCTGGCTTTGAGCCTGACGACAGCCTTGATGGCTGTGCTCACAAAGCAGTGGATCCATCAGTACATGGCCGTCCCATCGGGTACTCCCCGTGACCATAGTTGCATCCGCCAATTTCGAGTTGAAAGTATCGAAAAATGGCATGTACCGCTCATCATTGGTCTGCTTCCAGTCCTCATGCACGTCGCTCTTGGCGTGTTCTTCTTTGGACTCGTTCTGCATGTCCGATCCCTCACTATCCCTGGCGCTGCACTGGTCAGCACCATTGCATTTCTCGCCTTCATCGCGTACTTCGGCACGACTCTCTTACCTATAATGAAACCTGACTGTCCGTATAAGACATACTTGATGCTCTATTCCTATTTCATTTCTGCCTATCTTTGTATGGTGTATCGTCGTAATCGCCTCCATCTCTGGATAAGCCATCACCTTTGCGCAATTCGCTGGTCGTTCTCAGGCCAATCAAATGCTCCCCAGGAGATTACATCCGGAGAAGCGGTGCCGTGGCCGAAATCTCTTCGAGACGTCGAACAATTGATTGTGGAAAGCATGTCCGACGCTCTTGAAACTCGCGCCCTGATTGTCTATACAACATTTCATCGAATACTTCGGTGCAGAGCGTCGTCTTGCAAGCTATGAGCGCCTTACCACTTGAGCTGTTTTCTGTTATCAAGGCCGGTGTCCCCGATGTTGCGCAAAGAATCTGCATGCTTGTGGAATCCATGGAGTACACGGCACCAGACAAGCAGACAGCCTATGAGCACCTTTACCGTGTTCACATCCGCATCGAGCCTCCAGTTCCCAAGGATGGTTTTGTACCTCCAAATGTTTTGACATCGTCTCTTACCCGCGCTGTGAGAGGGCCGAATACCCTTTCTTTGCTCGTCAGTCGGGAGTACCCAGAACATGCCATCTCCTTTTTACGCCATCACATAGCTCTTAAAGACTCCTCCTGCCAAAGATTCGATGTGCTCGTTTGGGCTCGAATTCTCCAAAACGCATTGTCCTCTGGTGTCCATTGGCTTGACGTGGGCGACAACGATTCTCCCGTATGGTCAGCTGTACTTCCTTGGCTCATACAATCACACGGATGTTCCGAGATCACGGCGTGTGATCCCATCTGTATCGACCTTGTCTCGCTGCCTCTATTCATCGATGATCGTTCTATCGAATTCGGTGCTCTGAATACTGAATCGTTCTGTTTAAAAGTACGAACTTCCCCTGAATTCCCCAGTGCGTATCCTATCGAATTACGATGGGTCTTTAGCATGCTCTTGCTGCCGTCCATCGTAGAATATCTTCTCCTCGTTCTCTTCCCTCACACCTGTTCTGTCGAAGACTACGAAGGTCTTCCGGGAGACATTCTGTTCAACCTCACACTCATTCAGACACGTCACGTCCTTCTCATCAGTAAAACGGGTTCATGCGACGAGGATCAAGATGAAGCACCGCCTATTCCCAGACCACAGGATGCCGCCGTTCTCATCACGCACAGGACACCAGTCGCTAAACTTCTCTATTTCATCAGAGAGTATGTCGGTGTCATTCGCGAGCGTTGTAACGTCGACGGTGGGACTCTCGGACAACATGATCCCCGTATACTCACAGCTACCTACCATGCCTTGAATATAGTCCTCATCTCGGACGCATTCAACGATGGAACATTGACACCCGGTGATAAACGGAAAATGCTGCATGCGCTGGCACGAATATTCATTCTGGACTACGACCTCTACTACCGATTCTGTAACGAAGTTTCACCAACCCTCCTGCATGAGCTTCTAGTAGTTGTGTTCAATGACTTTCCTCGCCTTTGCGGTGCACTCGAACTTGTGACAGAGATTGTGGACTTGTCGCTCAGAGTGGATCCTGTCCTCGGTTTTAATACGTTATGGATCGAAGCCTACACGCAGCTGGTATGGAAAGGTTGGTTGGACGATTTCTTGAAGGAAATTCTGGGGATATCGCCGTATTCAAGCGCGCAGGATATAACGGGGTCGCGCCCTATGTTCTATTCCTTCTTGGCCGCATCCTGTGTTGAGGGTTTAGCTGTCCTAAAACTCTTGGCACCTCCCGTGTTTGCGGAAACAATGGATTACCTCTCGACATCCAACAATTTGCTTCTCCTTTGTCTAATTCTTGCGATTTCCAATGACAACCGAAGGCGCGGCCTCCAGCTACTGTCTGCTTTTCTGATGGCAGATCATTGGGCGGCATGCCTGTCAGAACTTCGAGACTTCTTGGAACTTGGCAGCGCTCCGCGAGCGTGGTACAACGATTACAAGACGGCCTCCAACCTCAAGATTGTATATGCGTATGGCGGCCCTCCAGAGATGCTCAGGTTTGCTGCATTTGAGGATATACTTGACCAACTATCGCTGAAGTCAAGTCTTGAGGCTCGTTCAGAGCCCAAATCTACCGTAAGTTCTACTTATTCAATCCTATGCATCTGGGTACCTAATGTTTAACAGTAGTTGACTTCCCGTGAAAGCTCTGCGACGTGATCTACAGTCACGACGACTCGCTGGACTCGTTCCCTGAAAAGGCTTTTGGCGGTTCCGATCGGCAGTGACATGGAGCTTTAAGCTTAAGCAGACGCGTTTGGGTACTCCACAGCATCCTAACAGTAGTAGTAGACAGTCTGTCGGGAGTGAACTGGACATTGAACATTGTCTTACAAACATAGTTGTTGATTATCTTCATGTTTGGCGTGAAACTGCTGCACTCAGAACAGTCATTTCTCTATGGGAGGCCGGTATGGACATGGTATATGATTAAATCGCGACGCAGAGGGAAGCGCCTGATCGCCCAAAATAAAGGACCGACGGATTGGGAAAAGACAAGGCTTTTTGTCTATTATCAAGACAATGTTGTGAGGTGAAGAGACGATGAATCGAACAATACCCTTGATTCTTTTGTTCACCTGGGCGTTTCAATGGCAGCCTTCTATAAAGGCCTCCGAGGAGAACAGTTTTGTATTGTAATCATGGTCCCTCCCGAGAATCAAGAGCTAGCATCTTCTATACAGCGACGTACGAAACAATTGCGGAAAGAGTACTCACGCATAGATGCAGGTCATCCAACTGCTACTCTTCACCCGGCATCTTTGTCCAGTCAGCACCCACGTAATGAGCCTCCACCACCTCCCCCGCCCAGAACATCGCATCACAGATCTCCTCATTCAGCGCCGCCTGCTGAATCGGCTTCCTCATTCAACCAAAGTTCGCTCAATTCCACTTATCGCAGACCACCTCCCCCAGTGCCCATTAAAAATCGTGCCAAATCTCGACCTACGACACCTCCTCCACCGTCTTCTCCCAGGCCCGTCTCGCATCGGATTCGTCCCAAACGTCGACCACCTCCACAACCACCAGGACCATCCCGTCTTCCTGACCTATCTCCGAATAATGTCCATGATCTCCGCATCTCAGAACCTGGATTAATCCCCAGAGGTAGGGAACTTCAGCGAATGATCCATTCCTGGTTGATGAAACGATCTTAGCAAATGTCCCAAGAAATGTCAGAGGGCCGTCCACCGGAGAACTGCGATACTGTACCGACACTTCTACTTTCTCAAGGAAACGAACAGATGACAGCAGATCTGCGCACAGGCAAAAAGGCCGACAAATGGACACGTTATGATCGCTAGAACGGTGCGGTATGTCGATGGACATGTTTGTGTCTCATTATCAAGATCCATGCATTCCAATTTGTTGGGGACAGATTATGAACGACCAATTGACGATTTCCGAAACATGGCTTATTACCCACATGAACAGTACGCAACAAATTGGGACCCAAGCATCGCACGGTTTGCGCCACAGTACAAGCGTCTGATGCGGGCATCTACTGATAGTGTAGTCCTATACAACCTCAGGATTGCCGTACAAGAGCACCAAAATGCACGGGGCAACCGCAACTGAAGTGTCCGCCTGCAGCAGCCTCAGACCGACGTCCATGAAGACTCGGACAGTAAAACAGAACATTTACAGCCAAGGCAGATGAGACTGGTATGTACAATGTCAATAGACTCCGGTCTAAGTCCTTTAAAAATCCATGAAGGCCTCAACGCCGGCGGTTGAGCCTACTACGCAAAAATGGACAACCAAGCGATGTAGACATCGTGGCCGGCACGGTGGCTCTTCAGCGTAGGTCCCGGGAAAGCACTGTTTCGCGCGCCTGGCCGTAAACTGTAATCTTCACCGACTTTTCTCAGCTTGCGTAGTACTCACCTTGACACTGCGAACGCCTTTGCCGATTAGTGGCGGCGGTTCATTGTTGAACAGGACTTGCTGTCAAGTATGACCAACCGCCCGAGTGGCGCTCCATATGTTAGAGTGATTCGTACAATGTCCGTGATGTGTACAGCTAATGTCTGCCTTTCCAGCGTCCTGAATATAAAACCGTGAATCTGGGGCCTGTTCATAAACACGATGAAACAAACCCTGGATGAAAGCGGACCGAAAGAACGAACAGGCTGAAGAAGGAATTGGTTACTCTTTAGAAACAACTTTCAACGTCAGCAAAGCAGACGACGACAGAAGCCAGATGACCTAAAGAAGAAAGATGTTGGTGGCTACGCGTTCAAATCACTTACTTGTTCAGTGTCGGAATCCTGGCGTGACCAGTGAGCGACGGGACGTACATAATAATACTCCCTGGTACACCTTGATTCAGGTTGCACCGGGACACAGTTGTTCGCCTAGGTAATGATAAGCAAGGTTTCATGCCGGAATTATCAAACCGCCACATCCTACCACCTCCATCCAGATGAGGTTGGAGGTAGGTTTCTTCTCGCTTCATGCTCGCGCAAGACTTTAAAACCACACTTGGAAATCGAATCAAGACTTGAATTGCATTCTCAACAGGCAGCACAGGCGTCTCGTACAAGCGTCTACCAGTAGTCTAGTCGGTTCCGAGGTCAGGACTGCCAGACGCGGAAGGTTTGTACACTGAAGTGCGTCCAGTAATTGCAACGACGGCGTAGTGTCCACCTCAGACGTGCACGAAGACTCGAAACCCGTATCACCAATGTACGCCGTCCATATCCTTCCAATGCGTTCCAAAGGCGACGCACGCGCCTACCGCAACTCAACCACAAGGCCGAGGGGAGCGCGTGATAGGAGTAGGCATGTATGCGGGCAACGGATGGCGAGGAAAGAAGGTCCGCAATCTGCGTCCTGCGGTCCACGAGTGTGCTTCTATTGACTGTGTAGGAGAGGGTCCTTTTCGAGTGTCGTTCCAGCCGGATGCCGAAAGAATCAATAGCCGCCGTGCGTCCTCGCTTACAGATAGGAACCCAGGAGTATCATGTTCCTCTACCATGGGCGACGTCAACTGGCCGGGAAAATCCTCTGTAAATGGAGCGAAGAAGCCTTCTACAATAGCATCAGCGGTGGTTAAACTCACTTCGAAAACTTACGGAGATTAAGTGGTCCATCCAATACCATAGCAACATGCCCCAGCAAACACCGACGCATATAACCATAAGACGCAGCAGGGCAGACCCTTTCCGAAGTCTCAAAGCTGGCCATGGTGAACCCAGGTTTCCGGTAAGACTGCCTTTGCAGCGGGATGATGCAGATAAGTATGGGCCAAAAGAGGTAAGGACACCGTCGACACAATGAAGAGTTAAGGATGGCGGTGTCGACCAGCGGAGGCTCTGCCCCGAATGTGAATGGTGGTGGGGATGCGGTCACAGAGGATCGCATAACCGATAGTCGCTCAATGCGCGTAAGGCCTTGGTCAATCAGAGAATAACTCGTAGGGCAGGCAGCAGTACGCAGGTAGTTTCCATATTCGATGAGCCTCCCGGTCTCCGCGTACTCGTGTTGTTGGTGAGGGCAGGTCACGTAGAGACCTCAACGAGTCCGACGTGAGTCAGACTCGCGACTCGTGACGCGAGTACTCACATTGGAAAAGGTCCCGCTCACACTCGCATCGGACTCGACTCGCAATGACTCATGAGTCAAGGCGAGTCTACTCGCGAGTCCTTCCTGCGAGTCCGAGTCATCAGGCATACTTACAAGTACTCACGAGTCTATAGGTAAAAATACATACACTTGTCTTAACTACAGAATTTCTACATCACTATCATCATCGTTAGGCTTCCGCGACGACTTCGCATTGAATAATCTAATCATAACGTCCTCGGGCACCAGACCGGACTTGAACCAGTCCTTCAAAACCACCGAAGCACGTACCGACTCATCTGACAGATTGGCCCTATGCTTGGTGACAGTTAACCCGGCCACGGAGAACATGCGTTCGACATCCGTGGAGGTAGCTTAAGACAAAATTAGCATGCAATAGAATACGAATAGGAACAGTCTCACCGGGCATACTAAGATAGTCCAAGGCCATAAGGGCGAGGGCACCTTGCATCGTCATCGTGACCTTTCCCGACTTGTCCGGTGCATCGAGCAAGGCACCCCAGTACCGGATGGGATCCACGCATGTTGGTACAGTTGCCGCCGCCAAGTACTCGTCCATGACATCAAGATCCTGGTTGAGGCCAAAGTTGCCGATCTGCAAGAACGGATTGACTGCCGCGGCCTGTGAATATGATCAGAAAGCGAAACGAATCATATAAAAGGACGTACGGCAGCAGTAATAGCAGGAGGCGGTGGCGTACGGACAAGAGGCTTGTAGTACCGGTTCCACTCCTCGCGTGCATGGTCCGTAGCAGCCTGAATCCAGGCCGGGTTCCAATTGCGTGAAATGAAATACGACGTCTTGTATCGGGGCATCATGACTGAAAAGACTCCATTAGGAAAGAAGTCACCAAGATAATGAACACGTACTCATCGAAACACGCATCATGATGTTCTCATCTGTCTTGGCATAGTATTTTAGAATCGTTGCGCGCCCGCATGCAGCGGCAGCGCGAATAACCGGCAATTTCTCCGAATCGACGATAACCTTGTCGAGGTTGTCGACAAGAGTGTCCATGACGGGAATGGCCTCGAATATGAGTGGAACTTTGGACTGACAGATGTACTTTGAGGCTTGCAGAAAAAGCTAAAAACGGATGCATAAGTATTGATACAGTTATACAGGGAATGTAGATACAAGGAGGAGGTCTCGGAGCTGGCGAATAATCTCCCACTCGGCCGGTGTCAACTTGAACTTCGACATCTTCTTCTTCGCGACCGTGTTGAGATCGGGCCGCTTGCAGAAGCTGTCAAGTGCCGCCTTAAGGAGAAGAGCACGATCGAGGACGGGGTGTAGCGAGTTCCAGCGCGTGGCCACCATGCGGACCATCTTCATTGGCTTCAAGCCATGCTTCGGGCACTCCTCGGCAAGAATCGCCTGAAGATTGCCGCTGTTGAAAATGCGTTTGCCCAACTTCAAGACCTACAATAACAATCAGTTCGGCACACATATAATGACAAGAGCAGACACACCTTGGTGACTGCAGCGCGAGCATGCTTCTTGTCAGCATCGGTGAGCTGCTGTACCTCCTCCAGCGCGTCGGACAATGCGTCAAGGGCCGTCTCAAGCTCCGCCGCCTGGTCAGCATCAACCTCGTCGATAGCGGCCCGGTCAAGGGCATCATGCTCATCCTCGTCATCGTCTATGTACAAATTGCCTTCGTTGTCGTAGTCCGTGCTTGCATCGTAGTCTGTTGAAAACTAGACTGTAGTAAGTATGTGTATGCTCAGTACGTCGTAATGGTACTCTACCTAGACTGTAGTAAGTATGTGTATGCTACAATATCTATCAGTCTAGGTCCGTAAATGCGTAGCGGAGTGGCTCACCTCAGTACGTCGTAATGGTACTGAGGAGAGCCCAACACGCGCCCATTCCTTTCATCTCTGTGCGCCACTATCTCCGTCATCTCCGTGCGTCCGTAATCTCCGTGTTGCCTTCGACCACAACACTCCTCCTCAACGCGGAAAGGGTACGATGCCCATCCATCCTCTCATCTTCTCGAATGTGGAAGTGGGCAGTGCTTTTGTAAAAGCATCTGCCACATTGTCCTTGGTCGGAACGTCAACGAAGTGGACTATGCCGCGCTCGCTGCACTCGCGACTGTAGTGATGCTGGACCTCGATGTGTTTGACTCTCTGATGGAACGATGGATCTTCGGTGAGGATTCTAGCGCCGCGGTTGTCGATGAAAATAACGGTTGGGTTCTTTTGTTCTTGATCAAGGCCTTGCAGGACATTTCGGATCCACACTGCTTCTTTTGTCGCAGGTGCCGCTGCCATGTATTCTGCTTCCGTGGATGACGTCGCTGTCGTTGACTGCTTTTTCGACATCCATGATACGAGGCCTGATCCCAAAGAGAAGCAGTAGCCGGATACTGATCGACGTGTGTCTGGACAATTGGCATAGTCAGAATCCGTGAAGCCGGTGAGTCTTGCGACGTGTTCTCCTCCCAATTCCAGCTCAAAATCGCGTGTACCTTTTAGGTATTTTACGACGTGTAGTGCAGCTTTCCAGTGCGTCTCTCCGTGGCCGCTGTTAAAACGACTTAGCGTGCTCACGGCATGCATGATATCGGGACGAGTGGATATTGCGAGGTACATGAGGACACCCACAAGCTGGCGGTATGGCTGCTTTGCTGCTCGACGTCCCTCCTCCTCAGATTGTGGGAGGTCTCGTTTAGTGAGTCGCGTATTTGGCGGGAGAGGTGTTTTAGTCGGATTTGCATCGGTGCAGTTGAACTCGGCGATGATTCGATCGATAAGTGCCTTCTGGGAGAGATAGACCTTCCTCTTCTCCCTGTCACGACGAACGGCCCAGCCGATAACGAAGTTCGCGTCGGCTCTGGAGATCTGCCATTTCGACTTTAGCTCCTCCTCAAATCGGATCTCCTCCTCGGCGCTGCTTGCAGCTACGGTGAAGTCGTCAACGTGGACTGCAGCGAATATAGTCCCAGACTCGCGCTTCCGATAATAAATGCAGTGTTCCACGCTGAGCTGAGTGAATCCCAATTCTTTCATTGTTGAGTCCATCGTTTTGTTCCAGATTCGTCCACCCTGCTTCATGCCATATAGCCCCTTCTTCAACTGCCAGACCCATTCTTCTTTTCCTTCTACCTCGAAACCCTTAGGCTGCTCCATCCAGGTTGTCTCATCCAGGTCTCCGTACAAGTAGGCTGTCTTCACATCGAGTTGCGTAAGCTCATAGTCCAGGGCGCCAGCCAGGTGGAAAAGGATGCGTAAGGACTCAGCTCGTGCTGTTGGTGAGGTTGTTTTCGTGTAGTCCTTTCCGTATATCATCTCAAAACCCCGCAGAACATATCTTGCCTTGTATCTCGACACGTGACCGAGCGCGTCGCGCTTCGTTCTAAAGACGAACTTGCCGCGCATTACTTTGCGGCCTTTTGGGACAGCAGAGCGTGGGACGAGATCATAAACGCCCATATCTTGAATGGATTTGAGCTCCTCCTTGATCGCGGCGTACCACTCTGAGGATTTATCACTTTCCAGTGCTTCCCTTGTTGACTTTGGGTCTTCGGGAAATTCAAGATTGATGTTGTCATCCTCTGTTAGCGTGGCGAGAACAATTCCATCGATCAGCGCGTGGGCGTCGTTTTCATTCGGGATATGGCCTTGGCGTGCGTGTTTTCTCGCTGCTCGATCAGCGCGGAGTTTGTCCCCTATCTCAGTAGATTCTTTGACCGCCGTCCTTATGCGTTCTTCGAGTCCTGGCTGCTTCTCTCTTTGACTTCTGCGAGGGACTCGGATGTCTGGATCGGGATCGGAAACATTGCCGCCGTCTTCTCCTAGATCATCCTCATCTTCCTCGTTGTCATCATCATCATCTTCATCGTCGCTTTCCTCAACCAGTACTGGCATTTTTTCATTATCATCCTTGTCGTCATCTTCATCGCTATTGACAATTCGTCCTGGCTGGAGTGGCGTTGCTTGCCTTTGATGCGACTCGATGAACTCGACATGGTAGGACGTGATTATGCGATGGGTTTGTCTATGGTAGCAAATGTAGGCTTTGGAGTTGTTCGAATACCCAATCAGTTGACATTCGAGTGAGCGGTTATTGATCTTGGGGTTGTGCTTATTCTGAATTAAGACGAAAGCCTTGCAGCCTATTTCGCGGAGATGCGACAGATCTGGTTTGGTGCCGTACCAGGCCTCATATGGGGTCATTTTGTTTTGGTACGTCGTCGGTCGCCGCTGTGCTATGTAGCCAGCTGTCTCCACGAAATAGTCCCACAGGTATGCTGGTGCGTTGCACTCTGCCATCATCGTCCGTCCCAGTTCGAACACTGTACGATGGCGGCGCTCTGCAATGCCATTGTGTGCTGAGGTGTAAGGTGCCGTGACTTGTAGTTTCGTGCCCGTTCTCGCTAACCATTCTCGCATCTGGTCACTTTTCAGTTCACCGCCATCGGTTCTGTAAATGCCGACATCCTCGCCACACTCCTGCTTCCTTTCCTTTTCCCATCGCTGGAGTTCGGGAAATGCCTGATCTTTCGTTCGCAATGGTATACACCACGTCATGTCTGTATATTCATCGACTAGCTCCATAGAATAACGATTGTGCCGTTGCGACTCTACTGCCTCCGGACCCGTAAGATCAACGCACACGACTCCCAGCTTGCGCTTTGCCCTCCCATGTTCCCTTGTTTTGGCGACGGGTGTACGTGTCTGCTTTCCAAGGATGCAAGATTCGCATGAGGGAGGCGTTTCGGAGAAGTCTACTGGCATACCTTTTGCCATAGCGCGTTCGGCCATCTTCTTGATTGTGGTAATGCCAATGTGGCCGAGGCGTCCATGCCAGGTACGGAGATCAGCCGTGTTATTGTTAGCTTTTGCGGTAGCGGCGATGGGGTCGGAAGTGGGCGACGTCTTCGTGATAGTGTGTTTGACGCGGGGGAGGATGGCGCCGTTTAGCGTATACAGCTTCTTGCTTTGGCGGGTCCCCGTTGCAACAACTGCTTTGCTGTTCTTGCTCTTGATGCAGAATCCAGTGTCATCGAAGGTGGCGGTGTACCCATTATCGCAGATCTTGCCAATAGACATGAGGCGGATAGTTGCCTGAGGAACGTACAAGACGTCGCGTAGGATGAGCGTGGCACCTTTGGCCTGGCGAATGTGGATGTCTCCAATGCCTCTTGCCTCGATATAGTTTCCCCCGACACCCCAGATCTTCTGAGGTGGGATGGAGCGCAAGGTATGGAAGTCGTCGCGTACTGGCGAGACGTGAACTGTTGCTCCCGAGTCCCCTGCAAAAGGACTGCACTCGGAGACATTGAGTATGGTGTACTGATTCGTTTGGAGGGCGACGGGCGTCGCGTCGTCAGCCGTGTAACCCGGTTTTAGGTGGTGCTTCCAATCGATGGAGACCTTGGCGACGTCGGCGAGCATGGAGAATTCGGATGAGTCGGAGCCGCGACGTGCTTGCTGGGCGGCGTATATCTCCTCCAGTTCGGAGTTCGGCGTCACGAATGCGGTGGCGGCGGTCTGCTCCTCCTCGACCATGGTGAAGTAGACGGTTTTGCCTGCAGAGTCCTTGAATGCGAACCGCGGCTTGCTTGGGTCTGGTGGCTTCGGTGTTGGGGTGGTGGAGGATGAAGAAGAAGAGGAAGAGGAAGAGTTCTTCTCGCGTCGTGCGGCTCTCTTCTTCAGCACTTCATCGCGTTTACCCTCCATAGCTCCTCCTTTAGCCCAGCATTCATCCGTCCTATGACGGCCTCCACACGTCTCACACAGGCCGTTCTGCCCATGGTTGTGCCCCTTGCATTTGCCATGCGACTTCTGTGCCACCGCAGCGTTCGCCTTCTCCTCCTCCGTCTGCTTCTTCAGCTCATCCTGGAGACGCAGAGTTTCCTTCTCGAGTGACGCGACGATATCGGCAGCGGTGGACTTGTCATTGTCCTCATGTTTATCGCGAATGTGCTTGAGCTCCGAGCACAGCGCTCGAAGTAGAACGACGCGCGCTAGCGTTTCCGCGTCAAGAGTGCCGATTTCGAAGATCTGCTTGCAGATGTTGCGAACGTTGTTCGCGGTTTTAACCATGTCTTCATCACGGTATATGTTGGTAGACAGGGCGTCGTCGAGGAGGGAGGGTTGGGTGGAGGATTTTTGTCTGTGGCGCTTTTCGAGTTCCTTCCAGATCTCGTTCGCGGTGGTGCACTTGCAGTTGTCCCGTAGGTAGTCTCTTTCTGCATCGGCAATATTCATGCGAATCATGGCCTGCGCAATACTGTCATTTTTGATCCAGATTGCGAGGTTGGTGGCGTCGGACGCGTCAGGCTTGGATAGATCGCCGGTAACGTATTCTTTGGTGCCGGCGATGAGGAACGCGTCGAGAGCGGTTTCATTCCACCGAACATAGTTCTTCTTGTTGAGGTCGAGGGCTTCGACGCCCGTTATCGTTTTGGCTTTAATGAGCTCGAGCTTGGGTGGCATGGTGGCGATAGAGAGGGATGTGAAAGAAGAAATAAGGTTGTTGATGTCCGGCGTGCTTTGCATGCACTGGGCCGGCTAGTTTCCAACGGTGTCGCTTCGTGAAGTCGACCTTTCAGCAGTATAGGCCCATAACCTGTTGAAAACTAGACTGTAGTAAGTATGTGTATGCTCAGTACGTCGTAATGGTACTCTACCTAGACTGTAGTAAGTATGTGTATGCTACAATATCTATCAGTCTAGGTCCGTAAATGCGTAGCGGAGTGGCTCACCTCAGTACGTCGTAATGGTACTGAGGAGAGCCCAACACGCGCCCATTCCTTTCATCTCTGTGCGCCACTATCTCCGTCATCTCCGTGCGTCCGTAATCTCCGTGTTGCCTTCGACCACAACATAGTCGTCCAAGCCCTTCTTGATCATCTTTTTCGTAATAAACTGGCGCATGCACGCCTGGCGATAGTCAGTATTGATCGAGTGTATACGGCGTACTCGTACCTTGACGGAGAGATCATTGATGTGACCGACGCAGCCCACGAAAGTCTCGCGGCCAACAGGAGAAGTCGCTGGCAGCCTCTTCTCCATATTCTCGACCGTGGCAGGATTGATGTTGGCATTGTCGCCACAAAGCCCGAAGAGCTTCATCATGAAGTCGTAATCCTCGACACAATCCAGTGTTCGTTTGCCGAGATAGTCAGCCGTGTGGCGTTTATAAAGGCTAGAACAAATTAAATATGAGTGAACGAAGTTAATAAAACAAAAAAAGAACGCACGGCATCATATCCAAATGTACAAGGTCAATGGCCATTTTCTCGCGGCTGAAAAAGACGGTAGCTATGCCTTGACTAGACCGCTTTGCATTGGATGCCCAGCCGTCGAAGACAAGATGAATACATCCCGGAACTTCCTTCAACGAAAGTGAGAATGATTAAAAGATGAAATGCAAGTCACAAACCTTGAGCATCTTGCGGACGACGATTTTTCGTCACCTCGAAGGTCTCCTTGACGTCCTTCGAGGTAGTGTTGGCAGAGACGAGTCGCGCTTTGGCATTATTCATGGTGACGATTTCACGCATGGGGAGATAGTCGGAAACAGCGAAGGGCAATTGACACATGCAGACCAACTTCACCAGCAGGTAGCGCAGGCGGCCATCCGAATAAGTTTGACCACGGGCGAAAGCTTCGATAGAGGATTGCTGCTGGAGGATGGCGGGACAACGCTGGACGTGGCGGACGAGGTTGCTAGTCGTCTTGTCGGTAAATCCTCGACGAACGACAATATCCGGTCGCCTACAGTCGACGTCAGATGCAGAAAAAGGTCACAAAGTCAAACTTACAATTTGCAGATGAAGACCTGTTGATATTCACCGTTTTCACCGGCGTTCGCCACCCACTCGACTGTCGGGGGGGGCAAAGTGAGTATAGCATTCGGAGCTCCAGCGAGCAGAGAGCTTTTCTAGGGAATCAATCAGCAGCAAGAAAACAGCTCGAGTGAAAACACTTACTCAAGCGTTTCTCCCAAAACTCCTCGGCGTCTTGATCTTCATCGAGTTCGGAGACGCCTTCGGAAACGCCTTCGGAAACCAACTCGATAGTATCGTCCACAACCTCGATCTCGGGTTCCGGTACTGGCTCCTCCTTAGAGTCGGATTCGGATTCCGGCTCAGGCTGCTTCTTCCTACGACGACCACTAGCAGCCTTTTTCTTCCTCCTCCACGCGAGGCCGAACGTGTGCGCTTGGGAGGAGGCTTGGAAGAGCTGGACTGGCCCGCCTGACCGACAGTGTCGGCACGCTTGCGCTTGCCAGCTTCCCCCAGCGAGGGGGAGGAGATGGAACGGCGAGGAGGCATTTTCGTCGTGGCGAGGATGGGCCAATGAATCGTCTATATGTACAATTAGAGCGCGTGAATTAAAGTAGAAAAACAAATGAACTTACCAGATGTATTGTCTTGAACGAGCTTTATCGATGGCCAGGCATAAAGATACAGCGGCCTGAAGAAATATTACTGGATAATAAGCAGGAAATGAAATCGATTTACCAATGAATCAGAAAGGGTATTGACCTCGTGCGCCACAGAGTCCGAATGCACACAGCCGCTGGAGGAAAAACATTGAAACGAGCCCAAAACGAGAAACAACGACCCACCGAATCTCAACGGCGTTAAAGAAGCCACCATCGATGATCTGGGCGGCATGGTTCCAAGGCCCGCTGACAATCGCCAGCAAGGGACAACTGACAATCGCCAATTTTTGGGGGGTCCGGGAGCCCGTGAATCCATCGATAGGTAGCCTCAGGAGTCATCCTCCATCGATAAGCGTCGTCCTCTGCACCTGGCGGCTCGTCCACCGCACTTCCCGGTACTTTTTCGCTGCTGGCAATCGCCACGCAGCGGAGAAATGGCAATCGCCACATTCCCATCAGGTCGTACTCCGAGGTCGAAAGGCACTCCAGTTGGAGTGCGCGATGTTGCTGGCAATCGCCAGAGCAACGAGACTGGCAATCGCCATGTCCAAAGGTGGTGGTGGTGGTGGAAGGACGGCGTTTACGAGTCGTAAACAAGTGACTTGAGTCATGTGACGTGACCCGCTAATGGACGGCGGGATGCTCAGAGTGCTCTCGAAGGCGGCATTCAATTGCAAATCACTTCTCTTAAAACAAGGATGCAGAAAATGTATAAATTCTTATTTTTAGAGAGGAAACTGGTGTTAAACGAAAGTAGTAGGTAAGGTAAAACATAAATAGTGAGTACTGGTATTTATGTGTGAGCGGGGCGGCGGCGCCGATGGGCGCAACAATTTAAACAATGGCAGAGTATGCAAGAGTAGGTATTGGACATTCGAACGCTAAAAAGAACAGGGAATTGCGTCACAAAATCAAGGACATATGCACAAATGACCAGAACTTACCTTTGAGATCGGATAGTGGGCGGGACGTCGGCGCGAAGAATGAGACAACCCAAGCGATGACGGAGGCTTGGAGAGTAGCTATTTGCGGTTCGATTGCTAAAACAATTGAGAGAACCTGTGAGAAATTCAAAGAAAGAAGCCGAAATGTCAGAAACTTACCTTTAAGATCGGTCAGTTGGCGGGACGGCGGCGGCGATGGGCGGGACACCACAAATGATGGCAGGGCATTCAGGAGGTGCTATCAGAGGTTCGAATGCGCGATAATCTGTGGAATTGCGCTCAAAAATGAAAGAAAAGCATCGACTTGAAGGAACTGACCTTTACTTAAAAAGAGAGATCGGTCAGTTGGCGGGACGGCGGCGGCGATGGGCGGGAGACCCCAAACGACGGCGAGATCTTGGGGAGGTACTATTGGAGGTTCGAATGCGAAAAAATGTGAGGAAATACACTCAAAAATGAAACCAAAGCCTTGACTTGAAGGAACTCACCTTTACTGAAATGAGAGATCGGGCAGTTGGTGGAACGGCGGCGGCGATGGGTGGGACACCACGAACGACGGCAAGGTATTCAAGAGGGCTATTCAAAGGTTCGAATGCTGAAGAGTCTGAGAAACTGCGTCAGAAATTGAATGCAAGAAGTCCAAATGTAAAAGACTCACTTTGAAATCGGTCAGTTGGCGGGACGGCGGCGGCAGATGGCGGGATACCCCAAACGACGGCGAGATCTTAGGGAGGTACTAGTGGAGGTTCGAATGCGAAAAAATGTGAGGAATTACATTCAAAAATGAAACCAAAGCCTTGACTTGAAGGAACTGACCTTTAAGATCGGTCAGTTGGCGGGCGTCGGCGCAGACGGGCGGGATACCCAAATGACTGCAGGGTCTTCTGGAGAACGCTGGATACATGCGAATGCTGCAGCGATTGAGATATTTTGTTAGAGATTGAGAGAAGGAAGTTGAAATGTAAAAACTGACCTTTGGTGAACATAGTTGGCGGGACGGCGGCGCAGACGGGCGGCATATCCCAAACGACAGCAGAGTCTTCAAGGCGGCATATCAGAGTAATCATCGCAGAAACAGACGGGTGAATTGGTTGAAAACTGGATGAGTTGTGAGGAAATGTCAGAACTGTACCTTTGAGGTTCAGTTAGTTGGCGGGAGGGCGGCGGTGAAAGGCGGGACACCACAAACAATGGAAGACACCTCACGAGGATATTATAGAGTATAGATCGCTATAAGGACGGGTCAATTGGTTAACGCAGGCACAAAATATGGAGAAAATAAGGAACTGACCGATGAAGTTGGTTATGCGGCGGGATGGCGGCGGTGAAGGGCGGGAGGCCTACAACGACAGAGCAGCGTAAGGCAATACATCCAGAGTACGCTACTGACAATCGCCAGATAGCTGCAGTTGGCAATCGCCAGCCGCGGTGAACGAACGAAAGATCTCCCGATGAGATCTATACAACTTTCGATTAGTTTACACGAGAAAAGGAGAAACATACCAAATTAGATAAGGGAGGGAGTCGCGAAGCATCGCGAGCCAGCGGCGCAGGCCGCTGCGACCTCCCTGCGCCGACCAAGATTCCAAGAAGATGAGTCCGACCAGATTGATGACATAAAGCCAATGACAATCGCCATATGGCGGCGGATGGCAATCGCCAACGCGCCAGTGTGCGGAACGGAGGAGGAGGAGAAGAGAGAGAGACGTTGATGGTGGGAGGATGAGGCGCGATAGCGCCCAAACCCCGAAATGGGAAGATGAGTAATTTCGATTACTCATTGGTCTGGATTCCAAGTCGCGAGTCATCATGATGACTCGCATTCTGTGGCTGTGCTGGAATCGTCTAGATTCCAGTGTCACGCGTAATCCCCTCTTTATGCACGACGCCCAAGTGCCGTCTGCATCGTACGGCGCCCAAATCCCGCTGTCCTCCTCAAGATCGTGCCTGAATGTAAGTGTTTTGGGCTTCTCTCTTGTTTTCCCCCTTTTCCCTTTCTCCTGCGGCTTGGCGATTGCCATCCGCTGCTGTCTGGCGATTGCCATCAGCTTTTTTTTTTCTACATTGACGAGCAGCAGGGCAGCAACGACGGAGGGACGTTTGGACGCGGTTTGGCGATTGCCATCCGCTGCTGCCTTGGTGATTGCCAGCAGCGCTGCATGACGATTGTCAGCGGATGGAATTTGTGCGGGCGGCACCCACAGCGCCTCTTCTCTTTGGGCTCGTCGGTAATACTAACTGGACTTCAACAGTCCAGATATCAGTTTCTTGCAGACGGTATGTATTCTTGCGCGTTGCTATTTCTTTGGTCACATTCTTTGCGCCACAGATGTCGCCTACCGCTTTTCACAAGGCGATTCTCAACGATCCGTCGGTTCTCACGCGGCGCAGCAATCCCCAACAGCGTACGCTTTCTCTCTACTTTTTTTTTTCTCTACTTACAATAAGGTTATAGCGCGTACCATTCTCGACGGTAGATTCGGTGCCGTCCTCACGGAATCCCCGTTCGTTATCACCACCCCCAATGCCTCGTGGATCCCGAATCCCTCACGCACCCCCAACGAGATCCTCCAGATCCGCCGCGATTTTTTTTACGGCGCAGAGGATCCCTTGCTCTGGCCGCAGGAAGACGTGCCCGACGCTCATTTCCTGCCCTGTCTTTTACGCACTTTCCCCACCGATGGGTATATCGACGAGAAACTCGCTTTCCTCTGGGACATTCCAATGCCGACTCAGCACTTTGAGGAGGACCCCTCCTTTCGTCGCGGTTTTGGGCACGCCACCTCGCGACTTACTCGAGATCTTGAGGATTGCTTGTCTTTCCTTGAGGTGATGTTCTCGCGCGTGAAGTATCCACCCAGGACCATGCAGACTTTCCATCGCCACACCTCCACCATGTCTGTCCTCACCCAGATGCTCACATTAACCCCTCTCCCGCTTCCTCGTTTCTGGGAGATGTTCCGCTCCTTCCAGCGCCTTGGACGTCAATGCGTCGCACTCCACACGTTCATGGAGCTTCTGTTTCCGGTCGGGGAAGGTATATCATCCCATACCGAGGTCACACCCTTGCGCGAGGAATTTGTCGGTTGCTTTACCTTCGATGCGGTGTTGGGAGCCCGTTTGCTGCAGTGTGGGATTCCTGTGTGGCTCCTGCGAGATCTCGAGATGGTTGGCCAAATTCGGGTGGATAGTCTGGCCCCCATCACGTATGCGAAGGACATGGTGGAAGTTGCGCTGCCCACCCCCGCTGTACCGCCTTTGTGGGAGGGACCGAGATGGAGTCTGGAGAAGCAGACCGCACTCATCTCATCCATAGAGCGCAATCAGGGTTCCTTCGCTAGTCCGTTGACTTACTCGCTGGCCGGTGCTGCTCGTCCCCAAATTGGACTCCCAACGGCTTCTTCTTCCTCTCGTCCTACCGCTCGTCCTCCGGGTCGCGGTTCACAGAGTAAGTCTCCATTTATAATCACTGTGATTGCCTTGTATGCTAACATTGCGATAGCGAATGTTCTCGTTTATCCCATACACAAACTCCTACCGACTATTTTCTCCACTTGGCTCGGTGCTGCCGCCCAAATCGATGAGTCTTATGAGCTGGAGTTCTGTGTGAACAAGCCGCTTGAGCGGTATTTCCTCCCCCGCCCAGATTTATTTACCAACGTCTCAACGAGCGAGAAACTCGCCAATTATTTGACTTCCTGGCTGCGCATTCGTGGCATTGTGCTGGGCTGTATGGGAGATGGTCAGCCGCAGGCTATCTCCCAGAAAGCATGGCGCTTGTGGTTAGAACATTGCGATTTGGAGGTAACGGTTACAGAGGGTGGCGCGACTGCGGGGAGGAAAATGAAGGATAAAGAGGAGGTGATGGCGTTGCTTGCGGTGGCGAGGAAGCAGGGCTCGGTGGACGTGCCGGCTGAGGGCCATTGGAAGGGCAGGATCTTTCATTCTGATGGACCACTTGGAGAGCGACATGCGCGTGAAATCCTCTGGGAGGTGAATGAGCTGGCCTTTCGTTTCGAATTGGCTGCTTTGGATGAGCGCCTCTCCACTGTTTCTTCCTCTCGCGAGCGCTACAACCGTGTACGGCGCTGTTTTCCCATTGGCCTCGCACCTCTGCATTTGGCTGACTTGGGACAAGCAAATCACGGCTTGGCGGATCCTGATTGGTTCGGGCGCGCACCATTTGTGTATGCTCTTCGCCACGTACTCCGGTTCTGGGACGTCGATGTGATTCGCGGCTCGAGCTGGCTTAATGATCCGAGGCAGATCGAGAACGACGAGAAGAAGGGTTTCAGCAAGGATGATCTGGAGAGGTTTGAGACGAAGATCTTGAAACTTTACCTCTCGTCATTCCTCACGGTTTATGGCCGCACTCCCCGCCTTCCCATGATCCTCTCGCATCAGCCCCACACCCAATGGAAGCAGCCGGTGTACCACAGGATGGCAGTTGGGCCGAACGGGGTCTGGATGCTCGAATGGGAGTCGGCAAAGTTGTACGAGTATTAGCAACTGTTACATTGATCAACGGACACATTTTTCGAGATATGTAGTAGTGCCGTTATATACTTTGTTTCCACTTTTTTGTACACTACTGCACGGACTTTTTTTTTTGGTTTCAACAAGGTCGGGTTAGCGGGAACGTGGACGATGAGCTGCTACAACACACAAGCGAGCGTAGCGCAGTAGCTACAAGGTCAGTAACTTGTTATTTGACTTGGGAATTTGAAGGGGCTCCTGTTCGAGCCCTCCTCATGCCTGTTCCCCCGCGAGATTTTTACCCGTAAAATTTCGCGAGTCATTGACCAATGACTCGCGTGAGTACTCATGGTTTCCGAACCGCTGCTCAGACTCACAGTCGGACTCGCGATGATGTGACTCGCGAGTCCCACGAGTGCAAACTCCGAGGTGCCCGAGGTGAGTCAAGTCCTGGCAAGACTCGCGGACTCGGTGACTCGTTGAGGTCTCTAGGCAGGTGACAGTTTGAAGAAAGAATGGCATGACAAGCATGGTCTGTGCGCGGATATACCCGGCCCATTACTGCCGTCACGGTAATCGCAGTCTTTCTCTTGACCATGGACTCTTGTATTCTTGGACTCTCATTGACGCGACGCGCTGCCCTCCGGGAACTTGGAAGCGCGTACTTTATGTATTCCGCTGGGATCGTGTTTCTTCTAGCAGCTATTCTTGGGCGCGTTGAGTCCAGCTCTATATCATGGGTTTCTACTATCGTACACGGTGACCGGTCACCCTTGCCGTTCTGCTTTTCTCGGATACCCAGGCAGGCCCACCCATTTCCTTTCTAGGTGATGGCTTCCAGGGTAAGACCTCAACTAAATCAGGACAAAACCGACAACGGTGCGTCGATTGATGAATCCAAACTCTCAGCTCGCATACACGACGATATACACCTTGAGGAGCGTGTGCGAGCGTGTATCTCATTTCCTAGGTATTGTATGAAGACATTAGAGACCTCAACGAGTCACCGAGTCCGCGAGTCTTGCCAGGACTTGACTCACCTCGGGCACCTCGGAGTTTGCACTCGTGGGACTCGCGAGTCACATCATCGCGAGTCCGACTGTGAGTCTGAGCAGCGGTTCGGAAACCATGAGTACTCACGCGAGTCATTGGTCAATGACTCGCGAAATTTTACGGGTAAAAATCTCGCGGGGGAACAGGCATGAGGAGGGCTCGAACAGGAGCCCCTTCAAATTCCCAAGTCAAATAACAAGTTACTGACCTTGTAGCTACTGCGCTACGCTCGCTTGTGTGTTGTAGCAGCTCATCGTCCACGTTCCCGCTAACCCGACCTTGTTGAAACCAAAAAAAAGTCCGTGCAGTAGTGTACAAAAAAAGTGGAAACAAAGTATATAACGGCACTACTACATATCTCGAAAAATGTGTCCGTTGATCAATGTAACAGTTGCTAATACTCGTACAACTTTGCCGACTCCCATTCGAGCATCCAGACCCCGTTCGGCCCAACTGCCATCCTGTGGTACACCGGCTGCTTCCATTGGGTGTGGGGCTGATGCGAGAGGATCATGGGAAGGCGGGGAGTGCGGCCATAAACCGTGAGGAATGACGAGAGGTAAAGTTTCAAGATCTTCGTCTCAAACCTCTCCAGATCATCCTTGCTGAAACCCTTCTTCTCGTCGTTCTCGATCTGCCTCGGATCATTAAGCCAGCTCGAGCCGCGAATCACATCGACATCCCAGAACCGGAGTACGTGGCGAAGAGCATACACAAATGGTGCGCGCCCGAACCAATCAGGATCCGCCAAGCCGTGATTTGCTTGTCCCAAGTCGGCCAAATGCAGAGGTGCGAGGCCAATGGGAAAACAGCGCCGTACACGGTTGTAGCGCTCGCGAGAGGAAGAAACAGTGGAGAGGCGCTCATCCAAAGCAGCCAATTCGAAACGAAAGGCCAGCTCATTCACCTCCCAGAGGATTTCACGCGCATGTCGCTCTCCAAGTGGTCCATCAGAATGAAAGATCCTGCCCTTCCAATGGCCCTCAGCCGGCACGTCCACCGAGCCCTGCTTCCTCGCCACCGCAAGCAACGCCATCACCTCCTCTTTATCCTTCATTTTCCTCCCGCAGTCGCGCCACCCTCTGTAACCGTTACCTCCAAATCGCAATGTTCTAACCACAAGCGCCATGCTTTCTGGGAGATAGCCTGCGGCTGACCATCTCCCATACAGCCCAGCACAATGCCACGAATGCGCAGCCAGGAAGTCAAATAATTGGCGAGTTTCTCGCTCGTTGAGACGTTGGTAAATAAATCTGGGCGGGGGAGGAAATACCGCTCAAGCGGCTTGTTCACACAGAACTCCAGCTCATAAGACTCATCGATTTGGGCGGCAGCACCGAGCCAAGTGGAGAAAATAGTCGGTAGGAGTTTGTGTATGGGATAAACGAGAACATTCGCTATCGCAATGTTAGCATACAAGGCAATCACAGTGATTATAAATGGAGACTTACTCTGTGAACCGCGACCCGGAGGACGAGCGGTAGGACGAGAGGAAGAAGAAGCCGTTGGGAGTCCAATTTGGGGACGAGCAGCACCGGCCAGCGAGTAAGTCAACGGACTAGCGAAGGAACCCTGATTGCGCTCTATGGATGAGATGAGTGCGGTCTGCTTCTCCAGACTCCATCTCGGTCCCTCCCACAAAGGCGGTACAGCGGGGGTGGGCAGCGCAACTTCCACCATGTCCTTCGCATACGTGATGGGGGCCAGACTATCCACCCGAATTTGGCCAACCATCTCGAGATCTCTCGCAGGAGCCACACAGGAATCCCACACTGCAGCAAACGGGCTCCCAACACCGCATCGAAGGTAAAGCAACCGACAAATTCCTCGCGCAAGGGTGTGACCTCGGTATGGGATGATATACCTTCCCCGACCGGAAACAGAAGCTCCATGAACGTGTGGAGTGCGACGCATTGACGTCCAAGGTGCTGGAAGGAGCGGAACATCTCCCAGAAACGAGGAAGCGGGAGAGGGGTTAATGTGAGCATCTGGGTGAGGACAGACATGGTGGAGGTGTGGCGATGGAAAGTCTGCATGGTCCTGGGTGGATGCTTCACGCGCGAGAACATCACCTCAAGGAAAGACAAGCAATCCTCAAGATCTCGAGTAAGTCGCGAGGTGGCGTGCCCAAAACCGCGACGAAAGGAGGGGTCCTCCTCAAAGTGCTGAGTCGGCATTGGAATGTCCCAGAGGAAAGCGAGTTTCTCGTCGATATACCCATCGGTGGGGAAAGTGCGTAAAAGACAGGGCAGGAAATGAGCGTCGGGCACGTCTTCCTGCGGCCAGAGCAAGGGATCCTCTGCGCCGTAAAAAAAATCGCGGCGGATCTGGAGGATCTCGTTGGGGGTGCGTGAGGGATTCGGGATCCACGAGGCATTGGGGGTGGTGATAACGAACGGGGATTCCGTGAGGACGGCACCGAATCTACCGTCGAGAATGGTATGCGCTATAACCTTATTGTAAGTAGAGAAAAAAAAAAGTAGAGAGAAAGCGTACGCTGTTGGGGATTGCTGCGCCGCGTGAGAACCGACGGATCGTTGAGAATCGCCTTGTGAAAAGCGGTAGGCGACATCTGTGGCGCAAAGAATGTGACCAAAGAAATAGCAACGCGCAAGAATACATACCGTCTGCAAGAAACTGATATCTGGACTGTTGAAGTCCAGTTAGTATTACCGACGAGCCCAAAGAGAAGAGGCGCTGTGGGTGCCGCCCGCACAAATTCCATCCGCTGACAATCGTCATGCAGCGCTGCTGGCAATCGCCAAGGCAGCAGCGGATGGCAATCGCCAAACCGCGTCCAAACGTCCCTCCGTCGTTGCTGCCCTGCTGCTCGTCAATGTAGAAAAAAAAGCTGATGGCAATCGCCAGACAGCAGCGGATGGCAATCGCCAAGCCGCAGGAGAAAGGGAAAAGGGGGAAAACAAGAGAGAAGCCCAAAAACACTTACATTCAGGCACGATCTTGAGGAGGACAGCGGGATTTGGGCGCCGTACGATGCAGACGGCACTTGGGCGTCGTGCATAAAGAGGGGATTACGCGTGACACTGGAATCTAGACGATTCCAGCACAGCCACAGAATGCGAGTCATCATGATGACTCGCGACTTGGAATCCAGACCAATGAGTAATCGAAATTACTCATCTTCCCATTTCGGGGTTTGGGCGCTATCGCGCCTCATCCTCCCACCATCAACGTCTCTCTCTCTTCTCCCTCCTCCTCCGTTCCGCACACTGGCGCGTTGGCGATTGCCATCCGCCGCCATATGGCGATTGTCATTGGCTTTATGTCATCAATCTGGTCGGACTCATCTTCTTGGAATCTTGGTCGGCGCAGCGGGAGGTCGCAGCGGCCTGCGCCGCTGGCTCGCGATGCTTCGCGACTCCCTCCCTTATCTAATTTGGTATGTTTCTCCTTTTCTCGTGTAAACTAATCGAAAGTTGTATAGATCTCATCGGGAGATCTTTCGTTCGTTCACCGCGGCTGGCGATTGCCAACTGCAGCTATCTGGCGATTGTCAGTAGCGTACTCTGGATGTATTGCCTTACGCTGCTCTGTCGTTGTAGGCCTCCCGCCCTTCACCGCCGCCATCCCGCCGCATAACCAACTTCATCGGTCAGTTCCTTATTTTCTCCATATTTTGTGCCTGCGTTAACCAATTGACCCGTCCTTATAGCGATCTATACTCTATAATATCCTCGTGAGGTGTCTTCCATTGTTTGTGGTGTCCCGCCTTTCACCGCCGCCCTCCCGCCAACTAACTGAACCTCAAAGGTACAGTTCTGACATTTCCTCACAACTCATCCAGTTTTCAACCAATTCACCCGTCTGTTTCTGCGATGATTACTCTGATATGCCGCCTTGAAGACTCTGCTGTCGTTTGGGATATGCCGCCCGTCTGCGCCGCCGTCCCGCCAACTATGTTCACCAAAGGTCAGTTTTTACATTTCAACTTCCTTCTCTCAATCTCTAACAAAATATCTCAATCGCTGCAGCATTCGCATGTATCCAGCGTTCTCCAGAAGACCCTGCAGTCATTTGGGTATCCCGCCCGTCTGCGCCGACGCCCCGCCAACTGACCGATCTTAAAGGTCAGTTCCTTCAAGTCAAGGCTTTGGTTTCATTTTTGAATGTAATTCCTCACATTTTTTCGCATTCGAACCTCCACTAGTACCTCCCTAAGATCTCGCCGTCGTTTGGGGTATCCCGCCATCTGCCGCCGCCGTCCCGCCAACTGACCGATTTCAAAGTGAGTCTTTTACATTTGGACTTCTTGCATTCAATTTCTGACGCAGTTTCTCAGACTCTTCAGCATTCGAACCTTTGAATAGCCCTCTTGAATACCTTGCCGTCGTTCGTGGTGTCCCACCCATCGCCGCCGCCGTTCCACCAACTGCCCGATCTCTCATTTCAGTAAAGGTGAGTTCCTTCAAGTCAAGGCTTTGGTTTCATTTTTGAGTGTATTTCCTCACATTTTTTCGCATTCGAACCTCCAATAGTACCTCCCCAAGATCTCGCCGTCGTTTGGGGTCTCCCGCCCATCGCCGCCGCCGTCCCGCCAACTGACCGATCTCTCTTTTTAAGTAAAGGTCAGTTCCTTCAAGTCGATGCTTTTCTTTCATTTTTGAGCGCAATTCCACAGATTATCGCGCATTCGAACCTCTGATAGCACCTCCTGAATGCCCTGCCATCATTTGTGGTGTCCCGCCCATCGCCGCCGCCGTCCCGCCAACTGACCGATCTTAAAGGTAAGTTTCTGACATTTCGGCTTCTTTCTTTGAATTTCTCACAGGTTCTCTCAATTGTTTTAGCAATCGAACCGCAAATAGCTACTCTCCAAGCCTCCGTCATCGCTTGGGTTGTCTCATTCTTCGGCGCCGACGTCCCGCCCACTATCCGATCTCAAAGGTAAGTTCTGGTCATTTGTGCATATGTCCTTGATTTTGTGACGCAATTCCCTGTTCTTTTTAGCGTTCGAATGTCCAATACCTACTCTTGCATACTCTGCCATTGTTTAAATTGTTGCGCCCATCGGCGCCGCCGCCCCGCTCACACATAAATACCAGTACTCACTATTTACGTTTTACCTTACCTACTACTTTCGTTTAACACCAGTTTCCTCTCTAAAAATAAGAATTTATACATTTTCTGCATCCTTGTTTTAAGAGAAGTGATTTGCAATTGAATGCCGCCTTCGAGAGCACTCTGAGCATCCCGCCGTCCATTAGCGGGTCACGTCACATGACTCAAGTCACTTGTTTACGACTCGTAAACGCCGTCCTTCCACCACCACCACCACCTTTGGACATGGCGATTGCCAGTCTCGTTGCTCTGGCGATTGCCAGCAACATCGCGCACTCCAACTGGAGTGCCTTTCGACCTCGGAGTACGACCTGATGGGAATGTGGCGATTGCCATTTCTCCGCTGCGTGGCGATTGCCAGCAGCGAAAAAGTACCGGGAAGTGCGGTGGACGAGCCGCCAGGTGCAGAGGACGACGCTTATCGATGGAGGATGACTCCTGAGGCTACCTATCGATGGATTCACGGGCTCCCGGACCCCCCAAAAATTGGCGATTGTCAGTTGTCCCTTGCTGGCGATTGTCAGCGGGCCTTGGAACCATGCCGCCCAGATCATCGATGGTGGCTTCTTTAACGCCGTTGAGATTCGGTGGGTCGTTGTTTCTCGTTTTGGGCTCGTTTCAATGTTTTTCCTCCAGCGGCTGTGTGCATTCGGACTCTGTGGCGCACGAGGTCAATACCCTTTCTGATTCATTGGTAAATCGATTTCATTTCCTGCTTATTATCCAGTAATATTTCTTCAGGCCGCTGTATCTTTATGCCTGGCCATCGATAAAGCTCGTTCAAGACAATACATCTGGTAAGTTCATTTGTTTTTCTACTTTAATTCACGCGCTCTAATTGTACATATAGACGATTCATTGGCCCATCCTCGCCACGACGAAAATGCCTCCTCGCCGTTCCATCTCCTCCCCCTCGCTGGGGGAAGCTGGCAAGCGCAAGCGTGCCGACACTGTCGGTCAGGCGGGCCAGTCCAGCTCTTCCAAGCCTCCTCCCAAGCGCACACGTTCGGCCTCGCGTGGAGGGAAGAAAAAGGCTGCTAGTGGTCGTCGTAGGAAGAAGCAGCCTGAGCCGGAATCCGAATCCGACTCTAAGGAGGAGCCAGTACCGGAACCCGAGATCGAGGTTGTGGACGATACTATCGAGTTGGTTTCCGAAGGCGTTTCCGAAGGCGTCTCCGAACTCGATGAAGATCAAGACGCCGAGGAGTTTTGGGAGAAACGCTTGAGTAAGTGTTTTCACTCGAGCTGTTTTCTTGTTGCTGATTGATTCCCTAGAAAAGCTCTCTGCTCGCTGGAGCTCCGAATGCTATACTCACTTTGCCCCCCCCGACAGTCGAGTGGGTGGCGAACGCCGGTGAAAACGGTGAATATCAACAGGTCTTCATCTGCAAATTGTAAGTTTGACTTTGTGACCTTTTTCTGCATCTGACGTCGACTGTAGGCGACCGGATATTGTCGTTCGTCGAGGATTTACCGACAAGACGACTAGCAACCTCGTCCGCCACGTCCAGCGTTGTCCCGCCATCCTCCAGCAGCAATCCTCTATCGAAGCTTTCGCCCGTGGTCAAACTTATTCGGATGGCCGCCTGCGCTACCTGCTGGTGAAGTTGGTCTGCATGTGTCAATTGCCCTTCGCTGTTTCCGACTATCTCCCCATGCGTGAAATCGTCACCATGAATAATGCCAAAGCGCGACTCGTCTCTGCCAACACTACCTCGAAGGACGTCAAGGAGACCTTCGAGGTGACGAAAGTCGTCGTCCGCAAGATGCTCAAGGTTTGTGACTTGCATTTCATCTTTTAATCATTCTCACTTTCGTTGAAGGAAGTTCCGGGACGTATTCATCTTGTCTTCGACGGCTGGGCATCCAATGCAAAGCGGTCTAGTCAAGGCATAGCTACCGTCTTTTTCAGCCGCGAGAAAATGGCCATTGACCTTGTACATTTGGATATGATGCCGTGCGTTCTTTTTTTGTTTTATTAACTTCGTTCACTCATATTTAATTTGTTCTAGCCTTTATAAACGCCACACGGCTGACTATCTCGGCAAACGAACACTGGATTGTGTCGAGGATTACGACTTCATGATGAAGCTCTTCGGGCTTTGTGGCGACAATGCCAACATCAATCCTGCCACGGTCGAGAATATGGAGAAGAGGCTGCCGGCGACTTCTCCTGTTGGCCGCGAGACTTTCGTGGGCTGCGTCGGTCACATCAATGATCTCTCCGTCAAGGTACGAGTACGCCGTATACACTCGATCAATACTGACTATCGCCAGGCGTGCATGCGCCAGTTTATTACGAAAAAGATGATCAAGAAGGGCTTGGACGACTACGATGCAAGCACGGACTACGACAACGAAGGCAATTTGTACATAGACGATGACGAGGATGAGCATGATGCCCTTGACCGGGCCGCTATCGACGAGGTTGATGCTGATGTGCACTGGAGTTCGGTCCTGATCACAAGAACATCAAGAACTTGGGATCACCACAATGATGGAACACTTGAGGTGAGTGAGGTGAGAGAGAGATCAGAACCCAAGAGAAAGCAGGAGAGTGCTAATATGGGGGATCTGTCTAGATACCAAACTAGGGAATACAGGTTGAGTACAGTAGGTTATATACTGTACGAAACCTTCTTATCAATAGGCTAAACTATCATATCAAATGAAATACAACTCGAAACACGTATCAGGTGAAATAGTGGGGAAGAACCAAGAGGAAGTGAAATAGCAAGGGAAAACAAGGAGGAAGTGAAATGGAAAAGGCAGTGTGAAATGCGAGGACCGGGAGATGTGCGATAACATGATGTGGTGGATGTGCAATCCCCCGGGATTGATACCGTTTCCATGCACAGGGAGTGCATGAACGGTACATCTCCCCCCAACCAAAATTTCAATACCGGAGGGATTGAAAGTGGGCAGGAAATCACGAAAAACGCGTCGGAAACCAAGCAGGTCTGCAAGCCCCAGCAAAGAGACATCAAGTACCTGGGGACTTGCCTCCGTGATGGCAGCATACATCCATCCGCATGTCGCTGTTGGGCCGACGTTCTTGTCTGAGAATGATCCCATCCTGCACACGCCTATCTGGATGTTGATGTCCGTCGACGAACACATGCACTCTGTCCGTCGCTACGCCAGCGAGGATGCGATTGCGAGGCGTGTGGTCAATGACCGTGGAGGGTAGATGGTCGCGTTCGGTTCTGCGACGCACTCCCGCTTGACTTCTGTACTAGTGTAGCGTGTCCGGAGTCGTGTACCGTGAACCGAAGTGCCTTGTTGAGGCGGAGCACTCGCGCCCATAGACAGCAATGTGAATGGAAATAAAATCTTTTTAGAAGAAAAGAGCGCGTAAAAAAAACGGCTTCAGAAGTCGCAAGAAACAAAAACAAAACCAAGAACAGGTCAACTTGAAGGCAACCAAATGAAAGCAGAACCTTCCAGAGCCCCAAGAGAACACAAGGGCTTAAGAAAACCTTCAAGCAGGGCGGCAATCCAAGGCTAAACAAGTTTATTCCACTACGAGGTCGTGGTCTGAGAGTGAGAACGGTTGAGGAGAGTGCGCGGCGCTTAACGGTGCTCGGGGCCGTTAAGTCCGAGATCCGAGAACGGGATCTGCGCTGGTTGTCGAAGCATCTTCGCACCATTGAGTAACGCGCCGCCAACGCTCTGCTTCCTCCCACGACGACCAAGGACGCCGCCGCAAGAGTCGCCGCCGATGCGACAGCGAGGTCTCTTGGAGGCGCGACGACTCCTCTAGTGACGTTCAGCACCGTCGACCAAGGTGAGCCGCCGTGTGTTACAACGCCCGGAGAATGGCTAACAGCTCGTGTAGATGTAGAAATGGATGCAACGGCACCGCAGGTCAGTGCCGCTGAGATTTTGAATGATTTTTGACGGGCTGTGAGAGCCTCCTGACTGCATTGGCAGATCAACGAGGATCACAAACCCAAGGATGACGCCCAGAGCCTCGCCAACGACGCCGCCAAGAGTTGTGACAGCAACGGCGTGAACGCTCGCCGGGACGACGCTGGGATGGAGAGCGAGGACGACTGTACCGCGATGTGGCGTAGACTCGTCCACGGCAACGGTTCGTCTTCCCCGTACTCCCGAGGAAGGAACAGAATTGACATCCATCCAGAGAGCAGACAGAACACGCCGTCTCTGAGAAGGACATCAAGGAGGAGGTAGGTTTTTCCTAGCCTCATCTTGCAGAGAGCCCTGCTGAACTCCCACCAGGACCACGTCCATTTTGATTGACCGGAAGAATCGCGGATGCCAAACTGTGTCTCGAGGACAAAACCAAGGCCGACATTGATCTTCTGGACAGCTTGGGAACGACATCTCATCAAAGCTGACAAGGATGCCAAGTTCCTCCGTTCCTGGGACAACTTGATGGACGGGCGGGTAAGCTTTTGGGAGACTGGACTCGTGAACGGGTCGAACAAGCCCGGCTCGTGCAAGAACGGCGCGTGGCACGACTACCGAGTTGTTCGAGGACCGCGTGAGAACAGGGGGAAGGATTTGGGTGTTTTGGAGGAGATTGTAGAAGGTGTGGGTGATGAGGCAGGCACTGTCGTGCGAGCGCTCCGAGAAGAGATTGTGAGGTTGAAGAGAGACTCCGCCACCAACCTCGCCCCAGATCATGGACGTGGAAAGGCGTGTCCTCACAATGGCCGCGGAGCGCGAAGCTGCTGGTGCAGCACACGCGACTGGTGAGAACGCGGATGCCATGCATATGGAGTAGATGGGTGATGTAGAGGTATTGGGAAAGGCGATTCACGGACGATTTGTTGATAGTGTTTTTAATGTATTTTGTCGAAGGTTATATGTCGGTAATGGAAGCTTGTCTCCATTTGAAAAGTCGAACCATTCAAAGAGGCTGAACGCGATGAGGAATGGTGGATGGACTGGATGAGGAATGGCGGATGGACTGGATGAGAAGGATGTCATGTCGAACAGCCCAGTAGCTAATTGGGCATCCGAGTCATCGTGAGGATTCGTAAGTATGTCGTTATACTCAGGTGGGTGGTTACATGGAGTAGTCTTGTAACCGGATCCGGTGGTGTTGCAACAGATCAGGTGGTAGCCGAAAGGACCAAAATCGACCGCGCACTTAGAGGCAACATGCTAGTGCTTAGCATGCGCTGTGGGCCAGAATGGAGTGTTGATCAGACACCCCGTACGCTAGAAGGTAGGTAGATCTCTCCAGATGGAGATAGAAGGTAGCTCGTCGAGGTGCTCCCGAACGAGAGAGATAGAGAAGTGAGGGTGTCCTGATTCGAGTGACCATAGCCAAAAAAATAGACCAGGTGAAGTGTTATCTGTGGAATGGATCCCTCGCGGTGGGCTCCACTTGTGCACTGGAGTTCGGTCCTGATCACAAGAACATCAAGAACTTGGGATCACCACAATGATGGAACACTTGAGGTGAGTGAGGTGAGAGAGAGATCAGAACCCAAGAGAAAGCAGGAGAGTGCTAATATGGGGGATCTGTCTAGATACCAAACTAGGGAATACAGGTTGAGTACAGTAGGTTATATACTGTACGAAACCTTCTTATCAATAGGCTAAACTATCATATCAAATGAAATACAACTCGAAACACGTATCAGGTGAAATAGTGGGGAAGAACCAAGAGGAAGTGAAATAGCAAGGGAAAACAAGGAGGAAGTGAAATGGAAAAGGCAGTGTGAAATGCGAGGACCGGGAGATGTGCGATAACATGATGTGGTGGATGTGCAATCCCCCGGGATTGATACCGTTTCCATGCACAGGGAGTGCATGAACGGTACACTGACCAGGCGGCGGAGCTTGAGACGGCCCTTGACGCATTGTCCGACGCGCTGGAGGAGGTACAGCAGCTCACCGATGCTGACAAGAAGCATGCTCGCGCTGCAGTCACCAAGGTGTGTCTGCTCTTGTCATTATATGTGTGCCGAACTGATTGTTATTGTAGGTCTTGAAGTTGGGCAAACGCATTTTCAACAGCGGCAATCTTCAGGCGATTCTTGCCGAGGAGTGCCCGAAGCATGGCTTGAAGCCAATGAAGATGGTCCGCATGGTGGCCACGCGCTGGAACTCGCTACACCCCGTCCTCGATCGTGCTCTTCTCCTTAAGGCGGCACTTGACAGCTTCTGCAAGCGGCCCGATCTCAACACGGTCGCGAAGAAGAAGATGTCGAAGTTCAAGTTGACACCGGCCGAGTGGGAGATTATTCGCCAGCTCCGAGACCTCCTCCTTGTATCTACATTCCCTGTATAACTGTATCAATACTTATGCATCCGTTTTTAGCTTTTTCTGCAAGCCTCAAAGTACATCTGTCAGTCCAAAGTTCCACTCATATTCGAGGCCATTCCCGTCATGGACACTCTTGTCGACAACCTCGACAAGGTTATCGTCGATTCGGAGAAATTGCCGGTTATTCGCGTTAAGCGCGCCCGCATGCAGCGGGCGCGCAACGATTCTAAAATACTATGCCAAGACAGATGAGAACATCATGATGCGTGTTTCGATGAGTACGTGTTCATTATCTTGGTGACTTCTTTCCTAATGGAGTCTTTTCAGTCATGATGCCCCGATACAAGACGTCGTATTTCATTTCACGCAATTGGAACCCGGCCTGGATCCAGGCTGCTACGGACCATGCGCGCGAGGAGTGGAACCGGTACTACAAGCCTCTTGTCCGTACGCCACCGCCTCCTGCTATTACTGCTGCCGTACGTCCTTTTATATGATTCGTTTCGCTTTCTGATCATATTCACAGGCCGCGGCAGTCAATCCGTTCTTGCAGATCGGCAACTTTGGCCTCAACCAGGATCTTGATGTCATGGACGAGTACTTGGCGGCGGCAACTGTACCAACATGCGTGGATCCCATCCGGTACTGGGGTGCCTTGCTCGACGCACCGGACAAGTCGGGAAAGGTCACGATGACGATGCAAGGTGCCCTCGCCCTTATGGCCTTGGACTATCTTAGTATGCCCGGTGAGACTGTTCCTATTCGTATTCTATTGCATGCTAATTTTGTCTTAAGCTACCTCCACGGATGTCGAACGCATGTTCTCCGTGGCCGGGTTAACTGTCACCAAGCATAGGGCCAATCTGTCAGATGAGTCGGTACGTGCTTCGGTGGTTTTGAAGGACTGGTTCAAGTCCGGTCTGGTGCCCGAGGACGTTATGATTAGATTATTCAATGCGAAGTCGTCGCGGAAGCCTAACGATGATGATAGTGATGTAGAAATTCTGTAGTTAAGACAAGTGTATGTATTTTTACCTATAGACTCGTGAGTACTTGTAAGTATGCCTGATGACTCGGACTCGCAGGAAGGACTCGCGAGTAGACTCGCCTTGACTCATGAGTCATTGCGAGTCGAGTCCGATGCGAGTGTGAGCGGGACCTTTTCCAATGTGAGTACTCGCGTCACGAGTCGCGAGTCTGACTCACGTCGGACTCGTTGAGGTCTCTAGAAGACATGGCCATCCAAGTACACGGCTGTCCAACGTTAACGGCAAATCAGGTATATATTCTCTAAATCATCTAACCCATATAATACAGAAACCATCCATGTAAACCGAAGAATGAGAAATGTAAGTTCGTTGTGAAAGACAGGGCACGAGAAATCCGGATCATGATCTGTAAAGACCATAAGAACTCGATTCGAATACCAATTCATTACACGAACCTCTTTGCATTAATTATGATCTAGGGAGCTGGCGATGGGTTTGCTCTGGGGACATCAGCGTGGCGTCCTAAAAAGATCGTCAGTCTCACGAGTAGAAATAAGGTAATGAATTCGCTACTCACTCATGCTGGGCGGCTTGAGAGGAAGTTTGTGTGCCAAACGGTACACATTCGTATCAGGAACGGGAGAAGCCGACACAGTGCTGAAGGCGGTTACAGCAAGAGCGAACAGGATGTTGAACTGCATGCTGGTTGCATCGGTTGACTGCCGCGACAGAGTGTGGTAAGGGATATAGAGAGAGAATGTGTATTCTCTGAGGAGTTCATGTTTTCCTGTGAGCTTATATACACGGCAGGGCTGTTCTAATCGATCAATAGGGGTGACCCCCGACGAGTAGGCTATGCTCAGGCCCACCTAAGACGATTCATCTTTGGAGTTGTTACCTATCTTCGCTGGTCCACCGCTGGGGATTCGATGTCTGACAACTCGAGCTCTAGAGTGAAGAAGTTCAACTAGGGCCTTTGGCCAAACAATGACGTGACAGACTGTTTGACCATCCATTCGACATCCGTGGCGCGCTGACGTTGGAAAGACACCAAAAAGACACTATGCTACTCTACTTATTAGACTTTAACTTGCCATGTCTGCCACTGTCTGAAACCCTTGACATTCTACTCGTCCTGCAATCATTCAGCGATATCAAAATCAATATCGAACCGATCCTCTTCAAGCCCCGATCAAAGTCACTCACTACCGCCGTCACACGGCAAAAACGCTCTAAGTTGTCATGAAGCGCCCGTTCCGATAGGCCAAGTCACCTCGAGTAGAAGAGAGCTCGTCTGCGGAAAAAAAGCAGCGCCACTTGGATGTCGACGTTATTCGCTCAGTCTCCCTCAGTATGCCTTGACCTAACGTAAATCCGTCAAATGGGTGACTATGGCAAATCAAGCACTCCCGGCCATCTGTCGACGATCGCAAGTACGCAAAATAAAAGAACTTGAATTCCAGATTTAATACGAGGCGCTCCACACGGTAGGACATGTGGCCTCTGCCAGTCCTGAGAATAGGAGAATGAAACGAATCCCAACTCCAACCTGATGTCTGCAAAAAAGTGGTAGTGATCTCTCTAGATCTCACATCGCATGAGACACAGTTCCGA
The DNA here is from genome assembly GCA_036872995.1 of Hymenopellis raphanipes. Classification (NCBI taxonomy): domain Eukaryota; kingdom Fungi; phylum Basidiomycota; class Agaricomycetes; order Agaricales; family Physalacriaceae; genus Hymenopellis; species Hymenopellis raphanipes. Next base: position 110,397 of record JAYMDG010000026.1, read on the forward strand.
TAGGACAAGCGGCCGCCTCACAGGACAAGAGGACTTCCGAACGACGAGAAGCGCGTATCTGAGGATAATCAGCAGCGCTTGGCACACTATACTCAGCGTCATCGCCAATTCATCTATAACAAATGGACTTGCTTTATTTCTCATCCACCCGCATCGCAAGACACAGTAACAAGAAGTTCTTTCCACAACTACCGCGCAGACTACTTATTATCTGGAAGTCGCGATTAGGGATGACAAATCGAATAGGACACGAATTACGCCACACCAAGTCAAGACAACATCACCAGTCGCCGCGTGAGACCATCCAGCTCATGGTTTCACTCCGCCCAACCCCCATCTAGAGGCAAGCATCCTCTCCTTGCTGCCATGGTTTCACGCTTGCGCCAAAACCACACTAGGAAATCGAACAAAGAGTCGTATAGTATTCTCCACAGGTAGTACAGAAGTCTGGTACAGGTAGTACAGTCGTATCCGATGCGTAAGAGCACCCGGGAACTGCAACGACGCCGTATTGTCCGCTTCAAACCAACGTCACGAAGACCACGACGCTAGGTAAACATCCATCTCCTTCTACGGCGTTCCGCTTGACGCAACCGCAAGGTCGACAATAACGACCAACGAATGGCGAGGAACGAAGGTCGGCAACCCCCGCCCTATTGTCTAAGAAACCATTGAATGTCGAGTACCACCGGGCATGTCTGAGTACAGGCGTTCGCCAGAAGACCCTGGCAGAGCCATGTGGGCAGATCAGACCCTAAGCCGCCCCCGGCAATCGGAGAGCTGTGATGCGAGGTGTTTACCATCGAACTCTTGTAAACTCTCCAGAACAATGAATTCTTCATCAATCGCCTTCGGAGTTGCACTGTTTGAAAGCTGTAGATCACCTTCATGGAGCCCTGGGAGCAGATTTTTATTATTTGACTGAGACTATTTTGTCAAAATTTCCCGCTAGAGGGTTTCTATTTATTGAAAATCTGCCTCCAGGGCTTTATAGAGGACATAAATTAATGGTACTCTGCGAAGGTTTGAAGTGGATAGGTCCTGTGTGTGGCTTGCTGGAGAGATTGCAAGATCAGGCGAGATCGATGCCATTGACAAAGCGATCGCGTGCAGTCGCGTCCATTCCTGGGTCCCAGCAATCGGAATCACGGCAGCCTCCGTTCCCATCATCAAGACCTTCTGAACCAAACACAACCACGGCGCCAGGGTCTTCTGGCGAACGCCTGTACTCAGCATGTCCAGCCGTAACCTGAAAGGCTAAAGTGCCTGCTTTGCATCTTGGAAAAAGCCTTCTGCAGAAAGGATAAGCGATAGTCTAACTCGCTTTTACTAGGACTTACAGATAAAGACACGTTCGAAAGGTCTGCAAGCACACGTCGGCACCACTGACTATGGCTGCCTTATACGTAGAGGACCGTAGGCCGGAAGACCAACATGTCTTGTACTAGTACTAGTCAACAGCTGCCGTGCTTCATCGTTGAAAGCACGCACAGATAGTATCCCACGAGTCTCTCTGTAAGAACATCAGAGGAAGTCGAACTCGCTTTGGTCAACACTTACAGAAGAGCTTGGGTCGTTCCACGTTCTCCACCCAATACCACAGCAGCATGCGCCAGAAAACACCGTAACGATAAGACCCTTTCCAAAGTCTCGAGCGTGTCGGTACCGGTCATGGCGAACCCTTGGATTTCGGTAAGACCGCCTACGCCTTGGATCAAGACGATACATCTTGCCGCGCATATGGACGCGAGACAGATTTGTTCACCGACGGCGCACCAATCGAAGATGGCGCATAATGGCGGGGATGCGGCCGTCCATATTTTCCGATGGAATTTAGACGTGTCAGCGTCGACGGAGAAGCGAGGAGCAAAGATCGCGGGTACTTGGAAAATATGTTTTCAGTGAAACGAACGTCAAAGGGGTCCGTGTCGTGGTATCTGTGCGGTGGTATCCTCGTCGCCGAAGCCTGTCGACCAGAGAAACCAGTTAGCAATGCGCGCCCATATGACCAACGAGTCGCACCATTACTGTAAAATATCGTACCCTGTCTCCAACCCTCCGCCATTGGATATGCTGTCCTATTGTCGATCTTGTACGTGGACTGGTTTGGGGCAACGATGCCGAGTCTCGATGACGGTGCCGCCCCCAACCCAGCGCTTATGGATGATAGGAACGCAGCCGTCCAATCCTACATCGAATGCGTATACGCCCCATCGACATCGAAGAACGTTACGCGAATCGTAGCGCAGGCCAGGCCTTCCACCAGTGCTTCCGTACGTCCTTGGTATCCTTGTAACCCAAATCCTTCGGCCTGCTACGACGGTCAGCGGTGTCCCAGGCACTGGCGGGCATTCGCACCTGTCAGAGATTTGGCCGATCAGAGCAAAACTCGGTGGGCAACAGCACACAGGTTTCCATGCTGGTTAGTAAGTGAGGGAGGATGACGAGCTGAGCACGGACCATGGTCTGTGTGCGGATACACCCGGCCCGGAACTGCACGGCATTCCGACGAGCTTTTGGACTGCGGATGACGTAGGGTCAGCGAGCCTTCTTACCACCATGGACTCGGAACCGGAGATAAAAAGTGCGTTCAAGTCCTCCTTCCGACGCATCTAATCACGCGAATATAGCCGAAAAAATACAGACAATCGTCTTTCGTGAAGATGGCGAGGGACCCGAGCTGCTCGAGATCGAGTACGAGTGCAATGACGACGGCAAACCGTATAGCCCAGTGAAAAACTTTCTTCAAAACTTCTGCATCACGCAACCGCCCCAACATCCACTACATTTCGTTGAGCACCATATCATATATCCTGCAATGATTGAATTGCAGAGTGTGTTCCGCTACAGTACGTATTTTCCCGACACGTTTTGTATGTGCTCTAACACGCGTTTTTAGCCATGTCCTGGTGGCCCTATGCGTCAAAGCCAAACTCGGCTGTGCATCGTTTTACAGACGGTCACATTGACGGCCAAGATGACCGGAACTTGCGCGGGAACATTGTTATAATGAAGTTGGTAATGATGGAGGACAAGGTGGTCGATGGGAACCTTGACAGTGATCTAGATACCCTCAGGAAGTATCTGAACTGGTTTCCAGGACCTGCTTTCTATTCAAGAGAATGGTACGTACATTCGGTTGTACTGGATGGTACAATTGCTAACAGAATATTTACAGGATGTCTAGTGCAGTGTAGTGTCTGTAGGAGTAAATACAATAAATCGTTTGGTCCATGGCATCAGAACAGACTCGGTCCATAGGGTAGTTAGCGGCGTGCCGAGTCGGTTGGGGTATTGTTTATGTAGGCGGACATTTCATTGGGGTGGCGGTCAAAGGTGGAGGACGCAGCCAAGGCGTGTCGTGTCGTCCGAGGCATAAGTGATATCATCGTCTATGTCAACGGAGGCGGCGTTACTCTGCTTCGCGCACGGCTCCTTCCCGTTGACGTTTCATCCAGGTTCCTTTACGAGAGTCAAATTCTTGGAGTCTCTTATTATACAAGTACGCAGGACTTCCAATAAATCTCCTGCAAGATGGTCGCGTCAGATTTCAAGAAAGCCGCGATAAGAACAGACATACCGAGTACTACCTTGACAAGCATTCGGGACACACGACTGTCACGGACTCGCCAAAACACAATCGAAGCGAGACACGCCGTCCTGTGAAGGTAAAGGTCGGCAAATGGGCAAGGGGCCTGGTGATAAAAGCAGAAGAGATGATCAACAAGTTGACGGATCTCTAAGCCGCGAATGTCAGAATGAGAAGGAGCGCGGAAAAGACGACGACGTACCGTGCAACGCAAAGATAACGACGACTGGAAACAAAGGAAGTAGCCGTGTGAGCGTGCGGTGGAGCGAGCAGCAAAGATCGTCCAGCAACGCTACTTGGAAAATATGGCTTGATCAAATGAAGGTTAACGGGGTCATGGAACCCTCATCGCCGAAGTCTGTGGGCGAGAAAAGCCAATCAGCAATGCACCCCGTACATACGACCAACGAGTCGCACCATTAAAATATCTCCAACCCTCCGCATTCCCAATGCTTTGCCGTCGCCGACCTTGTACGTGGACCGGTTTGTGGCGACGATGCGGTATGCCGACATAAAGGGTGCTTTGCCTCCAGCGAGCCGGGTGGTTATGGAGGATAGGAATGCAGTCGTCCAACTCCCTAGTAGGTATCGAACGCGTATACGTCCCATCGACATCGGAGACGTTACGCGAATCGTAGCGCAGGCCTTCCAGCAGTGGTTCTACGTCGTCGTTGGTATCCTTGACCTGCTACGACGGTTGCCGTCGTAAGGCCCTGGTCGATTAGAACAAAACTCGTAGGGCGAGGGCCGGCAGCGGAACGCGGGTAATTTCCATGCTGGATGAGCGTCCTGGTCTCGACGTAGTCGTGTTGTTGGTGAGTAGGTGAGGGTTTGGGGAAAGAATGCCTTGGAATGATGAGCACGGACCATGGTCTGTGCGTGGATATATCCGTCCCGTGACCGCCGCCACGGCGATTGTACTTTCTTATTCTTGGACTTGCGTTTATGCGACGCGCTGCCCTCCAGGAATTCTAAAGCGCGTACTTTCCGAATTCTGACATCAGAGCAAATGACTGTCTCTCTTCTACAAGCTATTCTTCGGCGCATTTGGTCCTCTGTCATGGGTTACTTTTACGACCTACTATGATACTCGGTCAGGCTTGCCGTTCTGCCCTCCTTGGATACCTCGGCGTTCCCACTAACCAAAGTAAGTCTCGAGATTGGCCATTTTATTTCTAAATAGCAGCTTCCGGCAAGGGACGATGTCAAACAAATCCGGACACAACAGACAAAGGTGCGTCGCTTAATGAATCCCGAATCTTCTCAGCTCGTAGATACGCCCTGGCGAACGTATGCCCAAGTGCGTGTCGCAGCCTTTATCTTCCTCTGCCTGCTCTTTCTCAGGTGCATGGGCGAGTACGTGGTTGCAGAAACTATACGAAGCGGCGGCGAACTAGTTAACGGGGTCTTACAGTTATTCGACACGAACATCCTGGACCCGCGAAAAGATCGCCTCACGGTGTTGGTGTAGAGAACGTGCGGTGCGCTGCAGAACCCAGGTTCATCTGGAGACGCGAGCGCCATCGATGTGCCTACGCGTCACGTAACTTCCCTGTCCAACGTGAAGGTGAATGAGGTCTATATGCTCTCAATCATCTAAGCCCACATGACACAGAATCCATGTATGTACAACCGAGAATGGCGGGCGTGGGGTGGTCGTGGGAAAGGGAAAGGGGATGAGGAATCCGGAGGTCATCTGTAAAATCATGGGAACTTCTTTCGAATGCCTATTCAGCAAACGAACCTCCGTGCATTAAATACGACCTAAGGAGCTGGAGATGGGTTTGCCCTGGGGACATCCAAGCGGCGCCCTAAAAGCGGTCAGTCTCACGAATCGTAGTGAGCTAAAGGATCCACTACTCACTCATGGTGGGCGGCTTGATGGGAAGTCCGTGTGCCAAACGGTACGCGTTCGTATCAGGAACGGGGGAGCCCAACACAGCGCCGAAGACGATTGCAGCAAGGGTGAAGAGTACGTTGAACTGCATGATGGCTGTGTCTGAAGGCGGAGGCGGAGAGTGACAAACGATGAAGAGAGAGACCGTTAATCTGTGAAGACTTCATGTTTTCGCGAGGGTTTATATACGCGGCAGAGCGGTCGCTCTAATCGTTCATTAGGGGTGGCCCCAGCGAGTAGGCTATGCGAGTACCCTGTCGGGAAACCAAGACGATTCATAATTGATGAGCCACCGCTGAAGATTCGATGTCTGACAAGCCGAAAAAAGACGTTTCATCTTAGCTTCAGAACAATGTTTCAAACATACGACCTTCGGCCAAACAGTGACGTGAGACAACACTGGCAGCGACTTCGAAGATTCAGGACCAGCGCTATTACTCGAAATCCGGTACTATTCTGTCTTGCACGTCAACTTCCAATGTCTTCGTTATATTGCTCCCACTGTCTGGAATGCTTCGAGTCGCGATATTGGTCTCCTATCAGATCGCTGCATCTGTTCGCCGATTCACTAAGTCCGTCCTTTAAATTGTAATCGTGGCTGAACCATTCAACTTGACGGTGCGATAGTCAAAATCAATACGAATCCTCTTCTCCCAGATGCACACAAACACTAAAACAACAGCTCGGAATCCACGCATACCGAGTCGACATCAGGTGCCGTTCAAGTCACCTCGTATCTGCCTACACCAAGAATAGACAATGCGAACCAGAGATGATAGATCAAAGTCACTCACTACCGCCGTCACATTGAGCCCAAAAAAACACATAGCTACAGGTCTGAGGTGGTTTGGAATAAAGCACCGTTTTGATACGTCGGGTCGCCTCGAGTATAGGAGAGCTCTCACGCAATCGACGACTTCCTCCTACGCACCGTCTGCGAAAAAAAGTAAACAATGTCACTCGGATGTCGACGCGACATGCTCCCAGCTTGAGCGCATATAGTTCTCACGTCTACTGAAATTTGTTCCAAGTGCTCTGTCTCAGCAATAGCCACTCGATCGTCATGCGCCACGCCTGTCTTCGATTTCACTGCCTGCTTTTATCCAACCACTTCAAGGTCAAACACCACATAGGCATTTAATAACTCCTCAATCACAACGACTAGAGTGCTAAGCGTATACTAATGCCGAATCCTCTCCCTCAAACTCTCTCAAACCCAAACACGATCCTCGCCACATCACCCTCCCCCAGCTCCGGAACCACATACGTCAAGTTATAATAGCTCAAATCATTAATACTCCCCGATCCATAAACGAACGTCCGCAACATTGCCAGACACAGACAGTCAAATCCCCGACAAATCCGTGCTAATTGCACTCGCTAGGAAGTCACTGGGTAAAGAAACTCCAGAGATCCCAGAGAAGAGAAACGTCATAACATTTGAGGACGTCGCGTCTTGCGGGAATGCCCGGGATGGTGGATAAGTGATGGCGAGATTCGTAGACATGGCGATAGCCGATATCAAACTCGATGTGGGGTGGTGCTACCAAGCCTCAGTTCAACGAAGACAAGACGAATAAAAAGAAGAGGACTCACGAGCATCCAAGCAACACCACCCGCCTCCTTACTCCAAATGAGGGCCGCAGGAACAAACGTATTAACATTCGCCGCTAGACCGCCAACGACTTTGGCGTCACTCCAATTGCGCCACACTAAGTACAATATCACCCCCGTATTGTCCAACCCAGACCGACGTCCCTGAAAGACTCAGCACACACGGCGTCCATCTCCTTCCAGGGCGTTCCAAGCACGACGAAAGCGCCTAGCGCAACCCAACCGCAAGGCTGAGGCGAGCGCACGACGGTGATGGGCATGTACGCGTCCCACAGCCACAGTCTGCGAGGAACGAAGATCTGAAATGCACGTCCTATGATCCCAAAACGAAGCTATGTAATTCCATTGGATGCGTCGGAGAACCGTATGCCGGGCCGAATCCCAAAGGACCAAGTGTATGCTGTCTTGAAGAAATAATCAACAACCGATGAGCGTCTTTGCCAAAAGCACGTACAAAGATTATCCTACGATTATCACGCTCCTTCACTGGAAATGGTGAGAAAAGGCCTCCTGAAATAGGATCAGCAGTAGTTGAACTCGCTTTTATCGAAACTTACAGATGAGTATTGTTCTCTATCCCGGTTCACAGCGGCATGCGCTAGTAAACGCGTAACGATAAGACCCTTTCAGAAGTTTCGAAGCGTGTCGGCACTGGCCATGGCGAACCCTTGGATTCCGGTAAGACCGCCTACGCTTTGCAACAAGAAGATACATCTTGCCGGGCATACGGACCGAAAGATGGTCAGGATATCGAACACATCTCGTCCAAATGGTGACCTCGGCCGTATCATGTCGTGATAGTCGTTGACCAAGGGCGCATCCACCGAAGTAGACCAGCGGCGGCTCTGCCCCGAAATGTGAAAGGTTCTGCATGGTGGTGGGGATGCGGCAGTCCGTTTTCCCGATGGAATTCAACTGTGTCAGCGTCGATGGAGATTACGGTGGAGCGAGCAGCGAAGATCGATATCTCGGCAAAGAGAGCTTGATCGAATAAAATGTTAACGGAGGTCATGATACCCTCGTCTGTGGACGAGAAAAGCCCATTAGCAATCCGAGCTGCATACATACAACCAACCAGTCGCATCATTAAAATATCATATCCTGTCTCCAACCCTCCGCCATTCGCTATGCTTCCGTATTGTCAGTCGAGTATCAAGCACGGTGCCGTCCAATGCTTTCCCCCCCAGCGCCGAGCATCTATGGCTGATAGGACTGGCTTCCGCGTCGTCTTGGTCCTTGCGACCGAAATCCTTCCCCCTGATACGACGGTCAGCGGTGTCCCAAAAGCTGGCGGGCATTTCACACCTGTCAGAGATTTACCCTCCACCGTGCTGCGTCGATTATCCGCGATTTTCCCCCTTCGCCGACCGAGATGTCGTCAGAAAACCGCGTTAGAGGTTCAATACGCGCAAGGCCTTGGTCGATCAGAGTTCGTAGGGCGAGGGCGGGTAGCAATACGCAGGTAATTTCCATACTGGATGTACCGGGAAGGTGGAAGTTTGAAGAAGGGATGCCTTGGAATGATGAGCACGGACCATGGTCTGTGCGCGAATGCACCCGGCCCGTTACTGCCGCCACGGCAATCGCAGTCTTTCTCTTGTATTCTTCGACTCTGACTTGTCTTGGACTCTCGTTGACGCGACGCGCTGCCCTCCGGGAAACTTCAGTGCCCATAATTTCCGAGTTCCGGCATTGAAATCATGAACGTCTCTCTTGTAGAAGCTATTCTTGAGTCCAGTCGCTCTTGTGGGTTACTTTCACGGCCTACTCTTGTGGACGTCAGGCTCGAGCCCAGGCTTGCCATTCTGCTCTGGTTGAATACCTCGACAGTCCCACCTATTTCTGTTCTATGAAAGCGTTCCAGCAGGAGAAGACCTCAACTAAAGCAGGACAAAACAGACAACGGTGCGTCGCGTGATGAATCCCTCACCTCCTCGTAGGTATGGCGCTATACGCCCTCGGAAATCTGTATCTCGTCTCCTCTGTAATGAGCGGCGCCTTGTTATTTCTCCACCCTCTTTCTCAGGTGCACTAGCGATTTCATGACTGCAGGAAAAATATGAAGCGGCGCACTTAATCATTGCGTTTAAACGCTCTTGCAGCTATCTGACATTTTCATCTTTGACCCGCGGAAAGATCGCCTCACGGTGTTGGGGTCGAGAACATGTGGCGCGCTGCAGAACCCAGGTTCATCTGGAAGATGCGAGCGCGAGCTAACCCTGTCCGAAGTTAACCCGGAATGAAGTATCTATTCTCTACATCGTCTAAGCACCCATAGAATAGAGACCCTGTATGTACACCAAAGAATGAAAAACATAAGTTCCTAACGGAATAGAGGCATCAGGATCATGATCTGCAAGATCATCAGGACTTAATTCAGATACGGATTCACCAGACGAACTTCTACGCACTTATTACGATCTAGGGAGCTGGTGATGGGTTTGCTCTGGGAACATCCGCGTGGTGTCCTAAAAACATCGTCAGTCTCATGAGTAGTAAGCCGGCGGATTCGCTACTCACTCATCATCGGTGGCTTAATGGGAAGTCCGTGCGCCAAACGGTAGCCGTTCGTATCAGGAATGGGCGAAGCCGACACAGCGCCGAAGACGGTTACAACAAGGGTGATCAGATCGTTGAACTGCATGGTGACCGCGTTTGAAGGCTGAGACGAATATGGATATCAAGTTCTCATGACGGTTTATATACCTGCAGGACTCTCGTTCTCATCGTTGAATAGGGTGTCCACGACGAGTAGGGCTATGCTCGGACCCAGCTAAGACGATTCATGTTTGGAGTTGCGACCTATCTTCGCTGCGCCACCGTTGGGGATTCAATGTCTGAAGTCGAGTAAGAAGTGAAGACGTTCCAGCTTAGCTTCAACTAGGAGCTTCGGCCAAACAATGACATCCAAGTTAAGCTGCATCCATTCGACAACCATGCACGACCAGCGCTGATGCTGGAAAGACACTGTACTGTTCTGTCTTAGACGTCAATTTCCAATATCTTCCGGTGTCTGGAACCCTTGACATTCTACTAGTCCGAGTCGCGGCATGCCCGGTCCCCTATCATGATCAACGCATCCATTCCCCGATTCAACAAGTACCGTCCTGTACTAATCGTGGCTGATCATGAGCCATTCAACGATATCGAAATCAATACACAAATCAAGCCGAGGAACACGAAACCAGCATTTCTCCGCAACGCATACCGAGTCGACATCAGATGAGGACAAGTTCGTCTCGTATCTTCCTGCACCAAGAATAAACAATGGGAACAAGAGATCAAAATCACTCACTACCGCCATCACACCGAGTCCAAAAATACACCAGATAGACCGCTATGAAGAGCCGTTTCGATACACCAAGTCGCCTCGCGTGAAGAAGAGCTCTCGCTGGAGACGACTTTGTCTGCTAAAAAAAGTAAACAATCAACGTGCTGTCTCCTTGAAGATGAGTCGCCCTTCCGCTTGACCGAATCTTGAACCGCAATACTTGCAACTAAAATAATGTCACATTCGAGACTCTACGAGGCGTGCTCTATCCTGTAGGACATGGGGCCTCCGCCACTCCAGAGAATTTGAGAATGTGATCTATCCCGACTCCAACCCGATGTCTGAAAAAACTCCAAATTCATTATGAATGAGACGCTGTTCCGATAGGACAAGCGGCCTCGAACCAGAAGGACTTCATCACAAATTACCTAGGAGCGAGCCTGTGTGGAGGAAGTGAAACGAGTTTCCCAAGGACGACAAGCAGCGTACCGAGGACAATCAGCAGTGTCATACCCATTCGTTCAGAAACTTGGTTTGTTTCTCATGTCTACATGCAATGCAAGACACATTAACAAGGTTAAAACCATACTAGGAAATCGAACAAAGATTCGTGATCGTATTCTCCCGAGGTAGTACAGACATCTGGTATAGTGCAGTCGTATCAGATGCGGAAGTGCGCCAGGCAACGGCAACGACGCCGTACTGTCCGCCTCGGACCAACGTCCACGAAGGCTGTAATCGTCCATCTCCTTCCACGGCGTTCCCAGCGCGACGACCGCGCCTATCAACCGCAAGGTCGAGGGAAGCGCATGTCCGGCTTTGCACGAGAAAAGAGGCATACAGACGATGATTATGACGGTTCTCTTTTAGTACTACGTCTGAGGCCAAGTCGTTGGGGCAATCCTCGGTAAATGATGCGAAAAAGCCTTCTGCAGCCAGAATCAGAGATAATCCAACTCGCTCGTATGAAGACTTACAGAGAATTCCAAGCAGATCCGTCTGGAAGCACCACGGACTACGGCCGCCCTAACGTTCAGCAAGAGCGTATCGATTGAAGGGAGAGCACTGTCGAGCAGAGGAAGCCTTTACGGTCATTCTGCACGCTGGGGATGAGGGCAATTCTGCTCCCGATGGAATCTGGACGCGTCTCGGAGGTACGCAAGAAAGAGCAGCGAAGGTCGTCGTCGAACAATGATGTCGGAAGGGGATTCGATAATCTTTAGACCAGTTAGCAGTCTGTGGCCCATACACAACGAAACAGTCACACCATTAAAAGTCTATACCCGGCCTGTAATATTTAACTTTTCGCTATGCTTCTGCCTTGCTTCCGCGGTGTCGACCTTGTAATTATCCTTGTCCGGAAGCGCCGCGTAATGCAGCGTGGGGGAACGCCAGATTGCCCGTAAAGCGCGACCAGATATGGGGATGGCGTGATTATATTGTAAAGGTAACGGTAAAAGCACCATGGATAGTTCGCAGCAATAATGCGGTATGGTTCCCGAGGCGTGCAATCTGTGTGTGGAGCCCATATACGTTTACCACGTCGTCGTGGGAGTCGTTGACAATCTGTACGACGATCAGCAGTGTCCCAAACAATAGAAGAATTCGCGAACATGAACAGGCCGATAGAGATGAATCGACTCCCAGTGCTTCTTGCGCGTCACATTTGCTAGCGAATCCATGGCGCATGACGGAACACCATTCCTTGGATGACTGTGCTCGGGGTTGGTCGGCGGAAATCCAATCGCGAAGGTATGGGTGGGGTATTGGGCGATATGATCACGAAAACGGCGGACGCGTCCAGGACACGGTAAGAGTGTCTGTTTTGAAAATGCATAAGCATCACAATAAAGGCGTAAAAAGATCAACACACGTCATGTCATGTCCATACGTCCTGCTAGGCATGACGTTGTCGTCAATCAGAGAGACAAGGGACTGGAAGAGCTGAAATGGGCGCAAGCAAATGGACATCATGGTGGCCGAGAGCAGGGAGGGAACGGTAACATGGCCAAACACTGACACTGCTTGTTCACCGCAAAAGACACTTTACACCTTAATCACAACTTTCCCGACGTGGGCTTGCGAGTGCAGATACGCGTAGGCCTGGATCGCCTCGTCAAATGAAAAGACTTTGTCAATAACAGGGCGCGTCGTCTCGGGATTCGATTCCAACAAACGGTTCATGTCTTTAAACCTTGAAAAACGTTTCATTAATCGACATCACAGGTAGAGAAACAATACTTACTGGGTGACTGAACCGATGAGGATGCCCCGCAGAGTGGAACCTCTGAATACACTCAGGCCGACGACATTCGCGAGAGGCTGGTCAGTCTAATTATCGAAGATCATGACAAATGTCTGCAGATAGACAGATCGTTTTGCAATCCGCCGTGTTGCATTGATCAGAGATGACCTAAAGATCGGAGGAACCAGTATCTGCAAGGGATTTATATGGAATAACGAGAGGACGAGTGCAGCGCACCAATAAGTACTTGTTATCACATTGGGTGTCCCAGATATTCCGATTCGAATGCGGCAAATGACTCATAGGCAGGAACGTCAAGCGACACTGGATGCTTAAAATGATAAATAAGGCTGTTGTCAATGCGCGGGACGACGTACCAGATGGAGGACCTGCGGACGTTCCCCAATGCGAGAGCGGGGAGCTGCCTAAATATTGAAAGTGTGTCAGTGTTTAATGATCGAAAAGAGGACATAATATCTTGCCTGTAGAATTCCGTGGGCCGTCCTCCAGAAACATGTCACACAATCCTTCACATTGTACCATCGTGACGTCCCCCATCCCTCCCGACTGTTGTGTTCCAGGTCACCGTCATCCTCTAAACGTCGCGCAAAGTTGACCCACTGGTACGCTTGTCGCTTCTTCAAGCTTTCTAGAGCTAACGGTTTCTTGAGGTACCCGCTCAATTCGTCCAGAATTGAAATCAAAACGCGACGTCAAGTTTTAAGGGAGGACACGAGGAGGGAGATGCAGAAGTTCGAGTTGAGGAGATTTACAGAGCTGTGGAGCATATACAAGGTGCGTCGCAGTCCGGTTTCGCGAGTACAATGTTGAAAAAGCGTCCTTTCCGTGCAAGAAGACGTCCAGCGTGTCCAACTTCAAAAATCCTCGCGATTAAATGTTCCAGGAGTCGTTGGGAGTCGTCTTAAGGAGGAGAAAACAAATTTGGGCATTCCAGACGTCCAGAGGGTTCGACGACATGATAGTTCAAGGTTGAGCAGGACGTCGATCACATCGGGCCGAATACCCGCAAGGTCATTCTTTACTTCTGACCACCATCTTCATCATTGACTCTTCTTTCCAGACACGCGTTGTAAGCGTCGCCGGTCTTCTTATTCGCCTTCCAGTAGTTCAGGACCACAAGCAACGAATTCCTGGACTTCGGGGAACGCTGCTCGCCCCAGAGGCATCAATTTTCTTGAAAAGGTGCGTTTTTCTTTAAAACATGACTTTTCAAATTATGAAACTTTCAATAGTTTTAAAGCTGGTTGGCTGTCAGTTTCTCATAGGATCGACGCTTTGCTATTCTTGAGCTCAAAACCCGCGAGGGACGACGTTGGCGCATCGGGGACCCACCCGGCACAACAACTCTGGGTGACCGGAAGAACTTGACGCGCAATTGAATGCCGGATCGTTGACAGAGGACGGCGTGGTGTCGCCTCGCCGGCGCGGCTTTTTTCCCCGATGATTTGGGTGAGTTTTAGTTTGTATATTGTTGATGCTGGTCCGTTGACCTCAAAGTTTGCAGCGACGACGATCTCGGCGGCTTCGCCGCCTCGTACGCGCTCCCAGTACTACTCCCCGTCATGGAGTACGAATTCTTGAAGCTTGGGCGGCGTGGTGTCGCCTCGCCGGCGCGGCTTTTTTCTCCGGCGATTTTGGTGAGTTTGAATCATTTCTTGAAACTAGTCGATTGACCTCGATTTGATTAGTTTCCCTGGATTCGTATTTGGACATGACCTTCGGTATGTACCTCACATCTATTTGTGCCTGCGTCATCGTCTATCAACAAGGCACCAAGTTTACCTTTCAAAGATGTATCTAAACATCCTCCGACTGGGACACGAGCAGACACGTCGCGTCCCAGCTCATTCGTATGCCCCATCGTCACCTCGCCCGAGTTCGCCTATCAAACCCATTTCTGTACATCCTTCTCCGACGGCACCACACGCTCATCCCGCCAACACCCCACTCCCGAAGCAACCCATGAAAGATCGCTTCACCAAACGTCTACCGCCAACTGGACCGAGAGCGGGACGGTCTTCGTCGCAAGAACCATCGCCGCATCCTGTGCTCCTCTCACCACAACAGCCTAGAACGATGAGGGAAGAACGTTCGTGGGGTACATCTGATTCTGACTAGGCCTCGCAGAGGAAGCTGAGCTCAGAGAGACGAGATGTAAGTATACCTTTGATGTCATGCATGGTTGATTTTAATTTTCTTGTATAGAGCCAGACGCAGAAGGATTCGGTCACTTCAGGGTCGGGGATGCCCACGTAGTCGTTACCAACATCTGCCTCCAAGCAGACTGGGATGCTTCTGCCGTTAATTAAGTCCAATGCAGAAAAGGTGCTGGACTCGTTCTATTTGTTCGGTTTGATGGTAGATTAACCATTTACCGTTAGGTCAAGGACATGGCGCAACTGGAGGAAGA
This sequence comes from Hymenopellis raphanipes, assembly GCA_036872995.1. Taxonomy (NCBI): domain Eukaryota; kingdom Fungi; phylum Basidiomycota; class Agaricomycetes; order Agaricales; family Physalacriaceae; genus Hymenopellis; species Hymenopellis raphanipes. The sequence goes on from JAYMDG010000026.1 coordinate 125,444, forward strand.
GGTACGCGTTTTAATCTTACTTGTTTTCGATTTCTTTGTTTAATGTGCTTTGGTAGCTGCGAGGGACAGCCCGAAACTTTGTCCAAGACGCCGTGTCGTTGATTCGGCAATCTCGAGGTAAGCTGTCCAGCCGTTACTCGCAATTACATATATTTCTCCTCTTTGTTCAAAGAGCCACCCACCTCCCTCGACGCGCTCGCAATAAGGACGTCGCGTTTATATCGCCGCTACCCTCAAGAGACGGGTATACGACCTTGAGCCTCCGTGAGACGATGGATCTGAGGAGTTTCGGTTTCCAGGACGAATTAGGAAGGTTCAACACGGGGACCTTGTTCAAGTATGTTGGCTTTTCTATTCCTGAATACTTCTGGAGCTAACGGAGATCCTGGAACCAGGATTATGGCTACAGCGAGCAGCGACTCGACACCGCTACGCCCGCTTCGCGGGCTTCTCATTGTTGGTCGACCTAGGACGTCAAAGCGCAATTAGCGCCACACTTCAACATTGCCTTCAACGTGTTCGAACTTGGCAGGGACGTGGGTTCTGGAGGAGAGGGTGTGATGGTTTATTCCTATGGATGGTTTCGCGCCGGCTGCTCAGGATTACTCGCTCCATTTTGGAACCATAAGGTTCGTGTCCTCAATTTTGCTTGATCATTTCCCGGAGTTAACTTATTTGTAGATGGAATCAACGGCGACTGCGTCGCCGTATCGCTACCCTTTCATTCGTCTATTGGACGATTGATTGTGCGCTGTTTCGGAAGGGGGAATTTGATGGGATGGGAATGATGTGGCGGCGTCCGTTGTCCTGTACGGTACCTTTGGATTTGCCCGTTCGCGTAGCCGTCGACGTGTAGATTACGACTGAGTAAATCTATTTTGACCAAAACTACCTCCGTAGGAATGTAAGAAAACTGAACTCAACTAGATAGAATGTCCTTCAAATATGTTACTTGGGTGTATCTCCAAAATCTGTATCATAAAATTACACACGAAGGAGACCACTGGAACACCCCAAAATAGTATAGAAAGCATGGTACAGTATACTACTAAAACACTGTGAACAGCCAGACTCGGAGAAACTGGCGGACTAACTGATATGCCAAATGTTAACGTTACGGACGAAGTGAGTACCGCCGAAACCTCCAACACGAACTTCTCAAAAACTTCCTTCCAGGGCGGCCTGGAAACCTGAATGATCGATTGTTTGAACCTTGGAGGTGATGTACGTGTAGTCACCAGGACGATATCGCGTGTTCAACACGGAATATTTCCTCCGCTCGTCCAGCGGGTATACCCAACTGGGTTGTCGTTCCAGACGTCTTACTGGCCCGGAATTGATGGGGAAATGTTGTCTACGAAGTGTTATCAAGGCCAGGTAACGCCAAGTGATCGGCTAAACTTGACCACGTACCACGACCACTCCGATCTTGCCATACTTACACCAACGCGCCCCCTTGCTCTCCCACTCTCTGGCGACTCTCGCGGACCCGAATTTACCTGGATATTCCTTTATTCCTTACCTACTGCGATTCCGACGGTCCTTGGACAACTGGACGCGTTTTTACCCCTACTTTTCGCGTCTGCGCCTCTGCAAGGCGTAGTGGACCCTGACAATCGATAGCACGAGGATTTCCTGGCCCCTGTGACGTGTCTGGGGCCTCGACAATCTTATCTCGGCTCTCCTGGATGCGGGGAAATGATGCACGATGTGGTCGTCCTCCTCCGTCCCTCTGACACTTTGGGAGAATTCGCTTTTTCCCGCCAAAGCTGGCCAGATATGGCTACTATAGGACTTGTATATTCTCTGTCTAGACGTATTTCAGGTGCCGTATTGGCTACAATTCATGATTTGACGCCAATAAACCCGAATTGAATGTGGCACCAACAAGGTTTGTACCTTTTCCGTCCTTCAACCGTTTCAGTTTTGTTCTGACCCTGTGGACATTGATCAGAACGTAAACGGCGACCTGTGTCTGCTCCCAGAACGGAGGAGAGCGCAAACGCGAAGCGGTGCGCATCTCCGCCACGAAAATGAGATCTGTAAGTTTTCAACATCTCCTTTTTTCAAACGGCTCATCGTGGCTCCTCCATCAGAATTCAGGGTTGACTCCTTGAAACCATTCCGTTCGTTTGGATGTTGGAAGATTGCTATGAATACGATGTTCTGTACACCGTATTCACGAGAAGCGACAATTACATTTGGTTTGTGTTCTTGCCTTCAACTGGGGCTGGACAAGTTTTGTAGTTCAAAATACATCCTCACAGGTGAGATATTTTCGCCATTGTTACGCGTTCAGGGAGGCTAATTCGCGTAGGACACTGGAAACGGGTTCCCGTGGCGTCCGAGTAATCTTCCAACAAGTTCCGAACTTCTCGTTTCAACCAATGTTCCAGGATCACGGCGTCCGATGACCGTATTCTATTTACGTCTACTTGGAACCTCTGCTACTGGATACGCGATAAAAGGAGCCCGAATTCCACCAATTCCATCATCACCCACTTCCTTCCCTTCCTTTTCTCCCCTTCTCTCACAGTTTGTCTCTCTATTCTGTTCTACATACCAGTCTCATTCGTTCTATAGACGCTATCATCGCCGCCGCCGACGTTCTCGCCATCACCTTCCCGACGCGTCTGAAAGCGTGACCGGCGCTTAAGTCGTTGATGGTCACGGGTGGCCTTCCTTCCTCCCACCACCATCTCCCTTTGTTGACCTCGATTTCTTCTTTCAGTTCGCTGCCTCCGACGTCGTCATTCATGGCGTTCAGTGCTCTAGTACGTCGTCTCCTTCTGCCGTCTTCAACGAGTCCGCTGAACAGTTTTTTTCCCGCAGAAGTTCTTATCCCTCTGGCGCCTTTAGGACGACGACAAATGAGTCTGACTCGACGGCGCTGCTGTCTTCGCAGCTGGGACTGGATTTTTGGTATGCCGCGGTTGTCTTTCCCCGTGTCTCCTTTGCTCATCGCGCAGCAGAATTCGACCTATCCTTCATAGTATTACACCGGCCTCGCCATTGTGCTCTTACCTCGCTACTCGTTGAACTCGGCGCTGCCGACTAGCTTACACCGCTGTTTTGTGCCGTGCTGGACCCTGGAGTTCGTGGTCATCCTCGATTACAAGGTATGCGCACCTTGACCCGTCCTTCACCGCTCTTGCACTAAGTCCTGTTCACAGCGTCGTCTTCTTTTGCCCAGACGCCCGGCCTTCATCCCAGAACCCAATTTGGACAACAACTATGGCAGGGGACACGACGTGATATAAAAGGTGCGCCTTACGGTACCGATGCCTATTCATTGACTGACTACTTATAGCCGCGACGACTCTCGACCTCTAAAGGCCTTTGATCCACGACTTCAAGCACGAAGCCTGAACCAAGAAGCTGCATTGGGGATTCCTGCAACAAGGTAAGCAGGACGGTCTGGTCGCTACACATATTGACTGACAATTCTGTTCATTAAAGCCCACACTACACGACGCACTCACGGCCCCTCGCAATACGAACCGGAGGTTATAATACCACTACCTCCAGGAAACGGCCAAGCCCTGCCACAGTGTACGTCAATACGGTCTTCGTTTGGAGCGGTCAAGTCTACTTTTCGGAGAAAATGATTCACTCGGCTACATGTCGGTGAACAACAGTTCGGCTACACGCCGACTGTACAATCCTGTGTCCTTCCAGCCATTATGTTACATATCGGTGTGTTTCCAACTTGACCATAAAGCCGTGTCGACTAACCACTGGTTACGGACAGTACTGCATGAAAGGACCCGACTGGTAAGTCGACGCGTTGTTTCCTCAAGCCTTGAATTAATTGTTCATGCATAGAACCGGTTGACCACTAGCGCCGACACAAGTACCAAGGTTCGATATTGGATTGTGAGCAGACTTTGTTGATTTGTTGTTCGGCCTCTCCTAATATCTATGATAGACTTCGGGACTACGGGATGCCTTGTCTGATGTTTGGGTCGTTGTTTCGTGATGCGTTCTTTTCCCATTTGGTTTCGCGCTGATGGGAAAGCGACAATCATAGCTATACGGAGGACAGCAGATTACCGCCCCGTCCTTAACCACCACACTCAGCATTGCCGAAACGGATGTCTTCAACAAGACCGCCGCCATATTCACGATGGATTCGTCTGTGGACAACTTTTCGCGATACCAGAGCACCGCGTCAACGACGACGGGTGTTTCTTGACTACACGGACGGGAACTCGTTGCGCTGGCGGGTATCGCCTGTAAACCCTTGGATTTACGTGCTCTGATGTTATCGGGCACGGCGCGCAATCATTCAAGGTGAGTTCCCCACTCGTGAACCATGCCATACTCATCCTTGCTAGGCTTTTCGACCACGTCGTGTTATCGACACGCGTCGCTGTATCACCATTGGACTCGCGGAGTAAGTCAACTATTTTCTCTTTAGGCTCTTAACTAACCTGATACTCTAGTCAACCCCTCTACTTATACCTACCCGTTGCGACTACTTGTTGTAGGACATATGGATACGCTACTTCTTTGGTCTTGCCGTCATCGTGCCTGCCATTTGGGCGGATGACCTCCGGCGGGGCGGGGACAGTCTGCGGGCGCTATAACCACCTCATGAGTCGATGGCCTCAATACTATTGACTCCTTGTATGGAGTATCGACGGGGTCTCTTTGGTTCTTGATCCTCGGTAAGTTTCTCAACGTTGACGTGAACTTCCTTGTACTAACTCTCAAGACAGCTTGGGAGCCGTTAGGCAGTCAACGTCAACGGTATTTGGTCTAATGCGCACCGTCTCCGACGTCGTCTCTGTCGGGACTCGCTGTGGTCACCCACGGATTGGACGATGTCGTGCCGCCATAATGTACGGCGCGACGGCGGGACTATAGCCCCGGCATGGGTGACATCCCCTCGCTTTGAAGGATACCGGATCTAGTACTGTCTGTGCCCAGCGAGGATGTGGCTAACAGCGTCGTCATAAAAAGGTGAGATTCTTAAGTTTGACCAATTTTGTCAGAAACTGATATCTTGATTTAGACAAGACTACGAGGGCGCAGGACTGTCGGAGTCGATGGATTACGATTGTCTCGTGAAGGGCACGCCGTCGTTTTGGTCCTGCGATGTGCGCCGGACCCGCCAGATGTGGCGCTAGTCGTGGGCGGGAGGTCGGGATGGGTCTTCAATTCATGGAAAGCGATGGGATTTATTGAAGGAGAATATTATTGCCAATGTTCTCGCACGACGGGGAGAACTGCTGTGCTCTCAGAACGTCTTGGTAAGGTTTTCCAGTTCGGGTCCATTTGTACCAAACTGACCCTTTATACTTTAGACTTATGTCGAGCGCCGACGTCGACTAGACCTGTTCTCTTGTTGACGCGATGATGTTTTCCATACGGGTAAGTCGCGACAATTGTTAATGTTGAATACAAACTAACTTTTCGTCTTACTAGACTTCGACTGGTGTTACGCGAGAGGTTATTGGCCTCTACGCCGAGCTACAGATCAAGATGCATATCTTAAGTATGTCTATACTACTGCCTTCTACGTAGACTCAACTAGATATTTCCCGGTCCTGTCGTGTAGTCTAGATACTAAGATAGCCGCAGTAGTGTTAGTTTAGATTGTATCGCTGGCGGACTGTTCGGGTACCTCCTAGTAAGTCGTCTTTCATTCTTTAAACACCCTTGATTCTGACAAGTATGTAGTATACAGGGTTTGAGCTCTACTTGCTCTCAGTGTGATTTCGACACCAGCAAGCAAGCCACCATCAACGTCGCTAAACGCCTCAAGTACGACTCCTACTGCCTCAACGCGAGGTTTCCCGACGTTCTTCTCCTCGAGCATTCACACCCTTGAAGGGGAGGGAACGATGTGAGGTGAAAAGTGAACACGGTACTGGGGCAGGTTGATCATGAATCGGATGCACGACTGACACCGCCGCTGGTGAAAGTCAATCGCGATATTCATGTATGTACCACAGTATGTAGAATGTACATAGCACAAACAAATGATACAGATCTTCATCAAGCAGCACGAGTGCCCGACAATGTACATCTGTTCAATCCGCGCACACATTGCAGATGTGGCGTAAAACACGGTACTGCTCACGCCAAGTCTACCGCAAGCTTCACGTCCCGTGCGGGTGCACCACCAGCTTCACACCGCTCACTTCGCGCTTAACTTACTTACTCGCATCAATCAATCAATCAAGAAAACACGACTTCTCGCTCGCATCATCAGACCAAGAAAAGAAACGAAATAATCATTATGGGATAGCATTCAAATAGTGAACTCACCCATCCACCCACCCAATCCTCCCTCGGCGCACAATCACAAGAGAGCCCTCAGAGTATACTCGGATGGCAACGCACCTAAACCGCAGAAGAATCGACAAACACCTTCTCACTATGCAGCCCCTCCCCATACGCCATGCTCTCAAAGATGACCTGCCGCCACACGCTCACAACGAGCTCGATCGCTTCCTCCTCAAGCACCTGTGCCACTTGCAGTTAGTTGGGCGGGGATAAGACAGCGGCACACATACAGGTTCAAGACCCTCCACAAGCTTCTGCGGACCTTTATGATCCTTGAGATGCTCCAAAACAAACATGATTAGATCTTCCTCTTCCATCTCACCGAGGTATTTGACCATCAGCCGCTTCACCCGCGGCTCCAGCTTCCTGTCAATCATCACGTCCGACAGCCCGTCCCACCGAACTTTCGACTTGAACAGCGTCTCCTTGTCCGTCGGCACACTCTCCCGGATCTTCTCCAGCCTCGCGCGCGCCTGCTCCCCGCTCTCCGCCACACTAAAGTCGAGTTTCACCAACGGCACCTTGCGCTTCTTGACCGCGTCCTCGTCCTCCTCATCCTGCACAAAGACTGTTGCCTTCTCAATCTTCTCCTTTGTCTCTTCCTTTTCCTTCGCCATGTTGACCGTCAACTTGAGCGGTGCTCCATCATCCAGCAGCATGCCCGCTTTGCGCTGCTCCTCCGCAAGAGCGTGCATCTCATCCATCTGTCGCGCCAAAAAGTCCTCCGATTCCCGACGCAGATTCTCTGCTTCCTGCTCCTCGAACCGCCGGGACTTGGCATCCGCGGCTTCTTCAGCTTCCAGACGACGCGCACGAAGTTGGCGCCACCGGGGCCGGTCGACGTAGAAAAGCTCATCACTTTCATCGTCGTCCCAAACGTCAAGACGGGCGCGCATCTCTATTCGGTCGCGCTCCTCGGCTTCTTTGTTGGCCTGTACTCGAAATATCGCGCGTTCTAAAGCATTGATGCGAGATCGCTCCCGGGGCTCATAGCATCGTTCTCGCTGCACATATGTCAGTAAATGAAAGCAAAAGATAAACGTAGTTCACAGACGTCTCTGAATGAAACCTCCTCATCCCGTTTCCGAGCCTCTTTTCGCTCCCGCTCCATCTCCTCGTCCGTCTTTTTTTGGAGTCAACCTGTCGCTATCGCCACCACCGGCCTTGACGAAGCCGACAGGTTTACTGTATCCCTGTACTCCTTTGCCGAATGCCTGGGGAGCGGGCTGACTCTGTTGCTGCTGCTGTGGCTTGCCCCACTCCCGCATCTTGGGTCCACTGGGCGTCACCGGCGGCATGGCCTCGCGCATCTTTTCTCTTTCCCGCTTGGCCGCCCTTTCACGGAACTGGGCTATTTCGGAAATGGTACTGTACCCCACAGCCGCCCAGCAGCGTCAACCACATCGTTCTCCTCAGGATGGACGCGCTCGAGCCGTAGGAGATCGTCACGCTGTCAACCAGAAGCTTATGACCATCGATATACAAATGACACTGCAAGTCCGATGTTGTTTGAATCGAGTTGCTCTATCTAGGAACCAATCTCTTCGTGTCTATCGCACAAAATATAACCTGTTTCCTTCTTTACTTGTTCCCCTTCAAGGATCCTCGTAGGTCTGCATATTCCAGAAGCGGGGCCGATATCATTTCAGTCCCAATTTACTGTATGCTCCAATGGACGCCGTACCGATAGAGTTGGAACAGAATCGTTGGGAAAGATCGTTTTTTCAGCCTCTCTCTTCTAAAACCGAACCCTCGAATAAACACCCATAACAACCCCCCCTCCACATATCCATCAAACAAGAATGACTTTACATATTGCTAAAAATCACAACAGCGTGTTTACAACCCATCAGAAAGTTTAACGTTCATGCCTGCATTTACGAACTCCTCAAAGAAAGCCTCATGCTCCGCCGTCTTCACACTACTCACTGTCCGCGTCGTATTTACTACAATATCAACCTCTCGCAACTCCGCGACACCATCATTTCGTGCCTGGTCGCCAAAACGAGACTGGACGAGTCGTTTCACCACCTTCAGCTGTCTTGGCAGTATTGCAACCCGAATGACCTCCACCGCCGGCGCGGCGCGTTTCGATACGCCTCTGCGTTTCATCACCGCCGGCGCGGGCCGTTGTGATACGTCTCTGCGTTTCATCGACAGAAAGTCCAACAAGGACGTTGAAATGGGCAAATGATCGAGGATGGATCTAGGTTCGGGGAGTACATTGAGTTCCAAGATAGTGAGGTCATTTTGAGACTGAAGCATTTCCACGAAGAGAATCTCGTTGACATTGCAATGACAGAAGGAAAGCTTCGTCAATGCGCAGTCAGAGCGCTTAAGAAAGTCGACGTTACTTGGTTGAGGCCAGGTCAACTCCAGGTGATGTTCTGCAGAACACGACAGGGAACGCAGAGATGGGAACGTAAGATACCAGAACGTAATGTCATTCTCCTGCGGAGACAACACATTGAGATGAAAAGTGGAAATCACGTTGTGGATTACAACATGGAGGTCATCGCCAGCAGTGGGCTCCATGACGCGGAAGAGCTTCAGAGTCTCAAGGAGCGGTGCATGATCCAAAAGATAGAGGACCGCAACAAGATGTAGGTGAGCACTATGCACGTGCAAGCTGCGCAAGTGGTGTCCGATATTTGGTGTATCAGAAAACCATTGCCTGATGTTCACCTCGCCTATCTCCAGGATCTCGACATTCGGTATTGCGGCTAGAATTTTCCGACGCAACACTTTGTCGTCAACGTCTATGCTCGCCGTATGAACGCCGACTGCCGGTGAGATTTCAGCTTTGGCCACGGCAGGGACAACTGAAAGAAAAGCCACTTGAAGATAAAGAGAAATGGTATTGGCGCGTGGGAATAGACGAATGAAGGTCTCGAAAGAAAAAAGAGTGAATGAGATATGACCGATTCGACGACTTGCATCCAGGTGGAAGAGAATGTTAAGAGGAAGGGCGGCGGAACGCTCTATCCGGTCCTCGAGAGCCTGCCAGGATGCAGTCCGCGCCTCAGGACTGCCTGATATCAATGGGTGAGCGAAGAGAGAGCGTTCAGCGGCTGAACCGACTAAAGGAATGGTGGTCCACAGTCGCGGATCGGCTAATGCGGTCGAACGCCATCTACGGCAGACTTGGAGGAGAGGGATTTGGATGCGGTGACATGCAACAATGTCCTCGAAGACGTCTCTAGTCGCGGGTGGAAAAAGGGCAAGATAATGAAGGAATATTTCACTCAGAACCTCGCCTGGGAGGGCGCGTAAAGGAGAGGAGGAAAGGAGGGTTGCGTGCGTAGTGATGGATGAGCGTAAACGTGTCTGCTTGGCTATCGTGTTGACAACGAGCTGCTCTACAGTAGCCAACTTGTCCTTAAGCCCTTGTCGGCGAGCTTCGAGAATGGACAGCTCATCGTCCAGTGCCAATAGTTCCTTCTCCTCAAGCAACTTTGACTCGGCAACTTTGGCCAGCGCCTGAGTATCGCAGAGAAAGTTGGCGGGAACGACGTCTGTGATGCGAGTGACTGTATTTGGGGGTGGTGAAGAGACAGGTGTCGGTTTATCTATGTACATTTTAGGAAAGGATTGCGAACAGCTGAATTAAAAGGCACCTTGGTCCATTGCGATGCATGCATTGTCGGACGAGGCTGTCGTTGCGGCTGGAACGGACAAGGAGGCACCCATTCGGACTATTATTGCATCCAATGTCGTTGGCCTAGGGGATCCTTACACGCGCGAAGGATGATGATGGTAAGACGATGGATTCGGTGGCTGTGCTGTCTCTAAACGGACACTACTTCTACTTCGGGATTCTGCAACCATTGTGTACCCGACTCAATACCTGAATACCCGGGCACCCCAATCCCTCTCTCTCTTCCTGCCTCTTTCCCTTGGTCTTTTTCTCCTTTGGGACCTTCCCGGCCTGGGCTACCTCGCCCATCGTGGTTGCTGGCTGATCTTTCGGGTGGCGCCGCGTATTAATTGCAGGACTCTCTATTGTTGTTGTACGATGCGTGGCTTTACCTTTCCTTCACCTGGACTTACTTTATGCGTCTCGAAGCTCGTCGATTACGGTTTTACCTATTATGTTGCGTAGGAAGAGTGGTCTAGGTGTTGTTCGGAATCTATTATCGCCTTTCTTCCTTTGATCATCGTATCGAATCATATTAGCAACATACCGGTCGCGGTCTAGCCTGTTAACATGTTCTGTGAAGGGACAGACAGAAAGCCTTCGATTTGCCTTGCGCGGTTAGACAGGATAACTTTTATCCTCTGCTTTATCGATCTCAGACGACGACTAAAAGTTTGTGTCTTTGAAACTCTCGAATATACTAAAATCTAATCGAACATTTATAGACAGATGATGGACGTCAGCCACAAGCTCAATAACTCGTGGATCTGGGATGTGGAGGCGCTCCCTGAGGATGCTCAAGCCATCTATTTCCTCGCGCGCGTCTGCGCCATACATGCCATCGCGTACTTGAACGAAGGCGACCACGCTGAGGTTGCAAGACCACCTGTAAATCACTGGGCTTTTATCGTCGACCTTATATCCCCTAGCGCTGCGCCGGCGTCTCTGCGATTCAGCATGGAGTCTGGGGAATCATCAAAATATGCGGGCTCGCTGAATCTCGCCATGATGGCCGCCGTAAACTCGGACGCCTTTGGTCTCCACGCTCACAAGATCTCCGGCGAGTTCGTGTCTGCCGTGTCTCTACATGAGCTCCTCGGATTTATGATGCAGGTGCGTGCTGGCCTTGTTAACGACCTGGGACGCCACTGACCAGGTGTCTCGATTGTTATAAATTTACGGATCATCACGAGGGATGCGCATATTGGGTGAGCTCGGTGTTGAGGATGTTAGCAGATATGCAGTGGACACGTAGCGTCCCAAGAATCACAGTTGTGGAACGTGCAGACGTATCTTTACAGCCAAGCTCGGAGGACAAGGCTCAGTTGAATCGACTTCCAGGTTTTGGAAAATGCGGCAGATGGACTAATAACGAGATATTGTAGAGTGCGTGGAAGAGAAAGGCCAGTTCACGTGGCGCCGTGATTGGTATTCACGCTATGCACCAATGTGGTCATGGCGCGCTCCAAGAGCCTCAGGTCGGTGGGTGCTAACATGAAGTCGCCGAATACGACTAGGAACGGATAACAGAAAAGAGTAAGCCGGATGATATATGAGAGGTTTCCGTCTAGACGTGCGGACACATCGAAATGGATCCCACCCCAGGCAATAAACATACATTGTTCCCGCTTTTCCTGGGGAGAACAAACGTGCATTGCCTCCAAAGCTAGGGAGAAGTAACAGCAATATGGTTCCACGAGAGACATACGGCAGCAAGGGAGGTGCGTGGAATGAGGTAGAAGCGAGATGGATTTTTGGTTCTGCGTGCGCAAGCAAAGAGGAGAACATCGGCGGGAAGGCGGCGAACAGGATTGAGCACCAGACGATGGTGTTGTACTGTCCACGTCTGCTGTAACTCCTCGACAATCGTCTCGAGCTTAGCTAAATCCCTCGCTGCATCGACGAAGATGTTTCGCGACTCTTCCTCTTGAATGGCACAGGGAGACTCGTTCGTCCCTAGCAGTCGCGCGATATCGGGAGACGGTTCCGGCTCGCTTGCAGAATATCCGATGGATGTAGCTTGGCAGTAAGTACAGCGACGAGCCATGAGGGTCGGATTAGATGGAAACAGCGCTAAGTTGAGAAAGATTGACGAGATAAGAAAGATAAAATGATTTTCTTGAAGGCTTTGTGGAGGGCGAGAACGGCTGTACTGCTGACAAGCGTAGCTGAAGTTGTACACCTTCAAACATGACGGTGTGCGTCACAACGACTTAGGGGCTAATACTAAACGAGCACAAGTGCCTGCCGCTACGCCTGCCGTTCTTTGAACCACCACCATCAGTTTTCGCCATGAACACAGGAAAATCAATCTGAGTATGACCAGAAATACACTGCTGCCGCCCACGGATGCCTATCCGTTTTATCATCTACCATGTGCTCATCCCGTCCCGAATGGCGCCGCGCACTTTAGGATCCATTCGCGACGAGTCTTCCCGGACGGAGTAGTAGCCGACGTATACCTCCTGAGTCCTCCTATGGTTCTGGACTCTACGCGAACCGACTACTCATTCGGGATTAATTGTGGAACGAAGTGGACGATGGTACGTGTTTGTAGGAACGAGTCCGGGAGGCGTACGTGAGCTTAGTGTGTTCCCCGATGTGGGCTGTCGTGGGGTCGTAAGGTACCCGAGTTGTGGAGTATTTAAGAAAGGCTGACAGGGTACAGGTTTTGCATCTTTACTACGACTTGCTTCGATATAGCTCAGGTGAATCCGAAGAAGGGAAAGACTCCCAAAGAGTTTACGCGTACGCCTTGAGCTTCTTTGTTGATTCGTGCTCATGATTTCAATCTAGTCGATTTCCTTATGGGAGGTGTATCCGCCGTACGCGTCTTTCCTTTCACCCGCGCTGATTTTTTTTGCACTAGGCAGTCTCGAAGACAAGCGCAGCGCATATCGAACGCATCAAGCTCCTCATTCAAAATCAAGACGAAATGGTTTGCCGTCTCCGTATCACTCAGCTCTTATAGTAAACGGTATTCCTTTTTCTAGATCAAACAAGGCCGTCTGGCGCGCCCCTACGGAGGCGTCATAGACCCCTTCAAGCGCACCTACGCAGAGGAAGGCATGATCTCCCTCTGGCGCGGCAACACCGCCAACGTCATCCGGTACTTCCCCACCCAAGCGTTGAATTTCGCTTTCAGTACGCCCTCCTTTTCCCTTCCATCTCATCTAACCCATGCATTGGCGAATAGAGGATTACTTCAAATCCCTCTTCGGATTCCAAATGTCAGCTGGGTACAGGAAGTGGTTTGCGGGAAACCTTCTCTTGGAAGTATTCCTTGGTATGTGCGGCTTGTTACAATTTCACTGACGACTCACCTGACATTGTTCATTCGCAGTGCGTGGCGACATGGAAATTCTCTGCTCTCGTCACGTTCTCGAGGTGTGTCATCAACCTAGGACGCGCTGGATTGCCTGGAATGACATCTGCTCCTCCAGCCCTCAGAATTAACCTCGCTCACGGCGCAAAGGCTTGCGGTGGTCGTAGCTGGACCACGCTTATAGGCGTCCAGACCGTATGATATCGCCAGGGAGGCGCCGTCATTTATCCCGACTATGCGCGTCATGGCAACTCCGGATTTTGTGTCCAGCCCGCCGACTTCACTAGGACGGACGGTATAACGCCTGCCCAGGAGGAGATCTTTAAATCCGTCACTTTATCATCAAGTTCTTGGCCGAAGAAGGTATGATACGTCAGGCTGTCCAAGAATATAGTTCTGGAGACGATGATTCCCGTAGACACGATCCAGAATGCGAACGAAACTGAATACGGTGTCGCGCCGCCATCTTTGCAGAGTGCAATGCTTGCGCTATTCGCGTTGCTCCTGCTCTGGAGGCTAGGAATGTGTTTGTCAACAACGATGGCGTGATGCTTGGGATGTGAGTGTTTCTTGTCGCTTCTTGCTATGCGTCGGGTTATAATTCTCGTCGTAAAAAGTAGGTATACCCAGATAAACGCGGTTCACGCTAATTCTGGTATCACGCTTTGATCTCCCATAATACATTAGTGTACTGTACGGGACGTATGTACGCCTGAATCACTGGGCAACCGCTGTAAATGGGAGACTGTATACCGATCTCACTACCATTTTGTTGGTGTTAATCGATCTGCCTTTCCAACTTGAACTAACGATGATTGGACAACCGAACCTCTTGACTGTGACGATCATGTCGCTGTACTCCCCCTGTCGTTCCTCCAGCCTGCGATCTGCACTTCATCTCTGCCCGCCTTGATGACTTTTTCTGTGGTCGCATTGTCCGCTCTTGCTGTCCATCGAGCGTTCTTCTTTCTTGCTCCGTTATACTCTACGTTCTGTGCGTCGTTTTCTCCTGAAGGCCTTGAGCGCCATCGCTAACCCTGCATTTGTAAAGGCGAATTGTATCAAAAGCGGTTGCTATTTCGCTATTGGACACAGATACGATTCCGGCTTCATCTGAAGTTTCCTCCAATCGCTCTGCCCAACGCTTGCATCACATTGTCCATCTTCTTCCACGACGCCCAGTCTCTTTATCCCCGCCAAGTTTGGCTAAATCTCAGCACCCATCCTCGTCCGACAAGATACTCATGCCACCAACAAAAGAGGTGTCTCCGGACGAGACATTATCGAAGTTTGGCGCACGGCAATGCACAGAAGGAGTGGACATACGTCAGCCAACCATCCTAGTTCATGCCGATACAGGCCATGTGTGGATCCCACGTGAGAAGAGCGAGACCAATCTTCTGGCTGGTAGAATGGGGAGACGATATGGGAAGGGAACGGTTGTAGATGAGCAGCAACTCCTGCGCTCGAATCGGAAGAATCGATGATTCTGCTGAACTCTATCCTTCGCGCGCCAAGGCATTCCGGCAGTTTACTGTAGACTTTGTTATAGCAGTTAATGGATTTCATAGCCCCGTTCCTTTATCCATTGCACTTTGTTCTATTAGTTCCCCACACGAGTCAGGTGAAATAGATTCGAGTTGCACTGTATATTTACGGTGCAACGATCACACATTGAGCCCACCACCATTGATACATCGAGTAGTGAAAGTGTTACAACTGAAATTACACTGGAGGAACAACGGGGAAGTAGTTTAGAACCATGGGTAAGAAATCTGGACCCCTGTACCATTCTTCACAATGGCCTTGAATAGGGCTGCGTGCTCGTCCTTCTTGATATCCCCATCCCTCAGCTTCGTATTGACGTGAATAGCCACTTCTCTAAGCGTCGCGATACGACACTTCTTCGTTGTATTGGCAGAACGAGACTCGATCAGCCGTTTCACAGCCTTTAACTGGCGTGGAAGTACCACGGCACTGACGAATTCCAATGCTGGTAAAAGACGATCCGAGGAACCCTTGGCCTTTGCGGAAAGTAAATCCAGAATTGACTTCGGAATGGGTGTGTCGCGTCGTCCGTCTTCATTATCCGGAAAATGATTAACTCGGAGTTTAACAATTGCCTTCTGAGCTGTAAGCAGTTCCGAAAGGCGTTTCTCGTCCACCTGACATTGACGAAATGCAAGCTCCGTCAACATGCAACCAGACCGCCGAAAAAATGCCATGTTACTCGAACGTGGCCAAACCTCGGTCTGGTAACTCCCCCCATACGATAGAGAACGGAGAGCGGGGAGTGTTAGATGAACAAAGATAGCGTCGTTCTCGTCCTTCTTAATGAAGGCAATGTGGAAGGTTGACAGAACCATATGTGTTACAACGGGACGGGTCCCAACTGGGGTAATGGAGATGCGACCAAGTTTAAGTGTCTCAAGAAGCGGTGCGTGATCTATGAGATTCAATAGGTTTACAAGGGATATGGTAGACCAATCGGTCACAAGGTGCAAGCTGCGCAGGCGATGCCCTGCAGTTGGTATGTCGATGAACCACTGGTCGACATCCACTGCTCCCAGTTCTAGGACCTCTACATTCGGTATGGCGGACAAAATTTTCCGAGCAAACATGTCGTCGTCACGTAGGACTTTGACCCGGGCGGTGTGAAGTCGGCTCACTTCGGAGATTTCGGCATTGTCAATGATTGAAAGGAGCTCCGGAATGCTTTGTTTTGGAGAACCAATGGACACGGAAATGGAGTTCGCCCGTGGGAACAAACGAATAAATGTCTCTATCGAGGCAATCGAATAACTGGGATCGCCCATGTCACCGTATGCATCGTAGTGGAAGAGGAGGTTTAGAGAGAGCGCAGACGTGCGCTCAATTCTACGTTCCAGAGCCTGCCAATACGCGGCCTTCTCTTCAGGCGACCCCGATATCAAAGGATGGACGAATGACTTTTCCTCATTGTTTGACTGTCCTACGTTGTCGTCGGATCCGATCAAAGGGATGGTAGTCCACAATCGAGGATCAGCCAATGCGGTAGTGCGCCATCGACGGCAGACTTGGAGGATAGGAGTGTGGATACGGTGGAATGCAACAATCTCTTGGAATGCATTTCGATGCGCGGATTGGGAAAGGGAAATATAATGGAGGAAAATCTCGCTCAGGACCTCCCCTGGGAGAGAGCGGACTGGGGAATAGGAAAGGAGGGATTTATGGGTCGCAATGGAGGAGCGGAGACGCGTCTGTTCTGCGACCGCCTCAGAAATGCGCCGTTCAACGGCCGTCAGCTCGTCCTTGAGGCATCGTTGGCGGGATTGGAGCACAGAAAGGTTCTCCTCTAACGAAGATAGCGCTTGTTCTTCCAGCAGTTGTGACTGGGCGATTTTCTCCATCGTTTGGTTGTCACAAAGAAAGTTGGCGGGCACGACATCGGTCATGCTACTAGAAGCGCTTTGGTCAGAATTCATCGTTATATCTGCCTTTGATCAGTGAGAGACGCCAGCGTGCGGGAAGTGCAGCTTACATGTATTGCAATATGGTTGTGGTGGTTCTGTTAAAAAACTAGACGCTATCCCTCCACTTGCGTACAGCACCCGGGTCCGCGGCAACTGCCGTGCGGGGTTCGAGTCCGACCGAGGACTTGCCGAGTACACGAACATTCTAGCTCATTTTATTAATTTCTTCGATTTTCATGTTGGCGCGCATGTTTGCGCCACTGGAAGTGTATGTACCATGTTTTCCTGTTGTCAGAATGTACATAGACAGTGTGTATCACGAATGGCACTCTTGTTGAACTTTGGGTGATTGGTAAGGCAGAAAAAGGTCCTGTTGTCAATGTTAAACGCGTTCACGTGACTGATGCATCTGGCCATATTAAGCCAGACATTCACGGTCGAATTACTGGGCGTAAGGTGTGGGTATTCAAGTGCAGTTTACGCAGTGCATTCCCTACAGGTGTTCGCGGAGTCCGTATGCTAGGCTTGCTCGAGGGGATCCAACTGCAAGAGATTTTACCACTCACCAGGCCGGAGATCCATCGCTTTCCTTCCTCCCATCATGTCGACTTTCCCTGACCAAGCAGCGCTTTCGAGAGCCAAAGAGCTTCAGGTATTAGACGTCCAAGGTCAACTTGTATCCTTCGCCTCTCTTCTGGCGGACTCGGGGAAGACAGTTGTCGTGTGTATTTGTCATCTTCATCGAGACGCCTCTGATAACTTGTCATGTCTCACCAAGGTCACTTCTTCTGCGGTGTGCGTTATTGCTACCTATTCCCCTACTAACTCTCATTTTAAGTACCCAATCGGAACCAGAGCTGTGAGGTGAGCATTCCATAGCGAGCCACCTTTTGACCTGATCCGTTCATAGGCATACGTCGATGACCTTGCCCGAGTATCCCCAGAGGCCGCAGAATGGCAACCTATTGCGACGTATGCTGGTGCGTCTCTCGTTATTGGTATCCAGCATGTTACGCTGATGCAAGCGCAAGAGGAAACGGGATTTACAGGCAAGATATACGCAGACCCCACACGCAAACTGTACCGCGCACTCGGGATGACGACCGAGAAGCTGTCTGGCACCCCGTCTGGTCAAACAAAGCGAAGCTACATCAAGACTAGTATGTTGACGACCGCGCTACAGTGAGTTCTCGACGCTCGTACTTCGCCCATCTGTTAGCTGGTCGTTCTTATAGAAATCGCTCTTTCATCCCACGCTGTGGGGAAAGCAGGGCAATGTTTCTCAACTGGGCGGCGATTTCGTCTTCGGTCCCGGTAAGGAGAATCTTTTGCCGCCAAATTGTCAAATCTGACTTTCCACTCTTGTCGCGTAGATAAAGAGGTGATCTTTTGTTCTCGAATGAAGCACACCGAAGAATCGGCGAAGATCGTATGAACTCAGGCTGATTGCTCCATTCGCCGTGTCTTACGCCCTCGATGGACGTTGGGATTTCGGAGCTCATGAATGCGGCCGGAGTTACGCTGTAACACGTTTACGTTCTTCGTACTACTCTCAAGAATCTCCGGGCTCTTTATTATCACTTTCAGGTCTTCGCTGTACACATTGTCTTCTTTACATACAAGATTAAGTATACACAAATGATTTCCTCAACCACATTTCTGTAGACGGGTTCAGGTCGAACGCTTTTGATACTTCTGCGAAAGCATCTAGGCTCTGAATACTTGGACATCAGCAAAACCCCGAACGCATAAGGCGGGATTGTCTTGCTTGGAGTAACACTTCATGGGTGCTCCTGGGCAAACGGGGGAACTGGGAAGAATCAGTTCCTTTACCAAATCGGACAGCGTGTGATTCCCCTCCTTTTCGAACAAACTCGTTCTTCGGTGTACATACATGGTTTATATGTGGGCTTAGAGAATATATACATCATTAACGGTTAATATCGGACAGGGTTACGCGACCCATAAGTACATCGATAACGCCCGTGGCTTCCATTTGAACATGCGTTCTGCAGTAGTGCATGATTTCGACATCACACCGAGAGACGTTCTTTCCACGTGTCAAGGATGAACATATTCTCTAAGGCAGTCAATGATTGGTTCGTCAAGTGATTTTGATATCGCACATTCACAAGCAGCCACGACTACAGTACTGGATTCATGATGCCTGAAGATACGGCACGCCCCCCAGATTCGCTTTGTTTGCAGTTAGTTTCGCCCTCGCCGCCTTTCTTTCAGCGACTCACCATCTTTTCGCTCACCGGCGACAGCTCATGCGCCAATCGAATGCTGTCGTCAATCCTCTGCTTGAGAGTAACAAAAGAAATAGTTGGCGTTGCACCGTTAAAGAAACGTCTCCTTGTCCTCGAGCTGCTCTCTCACCAAAATTAACTGTGTCACCGCGTTAACGCCAGCATCCACCTCGTCAAGGTGTTTCGGGTTGTCGTCGAGCGCCTCTCGGATGGGGCGCAGCACCCAAGCCACCCACGTGCGCTCTATGACCTCCACAATAAGGCCAGGAAGAAAACCAGGACTCATGTCAAAAAGCGCAGAAGTCGAAGGTGGTCGCCCTTATTGAACTCTACACGTATGTGCTTGGTGATCTCATCCTTCCGGCTGGGACCTCCCTCCGATGTAACGTGGTCGTACACTGCCTGGAAGACCGCATTGTGGTGTGAAGAGAAGACGGCATCACTAAAGACAATTCAGAACTCGTTGGTGGACGTGAAACGAATGGGCTGGTACTCACGGAGTCCTATCACTCTGAACATCGGCGCCAGATGCTACAAACGGTCACGAAGTTGCTCGGCGTCAGAGCGCAGGTATGACGATCCATCATGTATGGCGAGCATCGAGTGACCATCGTAGCTATAGCTGGAAAGGAAGACGCGTTGTACTCCGCGGAAAAGAGCCAGTGGTCTTATATACGCGTTCGGTCAAAGCCAGCCCAAGAATGAAAGTAAGGGCGCGTTTACCGTGGACTGTAGACTGTGTTTTAATTAAATTAGATATTGATACAAAAGACATACAGCGTGCTGCTTGTAGGGCCATGTTGCGTTTTGACCGCTCTCCGAAGCAGGCTTTGACCGTGGATCCGGACGTACTGGCGTTCTAAAGCAAGCCGGAGACGGAGACGCGCGTTAAAAATATACGTCCTCCTTTGGACCCGAGACAGCTTTGACGATACATGATCCTGAAAAATCATCCAGTACATAGTCTATCGTTGAGGGCAATATGGCGCCGTAGAGTCCCAGGAAGAAAGGACGAATGAGAGGTAATCCGGCAGTCCATTAGCTGGAAAAAAAGCTGACACTCATACGTGTCCATGTTTGGAGTAGAACATAGTTGGTTGACGATATTGCGGTACAAAAGCTACGAGTCGCGACGTTTAGGCTCCAGGTCCATATAAACGGACGTAACAATAGTCAACTAGCCTTATCGTCCTGTGGGCCACGCTGAGAGACGCGATTATAGCGCTAATATTAATGGAGCACAAGAGGTTCCGTACCCGGTCAAGGAAGACTGAAGGCAAGCTTGAGGAAAGGCCCAAAGCAATAGCATCGGTTCCCGGGCCGATGAAGCCGAGGGCGGATCAGCGACTAGGATGACACGTCTCTCCACTTTCCATGCTACCATCACGATCTACTGGCAATGGCAAGCCCGGCGAACTCAAGTTTATCCTCCGACAGCCGCTCTCCAAAGTTCCCCCTCCCAGCCGCTGTAAGTCGCCCATTAAATATCGCGTAACCTGTTTCCAACCTTTCGCAGTCGAAAGGAAGAAAGTCGGACTTAGATTTGTTAGCGACCGCGAGGGGAAAGAGTAAGCACGCTGTCACGGCAGTAGACGTTTATTGACGCGCTTTTCTAGGGACTTTATCCTTGGAACCAAGCGTCAACCCCGACGGAAAGCTCGATCCGGACCACGATAGAGACATCTAAATGACCTTGGGTTTACAATACTTGCCAGTAGAGGTGCGTACTCATTTCTCTTCAAGGCTTTAGCTGATGCCTTTGCTAGCTTTTATACCACATCCATGGATCCAACTGCTCGCCTTATCCGAACACGTACCATTAACCTCCCGCCGTCTCAACAACGTATTCGACTCCAACCCAAACTCATTCCGAGTGCAATACATCTCGCGCAGAATCGTCGTAGACCCCATCGAATGGCCGCCCAATCTATATTCCAAAGTCCTGCGGTATCGCCTTTGCACACCCCAGTCCTCGATATGCACGCGCTGCGCCGCTGCCACCAATCTGCACAAACCCACCGAGCTCCCCAAGCAGCTCTTTCGGGCCTGTACGCTTATCAGGTTTGTTTTATTATTCTGTCTGTTGGCATTTGGCGCTGAGGGAATTTTAGGGTGCCTCTTCGAGTTGACAAGCATGTTTCCATACGTACCCCAATGCTTCTACCGCACCTCAGAATGTTTGAGGCATCCGGGACCATCGATTACGGAGCAAGGATACCCCCCACATCCGCCATCCACCATGTCCGGAATGATCTCGCCCAGCATGGGACTAGGTGTACGTCCAAGTAGGATTGAGTACCAACCCTTGAAGCTGGGGAAGGCGCGTATCAAGGAACCAGACGAGGAGTGGTGTGGTAGTTGAAGTCGTCATCACGTAGATGGGCGAAGATCTGTCATCTACAGATTCGTTAGGAAAACTTGGCACGTCTAATCAATCTGTCTTACACCCTTTCGACCCACATCGCCGCGTGTCTTCCCTGCAGTCCGTCGCGATATACGCGACGCAACAATATTCGTGTTACTATCGCAGACAGTCTACTTCTTCCCCATGAGCAGATGTCAATTCATGACTCCGTTCACGTTCTAAGGCGAGATCGAGATGACTGAATGGCCTACTCAGGTATCGATGCGGTGTAGGGGGTGTTGTCAGCATGCTCGTTGTAAGCCGGAGCAGACCTCCAGGCCTTTTGCTTGTCTACGAAGGGGAAGGGATAGTGGCAGCGAAGGTTCATTCGACGCCCGTGCACTGTTGACAAGCCCTGTGCTGATCATATTCTCGCGACCGTCGGTTGTACTTAGTTCGCTCATAGAAAACGGCGAACTTGCGTCCTTCCCAAACTATTGTGCTCGTCGCCAGCGTCGAGTTCAACATACGTTGCTGCGTAGCGTTTGGAGCCATGGATCGTCACGATCTCCCGTTCTTTGACGGCACGACGGGGCGATCACGATGTCGATATCCTCCCTGCTCAGACTCATATTCATTGGTGGGGGAAGTTGGGTTGATGAGTCTTTCTGTTGGCGTGTCCGCTGCGATTGTCGGACGTGGCATGATCGAGGATCCCTCAGATCCACCTCACCATGCAAGTTCGTGTTGGCCTGGACCTTGACCAAGATCCTCGCGAACCAAAGCGCTATGCTTTCACATGGATCTCGAGATATAACCTGTTCTCGGACGGTCGTGGGGGCTGCACGACTTGTCGGGACGGGGAGACCGACATTTTTACAGTATGTGACTGTCTACACAGAAATGACAATGGCGGAGAAGGATATTTGACAACTATGCATCGTGGGTCGTCTTTGAAGGTCTCTATCATTATCCACTGGCTGATTTGTCTACAGAAGTTGGGTTATTGTACTATATTATATATCTTTCAGCACTCAAAACCTCATATATGTATTCCCTCTTGGTATTCTCCTAGTGCGTGACGGACCTCCGCTCAATAATTTGCTTCGCCGGCTGGCAGAGAACGGAGAAGAACTAATTTGTCTCACCGCCATCCATAACAGGGCCGATCCTCAACGCGAGCATCAACATGACGCGATGGTTAGGAACGATGATGTTCTGCGTTCCGTGAACAGCCAGCATATACACCGTGCCCCCTGTGTAATGGTTACCGTGCAAGGACTTAGACGGTGGCTGTGGTGTCGATAAGCCGAAGGTTCCGGACGGGGCAGATTCGATGATTCCACAGAGAGGAAGTTCAGAGGTTATTTTTAATGTTGGTGTGTTCGACTTGGGAAGAAAGATTCATTTGACTTTTCCACTCGTGTTAGGGATGGACGGGCGTTACTGTAGCGCGTTCGTGTCCGCGAGCGCTTTTGACGCAGATGAAGATATGCGCGGAGGCATGATTTCTGTCTTTGGGGGTTAGGCAGCCGAGAAAAGGGAAGGAGAGACGTGTTCACGCCCCAGCTCAATCCCACCGTTCGAAGGGGGGTCATGCGATCTCTGCGTGCGTGGCCTTCTAGCAGTGGCGGGTAGATGAGAGGCCTATGTACGCATTTCCTCTTATCTTAGTGAATGAAACAAATTGGTTTGTGGACGGAGAGGCGATTTGATTCGGGGCACATCCTCAAGATTGATGTACACTTTCCGTACGACGTCGAGGCCAGTGTTTATCAGTGGCGCGAGATCTGCCTTTTAAGCAACATGTCGTTGCCAACCAAGATCTCCAGGTAGTTTTGCTTCTCCAATGGCTGTCGAACAGAAGTCTATAGAACGTGAAGACGGTTGAGTTCTCTAATCAAGCTCGGAATTCCATCGCATGGCATTCGACAAAGACAATAATAAACGATGTCCATAGTAGCAAGAGTGTAAAGGTCTTGACTTCTTGGAGGAGGTTGTTAATCTGGACCTCATCCGCATTCCTTTCTGGATCCTTATTGGAAGTCGACCTCGAATGCGACAGTCGCAAAATGAACCCTAGACTCCAGCGTCCCCCAGACAGCGGTTTGAGCAGTACAGGGTAGCAGATGACGAGCGTCGGGGCGACACACTATATACTCTTTCAGTACACCACATCTAGAAGAAAAACGAGAGAACTTGGCGTACAGTAATTGCTGGGAGCATTGCATCGACGTACAATGACGAAACGTTCGAGCCATCGACGGGCTCTGTCAAGACCATGGCGATGTGAATGATGGATGTACCGGAGTATAGGAGGGCTAATTCCACCATGATGGCTACGATGTCGCGGTATGTTTTCACAGCTTGGCGCCATCCGATGAGGAAGAGGATGCGTCCAAGAAGTAGGATGTAGAGCATGTTCGTGATGCAGAGCATGTTCGTGGAGACGATCATGGCGAAGTAGATGGTGTTCCAGTTGATTTTGAAAAGAGCGGGATTGCAGTTGGTGGCGATTGGTTCGTCGGTTGGAGGAGGCAGGTAGTCGAGGGTGAGTTGGATGCTGATGGCAACTATGAAGAGGTCGAGAGCGCGCCGGAAGGCTGAAAGGAAACCTACTTCTAGCACGATTTCTATCGACCTACGTGAGTAGATCACCCAAACCCGCCAAATCTGTGACTGCCAAAAGAATCAAGCAAACAAGTATCAATTCAAGAAGCACCGTAATCAAATCCGCCAGTAGTATCATCGTAAACAATGTGACTGACGCGAACGTCTTCACAGGTTTGGGTCCGCGCGGTCCAAACATCCAGATGAATTCGACCTCCCTCGTCGCCCCGTGTTCGAGATACATGGCGTTGATGAAATGCCACATGCATTCCACGCGCATAGTCAGCGCTACCCACAGGACAGTGATGGTTCCAGCGAGGGCTTTCCGGCGATTGCCCAAGGCTTGGCTTTTCGAACTGCTGGAGGACAATTAAAGCTATGTCCAAGCTATGTCAAAGAGAAGAAAAGTCTCTTAAATGTAGGCACGTACAATCTGGTAAATCGAAAGGAAGTACTTATACAACGGTGTACCCTGCATTAGCAAAAGATCTCGATTCTACAGGCTATATGTGTTCAGGACTGTGAAGAGGAGATACTTGACCTGATCCGGAGGCGGAAGAAGTTGGTCGGGGATCGATTGTGTGGTAGCGTTGGCAGACATGAGAGGAAGAGCTTGGGGGAAAGGAAAGTGGCCTTAGGGGATATACTTCTAACACTCAATGTAATCAAGGAACTCGCAGAGTCGGCACTCCGGAGACAAACAGAAGACCGCAACGAGTCACCATGAAAGATCCATCAGTGCAACATCAGTGGAGAGGACTTTCTAGCACAGCTATCCAATCGTGATGCATGTTGAATGACGAGGAATCACATTCAGACAGAGTAAGTCTTCAATGTCAACTTTCACTGTCAAAAGGTGGAGTCATCGTCGCTCGCGATGCATCCTCTCAAGACCATCTTTCATGAAGTCGTCCCAAAAGATTAGAAGTGGTGGATTCAGATCAAGCAGGGCCGGAAGATCCCGAAGCAGAACGTCCATTACATAACACATCCAAACTTGTCAACTGACCGCCACATAGTGGTATAGATGTCGCTATCGAGTTCAGAAAAACAGCGAGTTCTGAACTTTAATCAAAGTGTGTCTTACAACCGTTATCAGGCGCCGAAGCTAAAAAGTGAACAAGGTGACGCGTTCATCGTCCTCGCTATCCTACTTATTCCGAATGGAGAAGGAAATTTTTTCTGTGGGTCGTCTTGTCCACGATGTCCGATTGTTGTACTGCTATACTTTCCGAATGCAAACGGATGCCATTGTACAGCTCTTTATGCAGGTCGACGCCCTTCCTGCCAGTGACTGTGGCTGCACTTCCTTGCCGTGTCCCAGCAACGGTACACTTATCCCGAGCCGTCCAGAGTGCGTATTCCATGGATTCGATATTCGTGCTTAGCGGGACTGCGGGATAGAAATAACGGGCTATGAAGATGTCTTCCAACCGACGCCAGCAGCGTCAAGAGGCCGATGTAGCGAGTTGCGCTTAATACTTTGACTACAGTAGTTAAGCCATTGATACCTTTTCTAACATATTCTAGCAGCTGCGTACGTTTGCTGCCCGAATCCGAATCAAGCCTTCAAAGTATTCTCACAAACTTCTACCATAGTTCAGTGTTCCAACTGACCAAACTTTCACCACATCGAATTGGTGCGAGACTCAAAGGAAGTCAATCAACGCCACATCAATTCTCTACGCTTTGCTCGACAGACTGGGCTAGGGAAAGGAGAACAAGGTGAAGAAGTCGGACCAATATGTTAACTTTTCCTCAGGGGGACATTGCTCTCCTGTACAGCAGCAAAGCTCGGACCTCTTCTTCGTCTTCTAAAAATGTCGATCAGTCAGCGCAGACTCTCCAAACATAATAGACCCATACCAGAAGACGTTTCTTCACGTCGTTCCTCATGATTTTCGTGTTGACACTTTCCTTCTCGATCTGAACGGCGCATCGTGCCTCTAGTTCTAAAGCCGTTCGAGTCTCCACTCGCTCTTTATCTCTCAGCAGTTCACCGGCGTGGTCCCGAAGGCCCAGTTGACCGTCCGAAGTGCGTCGTACGGAACTTGCAATCTGAAGATGATCCGAATTGACCAGGACTTGTAACGTCTTCTTCTCCATCTACAGCGCGGTGTAACGCGTCTGAAGGTCGGCGTACTTCGCAAGGACCGAAGCCACTAGGGCGCCGCCCGCCTCTTTTTCCGCCCGCAGAGCTGCGCAGTCTTGTTGGTGCTGGAGGCGATCAGCAGCTACCTGAGCGGCAATGGCCTCTTTCGCCACCTGCAGTGCGCTTCTTTGCTTCCCGAGCTCGGCGCGCTCAAATGCTACTGGGGCGTCAGAAGCTCTTTTCACGGCGGCACATTCTTCGTGGTGGGAAGCTACCTGGGTTTCGAGCGCCGTGTTTTTGATATGCAGCTTCGATGCTTGGATATGAAGAGAGGCTTGTCCCTCCCTAGCCGCCGCTACCGCCGCCTGCAGCTCGGTATTTTGTTTCCGGAGGTTGGCGACTTAGACAAGGAGGGATTCTTTGGAGACGACGAAGGTGTTCCTAGTGGACTTGCGCTTGCACGACAGAATCCACGATTGCCTTGTGGGAGAGGATGGTAAAGAGGATGACTTTGTTGTAGGCGGGGAAGTGTGCTGGCAATCCTCGGGGTGAAAAGGAATGACAGGTTTGGACGACGACGGCGTTGAGATTGATATGCCTTTCGGCGTTTTAGGGGTGTATCCGCCGACGACGGAGGCTTGACAGCATCGGCGACTAAAACAAACATTGGCTTTGGGAGATTCAAGGTCAATTCACTCGTTCGGGCACTTGCTCACCTTGTATTCAGCCTCGTGTTCGACCCAGGCCGGATCCTTCAAGCTGTTAAAGTGATACACAGGAACGGATAGGCGCTCGAGATGCTTCAAAAGCATCTGGCGCGGCAGTACTCACGATGAATAAGTGAAAAATGTTGATCCAGGACGCGTTGTGGAGTAGAGGGTGGCTGGAGGTGGTTGTCAGAGGAACAATGTATTTCACGGACGAGTGGCTCACAATGAAAGAAAACGATCTCGATGTTGACATTCCGTATTAGCAGCTTGGAGAGAAAAGACTCCAAGAGGTATACAGCGTGGATGATTTGAAAGCCACACCCTTCGAAAAAGGTTAGAAAGAGGCGCTTTCGAACTGTAAATATAACCTACCGTTGCCGCGACCAATATCGAGAAAAGGATCGTCCAGGACGAGTTGGAACGCGTTGGAGAAGAGATTCACCTGCAGGAATGCACATTTGTCTGTCAGAGATGGTAGACATAGTATAGATCGCGTACCATCCACGACAAACAGTTCGTCACCGGCATAGTCGCCAATAAGATCCATCTTGGCCGTTTCGACATACCAAGTGTTTATTTTTTTCAGAATTTCGCTAGACATGGTGATGGTGGAAGGGAGAGCAGGTAACGAGGCTTAGGTGAGGCGGAGCATCTTTAGGCGCCGAGGTTAAAGACGGATTGTTGTGGTGTTCTTTCAAGCCGCATGTTCGGAGTCTTCCGGCAAAGCGCGATTGCCTTTTCTCACGGCCCGTTTGTTTACTTTCAACCATCGTCCATTGTCCAACCTTCATTTGGTAACCCCTGGCATTTTATTTGCGGAGCACATTGAACTCGCGCTGCTTACAAACGAGTTAACTCCGGGAAATGATCGAGCAAAATTGAGCACACGAACCTTGTGGTGCCAAAAGCGAGCTCGCGATCCTGAGTAGACGGCGCGAAAGCGTCCATAGCAGTATCCCATATCGATCTCTTCTCCAGTGTCCACGTCCCCGCCAGGTTCCGCCTCGTTCAAGACAATCTTGAAGTGTGGCGCTGTTGCCGTTGACGCCGATTTTGAGAAACAGCGAGAAGCCCGCAACGCAGGCGCAGCGGCGTTGAGCCGCTGCTCGCTGTAGCCGTAATATTGGCTCCAGGCTCTCCGTTAGCTCTAGTAGTATTCAGGGATACAAAATGAACATACCTGAAAGAGGTCCCCGTGTCGAAGTTTCCTAATTGGTCGTGGAGACCGAAATACCTCAGATCCAGATCGGGATCAGAGTGCCAAGTCATCGCGAAATGATCACAAGTCCAGCCTGCGTCCGTCCGTAAAGTGGTTCCTCGAAGCGTGGCGGGATGGTTCCGTAAAGTCCCAGCACTCACCGCAGTGAGAAGCCCGCAACGCGGGCGCAGCGGCGTAGAGCCGCTGCTCACTGCGGTCGAGGTCCTGAGGGGGATTGAAGTTATTAGTGGTAAAATGAGGGGAGGCAAAGGTACGTACCCAAATCGTTGTCCGGCCAAACTTCGAAATGTAATATTGAGACCGAATGCGGTCAGATCCAGATCTCCAGTGTACGAGTCCGTTTATCCGTGATTGGTGTGACCTCAGAAGCGGTGTCCTGCGTGCAATGTGGTCTCGCGTGCGTTCCCTGAATAAACGAGTTCAATTCAACGGCGTAGAGAGGAGAAAGATACTCGCCGAATCCATATTCGAACGTGGTCCAAGCTGTTAGATTGTCGTCAAAATAGATCGCAAAAAAGGAGTAAAACGTACCACAAGGCCCTAGAAAAAAGGCCGGTCCGGCGAGGACACCACACGCCGCCCTAGGTCAAAATTTCGTTGTGTAGGGCGAGAAGAGGCTACACAGGGCTGAAATAACTGTTAATGAAGATCTTCACGCAACGCGAAGGGAGAACTCACCAACGCGGAGAGGCGGCGCAGGCATCCTAGAAAACCGAATGCGCTATTAAATGTAGGGACAGATAGACGTGAAATACGTACCGCAGGTGATGTCCAAATCGAGGTAGAACTAATCAATCAAATCTTGGTGAATTGACCAGCTTGAACAATATGCTCTAAACTCACCCAAATCACTGGAGACAAAAGCCGCACCGGGGAGGCGAAATCACGCCATCGTGTGTCAATGATCCGGTATTCAAATGCTCGTGAAGGTCTTGAGGTTACCAAAGTTGTTGTATCTTGTGGATCCAGGATACGATACGGCGTCGTCGTCCTCGCGGGTTTTAAGTCTTGAGCATTTGGGAGATTCGAACCTGGCATAAATGACAGCCAAAAGCGATGAAACTGTGAAAACTTCCGTCAATTGAAATGCCAAGTTTGATCTAAATAACGCACCTTTTTGAACACACTAAAAGCCTCTGCGGCGAGCAGCACGCGATGTCCGAAGTCCAATAATTCGTTGCTTGCGGTTGTATACCCCTGGACGTCGAATACGAAGCTCGGATATACTTTGGACGCGTGTCTGCTAAGAAGAGTTAATGGTCAAGATGGTGGTCAGAAGAAAGAAGTGACCTTGCGGTACTCGGCCCGATGTGATCGACGTTGTGGTCAACGTTGAACTCCCATGTCGTTGACCCATCTGGACGACTACGATGCGAGACTTTGCATTGCTCGTTCTATAACCGACGGTCTGAGTCTCCTGGGACGTTCTATCACGAAGATATTGACTTTTTGAACCCGCTGAACGTATTCTGGCATGGAAACGACGCCTTTTTCAGCATTTTATAGCTAAACTGCACTGCGACGCACCTTGGTTTTGTCCCGCAGCTCTGTAAACCTCGTGTCACCGACCCTCTGCTCCTCCCGAATTGTCTCCTCCTCTAAAAGTTGAGGGCGCCTTTTGATCACGATTCTGGACGAATTGAGCCACCCTTGCAAGAAACCTTTAGCTCTAGAAAGGTTGGAGAAGCGAAAAGCGTACCATTTGGGAATCAGCTCTACGCGACGTTTAGAGGATGACTGGAACTTGGAACGCGGCTCTCGGGAGGAACGGGCGTAATGATGGCAGAGAAACAGCCACTCTTCCCAATTGTGCTCCCTGCTCAAAATCACCAGAGGATGAACAATTGGACACCGGCAGGATCTCCGTGTAATATTCTTTGTGATCAAATGAGTAATGTTACTCGCCTCACCATGGAGGCTAGAGCCCGATTGTAACACGGAGCACAATTAGCCGAAAAGGTATATAACACCGTCCGCCTCTGGCCTTCTCTTTCATCGCCCTTCCACCATGTCGTCGTGCTGCCTGTACTTGATCCCTCCTCTATAGTCATCATCATCATCATGGTCATCGTCGCTGTCTCCACCGCTATGGCCCTCACTCTCGACCATCATCAAGCCGCCGTCGTCAACGGGAAGAGGTCATTGCCGCTTTGGGATGTGGTTCACAAGTGTCCAGTAAGTTCTTATTCTTCGGTTCGTTCCTGCTTGTCATTGATCATGCTCTTCATAGGTTTGGGTCCAGGCCATTCGTTGCCTCTATGGCATCAACAATGCGCGGTGTATTTATGTATCCGGTATGTTCTCTTTCTTGGAAATACTGAGGTTCTTTCCAGGTACCGCACCTGGATGCGGTCAACACATTTCAAACTCGACATCTGAAGAGACATTCGGCCTCTTTACAGCCCCATCTCTGACGGTAAGTACTAGACTACGGCTTCGGCAAGCCTGTTTACTAACTAGACATTGCGGCAGACACTTCGAGTTTGCGGTCAACACGCTCTTACCCGGGGCCGGATAACGAGTCGCAAATGTTCGTTTACGCCATTTCGAGTTCGGGTTACAACAGGTAACAGTTTCGGTGAGTTCTGGATTCGGATTTTGGCAAGTCAGTTTATTAACTGGACATTGCA
This sequence comes from Hymenopellis raphanipes, assembly GCA_036872995.1. NCBI lineage: Eukaryota > Fungi > Basidiomycota > Agaricomycetes > Agaricales > Physalacriaceae > Hymenopellis > Hymenopellis raphanipes. The sequence continues at coordinate 156,009 of JAYMDG010000026.1, forward strand.
GACACGACTCGCACTGGCTGTGATACTCGATTACCCGGGTCCGCGGAACGAGTCGCAAATGCTGGTTTCGGGCTAGGGTTACAGCGCGAGTACCGGGGACCGGGTTGTTCGATTTTGCGCCACATCCGAGTTTGCAGTGGTTTAGAGTTGGAGTTGGGAGGAGGGTTCGAGTTGGACACCCCCTGGTGGAGATCCTCTTCTGGGGGTCATACTTTTTTTTTTGTAGTATCGTGTGTATTAGCTAGACGCCGAATTATGAGCTCGCTTCACCATCACGTGACCGAAAATAAAGAAACTTCGCTTCATTTTGCTCAGGGACGCCCGTATAAGGCGTTTTGTCCCTTCACAGTTGCCTTGTATAGTGTAGTATCCCTGCAGGAAACACGGCAGAGGTGTGCCGCCATCAAGAGGCGAGAAACGGGGAAGAGCTTCCTGATACACCGCGAAGATACAAAGATACAGCGAAGACACTAAGATACAAATACCCCCAACACACAACAGACACGTCATCAATAACACTCCCTCTCTCCCGTGGCCTTAACGCGTCCTCAACGCGTAGTTCGGTTCCGCCACATCCCTCCCATCAGATAAGCACAGCCACGTACCCCGCGCTTTTTCCTTCCCACCACGACAAGCAGACGCGAATCTACCCTCAGGACACCACCCAGCACGACCCGCAGCCTTCGACGGGAATACAGCACCCAGCACGACTCGCAGCCATGACGCACGATGATAGCAACCAGTCAGAGACGCAGGCGGATTGCGAGGAAGAGACCAGGTACGTGCAGAAGAAATGCTTGGACTGTCCTAAGCGATTGGTCGATGGCGTAGGAGACGCGCGATCGCGTAGCAGGAGTTTATGGCGTCTAAGAGTGCAGATCCGAGCTGCGCTCACTCTGCAGTCTATTCCGTTCAGGATGCCCACAGCGGAAGAGTATACCCACTTCCAGTCGAATCTTAAGCCCGAATTCCGTGGCAAATTCCCGCACGCAAAGATTCCTGCCTGGGAGGACCCGTCCAAAGACTTGCTGCTCTTTGAAGGCGCTGCCATTGCTACATATGGTACGTAATCTTTTGTTTGAGTTTCATCGCTAACGGTGCTATGCAGTGAGCAAGCTGTCGGCCAACTCGACGTTGCTGGGATCGACGCCCGAACAGGCGGCGCAGATCCAGCAATGGATCCACCTAACAGAGACGGAGGTCGACTCATATACCAACCTCGTTAGGGCCCTCTTCAGCGGCGGGATCGCGGGATACTCCAAGCCTGCTCACACGTTCTTCCTCCAGCGCCAACTTCGCGCCCTCAAGACGCTTAACACTCACATTGCCTCGCGCACATACTTTGTTGGAGAGCGACTTACCCTTGCCGATCTCTTCGTTGCCGCCCTCATCCAAAAGGCCGTCGAGAATAGCGTGGACAAGGAAACGCGCGGCCAGCTCCCCCATCTCGTCCGCCACTTGGAGACCATCGCGAACCATCCGCAGTTGAAGGAGATTTACGGCGAGATCAAGTACACCGACAAAGGTCTGCAGTTTGTGCCGCCAAAGAAGGAGAAGGAGGCCAAGCCCAAGGCAGAGGCGAAACCAAAGGAGGAGAAAAAGCCCAAGGAGGAGAAGAAGCCCAAGAAGAAGGAGGTCGACGACGACGACGACGATGAGCCCCTCGTGCCCGAAGGGCCCAAGAAAAAGAACCCGCTCGACGATCTCCCCAAGTCGACGTTCAACCTCGAGGATTGGAAGCGTGCGTACAGCAACATGGAAACTCGTGGTGCTGGTGGCGCACTGGAGTGGTTCTACAAAAAGTGCGTATACGTTCATAGCCTTCACACGTTTACCAACCTTTTCCCCAGCTACGATCCCGCTGGCTTCTCCATCCACCGTGTGGCGTTCAAATACCCCACCGAGCTAACACAGACGTTCATGTCGTCGAACCAGATCACCGGTTTCTTCAACCGTCTAGAAGCGAGCCGAAAGTACCTCTTTGCTAGTGTCGGTGTTCTAGGACAGACCAACGACAGTCTGATTGAGGGTGCGATGGTCTGCAGAGGCGACAAGATTGAACCGGTGAGTGAGAGCTTTTCAGACTTGCAAACTTAACGCGATACGGTGGCGATTTTGTGATCCGTGCTCATTCGCTTCCCTAGGTTGTGGAAGTCGCGCCTGATTGGGAATCGTACGAGTTCTCGCCACTCGATTTGAGCAAACCGGAGGATAAGGAGTTCTTTGAGGGCGCGATGGCCTGGGATCTGGAAGTTGCAGGGAAAATGTGGGTCGATGGGAAGAACGTGAGTTTCTGTTGCTCTTTGCCAGGCGTTGAGCGCGAGCTCGAGCTGATTTTCTTTTCTCATTCTAGTTCAAGTAAAGGTGTTGCATGCGGGGTCGAGTCTTTTGTGTATATTTGTCACATACTGTAGATGTATGTGTAGGCGGACTGATTGCTGTAGTTAGATTCGAAAAGCCACAATTTGTATTTGCTCTGTGCTGCTCACACGCGGACGTTGGCGCGCTTCTAAATGCCGTTGTTAACGACTGCCTGACGCGTCGGGCGAATGAAAGGCGCTCCGTGAACGTCGTGTTTGTTCTTGCCTTGTCTGTGGCGTCACGAGCTAGATGTACCGTCAAGTAACATGTACATCGAAAGGGTTGGCAGACATCGACGTTTCCCAATCTGATGTGCTCGTAGGATACTCTCACTCGTCAAGAGGCGGCCCCCGCGAACGACAAAAGAAAAACTGCGGATCTCAATAAGTATATCACATCTCGTCTGTTATTATTTAGTCGCAATGACAGTCTTCGTATACCTCGCCGTCGAGTTCTTAATCTTCTCTCAAACGAAACCGCGCAGTGCAGAAGAAGAACCATGCATTGGACGAGTCGCGCTACATACGGGGCGGTGTCTAAAGCTAATACTAGGCGTAGCCTTGTAAACGAATGAAGCTCGCTCGTTACCGTTCCCAGAGACACAGTCGCAGCTTCACGCGAATATAAGCACGGGTGTTCAAGCTCGCACACAAGGTGGCGTTAGCCCAATGTCTAGTCAAGTCCGGAGAAAGAGGAATAGAAACAAAAGGCAGAACTCTCCGTACCTGTCGCGTTCCATGGTCGAATCACGCAGGACGGAGAGACTGATAAGAAAGGAAAAGAGGCAATCAGAACGAGTATACTTGTCCGTTCGCTCGATATCGGGAAGCCGGAGTGCACACGGTACAATGAAAACAATCTGGCAAAGGTCAGTTCAAGTACGAGACAACGAGCTAACGAAGGACTCGCCAGTATTCTCTCAACGACGAGCTACACGAAGTATTACTAGACTACATCTAATGTAAAGTAGTCCGAGAAACTTGAACAGTCGCCGTAAGATGTACTCGTATATTACATCTAGCCGTCAAGTAAGCTTTCGTTCAAGTTAACAACATAAATAACACTCACAAATCCTGGGTAGTCGCGGCACGGCTCACGTTGGTGTCACCAGTCAATCGCGACTACGAGTCCGACTGGAATTCGTGTAGTCAAGGTCCCGTTAATGCAGATCTATCTAGATTGTCAAGACTTGGGTGAAAGCAAAGGACTCGAGAGAACATACCAGAGTCAAAGGTTAACGAAGACCGATTCGGAGACACAATCCCAGAAAGCGACGACGGCGTGAGCCCAGCACGGCTCCGAGAGTGAGATAACAAAGATCTAAGGGAACCATAAGTCGCGCGTCAATAGTTATCACGGGAAACATACCTTGCGTTGGATGAGCAGAAGGCAGCAGCGGCCTTCGTCGCTGTGCTCGCGTTGCTCGCGACTGCCTTCTCAAGAGTCCGACTAGTCAATGCAGTAGTCAGTCCGTCAAGTGAGGGACTGATAACGAACAGGACTCACTTAGATCACGACAATGTTTTGTTCTCGGAGAGACTAAACGTCAAATCAGTCTCCCGAAGCTCGTTGAAGTGAAGAGCTTACCATACCAATGGTAAACCAAGTGCAAAGCAGGTCTGTGTATTAACAGGTCAGTCAAGATCCAAAGAAATAGCGTGTCGACTTACCAGTCGAGTTCCACATAGGAGTGTACAGTCGGCGTGTAGCCGAACTGTTGTTCACCGGCGTGAAGCCCAGTGAATTGTTCACCGTTCGAATCGAGGACAGTCTTGGTGTAGCGCGCGCCCGTTGGCTGAGGGTAACAGTGTTCTAAACTCTGTGTGAATTTCAAGTAAGCTTGGGTCCAAGTTGACAACAAAAGTAACACTTACAAGTCCTCGAGACAGTCATCGGAACCGTTGTTGGGCGTCCTGAGAGGGAAACGGCGAGTCTGAAGAAGGCAGGGATCACGGCGCCCATCGCTCGAAGGGTGTCATATCTACAGCCGGATAGTCACTAACACGAATGGTTCAAGGGGATTAAAACGGGGCACAGATAATTTACCGTGTAGGCGGACGTGTGGCCGTGTGGCCGTGGACGTGTAGGCCGTGTACAGGGCCGTGTTGGCCGTGTGAAAGGGACACTCAGTGGCTGTGTGGACGTGTAGGGACATGTCGTAAAACCGTGACCATCGAGCAGTAACGTAGTGACCTAAAGCAGTAGCACTGTAAGTCTGCGTTGTCTTCGTAGGGGAAGAAATGTCATTTGTAAGTGGCGCATCGGAACCAGCCGAACTAAGATTGCCGCCAGAACTGCCGGCGCATACGTAAGTACGGATTTAAGGTGTTCGACGCGTCTTGCAGTCAAACCATCACCACCTAGCAACGTAGAGTGTTTTGTATACACACTGCCCTCTATGTCTTCATCTACAGTTTGTTCAATTAACAAATTTCTCTGTACCACGTATTGGACGACCGATTCGGAATACTTGCAGCACCGGTTTTTGCTTGACATAAATTCACCTTGCTCTGATATTTTTCAAGTCACTGCAGCTCCTCGACGTGTCTCTATAGCTATCTATCACTCAGGTGCTTCCTAGACCTCTGCTCAGGTAGCTCTCGCAGATGAAGCGACTTACTGTATGTAGTAACCTGTTTTACCGTTGAATTCCTTCTCAATCCCTGGACAGCGCGGTGCGTGCAGATTTCTCCTGGACGCATTCAGGGAACATCAAGATAGCGAGTCTCGCACTACACCTACGATAAGAGGTAACCCGAGCCCACCGTTCAGCCTCCAACGGTAGAACGCTTCTTTTCGATCTTCGACGCGTCGGGTAATTGTAATTTCATCCATTTCTATCGCTAATTCTTATGCTTTATAGGTCAAGTTATTCTCTACTCGACTACTCCTATCACTGATACTGCATGTACGAACTTCCCGCCTAGTCGCAAGGCGGTGCATTCAACGGTGAAAGTCGATGAAACCTGCTCTGTCCAACGATGAGTCTGATTTGGAAGAAGCCCCGATCTTCGACCTTAAAATCTAAACGTGGATCGAAGCGCGTTATTTGGGTGACGACCCCAAGGACATACTCTCCAGAGAGATCCCTCCGTTGCCCAAGACGATCCGCCTTGATCCTTCTGCCACTCCCTTGACCACTGACATCCTCACTTCGTCCGTTAGATGGCCTCGGACGTCAACTTGGTTTGATTGGTGGATGCGCGACTCGCAGGCATCTACGATCTTCAAGTGCCAAATCATTGTGGCTCCCGACATGTTGGACTTGACACCTGATGACATGAACGCAGAGGAGGCGATGCACTTGAAATCATACTCTGGTGCTGGTCGCGACTTTAACGGTATACACGGCTTTGATGCACATCGAGATATGGCTCTCTGCTTTGAAAAACTTTGGGAAGGCTTAAAAGGTATACTTTCTGCTCCCATGTTTGACATCATGTACTCACGCGAATCAGGACTCGGCGGCCAGATTCGCGATGGGAAAGCTGATTCATGGAAGGTTACCAGCGCTGAATTTGGATGAACCAAGTGGACGGGTGTACCGGAGGTACCAAAAAAGCGAGCAGCTCAATGATGGTCTCCTCCTCGGGCCGATACTGCTTTCAAACTCTCGAGTCTCGTGCGCTTTAGACAGGAAGGCAAAGGCAGTTCTAGAGAAGATTCTCTGATGGTCCTCGAGCAACTAAGTCTTGGACCTGTGATAGCAACATGGTATATACTTATATCAAGTTGTAGGAACCGTCTGCAGGCGCAGAGAAACCTCCAGAGCGTACGGTCCATCGAGAACCTTTGTCTTCATGTAAAGAATTTACTATGTAATTTGATCCCTTCTGTACAGTTCCTTACGTGGTTCTGAACCATACCGGCGTGCACAACGACCTGTCCCTGTTCATAGCATCAATCAGTGGGTGAAGAGAAGAGAAGTCGCCTCCGCCAAACAAGTGTGGAGGAAGGATCATAATCACGGCCGTGTCACTTCAACATCACGCTATTGTAACGCTGCCGTGTTGACCGTGTACCGTCCCTGGACGTGGCCGTGTTGGCTGTGTACCTTGGACGTGTGGCAGTGTGGCAGTGTGACAGTGGCCGTGTCTACCGTGTGGCCTACCGTGGACGTGTAAAAGGTGGCAGTGTTACCGTGTTTACTACCGTGCTGGACGTGTACACGGCCGTTCACGGCCATCGATAACATCTCCCGTTGAGAGTTTCTTGACTCAAATCGTAGGCTTATCGTTGGTACATTCACATATACACGCTGTTCATGACTGATTCTACATTTTACATCGGGAAAAATCTCGGAGAACGGCCAAGTTCAGCGAGTTTTGGTACTCGGCCGTGGGGACCCTGCCGTGTAGGACGTGTGGCAGTGCACGCCTACCGTGTCTACCGTTGGACGTGCACGGTAAATTCTACCTGCCGATTAAAACGGACACACCTACCACCGTCAAGTCAGACCCCGAGACTGTTGTTCAACACGAGGAAAGCCTGCAAGAACACAAACACTTCACTCAACTGTCCGAGTCAAGAGAAACTGTTTACCCACAGAGAAGGTGAATAAAAATGACCGCCGAGCATCGCTTGAGATGTCGGTCCATATCTCGAGGGACTGGCGAATCCTTTCTGTCCGTCATCGTAAAACTAAATGTCGAGTCAGTGTTTATAACACCATTGAAGCGAAACGCGTACCATGGAAGAGTTCAACTGATATCAAAGCGAAAGCGAATCTACTACGTAGTAACGATTGAGTTGAGGGCAAAGTAAACAGCGCGTTGACTTACCAGTCGAGTCCTTCATGCCGTCTTCTCGATTAGGTCTACAAGGAATGGTTAGTTGACAAGGCTCTACAATAAATCTGCACAACACACCAGTATGATAGCGTGAGAGTGTTCAGCCGGCTCGTAGCCCAACTGTCCTTCACCAGCGCGGAGCCAAATGAACAATCCAAAAGGAGACGGTAGACCCGACCGAAGACCGTCTTGCGTGGTAGCGTCTCTCGAGGGTAGTGGTGAAACAAAGTCTGTGTTCATATTGCGGGGAACGACCGTCTTTAATGGAGAGCATTGTCAGTCAATGCACGTAGCAACCAAATGGTCCAGCTCACCTTGTGTTGAAAGTCCTGAACAGAACAACGCGGACACTTGTCGTCGTAAATGAAAGCCATTTCAAGGTCGCGAATCGTCAACGCTACAGGAAAGACGAGCAGTCAGCCAACAAGCACGGCGTCGGGATAATCTAGCACACCTTGGACCGGGTGTCCTCCATTGTTGTAGTTCCAAGGAAATTCTGGGGGCCAAGGCAAGGCGTCGGGGCAGGAGAACAGCGCACTATGAACAGATATTTTTAGTAGGATGAATGAAAATAGTAGAGCGAGGCGTACCAAGAACACACGGCCGCCGTGTCATTCGCGAGGGCGGGTTAGAACGACCGAGTTCAGGATGGTTGGCAGAGGCGTCGAGTCCAGAGAGGGCGGAAGGAAACGCCCGACGTGGAAGTGATACTTGCGCAGTGGCTTGGAGGACGGGTCCAAATCTGTCAAACGGTGAGCCCACGAAACATGAGGAAAGACGGCATCAACGTACCGAGAAGCCAGTCTATCTGCTGCAAGGACAGCGCCGTCGAGTCCGCCTCATTGGTCGCTGTAGAGGAACCACGCTGACCAGAAAGTCTGTGAAGAACACGGTTTAGAGAGCTTGTCGACCGAGCACAACATTAACGACCTACAGCGGCGCTGGTTGCCATGCGAAACGATGGCGAAACTTAAAGCAAAGTCGAGGTCAACAAAGTGGGATGATGGTGGGAGGAAAGAAGCCCACCCGTGACGTTAAGCGCCGAGGTCACGCTTTTCAGACGCGTTGGGAAAGCGATGGCGAGGACGTCGGCGACGATGACCAGAGCATCTCTGGAACGATGGAGAAGTGCACAGAACAATGAAGGGAGAGAGCAGAAGAAATGTGAGAGAAGTAGAGAAGAGGGAAGAAAGGATGTGGGTGATGATGACTTTGGAAGAATGTCCTCGCCTTTTATTGCGTTTGGAAAGGCGGACATTCCAAGCAAAACGTAAAAGGGTCCCAGTAATCGGGCGCCGTGATCCTGGAACATTGATTGACGCGAGAAGTTCGGAACTTCTTGGAACATTATTCGGACGCCACGGGAACCCGTTTCCAACGTCCTACGCGAATTACCTTCCCTGAACGGCTAACGGCGGCGAAAGCATTGGACCTCGAAGCATTCAATTTGAGCCACAAAAGTCGTTGCGCCCACTGCAAGTCAGAGAACCAAAACCAACAATAATTGTGTCCTCCTCCTGAATACAAGGTACAAACCATCGTATTCATAAATCTTGAATCTTCCAACTTCCAAACGAAAGGAACAGTTTCAAGGAGACGACCCTGACTTCTGATGGAGGAGTCAGGACGCGCCGTTTGAAAAACGGAGATGTTGAAAACTGACAGATCCCAATTTCGAGGCGGAGATGCGCACCGCTTCGCGTTGCGCTCTCCTCCGTTCTGGGCGCGGACACAGCTCGCCGTTTACGTTCTGATTGAATGTCACAGGGTCAGGAAGAAACTGAAGCAATTGAACGGCGGAAAAGGCACGAACCTTGTGTGTGCCACATTCAATTCGGGATTATTGGCGTCAATTTATGAATGACGGCCAGAACTGCACCTGGAATAAGTCTAGACACAGTATATACATGTCATGTAGCCGCCATATCGAGCCAGTTTGAGCGGGAAACGCGTTTTCACCAAAAGTCTCGGGACGGAGGAGGAGCACTACGTCGTGCGTCATTTCCCCGCATCCGAGAGGGTCAAGATAAGATTGTTGAGTCCCCAGACACGTCATAGGGGCCAGGAAATCCTCGTGCTATCGATGTGCAGGGTCCTGAACGCCTCGCTGAGCACTTGACGCGAAAAGTCGGGGTAAAAGCGCGTCCAGGTCTCCAAGCACCGTCGGAATTCTCATTACGTAAGTTCTAAAGCAATATCCAAGTAAATTCAGGTAGGCCAGAGCCGCCAGAAGGCAGGAGAGCAAGGGAGCGCGTTGGTGTAAGTAGCGCAAGATCGGCATGGTCGTGGTACGATGTCAAGTTTAGCCGATCACTTGGCGTTACCTGGCCTGGATCGAACACTTCAAACACAGCATTTCCCCGTCAATTCCGAGAGCGTAGGACGACTAGAACGACCACCCAGCTGGGTATACCCGCTGGACGAGCGGAGGAAATATCCCGTGTTGAACACGGGATATCATCCTGGTGACTACACGAACATCACCTCCAGGGTTCCAATCATCGATCGTGCGGGTCTCCTGGCCGCCCTGGCAGGAAGTTTTTGAGAAGCAGAAAGTTGACGTTTTGGCAGTATTGACTTTGTCCGTAACGTGAACATTTGGTATATCGGTAAGTCCGAGTCCGTCCATTTCTCCGAGTCTGGCTGTTTACTATGTTTTAATAGGATGCTCTACCACACTGTCTATAGCATTTTGGGGCTGTCTAGTACTGTAATTTGTGTCTAATTGTATGATACAGATTTTGTACTAGGTCGTAGTAACACTGTCTGAAGGGTCGTCTAACAAGTTTGCTTACTTTTCTTACAGTCAAACAAAGGTAATTTCGGTCAAAATCGATTTATTCTGGTCGTAGTCAACACGTCGACGTCTACGCGAACGGGGAATTCAAAGGTACAGCACGGGGACAGCTATGGCGCGACATGGTTCTACCACTCCCACCCCATCAACCTCCCCTCCCCGAAACAGCGCAGAACGCATCTCCAAATAGACAAATCCAAGGGAAACGATACGGCACCAATAACGCCGTGGATACTATCTACAAAGAGTTAACGCCGGGAAATGACCATGCAAAATTGAGGACACGAACCTGATGATTCCAAAAGCGAGCGCGCAATCCCGAGCAGACAGCGCGAAACCATCCAGGGCAATAACCCATGACATCCTCTCCTCCAGAACCCACGTCCCCGCCAAGTCCGGCCACGTACATGTCAATGTTGAAGTGTGGCGTTGATTGTCCTTTTGACGTCCGAGATCGACTAACAGCGAGAAGCCCGCAACGCGTGCGCAGCGGCGTTGTGAAGCCGCTCTCTGTAGCCGTTATTCTAGCACAGAAGTTCCTGTTAGCTTGCGTCCTCAGGGATAAAAAGCGAACATACCAGAACGAGGTCCCCGTGTTGAACCTTCCTAATTCGTCCTGGAGACCGAAATGCCTCAGATCCAGATCGGGATCAGTGTGCCAAGTTCTGCCGAAATGATCCCAGGTCCAGTCTGCGTCCGTCGTGAAGTGCTTTCTCCCAATCGTGGCGGGATCCTGCCGTAAAGTCCAAATGCACACCGCAGTGAGAAGCCCGCAACTCGGGCGCAGCGGCGTAGAGCCGCTGCTCACTGCGGTCAACGCTCTGAAGAGGATTCGAGTTAATAACGGCAAAATGAGGGTGGAGAAAGGTACGTACCGAATAGTTGTCCCGCCGCCAAACATCCAAATGTGATTTTAACGCCGAATTCGTCGAGATCCAGATCTCCAGGGCGCGGCTCCGTTTATCCGTGATTGGTGCAAGAAGCGGCGTCCTGTTCCCAATGTGGTCTCGAGTTCGCTACATTGCTATTCCCTGAATGACCGAGTTCAGTTCAACGACGCGGAGAGGAGGACAATACTCACTGAATCAGCGTGCAAATGGCGGCCAAACTGGCCGATACTCGTCAAAATAGACCTCAAAAAATGGAGCAAAACATACTAAGATTGTCTAAAAAAAAAAGCCGGTCCGGCGAGGACACCACACGCCGCCCTAGGTCAAGATTTCGATATTCCAGGGCCAGAAGAGTTTACAAGAACGCTGAAATCACCGTTAATAAGATCTTCACGCGATGCGGATGGGGAACTCACCATCGCGGAGAGGCAGTGCAGCCGCCTCCGCGCTTCCTATGAAACCGAATGCGTTAGTGAAAGCAGGGACGAATAGGCGAGAGGTACGTATGGAAGGTCATGTCCAAATCCGACTCCAGGGAAACTGATCAAATCCGGGTCAATCGACCAGTTTCAAGAAATGATTGAAACTCACCAAAACCGCCGGAGAAAAAAGCCGCGCCGGCGAGGCGACACCACGCCGCCCAAGCTTCAAGAGTTCGTAGTCCATGACGGGGAGTAGTACTGGGAGCGCGTACGAGGCGGCGAAGCCGCCGAGATCGTCGTTGCTGCAAACTTTGCGGTCAATGGACGAGCATCAACAATATATAAACCAAAACTCACCAAACTCACCGGAAAAAAAACCGCGCCGGCGAGGCGAAACCACGCCGTCCTGTCTCGCTAATCCGGCATTCAATTGCGAGTCAAGTTCTTCCGGGTACCAAAGTTGTTGTCCATGTGGATCCAGGTGGCGCCAACGTCGTCCCCCGCGGGTTCTGAGTTCAAGAATAGTAAAGAGTCAATCCTGGGAGAAACTGACAGCCAACCAGCTCTAAAACTTTTGAAAGCTTTATAATTTTAAAAGTCATGTTTTCAAGAAAAACGCACCTTTTCAAGAAAATCGATGCCTCTGCGGCGAGCAGCGCGCTCCCCGAAGTCCAGGAATTCGTTTCTTGAGAATACAAGGTCCTAAAACACAATCTACGAGGCCGGTGACACTTGGAACGCGTGTCTGGAATGAAGAGTCAATGATGAACATGGTGGTCAGTAGCAAAGAAGGGTCTTACCGTATTGGGCTGGACGTGATCGACGTCCTCCTCAACACTGAACAACGATGTCGTTCAACCCTCTGGACGTCTGGAACGTGCAACTTTCTCTGCTGGTCCAACCAACGACTGTCTAACCCTCATGGAGCGTGTACTCGCGCGGATATCAACTTTGTACGCGCTGCAACGTGTTCTGGCACGGAAAGAACACTTTTTTCAGCATTTTCTTGGTAAACTGTACTGCGACGCACCTTGTCTTTGTCCCGCTGGCCCGTAAACCTCATGAAACCGAACCTCTGCGCCTCCCGTACCATCTGCACCTTTGAAACTTGACGGCGCGTTCTAATTTCAATTCTGGACGAATTGAGCGGGTACTGCCAGAAACCTTTAGCTCTGGAAAGCTTGGAGAAGCGACAAGCGTGCCATTTGTGCGTCAACTTTGCGCGACGTTTAGAGGATGACGGTGACCTGGAACACAACAGTCGGGAGGGATGGGGGACGTCACGATGGTACAATGTGAAGGATTGTGTGACATGTTTCTGGAGGACGGCCCACGGAATTCTACAGGCAAGATATTTTTTCCTCTTTTCGATCATTAAACACTGACACACTTTCAATATTTAGGCGGCTCCCCGCTCTCGCATTGGGGAACGTCCGCAGGTCCTCCATCTGGTACGCCGTCCCGCGCATTGACAACAGCCTTATTTATCATTTTAGGCATCCAGTGTCGCTTGACGTTCCTGCCTATGAGTCATTTGCCGCATTCGAATCGGAATATCTGGGACAACCCAATGTGATAACAGGTACTTATTGGTGCGCTTCACTCGTCCTCTCGTTATTCCATATAAATCCCTTGCAGATACTGGTTCCTCCGATCTTTAGGTCATCTCTGATCAATGCAACACAGCGGATTGCAAAACGACAGTGCCGCTATATTCTCAGAGCACCTTCGAAACAGCAAACCTGGACGTTGGACTTTTCTATGGGGACTCTATGACGCGTACGCATGCGCTCGGCGAAATAGGACAGGACACTGTCGACCTTCCGGGGTTGGTCCTCCAGGATCAGTACTTCACAGCTATCAACGACACCAACACAAGCGTACTCGACACTGGCGCAGCTGGTATCTTTGGCTTGGGATTTCCCGTGAACAGGTGCGCGTCGTTCCCTTCGTTTTCCATCTCGTCCTTATCAGTCTTTATTTGGTCAGAAGTCTTCTTCGACACCTACGCGTCTCGTCGCCGCCGCCGTCAGGAAACCTCACGAGCCGTACACTCATGGGGACGTCGACCCTCCAACCAGGCTAGAACCACATTCCCCACCTTCGGCTTCACTCGCCCATCGTTTCCCTCCTTGTCCAATCTCCCAGAACATCTACCGCGCCAGGCATCCGCGTCGCAATGATCACCTCCTCCTATGCTACCATGGGCTCGTTTATTCCCCGTCTCATCTCACTCGCATGGTAGTCTCACAAACATGAACTATCATACATTGTCATCTGTACATAAACATTCCAAGGGCAGGTACCCCAAGCAAATAAATATTTCGTCGTCAAGTTGCATGTCGTTCGTTAACAGGCCGTCCTCGGACTGAAGTTGAACTTGAGCAACCCCTTGGTGTTATAGATCCCATATCCAGGCTCCTGCGAGTCAGAATAGATATGAGCAAACCACCCTACTCCTCCGCCATGAATCGTCTTGAAGAATGAGCACTTCGAGTCGAGGAGGGTGTAGTAGTCCTAGCGCGTTTGAGACACTAATCCGAGAAAGAAGAGGTCCAAAACGTACTGCTTCGTTCTGAACATTTGCTACTGCGAACGGGCTATTCGGCTGTACGCCCTCCGAGGTTACGGATGGCCATCCGTTCTGCGGCACGTTAATTTTATCTTGCATGACTAACGAAAATTTTACCTCGCTGAGATATATCTTCTTTCCTTCGCCGTGGCCAACGAACCTACATATCAAAGAGACCAGCTTCTGGCATGATAAACACAACGTACCAATTGAGGTCGTTCATGACATCGGGCCAAGAGTTGTTGGCTGGGAAACCGTGAGTAGTAGACTCCGAAGACCGACAGCGCGCAAATGTAGCTGTAGACGCTTGTTGCGAGAAGAAGGGCAGCATGTGGGCGTCGATGAGATCTATTGCATCCAGTATAGACTGCGCTCCGCCGCGTTCCTGTTAAATGTGTGAGAGATACGGCGTAACCATGGGGGCGGTACGATTAAACCTAATATCCGTATCTGACGTGGACTGTTCAGTACAAGAGGTATAACCCTTAGTAGATTGAAGACTCACGCCATTTCAGAAATGGTAACCGGAATGCCCAAGTCTGACAGGTTACGCTTAGCTGCAACTACTTGTGCGGCAAGAACATCCGGATCCAGGACTCCATCAAACAGCGGCTCGCTTCCAAACTGGAGCACACGCGTGACGAACTTTGCCCTCGGGTTCGAGTGAAGCGTAGCCAGAAGAGAGTCCCGGCGCCCAATCCACTCGTCTGTACCGTCAAAGCCGAACTGATCAGAAGAATCAGAGTCAGCGCGAAGTTTGAGCGGGGAAAGGCAGAGGTATACCCAGATGAGTGCATGTACGCCGAGACCCGCCTCCCAGGCGGCGGTTACTATATTATCACTGTCGAACAATTAGAACGATGTTCTAAAAGAGGAGAAACACCTGACTAGAAACCATCATTATCGCATACGCCGTACAGGCGGACGTAACGTCCTCCGAAAGTATACCGAATATCAAGGAATTCTCGTCGAAGTTGTCTCAGACTTTGGCCTGAAGGAAAATGAGCATTTTTAAACGGACACGGAGCTGTGTACTGACAAGCTGTGACCTCGTAGCTGAAACCGACAAATGCATACTCGTCGCTCATATCACACCACCATCCATCCAGGCTCACCGGTGTCGAAAACGGCATTTGAAATCCTAGAGCTGGGAAGCAGCCGCCAGCTCCTGGCGTTACTTGCGCCGGTGTAGCCCAGAGAGGCGATGGGAGCAGAGCCATCACGACGGCCAGCAAGGACAGAAACAACATCGTTTCAGGAGCTCCCTCGCGTAATCTGCTGTCTTATAAAAGGAACGGATGTAGGACAAGCCTCCGAGACTCCCTAATGAAGATCGCATGTTTTCCTTTAGAAGTAGCGGAAGTCACCATGGTTCATGGAGTTTGGTTCTTCTTCAAGTTTATGGCATGGGATCACATCCTCCTGAGGCGCATTGCACACTGAGACACGGGTTACGTGTCTAGCAGGACATCTGAGTGAATCTCCGGAAGTGCACTAGAGAGAGAACGCTGAAGAGAATGTTGCGGCAGCGACTCGGATATATGTGTTATCTAAAGGAAAAAACCATGAAGAGCGTCAGTCAGCTTCTGGACGAGTAGACATCCCTAACTATGGGCTCCATCCCAGAGGTGTACCCGATGAGTGGTCTGTCGATCAGCCAGCACGAGACTGGTCTCATGAGACAAGAAGCATGTGGCGCCTTCTCGGGAAGACAGGCCTAACGCATATGGTCCAGAGCAGGACGCACTGCTACATCGGGCTTGGAGGGGCTCGGGAAGACGTGGAATAGAGCACGTGTGAGAAATCGTGATGATGGAAGGAAGAAGACGCGACCGCATTGTTGTTGCCTATTTGTATCCTCTGAGTCTTCGTTCCATGATACCATCACCTTCCCAAGTTGCATCGTCTGATTCATGGGACCGGCACACTATTCCATAAGTATCAATTGCGGTATGACCTTTCAAAATCATACCCCAAGGACTATTAACATCTCGGACCTTGCTATCATCTTACACCTCACCTCGAAGAGCGTTAGGCTGAGAGCCGCTCAGTTCTCCAGTGCGGGAACATGTCGGCTGAAAGGATCTGATATCTGCAACTGAAGCTTCTTGGTAAGGCTGTGTGGACAGCTGGCGCGTTATCACACTAAGAAATCTCCAATAGCTGTTGACAAACGTATTTATAGTTGCTGTACAACGACAGGAACCATTTTGTAGCTGTACAGACGCGGGCTTCGTCTACAGCGGGCATCTTAGTCACGTTGTACGTTGATAGCTCTACAACCTCCAATCGTTCCACATCGACCACATTCGTCGAGGATCTTTCGCGTCCCAAATGCCTCTTGTCCTGTCAGTGTCAATGGTACGTACGCTCTGCTGGTAATATCATTTAAGCTCAGCGCTATCGGTACTGAAGTAAGTCTCAAGCCACCGATAAGAGTACCAGTCCAGTGGCGTTCGAGACTCCACAGCGAAAGGCTGATCGACGCACGGCTGTGTGTGCCTTCATTTCAGACCTACAGATCGTCGCCCTGGGCGGAGCCTGGCGAACGAGATCTGACTATATAATTAACCTTCTTGCTTTCTAGTCTTTGCTCGCTGCTATGCCCGTCCAGGTTACATTGTCTCCGCCTCCTCCTCGTGGCGCACATTGGGTAAACGAGAAACCCAACAGCTTTCGTAATCCTTGGCCGAGTTGGCGCGTAAACAACATACTCACTACAGCGAAGATGGTGCGCTTCGAGTCGCTTATTGAGGTTATTCCTCATCGTCTTACTATATACACCACCAATTCGTACGAATCTTATCCAGATGTTTCACGTAAAGTGTGCGGGAGATATTAATTTGACGTTGTTTGAGATCGATTCAACGTTCTCAGACCTCAAATACTCGAATCAAATAATGTCAACAGACCGTGAGGTCTCCACAACGTTCCTCCGCGAGCTTGACAAAACCTTCTCTCCGATGCTTGGGCAAGCAGACCTGGATGCTCGGGCGAGGACACCTGGATGCTCGGGCGAGGACACCTGGATGCTCGGGCGAGGACACCTAGATGCTCGGGCGAGGGTACCTCAATGCTTGAGCAAGGATACATCGATGCTGGAGCAAGCCCTCCTCAACACCCATCGAAGCCCATGCCGACACTCCTGGAAGCTATCCTGTACCCATCCGGATTTGGTGGCCAGAAGGACCTGATTGTGGGCCATGCTGTCGTCTTCAAGAATGTGTAGGCAAATGCAAAGCAATCAAATCATTGTGGGAGTCATATACAGATACATGATGATCATATGGATACAAATGAATAGCGTGCGCGTGTATGATTAGTGGGATAATTAGATGCGGTGTAAAGAGAGTGAGTATATGGGTAATCAAGCTTCATTGCCGAGAAGGTCATCAGCAGTTTTCGACAGGCCAGTGTATGTAGCGTTGTCGATGCCATAAATATGCCGGTCAGCCTTGAGGAAGCGCCCAAAGCAGCTGAACGCAGCAGGTGTCAGTGACTCATGTAAGAGATCGACACAAGAGAGAGGACACACCGTGAGATACGTTCCGCGTCGCCTTCCTTTTCCTCTCGCATGCGCTCAAGCTTGGCATCCACCGCCTCCCAGTACTTCTTGACATCGCATGGCTCAATGTCTTCGTTGGTGCCGCGCTTCTGAAGATAAACACTGCGCTGAGCCGAATTTTAGCTAGAGGAGATGAGATGAAAGCGTTGTAACTCACAAGAAAAGCAACGCGCGCTGCCAGAGGAAGGGAAAGGTCAATAGACACATGCTTCTTCGCAAGTTGGACGAGAGCGCTACAAAGGGCAACGATGTCCTCGCCAGAGTCGCGCTTGGGTGGAAGATTGTCGGGGTTTGGGGCATCGTCACCTGTGCTTGGAGAACCGAGAGAAGTGCCGATCTGCAGACATGGTGAGTTTAGAGCACCGGCAGAAGGAGAGAAGTCATACCTTGGTCTTGATTTGGTTGCGTCGTTGACCAAGACGGACTCGGACGCGACTCTCAATGACAGCATACTTCGCCTTGTCGTTCTTGACTTCTTTGGTCAGTCCAAGACGGGGATGGTTCTCGAGGAAGTCCTAGGAGAAAGTTAAGAGCATAGCGAGACATGAGGGAGAGTGCTGATATACCATGATCATGTTGACACCAACGTCGCTGAGGTATGCGGATATTGTAGCGGAGAGCAGAATAATGAAAATGAGTTTTTCAATCTTGTTCTACAAGAATGTCAGAGAAGTCCTAGGACGCGAACTGAGACAAGAACTTGCATTCATCTTGACGGGAATAGCAAAGGCTGCCTCAGGAGCATCGAGCTTGTCCATACGCATGTCGAGCTTGATAAGCTGAGCAGCAACCCAAAGCTGCTGCTCGATGGCGCTAAGCTGGAAGTAAATCAACGTCAATTGCGCATCGCAGCGGCGAGAGAATATACTTACTTTGGAAAACCGTTTCAAAGCTGCCTTCCACTCTTCCTTCAGCGCAAAATCTTTCGCAGTACCATCAACAAACTGGCGCATATCGAGAGCGACAACCTGGCGAGCTTGACGGCGTTCAAGAGCCGCAATACTCGGAGAGCCGGGTGGGGTGTGTGACGTGCGAGGAGATGCTGAACCTCGTCGGGCAGATCGTGGGGAGCCAGACATGCGAATACGAGCGAGTCGGGCACTATTGGGAGTGCTGGCTGGAGAACGACCTGACGAACTGTTACGAGCCGGAGTGGCGGGGGGAGAAGTAAATGGGTCGTCCGATGCATTCATTGTGGAGAAGAAACTGAGAAAATGAATGCCAAATGAAAATGAAGGTGGAGAAGTAAAAGAAAGAGGTATGCAGACCCGAGCAAATTCTTACTCTTTATGGCAACATAACGTCACATGATGATGGTCCGTGCACACTTGCTTGCCACTCTTCCTCTCGCAATCATGCCCAAAGTACGAGATGCGCTACCGGACGGTAAATAGCAATGAAAAAATCTAAATCTGTTACTGACTGTTGATGTATTATAGACTTTGAGGAGTTTCAGTCTTCAAATTCAGATGATAATCTGATCTTGTGCCGACTCTGCACAGATGCATCAAAAACAAAGATATTTACGATGGACCGGACCTCCCGACGAGGACACACGAAGACAAAGAATCATGTACGGCTGATTGAGGCTCGTGATAGAGCTCGCGCAGACGCTGATCTCCGTCTTATTAACGCGCCTCCCCCTCCTGCGAACGCGACCGCTAGCCTCGACAGTATTGACGACATGATGGACTCGGACTCGGACTTGGAATCACCTACATTTCCGCCACCCACTGTAGATATATTTTATGATAATGACAGTGATAATCCAGACTTTATGGATGCGGACGGACAACCTGCGATATTTTCAGCCGGAGCGCCTCTGAACAGCAAAATGCGCGACTTCCGTCGTCAGATGGACCAAGAATTACTGTCACTCGAGATTGACGGGCGGTCAGCACTCGGTGTTTTCGCAACGAGCTTATCGGAAATGGACGTTGATGCGGACCTCGAAGAGGATGATGGCCTGGAACGCACCAATGCTGCTTTTGCAGCACTTGGTATGTTGCTAAACTTATTCTATTCTGAATTTAATGAACTCACGCTGTATTAGGTCTCGATGATGACGGTCTTGATGACGAAGAGGAGTTGCTCGGGAGACTGGTGCGCGGGCGCAAGATTCATTCGACAATGAATGGCAGCCCCATGGTTCAAAACCTGTATGTTGAATCATTTAGCTTCTCCACTTACTGTCTGAATTGACTTCCGATAGATGTTTTTCCTCGATCTTATCGACAACTTGCCGCGACTTCGCCAATCTGACGATTCAATGAAGGTTATCATCTTTGTCCTTCGGGAGTTGGGCGTCTCACATGTACCTACGCTCTCTGCACTGCGGAAGTTCCAAGCTTCTCAGACGCAGCACGCGGGAGTGAGTCCGGCACATCATATTTCGTCTCTGGGAAACCACTTTTACGCGAATCACCCTGCCAAACTCTTTAGCCTCGATTTTGCCAATCCTCTCGTACGACGACATATGCAGTTCTATCCCGAGATCTCTAATCCCATTCGTGAATCGTGGCATGCTGAGAAGTGGCTTCGTGAAGCTGGTCCAAGCGATCTTTCTCCGATGTGGGCAGACTTCGCTGAAACTCCGAAACATCATTTCTTCATCGGAGAACTGGCTCAATTGTCCAATGGGCAGTTTGTTGTGCCGCTCAAGTGGGTTCTTGTTGCTGGTATCATGCACTTTGAGGCATATGACTTGACGTTCGATACCAGAGTGAGTACCTTGATTTCGAGTTTGTTCAATGACTAAACGAAAGCTGTCAGTCATCACAGTTCTGTCTCTCAGACCCGACAACACGTCTAGAGCGTGCATCATCACTTCACGCGAATATTCTTGATCTACACCATTCAACCGATTTCAATTGGGATCATACCGGCATTCTCGCAAGTCCACAGACGCCAGCGACTGTTCTCCACTCTTTAGCGCTGCACCCTCTTCGTGTGAAGGCAGCGGGGCGGCCAGTATTCCGTGTACGCGCTATGCCCTGGAGTGACGATGTGTCAGGAAATATCAGTAAACAATATAATGCTCACACAAACGTCTACATCCAGAATCTGAATCTCGAGCATCACAAGCTTCAGCAGGAGTTCTTTGTCCGCTTTGTATCAACATCTCCTCATGCATCCTCTTCCGAGCAATTTGCTGTGCTCCAGTCAGACTTTGATGCGGATGTTTGGCATGAAGCCTATGACTGCGAGTTGGACGAGGAAATTCTTTTCCAAATCATTCCGCACCTTCTTCCAGCAGATAATCCACAACAGGCCGAGGATTGTTCACATATTGGTGTTAAGGGCAATTTCAACTCCCGTCGGGATACCATTGGTGGAACCGATGCGGAAAAGGAAACAGAGGCAATCTACCACTCTTTATATGCTGTACGTGAACGCTATAGTATAAAGAGTGTTGGATTAAAGCCTAGAAAACGACGAAACTGGGACAAGCAGAAATGGCAGGGAACCCGTTGCAAACGCGCAAGGGCTCAGAATCGCATTGAACAGGTATTTAAGTCGAAATAGAAAGGGGTCCGTAGAAACGATCGGTAATGAAACCAAGATTGTCCAACGCGTGATCACCGAATTCCAACAAAGAGTTCACATTCTGACTGGTGATATCAAATATAGACAGGTCCCACCCGACACGTGGATGAAACGCGCCGTGTTATCGAACGCCAACTACGAACAGCGTGCCTCGGGAAGCAGGATGCTGTGGATGCGATTATCACAGAGACTGGCGTAAAGGATAAGATTGCCGGATTCTGGATTGAACAGTTGATTGACAAGTCACGTGAACTTACGAACGATCGGATCATGAATGTGGCGACTCGTGATGTTCGCCTGAACGACAAAAAGTGTACTGGTGAAGCTCGAATCGCTATTAAAAGTGAGCTTCTTGGCGTCATACAGCACGAGCTCTGGTCGTGGTTATTGCAGCAACCCGAGGAAGAGTATGAAAAACTTAATTCGACTGATCGTAAGTTGACTTGTCTTGCACTCGTCTTTGTCATTACTTACATATTTTCAGCGGCACGAGAACAGCTTCGCCCAGGGCATCATTTTAATCCACTGCTATCGACTCGTGGCCTTAATCCGCATACCGATACAACTGTCGAGATTCTACATACCTTCCTTCTTGGGGCAAAAAAGTATATCTGGCATCTCACAACATCAAAGGCATGGTCGACAAAGGAGGACGAACTCTTCGCTGCACGATGCCAGAGCGCTTCCCTTGATGGATTAACAACAAACCCACCCCGCGCCCGATATCTCATGAAGTACAAGAACTCGCTTATCGGAAAGCATTTCAAGATTATTCAGCAGCTTGCCGTTTTCCAGCTTTATGATCTTTGTGCTTCGGAGAATATTTTCCGTCTCTGGAAGGCCTCGGGAACCTTGGGAGCACTGCTGTGGCTACCTGAATATTGGGACTTGGACGAGTTTCTTGTATGTTTGCCGCTATTTTGCGTATTATCATTAATCAAGCTATCTGTTAGGCCGATCTTCAAGTCGCAATTGATAATTATCTCGACATTTGGGCTGAAATTGATCCTACTCGAATCATCACCAAGACGAAGCTCCACATCCTGACCTACCTGGTATCTGATATCCGGCGCTTTGGCCCAAGTATCCTTTACTCAACAGAAGTCTATGAATGCTGGAATGCCATCTTTCGAGGGTGTAGCATTCTCTCGAATCATCTCGCTCCGAGTCGGGATATTGCTGTCACTCTCAGTGATATGGAGCGTTTCAAACATCAAGTGAGTGGCGGATATTGGAAGAATGCAGAGGGGAAATGGATCCGTGCTGGTGCTGCAGTGCGAAACTTTCTTGTTACGAACTCGGAGTTACAGCGACGGCTTGGGTGGGTCGACATACAACGTATCAAGGCTGGTACTGTCAAGCCAATGCCGGTGAAGAAGCGCGCTGCCTCTCCTTGGACCACATTACCTCTTCCATCAACATACGATGGTGTCGTTCCGGCAAAGGCTGTCCCTACTGAGGCCCGGAAATGGATACAATGCAAGCATGCTATCTCACAGTCTCGTGAACCCTGCATGGCGGGGTCATGATCTTCTTCACTGACGGTGAGGTATGTCCCGTTTCGTGACGCCTAGATTTTCCTGCCAGCTCACGAACGTGTCATCCAGATAACCAAATGTGGCCGAGTATTCAGTATTATCGCCCAGTCCGAAACTTCTGCGGCAAATTCACCCATCCGTAATGCTCTCGTTGTACTTGAGCTCTTCTCTATTCTCAACGACAAGGACGACTTCTTTGAGATGCCAGTCATGCTCGATGCGAGGAAGTGCATGTTTATTGATCCAAAGGTATGCTGATTGATTCTGAGTTTTGACACTGTAACTGACACTCCAAGAAGACTATCCTTTTCAAGTTCAATGCTCAGCATGACTGCCGGACTGCTCATTGTACCATCACATCCGATGATCAGTTCATGCAACAGGAACGTCACGAAACAGGTATTCGCCTTCAGAGTGTCAAACACACGGCTTTACAGCGGTTCCTAATCAATACCCACTCACTCCATAATGGTCATCTCCTTCGTCGCGCCCTTCCACGTAACTTGACACAACCAATGCCTAATCGAACTCCAGCCGAACGTGTCGACTTTCATAAGGCCATTTCAGCAGCCCTCCAAGTATCGGGTCCAGCGCGTCGTGCAGATATTCAGGCCCGAGCCCAGGAGACGCGTCAACGCAATAAAGATGCTCAGTCAGCAACAGGCTCTCGCGGTCGTGGCCGTGGGCAAGGACAAGGTCAAGAACAAGGTCAAGGTCGGGGTCGGAGTCGGGGTCGGGGTCGGGGCCGTGGTCGGGGCCGTGGGGGTGGACATGGGCGTGGTGGTAGGCGTGGGGGACGTGGAGCCGCCATCAGTGATTCAGAGATGGATGATGACTTTGAGATAGAACTGGGCAGTGGGGCGGAAAGCGATAGTATGGACATTCCCTAAATCGGTCTTTCGTTGGATCAGGTAGCATCCTTCTGATTGCTAAGCAAAACCGCGATTGCAGAAAACGCGGAAATGCTGAGCAATCTCAAGTCTCGTGGTACAGAGAGCATGGTCCATCACGGGGTGGCCACATGTGGGTGCCTGTACGATGACCATGTATTAATGTTCAAGTAGATGTACAAGAAATATCATATACAATGTCTACAAAGTGTCTGTAGGAACGTTGCCCCCCCAACGGTATGACAATATTTCTCTAGATGTCTACCGAACGTTGGGTTTGAGCTCTCGCAACGTCGATCTTTGATCTTCTGCCACGATCAGGATGTTTTGGTGGTGTATACAGGGACTCGATCTCGCGACACAGACTCCTGTAGGCAAGCCAGAGCTCGGTCCGCCTATCATAAAAGGAGTAGGGTTCAGTCAGGGTACCATAAAGGCGACTTGGCTTGGTCATGCTTGTTTCCTTGTTGAACTTCCAAACAGTGGGGGTAGAATACTCTTCGATCCAGTCTTTAGTGAACGCTGTTCCCCAAGCCCATTGTGTGGACCTAAACGATTCACGGGTTCGTATAGTTTATCTTTATTCCACAGCGGATATCTGCTGAATGGCCGCAGCACCGCCGTGTGCTGTACACGATATTCCTGACGTTGATGCGATTGTCATCTCGGTATGCGATTTCAAACTATGCGAAAATACACCCCCCCCCTCGCTAACTCGAAACCTAGCATGATCACTACGACCAGTAAGTGCTTCGTTGGAGAGTAAAACACATGGACGTCTAATTACGCAGTCTTGCCATGACAACAATGGCAGCATTATCTGGTGGCAGTCGGGCGGCCTTCGCGGTGATAACTTCGAGTTCGAACTCACCTGCACACCCGCTCAACACATGTCTGGGCGTGCCGTCCTTGACAGGTACAAAAGCCTATGGTGTAGCTGGGTCATTTCTGCATGAAGTCGTAACAGCTCAGCCACCGTTTTCTTCGCCGGTGACACGGCTTATCGTTCTGTTCATCTCGGAGAGGACGAAGACAGCATGCCCACTTGTCCGGCGTTTCGTGAGATCGGAGAGCGGTTCAAGGATATTGACCTTGCTCTCCTGCCTATTGGTGCATACGAGCCAAGGTGGTTCATGTCCACTGTTCATTGTGCGCCACAGGACAGCGTGTGTATCTTCAAAGATCTAAGAGCGAAGAGGGCTCTTGGCATGCACTGGGGGTAAGTCATTTCAATTCCATGTCGTTGCGGCACTGATAAAATGTTTGGGCAGGACGTGGGTTCTGACGATGGAAGAGCTGAGCGAGCCGCCTAATCGGTTGAAAGAGATGTGTCACAAGATGGGGGTCGCTGAAGGACTGTTTGTGGTCTGCGCTATTGGAGAGACACGAGCGTTTGCTACTACAAGATTCGTATGAAGCACGATTTATTTGATATTCACCATATGGGACGAACGACGCCGTAGAATTTCTTGATATGGTGCGCCACCGGATCAAAAAATTACTGATGACGTCTGCCGGCGGCATCAACTTGCTTAAACTGAAACGTTGAACACGACTCCGCCAGCGTTTTCGTGGCCAAGCGATAATGCTGCCTCAGCTTCCTATCGAACTCTTTCGTTTAATACTTTCCTCTCCATCCCTTCGCGGGCGCAATCTGTATGATCTGCGCCTCGTGAGTACCATGTTTTTGAACATGGTCACCCCAAATGCATTTCGTTCTATGTACTGCCCTGTATCAGAGGACAAGATTTCGTCCTTTATGGAGTTCTTGGAGAATACGCTGGATGCTAGGAAGTATCTGCGTTGTATTACCCTCGATGGGAAGGATGGCGGGGATGTATGGACTCTGGGTCGGTGTTGTTTGCCTTCAATGCAGCATGCTAACTTGCGCTACAGGTATCAGGACATAGGATGTTCCGTGAACAGACCTGATTGGGTCCCAATCTACACTCGCCGTACTAAACGAACTGTAATACCATAGATCCTAAAGTCTACCCAGTCGGTATACAATTTCATAGCACTCTATGGTGACGTAGTAGGGAGAAGAAAAAGTAATTGTATATTCTGAGGGCATTGCAGTCCTCGTATTTATACTACAGGTCGTACTATTCTATTGGTTACCGGAATAAATTGTTTCCTCATCTGCTGAGTGAGCAGAAGAGCGAGCGTTCCAAATACGCGTGGACGCGCGCGTCGAAGCTTCCGGAAGATGCCGGCTTGGGCCATGCGTCGTGCACAGCCACGACTGCTCCTTCAACACTCCCCCTCAAGCCGGCATCAACCCATGCTGGAACCCGCACATCGGGCTATTCTCGTAGCAAGACGACCTGCGTCGCCCTTTCCGTCATCAGTCTCCACGACGCACATCTCTCTCGTTCTTGTAAGTGATACTTACCAGTTCGCAAAGCCAACCGCGACACAAGTTACAGCAATATGTGTCAGTCCTCCTGCGTAAAATGATATGGCCGGTATTTAGTAACAAAAGATTTATTAACACACATTACATTTTCTTCATTTAGACACAGGCTTGGGGAACTTTTGTAAAGTGACGCACGTCCCGAGAGGAAGAGGCATTCCGACACAGGTCTGCGTCGGCGTCAAGTAATTGGCGTAGGTAGTAGATGGGCCGTCCTATTGTCGTCTTGGTCGGATCCGGAAGCCGTGTTCCGACCATTTTCCATACATGGTAAGCCCGCCTCGCCGTGCGGTGTGCCTCCAAACAGAAGGCTCGAAGTCGCGATGACATCCTGACTGAAGGTAAGGTGTATCGGATGACTGAGTTAAAGCCCGGATGCTGAAACCGGAGGAAGTTTTTAGTGGGATCTAAAACCCTACTATGTGTGGCGTGCAGTACAGTATTGATCATGAAGAGACGGGCCGCCACAGAGCACATAACCAATCAACTACTCGCATAGTAACATCCCGCCATCACACTCTGGGTCACGAAACAGCTATGGGGATGGGACTCGGGAGCCTGCTCAGTAAGCCTGATGGATCATGTCAAGTGTGGCGTCGAGCGGGTGAAGAGACTCAGGACTCGGGAGGGAGACCGGCAGTCACTGGATTACGGCCGGCTCAGATAGCGTGACATCTCGAAAGATGTAAGTGCATACCCTGGCAACCTCCGTTGAAACCTACAAGTAATCTAGGACCTGTGTCAAACTTTGGACATCAATATGAACCTGTGTCGGAATCCGGAAGCCCAAAGTGACCTGTGTCGAATACCGATGAAAATCACGAACCTACGTATTTTTGAAGAGGAATTTGGCTCCACCATAGCCCATATCACTCAAAATTTAGTACCGTGTGTATGAAATCACATCAAAATCATTTTTGTTACTAAATACCCACCATAAAATGATCAGATTTGATGGATTTCTGGCCATTCCGAACCCCTTGGGAATGCCCTCGGGGGGCTCGTACTCACTACGGTGAGACCCTCGGTACGTCAAGTTGTTCTTCTGGCTTTCGATATAGCAAAACTCACCTTTGTTTCAGGCGCACTTCTTCTCGGCGCTTTCTTCATGTATTTGCTCCTCGGACTCTTGATCAGCCAGATGTATTCCTACTATCGCACTTTTCCCGAGGATTGGATGGGTCTCATGCTTCTTGTGAGTGTTGCCGCACTACACGTTCAATCAGCTCTTGACTTCCCTCCTACTTAGGTCAGCGGGATGTTGTGCGCTTTTATCGTCCTGGGTACCACGTGCCGTCCGCTAATCGTATTGGTGCAGCGTGTCGGAGATTGTGCACGCCATATGTGTTACCCACTCGCTCTACGTCCTTACAATAACGAAACACGATAATCCGGCGGCCGTGGCTTATCCCCCGAGGACGCTTACATCAAACTTATCTCGGCGTGAGGTTCCTCGGTAAGCATTCTCGTGTCGTCCGACGCGAGTTACCGCAGAGATCATGATGATCCTCAGCTGTACTGTTCTATACCCACCGCATCTGGAGGCTCACCAGGAATAAAGTTTTTGCATGTGTGGCGGTCGATGTCGTCGCACTCAGTCTCGGATTAGCCTCCTGCCTATACGCCATTCAAAGAGTATAGCCAATACTGTAGTGTTACGACCCGATGTTCACATAACACGTAACATCGGGCCGTGAACTGAACCAATATACACACCATAACGCGTAACACAGCAAAATTTGCATGTCGGGAAGCTCAAAATAGAAATTTCAGGCGCGGCGGCTGACGCCGCTGCTCCTTTTATAGTAATTGCACCCTGAATGAACTAACAACTTGTTAGTTCACGATCGTAACGCGTAACACCCTGTGAACATCGGGTCGTAAGACTACAGTATCATGAATACACATTGTTGGCTTTGATACCAGCCACGCTTGGGGTAGCCTTAACGTTCGATGTCGTATCCTCAGTGACGCTTGTCTGGTGGTGTGCATCTAGGAGAGAGTGTGGAACAAAATCCACCCTATGCACTATGAACAACTAGTTATTACCCTCTAACTAGTGGGGGTCATAACTAGTTGTTCGCTCTAAACTAGAGGTTGCAATAACTAGTTGTTTTCCACCCCAGGTGCGTCCTGGCAGCTAGCTGGCACTGCCTGGCAGGTCCTGGCATGGCATGGCATCCCGGCATGATACAGATGACATGAGAACAGTCACATGACCAAAAAAGCGGAGGAGCTAGGGCTCTGCCCAGCTAGGTGGGATGACATCACTGTGGGGATCATCAGGGACTACAGATCAGATATTGATGGATCTGGGGGATGTTCCTGGGATTGATGGATTGATGGATGGGGTCCAGGATGGGTGGGGTAGGCTCTATTAGGGCGCATTTTTGATCAGGTGATCACTGGGCAGGATGGGGTGAGCAATAATGAATGCTGCTATTGGGGATGGCTGTAGGGTGGGTGATGACTTGGTTTATGTTTTTTTAGGCTGGGAATTCAGTGGTGTAAACAGTTTTTTAATAGCTTCAATAGTTAAGGAGATATTAAGGGATCTATATGTATTAGAAGCGTGGCGCAAAAATAGCAGTTTTTATACTCATGCCTATGGCCTGTACCTTGGGGGTCCTTTAGAGGTACCATAGATCGATGTCTGACGCAATTCCTAGGTCATTCCATTCATGGGTTCAAGAGATATACCAGGTCGACTAAATCAGGCTTCTTGGGGGTATAGCATTGGATCCTATAATCCTGGGGACCTAGGACTTTGATACTTCGTTTATACTAGTAGTAGACCTCTATTGGCAGTGTGGACAGGCCACTCAGCCCACTAGCCCATCTATAGATAGGTCCCCAGTGCTGTATTAGCCATTTTCGCTTTTTTGCTTATTTAATATATAGCAGGTGGTCTAAATTGGGGCCAGCCACCTTCAGACACTCATTTATTACTATTCTACAAAAGGAACTATGTTATTTGGGTGAGAGGCCAGTGCTTTAGCCCTCAGTCTTCCTCCTCAGCGGAGTTTTGATCAAAATTCCCACGCTCTAGGCACAGGATCGTCCACTCAATTTCTCGTGTCCTACACATGCTACTGACCTCATTTCTTTTGTAGGACGTGTATATATGTTATATAGATCATATCCAGATGTCAGACCAGTAATTTAATGAGGTGATTAGGTCAGGAAGTCGTTCACAGCTGGTTAAACAGCCTGAACCACCTTCAGACAGTGATACCTTTTGTTCTATTGTGAAGAGAGGTCTAAAAACTGTTCAGTCATGCATTTATATTATATTGGATGAAGTTATGGCTGTCTCCCATATGTTGTAGGTGAAAGGTAAGAAAGTGAAAATGCGCAGTACTGTACCGTTTCGACCGTAAGTTCGCGGCATGTGACGCGTTATGCTGCGAACTTACAGGAACTAAGTTCGTGCCCAGGCGCGGAGCCCCGAATTGCCTTATTCGGCCATCCCGCCATAGGCGGGAGCGAAATTTTTGCCATTTTGGGCGATCTGTCCCTAGATTTAAGGTGCGTGATGCGTTATCATTTAAGCTAAGTTCAGTTCTAGGCCCCGCGTGACGCGTTATGCGAACATGCGGTCGAAACAGTACAGTAGCCTAAGGCCCTGTTCGGTAACGTCGAAAATATTTTCGACGTCTCGAATCCAAACGTGGAATCGACGTTTTGTCGAGAATCACTCTCGGCACAATTGTGGCCGAATTCCGGTACCTTATGTGACTATGGGTGACCCAAGCGCCATGCAGGTTGTCTTGACGCGTTTTGACTACAACCCACTTCGGGCCACTTGCTGAGGCGGAGAAGCGCAAGACGGCGAAGGCGATACAGCATTTCGACGGTCCTTATGGAGGTTTTGGCAGGGGCAGGAACTGAGAGGGCATGCAAGCGTTACATTAACGTAACACTTTCGGATCTATCCGGATGTCGGCCCAATTGGCCGTGATTGTCATTTTCGAGGTTTTGTCGATTCTACGTTTGCTTTCGACACGTCGAAAATATTCTCGACGTTACCGAACAGGGCCTAACTCTTGCATAACTGCTTTCAATGGCTGAACAGGTCATAGCATTCAAGTATTACCTGGATGACAGATGAGATACCTTTTATATCACTTCAATAACAATATCCAACTCGCATTCCATGCCTTCTTTGAATAATAGAAGAGTATTGTTCATTTTAGTAGTGGCAAAATGGCAGTACAGATCTATGGACGACTTCCTGACCTGATCACCTCAATACATTACTGGTCTGACATCTGGATATGATCTATATAACATATATACACGTCCTACAAAAGAAATGAGGTCAGTAGCATGTGTAGGACACGAGGAATTGAGTGGACGATCCTCTGCCTAGAGCGTGGGAATTTTGATCAAAACTCCGGTGGGGAGGAAGACTGAGAGCTAAAGCACTGGCCTCTTACCCAAATGACATGGTTCCTTTTGTAGAATAGTCATAATTGAGTGTCTGAAGGTGGCTGAGCCCAATTTAGACCACCTGCTATATATTAAATAAGCAAAAAAGCGAAAATGGCTAATACAGCACTGGGGACCTATCTATAGATGGGCTAGTGGGCTGAGTGGCCTGTCCACACTGCCAATAGAGGTCTACTACTAGTATAAACGAAGTATCAAAGTCCTAGGTCCCCAGGATTATAGGATCCAATGCTATACCCCCAAGAAGCCTGATTTAGTCGACCTGGTATATCTCTTGAACCCATGGATGGAATGACCTAGGAATTGCGTCAGACATCGATCTATGGTACCTCTAAAGGACCCCCAAGGTACAGACCATAGGCATGAGTATAAAAACTGCTATTTTTGCGCCACGCTTCTAATACATATAGATCCCTTAATATCTCCTTAACTATTGAAGCTATTAAAAAACTGTTTACACCACTGAATTCCCAGCCTAAAAAAACATAAACCAAGTCATCACCCACCCTACAGCCATCCCCAATAGCAGCATTCATTATTGCTCACCCCATCCTGCCCAGTGATCACCTGATCAAAAATGCGCCCTAATAGAGCCTACCCCACCCATCCTGGACCCCATCCATCAATCCATCAATCCCAGGAACATCCCCCAGATCCATCAATATCTGATCTGTAGTCCCTGATGATCCCCACAGTGATGTCATCCCACCTAGCTGGGCAGAGCCCTAGCTCCTCCGCTTTTTTGGTCATGTGACTGTTCTCATGTCATCTGTATCATGCCGGGATGCCATGCCATGCCAGGACCTGCCAGGCAGTGCCAGCTAGCTGCCAGGACGCACTTGGGGTGGAAAACAACTAGTTATTGTAACCTCTAGTTTAGAGCGAACAACTAGTTATGACCCCCACTAGTTAGAGGGTAATAACTAGTTGTTCATAGTGCATAGGGTGCAAAATCGTATGTTGGCTTGTCTTGCCCATCATCCAGCATGCTAAGCTTTCTTTAGTACCCAAATCAACGTAACACAAAAGATCTTAGCATACCTGCACTGGTCGGCGTGCGCCGCTATTCGCATCATTCGGGAAGGCGTACAGATCCTAGACAATGTGATCAGCCGAGCACTAAACAACGACAACACGATTGAACTCACCGAACGTCGGCTCCTCCTCGTTGTCTGAGGTTTCGAGGGTAGGCGGCGGCTCCGACAAGCGCGAATTGCGAGTCGCTCTACTAGGCGGCTATGTCACACCACCATGCAGTTGTCGTCCGCGAGTCGGTCATCACATATGTCGGGTTCCTGGATGGGGTGTAAGATTACGCGCCGTGACCCATGAACAGCTAACATAGCGAGTTGGCTGTGGCGAAATTGTCCCCTAGAGCCTGTGCGTGAGGCACGTTATGCTTCAAGGAGAGGAAACGCGCCTCCACTGGCGACAACAGAGTTACAGCAGGAATGACCAGGCTCAGAGCTTGTTTTCCGACAGTGTGGGGCGGTCGTCGTCATATCGCGGGATAGGGCTGGAAGGGAGGAAAGATTAACTGCAAAGGTGATGTGAGCGCTAGTTCGTGTGAGGAAATAGCGAGAAAGGCGTATGGAGGAGACAGGGGCGCACAGAATGTGCAGGTTGGCTTGACGAGGGGACGCACCTGGCCGTCTTCTGGAGGAGAACATGTGCTCTCCCTGTTGCTGGCCGCGCCTGGTCGTAGTCGTTGCTCATCGTGGTTGTAGTCACTGGTCAGGTCGTGGGTCACACACTAACGGACGTCTGGTGCCAATGTTGGGAAGATTTGACTCGTTGAAGAACGTGTGCGATGCAGTGTGTGGCAGGCGTCCGTTGGGAAGAGGCTGGAAGGATGAGGTGAGCGCAAGGGCGTGCAACCGAGGAAAGTGAAACGACGAGGCGTGGGCACAGAAAACGAAGACGCACCAAGTTGCTATCTTCTATGGTGGCGAAAATGCTCTTCACCAAGGGTCATCGCTGTTACCAGTCGCCAGCTACGCAAAGTCATCAGCCTGTTTGTGGTCGGGGCGCGCTCTAGTTGTGGACAGGTCATAGTGAGAAGGACAGAAGTGTTGAACCATGTTTGACCATGGTTCGTTTTGATGCAGCTCGGTCATCGGTCCATCGGTCCGTGTCGGAGTTTCAAATGAACTTGGCAATTTTGCGTTTTGACCGCCTTGTTCTTTTCCTTCATTGACGCCGACCTGGCGACTGCCTCCACATTAATGATCTGGTCTGCAACTCTATTGACGAAGAGACACTGTAGAGGCTTTATGAGGTGTAAACAATATTTGACTTTTTCCCTACCATGAAAACTCCCTGATTCCGACTTATTTTGCTGAATAAAGAGTCAAAAGCCCGATTAGCAAGTTTTAGCGGGAAATGAGAGGAATTTGTGATTGGGGTTTTTCCTGATGTAGGGTACCCGCAATTTTTGCCCGCGGGTCTGCAAGGGTGGCAGGTATACCCGCTACCCGAGGACCCGCACACTCTACGGCCCATTTATCAACTCAAAACCATTCATAGGACTATGTACATACATAAGAGTAAGGTAGCATGTGTCCAAATGTACGTAGAATGTAAAAAAATCGATCTAATGGTGCTCGATGTAGTGTAAAGTGTCCAAGGTTCAATTCACTGCGTCGTATCCATCCGGCATCAGAATATCACCGTCTTCGTCACCCTCCTCCTCTGGCACAACCTGTAGGGCTGTGACAGCCTCGACATCTCGAGGATCGATGAAGTCAAGACGGCTCCAAGAGCCGAGGCAGATCAACGCGCGAGCGGATTGAGCAGAGAGACGGTTGCGAATATGAGTGATAAGGATACGGCCTCGACTGAACAATCGTTCAGTCTCAACGGATGTTGCTAAAGAGAGGCGATATCAACATCAGTTAATCATTAGCAGTATAGGAAACTCACGAGGGATCGACAGGTAGTCGCGCGCCATACGCGAAAGGACGGGATACTTGTCTTCGCGCTCGTACCACCACGCGATGGGATTCTTGATGTTTTGACGAGGTTCCTCGAGGTAGCGTGCCAGCTCACTTTGAGGAGCGATCACCTCAGAAGCAAGGTAGTCGTCCTCGTCGAAGATGTTCATTGAGGTAGAGGTAGACGCCGCAGGCTAAAGTCTGCATTCAGTCAAATATTAAGAAATCCAACGATGACATACCTGCGAATGGTGCGCGTGCACACCGCTAGACGCATTTACATTTCCAAACTTGCGTACATACTCCTCGAAAGCATTCTCAACGAGCAATTTGGCGTCCTCCTTCCACTCCGGCAGCCAATCTTGATCATCGAAGTACCCCATTTTGTACCGCGGGTGAAGAACTAAACAAAAAATATCAGTGAGATATTGTGCCGGAGGAGTAGAACCTACCAATAGCAATGCGATAGAGGTTTGAATCGTCCGTTAAAGTGTAGTACCGGTTCAACGTCCTTTTGGCAACAAGCAGCGCAGCCTTGATAGGCGCAGAGAGCTGGATGTCTCCAGAG
Source organism: Hymenopellis raphanipes (assembly GCA_036872995.1). Lineage (NCBI taxonomy): Eukaryota > Fungi > Basidiomycota > Agaricomycetes > Agaricales > Physalacriaceae > Hymenopellis > Hymenopellis raphanipes. The sequence continues at coordinate 189,749 of JAYMDG010000026.1, forward strand.
CGTCGTTTGATGACGGCAGTAGCGAGCATCGCATCCAACTTGTCCATGGCGGGAATGACAGTAGCCAAGGTCGCGTCGGCTCGAGAAAAGAATGTAGTCGCATCTTTGAATGCCTACGATTGTGGTTGTCAGAGCTATACAAAAAATATCTAACAAAGGCATACCGCAAGAACATCTCTAAGCTGCTCTAGAGTCGACCACTCCTGCGCTGACAGTTGGAACGCAGTGAGCTCCAGCGCCTCGATAGTTATGTCGCGAATGGCACGCCTGTACTGTACGGCGACGTTGAGCATGTCATAGGTCGAATTCCAACGAGTTGAGACGTCGCGAGGTAAAATCTTTTGAGGTAGACGGTTCTCGGCGACGGTCTCTTTCCAACGAGGAAGCAGAATCGTTGAGGAGTGGATGATTTTGAAGGAGATTTTACAGATCTAAGAAGTAAGTCAGTACGTACATAACTGAATAGAGCCGATGACAGCGCGAGAATAAGAACACACCTTTCGTAAGGCCATGTGAACGTCCTTTACGTCTTCAAGGAACTTGGCTTTCTCCTCCTCGGACATCGTGGTGAACGCGTCAAACATATCATCGGGGTCGTCACGCTCTGAGTTGCCCAGTTCCACTTTGTGCAACTGTGTCAGAAGGTCCTCGAGTCGGATTGTCTCCTCCGTGTCTTGTTCCTGGCCTCGCGTATCACGCTCGTTGGCGCCGTCGTCTTCATCGTCATCATCATCATCATCCTCATCCTCGTCATCGTCGTTTGCTTTAGCCTTGCCTTTCCCTTTGGATCCTTTCTTCTTCTTCTTCTTCTTTGGCGGATCGAACGAGTGGAGGAGACTGCGTGCGATGAGGTTAATGACATGAGCGAAGCACCGTGTCCGGTTTTTTGACCCTCCAAAACCAGGCAAAATTTTGCCGAGTCGGTCCGTCATAACGTCGTTGGGGCTGGCGTTGTCGCAGGTGATGCTGAGTAGCTTTGAATCCGATATGAGCTGACAAGTTCATAGGTTCCAGGAAAATGGCGAACATACCTGCTCGTCAAGACCAAATTCTTCAAGGACGGTTTTCGTGAGCTGGGCTAAGGCTTCGCCACTGTGGGACTAAATCCACATGTCAGCGAAGGTGAGCGAGTAATTCTTTCAGCGTACCTTAGGCAACTCGCGAAAGTCTAGGACAGCTGTAACAATCTTTCCATCCTCTTCCCATTGGGCATTGTATCCGATGAACACTTTCTTATTCGGTGACGTCCATCCATCGGTGATGATATGGATTCGACTCTTGATGTTCTAGGAGGGAACGGTGAGTGTCGATTAACATTTAATAATGCGGAAGAACTTACTCTGAACTTCTTAGCCATACGTCGACGAGTTTTTGCAAACAAAAGCTTCGTGTCGCGAGAGACTGTTGTCGGGGACGGAATATATGTGGCGGGACGACCGGTCTTCATCAGCTTTTGGAAGCAGCGGTCCTTGACGATCTTGAACGGACGATAATTTTCCGCACACCAACGCGCACATTCGGCACTGAGAATTGGTGAGTACAGATCTCGGCGAAGGCGGTTATCATGACTTACCGTGTTTCTGCCTTCGATAGTGGCATGGCCGAGTATATGACCTTACCGGCTTTCTTGAGCCCAGTAATCATTTTCGTGAGTAGTCCTTGGCGTTTTCCGCCCGTCTTCTCAACGAGGTCTCGGGTACCTTCCAGATCGTTGGAGTCCATTGCCGCCTTGACAGCTTCCGGACCAAAGCATTTCTCGGCGTGTACGCGAAGTGCCTTGCCTGATGATTTGTCCTTCGTGGTGAGATTACGAGTGACGACATACCCGCACGCAGCGCAGGTGAAGGCTTCGTGCTCAACATCCTTCGCGGTGGTGCTGTCTTTCCGAATAATCTTGACTTCGGGCAGAAAGAATCCATACAGGGCAGAACGTCGTGTGGTGGGTTTCTTTTTCATTAGACCTATTCACTGATGAGAACTGTATCCCCCGATAGGTGCAAAAATATACCTTCATTATCGCTGGGTTCATCGGCCATATTGGCGGCTTTCGGACCAGGAGGAGCATCAGTATCAGCACCAGTAGCCTTGGATTTCTTCCCTCGGCGAGTTTGCGAAGAGCGCGGCTTTCCGCCCTTTTTGGCTTTGGGCTTCGGCTTCGCTGGCTGGGGATCAGAGTCGGACAAGGATGCTGGTGAGTCTTGGCGTGTCGCTGAACAAGCGTTAATAATCCTGGAGCTAACCGAATAATAGATCACATACATTTTGGGACGCGACCACTTCTGCGCGGACTTTGCTGCCTCGGGGGTGACTTCGAGGGTGAGCGTCTGGAGCCGGCAGTCTTCTGGACAGGGGCAGGAATACCGCGGCGGCCACGACGAGGCTGTTCGTCCTCCGACTCGGACTCTTCAAGAATTTGGACAGAGTCAGACCTAACCGAGCCCTCTGGAGATCCCATGGAGAAGTCGCTGGATACGCGAGATGTGCCAGCCGGAATATCGTCCTCTTCGGTCTCCACAACGCTGCGCGGCGCTGATGAGGCGGAGGAAAACGAGAGACGGGAAGAGGGACGCCGACCGGCGAGAATGTCATTGAGAGTCCAGTGGGCCTCGGCCTCATCGAAATGGAAGGAATCTGGTAAAGCAGTCAGGATATTCAGTAAGTACTGTGTTTCGACATACCAGCATTCGACGAGACTGATCTCAGGCTAGCGATATCGTCGAGGGAGGAAGAAGCACGAGTAGAAGACCGGTAACGAGGGGATAAGGACCGAAGAGGAGATTTGAGAAAAGAAACGGTACATTTGACCCCTGTGGTAAGTTTTTGCTTAACTGACCCCAATTTGGCCAGCTTGGACGACTTGGAGGGGTTAGGAGAGGTCGAAGCACCTCGCTTACGCGGCGGGTCATCGTCCGACTCCATAGAAACTCGATGGGGTGGATATCAGGTACTCACGGGGGGTTAAAGAGGTGGATGGATGTGGATGTCGTTGACTCGTTCAAAGTTGATTCGATTGCTTAGCCAAGCCAGTAAAACAGTCACAAATACAATTTGGTTCCATGGATGCTAACTGTATATCGAGAACTAGATAGTACGAGCCGCCACAGCGGCCACGGGTAAGACAGGTCAGCGGGTAAGGACCGGGTTGCCGGCACATGACCCGATACCCTAACCCGAAGCACCCGTGCCCGTACCCGGACCGGGTGACCCGAACCCGTGCATCTCACTATCGATAATGAATGTAAAGTTGTCCAGAGGGCGTGCTCCAGAATTCTAATGGTCCCACGAGTTGTATCCGATCAAATCGTCGATATTCAGGTCAAAAATCAGAGGACGGACACGATGCTGAGGGGAAGAAGATGCGTCGTGAAAGCAGACATCACATGCATGGCTACCTTTCCCTTCTGGTCAACAACGCCATCGGGGACGGGACACACGAGAAGCCAGAGTCGCTCAAGTGGTCGAGAACCGGGTTTAGAAACAGAGGCAAGTCGTCATTAATCCAGTAGGGCTGACATAGGGACCCACAGACATCATCGAGCATCAAGAGGAACCGAGTCTCCATTAGGCGAAGGGTCGAGTTAATGAGGCGCGAGAGGAACAACGTGATGGGGAGAGCACTCGATCACTTATATCCAAATCGGGCCACTAGACGTGTTACTTCCTCCCATCACATGCGCTTCATTTGAAACTGAGCCTTGACCGATACGACGTGTCTACGCCTTCGGCGCGCGAAAACCAAGAAGTACTCTGCTTCATTTTAACTTGAGGACGCGATGAACGGATCCTGGTTAAGTAGAGCAGCGTGGACAGCCTCGCTGGCCAGGCTTGGATCCCAGGCAAAAAGTGCGTTTTCACATTCTTTATTTTATATTTTTTGAAGCTCCGTTTACTCCAGATACGCACCAAATGTTTCTCGTAAAACAGTTAGTTTATGTTTCTTCAGACTTGTGCATTTAGCTGAAGGCACCCAATTCAGACTGGTGGCGATGGCTTCGCCACCGTGATTCTGTATCATTCAACATGGTGCGTTGCCATGGTAACGGACTCTTGTGGTAAGCAGCGTCGGCTGTCCTCACCGGACCAGCTTTTGGTCCAGGTAAAAAGGTGAGCATTTTGATTTCTTTTGATCTTTATGCTCTCACCCCCTTTCAGAAGATGTGATCTATTCGCCCACGAGATACAGTATGTTTTCGCGTTTGATTTGTATATTGTGACCTTTATAGCTTTCCTTGAGATGACGCGAGAGGCGGCTTTGCCGCCTCTCTTAGAGAACTTCACCAATAACGAGTACAGCAACGTTTAAGGAACACGCCATTTTGTGCAGCCTCCGGCATGATTTGGCCTCGTCGGCTGGGCTTTTTTTTTTCTGGCAAAACGGTGTGAACATTCGGTTTAAATATCTCGTTACATTCTGACTAGGTTTCGTTAGTTCGTTACCGTCATATTTTTAAAGCATCTGCTTCCAACGGAGAATATGCGCTGTCGACGGCGATCTGAATCTGGTGGGATTCGGATTTATGGATGGATTAGGATGGGTGTGGAGGTGTCCAGGTATACATTTTTGCTCATTCTGGATTCCAGTGCTAATGCCTTTGGCTAGGCCTAAGATAGTCTGTTCAACGCGATACAAAGTGGCTATTTCAGCGCCTCGATTAACCCGCCAGCTTTTCTCTGCTGAGATGTTTCGCGAGCGGATGCCACACTTCGACTGCAGTCAGGAATCTCCTCAGTATGTGTCCCTACTTACAGTGGTAATAAAAGATACAGAATAATAACGCGACGTTCGCTGATATCTAACGAGCTTCTTGGAGCTCATTGTTTACTATAGCCATAACCGACGACTCTAGTGTCTGGGTAAGCGTCGGTCAATCAAGGATCCTGCGGTAGCGGAAGTGTAGTCAACAGCTGCAGAGCCTTCGGGGTAGTTTATGCCTCAACCAAGGCACCGTTTCAGAAAGACTCGAGCTGAAGACACCCGCGAGTAGAAAGTACTGCCAAGCTTGCCGCGGCCTCTTGCCAGAAGTCGGAGTGTAGTCTCTCCTAGCCAGCCAACGATACATATGACGGCTGCGCGAGTATATGTATGTAGTCTGTTGTTGATCGCGGGGGCCTTGTATGGGATCCCGGTTGATTATGTACACCTGCCTCATTTAGTAGCATATTCCCACCACCTAATACGCCGGCATTTTGCATTCTGCTCCCACCAGGCTCCCACCGCGCTCTCATTACCAACATATCATCTGCGAGCACAACGCAAGCGAGGGCCTGTGGAACTCGAATTTTCTTCTACTGCTTTTGTGAATCATTCCTCTCGGATTTAGCGTCAAAATGGAGCGTGTAAGCCCACGCAAATGGCTACATTCGCATAAGCTGCCAATGCAGCAACATATGACGGCGACAACGACCAGCGACCTATGTGGCTTGTGGCTGAGAGCGCTCGAAGGGTGAATGGGGACTGGCCCCGACAGGGCGATGGTTCCGACGTATTGTATGTTTCGTTCGCTTTTCATTTTCCGTGTCACCTGAACATGCAGACGTCGATATTTCTTCAACTAGTTTATTGCTGAACATGCTACTTCATTGAGGTACAAACCAACCTGCCCACCACTCCTCCCACAACGTGCTTCGCTGCTATAGGAATGCGCACTGCAGCGGTTTAGCACCTGACATCGCTGCGACTCTTCTTCGATGGCTGGACCAACCCCGCCGAGGCCTGCTTCCAGTCCTTGGTGCTACCCTCTCACTCTTTCGGAAACGCCATGTCACTCGCTGCTCACCACTCGCATCCGCTCTCCGGATTCCCTCACTCCCTCCATCCTCCAACATGCACGGCGCATGCAGCCCACGCCATTGCGTGGGTCTGCACGTTGGGCATGCAGAAGCAGAACGGCTCGGGCGTGAAGGAATTCTGAGAGACTGATCATGCCAGCCTGCATGACATTTCGGAGAAACAGATACTGTGTTGCAATTGTGTATTTCTAAAGCTTTCAGCTGTCAATAAAATGATATTTTTCTACCTCTCTCTGCCAAAACATAGCCGCAATCGCGTCGAATAGACGCGACAACTAAATGCACGAAGTTTGGCATATGGGAACAAGCTTCCCAAACAGGCAGGTGTACATAATCAACCGGGATCCTATACAAGGCCCCCCCGATAAAAACAGGACTAGTCGGAGTGGGCCGTACGCTTTGGTCATTCATCGCCGTTTCTGATGACGCTGGCTCAAGAGCAAGAGAGGATTTCGGAGAACCGAATAATCGAGAATATCCTGCAGCACCAGATAATGGCCTAGGAATACATTTCCTCCGCTAATGGCCTTAGAGGCAGACATACATATCCCCCACTGATAGTAGTGGCAGGGAATGCAGTTTTCCCGCTAATCATCGGGGTAGCCACAGCGAGCCACCCCGCCATACCACGAGCAAAGACCTGAGTGCACTGTCTTCGCGCCCCCCACGCCAATTCGTGCGCCCCTTCTCGATTTGGGAAAATCGCCAGAACCAGATCTTGATGATCATTTTTCTAGCTGATCCTTCGCCTTCCTTTGTCTTCCCATCGAAGAGGATTGCCAGTGCTTCCTGGTGCCTTCCACGATGTCAATGCTTGGAGGTAGCTATGTTCATATTGGTTCCGTCTTTGTTCCTGATTTTCGTACCTGATTTCTGTACTCCTAATTCCATATTCGAATTCCGAGCGACATTGTCTGTTTTATCATTTCCCTTTGAGATACTGAGCTGTAATGTTGGTTATTCCTTTTTGATCAGACACACATTCTCGCAGGCAACGAACTGTTTCTCGGAGGAAGAACCATTGGGTCCCGAAACATATGGCACCTGTAAACCATTCAGCTTTGAGCACATGACAAATGCCAGGACTTCCATTCTCTCCGCGCTGTCATGACTACTCCACCGCGAGGAAATGGATTTCTTCCTCTCCGTTATAGCTACTACAAGGAAATAGATTCCTCCTCGTATGTCCTAGCTGGGGCGGAAATCTATTTCCTCCCCGTGCGGTCTATCTGCGAGGAAATCCATTTCCTCTCAGTGCACGCCGCCAGGGAATCCACGACGAGGAAATAAATTCCTCTCCGTGTATCCTATGTATTCTGCTGGGGAGGAAATAGATTTCCTCCCCGTGTGGTCCGTCCGCAAGGAAATCCATTTCCTCCCAGTGCACGCCGCGAGGGAATCCATTCCTCCCAGTGCACGCCATGAGGGAATCCATTTCCTGTCAGCGCACGCCGTGAGGAAATAGATTTCCTCCCAGTGCGGTCCGTCCTGCCCTCCGTCCGTGAGGAAATAGATTGCTTGTATGTGTTGCTTTGCTAACATTTCCCGCTTGCATAAAAGACAACTGACATTGAGCTATGGAGGGTACATGGGGCAGACAAGAAACAATGGAAGACTGATCATGTATTGATGTGGGATTCATCGAACGTTGAATGAGGAGCGCGTCCATAGCGCCGCTAACAAGAGACATTAGCGAAAGAGAGCAAGAAATGTGCGAGAGACTTGCCTGATCTTGTAGAAGTTGGATGTTCCAGCGATGCCGGCGCCTTGCAGTTCCTTCGACATTCCAGCAACATGGAAGCCATCCTTCAAGTCAATAGAGCAAGCCCGATGTGATAGCGAGCTGCAGAAGCCCATCTCAAATAGCTGGGTATTCCGCGGGTGATTCAGTTTCAACCCGCACCGAACCCGTCAAGTACCCACCCGGGTAAGGTCACCCGCAATGGAGTAGGTATCCGACTAGACTCGCCCATACCCCACCCATGCAGAGAACCTGCGACAGACCTCAAAGATGTTTTCATGCTCGTTGGCGACCTCCGAGCAATTGCGCGGAGGCTACCAGCATGCATGAGCTGTTGGTAGTGCGGCGTCAAGGTAGGCAAGGAAGGTGCAGGGAGAGGATGGCGCTACCAGGCGCGAGAGAACTCGGGCACTACATAGAAAGTCAAATAGGAAAACGATAACAAAAGTAGAAAAATGCGCACTGTTGCGGCCTAGACGTGTCCGCGATGCACTCCAGCTCTTTCTCCGACGCTTCAATGACCTGCAGCGGTCAGCGCTGTGTTGTATCTAGCCAGGCAGCGCCGCCGCGAGAACTAGCACTGGAATGGCGTATCCGAAGGTGTAGTGGGTCGCGCTGAGCCAAGCGCAGTTCACGCATAGGTATATGATCCAGCAGTAATTCTGCCTCGCTTGTGAGAGCTTACGTGCTCCGGATCCTCGTCAAATTGGTGTCGCCGCGAAGACGAACACCACAATGCGCCCCGGAATGTATCCGAGGGTGCAGCAGCCAGAACGAAGCAGACAAAGTGAAGCATAACGAAGAAAATAAGCTGGACAAGCACCAGAAGCAGTTCCGGAGCTACGTTAACGTCGTGCTAGTGGTGGTAAGAGCTAAGACATCATGATCAGAGAAGCCTGCCGCAATCGCCGGCATCTCTCCTTTCGGATCGAGCGCCAATCATGACGCGTTAATTAACATACGCGCTACCTCATGCTCTCCGCCGCAGCCTCTATCTGCTTTCAGTCTATGAATCGTTTCCAAGCGTGAATTAATCCATGTGGAATGAAGGGTAATAATCTTATATCTTATGCACGGAGGATAGGATAGATATGAAAGATCTCTATGCTCCCGCCATGGTCCAACCCACTCAGCACCCCACTTCTCCACCCCGACGAGGTCCTCCGAGACTGTCACAGAAGTGGTCTTGAACTTGTAAACGTTTCCTATGGATACTGTACCGTTTCGACCGGATGTTCGCATAACGCATCACGCGGGCCCCGGAACCTAACTTAGGATAAAGGATAACGCGTAACGGAGCTTGAATTCAGGGTTGCATGGCCCAAAATAGCAATTTTTCGGGCCCGCCTGTGGCGGGTCCTTCCAAATACGGTAATGTCACGCCATTTTCCTGGCCGCAAACTTGTTTCTAAACAAGTTCGCAGCATAACGCATCACACCCCGCGAACATCCGGTCGAAACGGTACAGTAGACTGAATATTTTATGATGACCCTGAAGTAGTTCATGCAAGATAAAGTCAAAGACTCGCAGTATTTGTATGCGCAAGTTGAACTCACTTGCGTGTTTCGAAACACCATTTTTCGATTCAATATATCAGGGGAAGGAATGCTTCAAAAAATAGGAAAAAAATTGTTTTGGGGTTCTCTTGATGTATACAATGATATCCGATGTTGTCCGGGAAGCGCGATGAGGTGTGGTGCGATACGAGTAATTCAGAATATTTCGTTGTCGTGAACTGGCCACACTATATTTGGTCTCCGGCTCATCGGTACGAGGCCTCTCGTGAACAGGCTACAGTGGGATGCCAATGTCACATCATTCATGCGCACTGGTCACATCACTTACAGTGCTCGTCCTCTTACCATCACAGCACGTTTATAAAGTCATGCTCGTTGATCCCAGAACGTTTTCTGCGGCTTCTCTGGTCTCTTTTCTCAATATGTCGCTGGTTTCCTTGGTGGGTAAGGCTCCAAGCTTCGCGCCCACGCTGCGCCCTCGGATACATTCCGGGGTGCATTCTCATCTATATAACGGCACTAATCTGACGCCCATCCGCAATGCGTAAGCCCTCCAGCTGAGGCCGCCGTACTGCTGTACCACAGGTGCAGCCGCTTGGACAACAACAACGACACTTAGGACGACATCAACGAAATCCGACGACTCTGCAACATGGCGCTGCTCTGATGCCAATGTTAGATATTGGGGGCTGGATGTGTTCTAGCTATGAGGCGCGTTTGGACAATGCAAGGACAACGATAAACTACTAACAGCTGTCTGCCGCCGCTAGATCTCACCCTAACCTACGCTTTCCTCTCCTGCACCATCCTTTCGTGGCCACCCTTCTCTCATGCATCGTACACGTCGATGAACCCTGCGCAATTGCTCGGGGCTTGTCGGCGAGCACGAAAAGATTGGTGGATCACGGTATCTACCGTATACTGTCGTGTACCCACATACCATCAGCGCGGTTGAGAGTATTGGCGGGTCGAGTAGACGCAGTAGGGGCCTCACCTGCGCTATTCCTTATTTAGGTTCTGTATATCAATATCCTTGTTATCACCTCTTAAGACATTCTTCGCACAATATATGACGTACGATACTCTCCATTGAATTGCCCGCACGGCCCGCGCTATTCTGCGTTCTTCCACCATTTCTCAGATTGCGGAAAGGTATTCATGCCAAGGAGAAAGTACATCTTGTACTCTTGGATGCAATGCATTTCCTCTGCGTAAGATGTCATGCCGTACAGGAAGTACATCTCACACAGAGGAAATGCATTGCATCCAAGAAATGTATTCACACTGCGACGGAAGTACATCTCGCGAAGAGGAAGTACATCTCCCGCAGAGGAAGTACATCTCCCGCAGAGGAAGTACATCTCCCGCAGAGGAAGTACATCTCCCGCAGAGGAAGTACATCTCGCATGGAGGAAATGCAGCTTCGTAATGGAAGGGTGAACAAACAGATTGAACTCTCAGCCTCAAAAAAAATACTTGCCAATGGACACAGAGTGAACCCACTCAACCATAGACACATTGAAGTACATCATACCGTATACTCCAGATTGAGCCTAAGCTACTCGGGTTATGTTTTTCCATGAAACGAGCGGGGAAGCTGCTACGAGTAGTTCATACTTGCGAGGGAAGGCGATGCTAGGCGATGAGGGTAAATCGCGACATTTGATATGTGTCATGTTTTTCCGTGAACTGATGAATTCTCCGAAGGACAAATGTGGAATGATGCACAGGTACACAATAAGCCCTGCTTCTATCTATCGAGGAGGAAGCGGGGAATGTCCTGAATATCGTACCTGATCAAAGGAATCATAGTCCCGAGATGTGAAATCGGCGATAGGAATCCAAAAATAGGCAGACTGGCGCAACGATATCCTAGAGGCGCTATCAACGGGCGGGCGGGTGCGGCGGCAAGGAATATGCATTGCCTACGGACTATATGTATTGCCTGTGGGCTGTATGAACAGCCTCGAAAGGGATGTACATTTCCTCAAAGGTCGCTCATGACATCAGGAAACGGGTTGCCAGCCTAGAGGACTACAGAGTCAACCATAGTGAATATGGTTGCCTAGAGGACCTTAAGGTGCAAACTCTATCAAGCTAACTTTGGCAAAGGTTCAAGTCCAAACCTTCCTTGAGGATGCCTTGAGTCTAACTCAGGTCATACTCAATACAGCTCATGCCACCCCTAAATAAGATATACACAACTCAGGTCTAACACGAAGTAGCCTGTAGCAGCTCAACACAACATAATTCCCAATAGAATCAGTCAAGTGAAATAGGCAGAGCTTCCCAGAAGCTTCAAACTTACAAAGCATGCCAAAAAAAAGTACAATGCCGTGCATTCCAAGCATATTCGTACATACATACAGAAAGACCATTAAACAGTACAGAATGTAAGGAATATTATTGTAGAAACTCATAATACAAATAATATGAACACCAAGCAGAAATTCAGCCTTACCCGCGCAATAACACAGAGCCTGCATCACCAACACCTGTATCTTACCTGTCGAGCCACCGTTATCACCCTGTCAAGCCGTCAGCAGTGGCATCATCCAGCAGTAATTGAACATCAGCATCTGATAAGCCGTCGTTGTCGGAGTTGTAGTAGTCGTCGAGTGAGACTTGAGGCATTCGTCGTTGTTGGGGATCATTGAGTGGGGTAGTCGACGCTCCAGGCAGTTGTTGTTGTAGAGTCGTGCGTGGTGGTCGTGGTCATCAAGGTTATCATCCTTGTTCAGGTCGGCGCCGTTATCCTCATGCAGGATGGTCGTCGTTGTGTAGTCGAACTTATCATGTAGGTCGAGGTCGTCATTCGTGTAGGTCGAGTTGTTATCCTTGTACGGGTCGAGGTCGTTATCCTGGTAAAGCATCGTTGTGTAGAGCTTGTGATCCTCGTGAAGGTGATGGTGGTCGTACTCACGCAGGTGGCCGCACAGGCAGTAGTCGGCCTTCCGCAGGTGATCAGGCAGCCATATATCTCTGTTGACTGTATGGGTGATGGTGGTAAAAGGGTAAGTCAGACTCGTACCACAATCGGAAACAAAACCGGGCGGCCATCGCGAGGTTGCAGTGGTACGGACGTCATTACGGGGAGTGTATTTGAGCAGTCGTCGGGAGGCGCATTGTCATCGTTATAAGGGAGGCCATCGTCGTCACTTCGAGCTGTTGTCCTCGCACTGAGCCAACGTCGTGAGGGAGTGGGCTCGTAGTCGTGGGCCGTCGACGAGTCATGGTAAAGGGGTTGTTGCCGATTCAGAAAGGTGGTCGCATCGTTCACAAAAGTAGTGATGTTTATGTTGTTCGGGAGGTAGTTGTTGGAGTCGGGGTTAGAGTCAACATCTGGGTCGTAGTCGTCTTTTTCTCTTGAGTAAGTCATTGTCGTTGTCGTCAGGATACAAGTCGTTGTCAGTGAGGTACGAGACATGGGCATCGTCAGGATGCGGGTCGCCATCATCGTTGGTGGGAGGGAGAGGAATCGTTCTCACTGTCGTCGTTGTCCGGAGTCGTCAGGACTTAGTGGTAAGAGGACAAAGTACGAATGCTCACCTCGGTCCAACAAAACCCAATACGCACGTGATGCCTACGTGGCAACCAGTTGCCAGCGGCATACGTGGACTAAAAGACGCTGGTCAAAGGCAGCAGGAATGAATGAATGTCATTGCATGTCTTACCAGGAGAGTGGCAAATATGATAGATTGTAGCCCCGTAGCGCATGGGTTAAGCCGAGCACAAAAGCTTCGAGACAACACTGCCACCCAACTATGGGCCCACAAAGCCCTGCTCAAGGTCGGCCTGGCTCTGAGTGGGCCCATAGTTGGCCGTAGCGTCGAGTCGACAGACGGACGTCGGGTGGCCGTACAGGAGGGAGCTATGTTCGTGTTCGTATAAGTTGCAGAATCATAAAATGAAAAAGAGGACGCATCGCACAATGCAACGCATGCAGGCAGTGAGACATTCATTCTTCCTGCCTTCGCTCTCGCGGAGCCCGTCCGGGGGCACAGCGTTGGGCGACGGCGACTCTCGGAGTCAACAACGTTAAATGATGAAGTGCGGCCTGTGTTGACAGGGCTTACGCGGCTGACTGACGAGCCAGCAAACAAGAGACGACGATATGAGGGAGGACGGCGGCGACGCGACAACAGATGGTGGTGGTAAAAGGGTAAGGATGACGACTCCGAACAGTGCTTGATCACTATTCGGATTCTCGGTCCGATTCTCCGCCGCCAAACCTGGGCGGCGACGACGACGATGGCTAGCGTATGGCGGATCAGGAGAGCTTCTACTTGGGAGATATTGATTGGCAAGGGGTAAATTGACTATCTATAAGATTTCAGAGAAATTGAGACAGAGGAACATGTTGATTCACCAGTAGTCATGTAAGATCTCGTTAGTCTTGTGTGAAAGGACCGTTTGAACAAGTATGGAATACCGCAATCGGCGGACACCTTGAATTCAGTTTCAGTTCATCAATATCATTGTCTAGTGTGTATCTCGTCAAAAATTTGAGGAGCCGGGGATGTTTAGCGGACTGCAGCGCACAATTTCACGTTGTCTAGATGGGATACTATCTACGTAAGGTTATTTTCATGTCACCACGCAATATTTTTACAAGGATTTCTATTGGCATATAAAGTAGTAGTGTCGTGTATCGAATTCCGATATTTATAACGCTACTCCGAGCCCGTCGACGCTGTCCCGAACGTCGACGAGCCCGTTCCGTTCATGTTCGGATGTCCGATCCGAACAATCCGGACGGTGATCGCCCAATGTTCAGCATGCCTTCTCTACGTCCTACCACCACCATCCTCATTTCGGCACTCCGTCGACACTCTCACTTTCGGAAACGCTGTTTTTCCCCCTTTGTGCTGGTTTTCTGCTGTCTGGACTGCAAGGAGAAGCCGGCTCCCCGCGTAAGCCCAGACAACTGGCAGCGATTATTAGCAACAGCGGGCGCAGTGTGGACCTCCGCCGCGACTCACGAGAAAGCTTTGCAAGGGCAAGAGCAGGAGGAGATTGTGCTGCCCCGTTTGTGGACGGCGGCAGTGCGCAGGTACGTCTTTTCTGTGAACCTTCTTCTTGCTTCTCTAACTTGATTGACAGGTCTATTCGCGCAACGACATCCTCGCAATTTGGAGCTGGGAAGACAGACCGCGAATCTGAACAGTGTTCGCATTCGATGTTTTTCCCTCTTACCACGACGACGACCTCAGCAGCCATGACAACGGTGTCATCTGCATGTCCGCGACCGACTTTGAGTCCCACCACCAACGCATACGGCGTGTTGACCACCTCTTCCACCACCACTTTTGCGACGAGACCCCCCACTGACCAACTTTGTGTCATCGCCCGTGGTCAGGGAGAGTGACTTTGCATCCTCTCCGCTATTCTTTGGAAGGACAATCATTCGAAAAACCGGTGCCGGGCTCTGCATGGGTGGGAATAGGTGGATTGACACTAGATCAGTATCTTGGACTCGCCGCGTAAGCCCATATGACTGGCGGCGCCCTCAACGAGAAAAGTCGACGTCAAAGGAGCGACGGGCGCCCACAGCTAGATACCGCAAGGCTAGGAAAGGGTAAAGACGATGCTGTCTGTCTGCCAGGCGAGGCGAGGCAGCGGTCAAGATGCTGTATGTATTTTGTTAATTCTTTTTATTCTTTATTCATCTCCACCAGCATGGGCAATGACAACGGCAGCGACGGCGACGGTGATGCGGCATCATTATCGACGCGTAAGCCCCACCAACGTGGGCAGCATGCATCACTCCTCAAGCATTTCCCGCACTCGACTTTGGGCCGTCGCCCACCACCATGACCCACGCGTAAGTCCTCTTAGTGAGGCCACTCTGCCCGATATACCGGCTTGACGCGACGTTTCGGGCGCGCACGGTACTAATTGGAGCATTTGCCGACGAGGCTACATCGTCTTTTCGGACGAGTCCTTGCTGCTTCTCCTATGATCCGGAGGAGGGTCAATAGCCTGGCACCATGTCACGCTGGTTGGCTGTGTCCAGTCCAGCCCAAAAGGTGTGTCTACATACGAGTTTTTTTCTCAAGTCTCTCACCCTCGCTCCTCGCTAGAGAGGACAACGACGGCGCTACAAACAACAGCAAGCTTCACTCTCCCGACCCGTCTCACTCTTACCACCACGACGCACGCGGCCTTCCTACAGCACACTTCGGCGCCTTTTCTTCCAGATTATCGCTTACTGCTCATCTGCCGCTATTTGGACGAACGCTGTAGTTGAACGCTCCCACGCGAGCAAGGCGGACGCCCTCAACCGCAATGACACCGCTGCCGCGGAAGTCTCGACGTGCCAGACAAGGCATCTCAGCCAGGGGACTAACTCATTCTGCCCGTGAAGGTACGCTTGAACAATTCTCTTCATTTAGTGATCTTAGCAACCGTCATGTAGCTATGCTCTCTTCCCACGTGGGATACCACAGTCCTCCAACGAGGCTTTATATCCACGACGCGAGGAAACCGACAACACAGATCTCCGCAGGAATACCACCCCTCGTCTATCAACATCGTCTTTCTTACACTGTACAACAATCACGCTCTCCGACGGCGGGAGCTCACAGGATGAAACAGAGTCTTTTGGGTCTGTTGCGCTGGAGCACTCACGGCCCAATTCCTGCTCCCGCCCCACATGCCGTTCATCGACTGTCCTCTACATCTACGGCCATCATTAGACTTCCACTGGCGCGGCGGACCCAAACGCTCGAGCTGTTACTGCTGACAGCACCAAAGTCCTGCACGCCCACACCCTCGATGAAGGAAGAAGGTGTAACAGGACGAAAGACGAGCCTACTCGGCAAGGAGGACAACTTGTGTAGAATGGGTGCCAGACATTATGTGTGCGAACCCTGGAGAAGACTGGGACAACATGCCTCATCATGAGGGTTGGTACATTCTTAGGTAGATTCTCTATTACATAATTTTTGAGTACGATTTTCTTGGGAGTAATAGTACCATAAGTAATTGAAGAGTTGCCCAGTTTGCATGGTCATCCTGAGCTGTGCCCAAGGTTTCCTAAGGGATGAGAGTTGGTTTCGATGCATATGTGTCTGAGCATTCATCCTTAAGTATGTTAAAGTTAACCTGAAACGACAGCTGCAACTGCTCATGCCTTGAGTAGGCTCGAACTCAACTCAACGGTCTTCAGGTAACTCAGGTTTATCATTGCCATAGTCTGAGACTTGAGATAGCTAAGGATGTCTCAAGACTCCTCAGTGCCCTCTGGTTATCCACTGTCACAGTGAGTAACTCAAGCAGCCTCTGGTCCACAGGCCATTTCCTGATGGAACGGGGGAATCGTATTCCCCACTTCCTGGCCATTAGCACGAAAAATTGTATTTCCACTACGGTATGCCCTGCCTGCAGCTGCGCTGGCCGGGGTGACTCGCCAAGGCGTGTGCGTCCTCGTCTATTACCAGTCGCGAGACATGTGTCTTACTCAATGCTGGCCTTAAGCGTGGTGAAGGGCTGACTTGAAGTTGATAACTATAGGTGATGGACGGTTTGGGGAAGGAAACAAGTTGGTCCGTGGGTCCTCGGGGCACTAGATGGGTCGAGAGATATCGTCTTATTGGGAATCATAATCGACGATGAAGACAGAAGATAACCCGTTTATGAAACATGTCCTAGAGTTCCGTCAGCGCCAAACCACAAACCAAATGAAAAGGAACCTACTAAGACACCAACCACTGTCCGGCACACATCCCTTCTCAAGCAAATAGTTAACGATCCATCTTGATCGCAACCCTGAGCAGCTCCGGACAATCGCTAGGCCGAAGGAAGGAAGGCTATCTGAAATCCGCCGCCTCTTCTTCGGCCGACCATACTGCGGGTGGGTGAGCATGCGTACGAGCTCAAGGTCCTTTTTGCCAACGGTGACAATAACGTCTATGGCGTCCTTGAAGGTAGGATATGCGCTGGACTCGGGGAGGTAACATGCGAGCGGAATGAATGAAGCGTGCATACGAATGCGAAGCCGATATAACGTTCAGAGGGGATACGGCTAGGTTGCCTCGACTAGGCGGAGGGACGGGAGAGGCTGGTCAGCGTCCGAACGAGGTGGTTTGGCGTGGAGATGGGAAGATAGCTGGGTTGCGGTGCATCGATGACGCCTGTGTGGCGATTCCTGGGGGCGACCGATTCATTTTGGGACCGAACTTGGAAACCGACATGGGCACGACGAGTTCGGAGCCGCAGAGTAACCTCGCAGACCTGAAACGGATGTCAAACTTGAGTTTAGTTAAGTAGTTGTCAGACATTACCAACCTTCCTCAGTGAGGGCATTTAGATACAGCAGGTGTTGAAGGATGGCGTCCAGTCCAGCTTGAAGCTTCGTGGCGACATCCGGGCCACAGTTTCCAGAAGAAATATGACCAGGTCATCGAAGGTCGTGTGGGATCACGCGATCCTACAGAATAATCAGAACAGTGGCGATGTGTCCACAGACAGCTTACCTGTAGCTCATACATTCCGATGGGAGCGTCCTTGGTCGAGGTAGTTGAAAGGTCACTGGAGCATGGGGATCTTTCCCGTGTTGTTTAGCTTGCCAGAGTTCATGTGGGCACCAGTCTGGTAGACGCGTTCGCCGACAAACTAGACAAGCGGTTTAATAACGAGAAATAAACAAATCAAGTCAAACTGACCTCCGCCATGATCTTGTCGGAGTCACACTTCTGACACGACCCAGTGTGGCCGTTGAAAGAAGTCTTCAGAGTTCAATGCCCACTTGTGGATGACGCTGAGACGATAGCCGTACGAGGTGGAGATGCACCATATGAGGTTACGGAAGAGCGTTGACCATGAGGTTACGAAAGAGGGCGAGGCATTCTAGTGGGGTCTTGCCGCCCATGTTATCGAGGGTCTACATTGTCGTGAGCTGGATTCGCTTGAAATGAACGAGGATAACGCACAGTCAAGGGTGGGGTCGTGCATCTCTGGTTGGAATTTCGTGAGATTCATAGGAACGTAGTATGGTGCGTAGCCTTTTCGGGATATGGAATGTGAGGAATGCTGTAGAGTGGTCATCCTGTGCCCGAGCTCAGTCAAAAAATACGCATATTGGCAGTAAAAAATACGTACAACAGAAGTAGGCTCTTGTAGTATGAACTCTGGTCGACAGGATAGCGCAGAGCGGGGAAAGGAGGTTGTAAATCATGGAAAAGGCGATATATGGACGGCGAGCGAGACGATGACGAGTGCTGGGGTGGTGGAGACGATGCATTCAAGAGAGTACAACGCTGGATGAGAGGTGACTAGGGGATAGGCGGCCATGTCTTAAGGAGTGCTGAACGAGAAGAAGAAGAAGAACGACATCTCAGCGATTGTCGCTTCAACCGCCGAGTTCTGTACCACATGTGTGTCCGGTCACACGTTGCACAATGACGATCGCTCTGCTGGCGGTAATTATCGGGACGGTCGTGGGAGGCTGGGTGACTGGAGATGGTGGACGTATGGATACTGGAAAACCTGTCAGTGGCGGTATAGACGGGAATGGGAAGCGGACATACCGAATCTGCTTGCCCAAGAAAAAGGTTACGCAGTGGACGTACTCAGACGTGAGGCCGGCAGCCACAACCCCCCGGATAACCCAAGGAATCTGTGTCGTTGGCAATCTGCTGAGCAGACGCCTCAGCACGCGCGCGGTGACGGTCGGAAAGAAAGGAAAGGCTCTGTCATGTGGAAGACCGCCTGACATCCATGTCAGGGCCTTAACAGGCCAGTAACGGTGCTCAGCTTCCGGTCCAGGATGCAGCAGAACGAGAGCTTGATATTTCAACAAAGGACAATTGTAGACATACATGAGGTTGGATGAGCACTAGAATTACTAAGGGAAAATACCCAAATATGCCAGGAGATGATGTTTCCGCTGCAGTGCGGTAGCGTTAGGCGGTAACGGCGCTAGACCCGGTGCACCATTGAGAGCTTGCAGCGCCAAGGAAGCTGCGTGGCCTTGAAACAGTCAGTGGGGCAATATAGCCGGAATCGGATAAGGATTACCACTGAGGTTGCGTGCCCCCGAAGGGGTATGGGGAAGTGCACCGCCGGCAACCCAGGGAGCCGGGTACAAAATTGGTGCCTCGCTGGAAGCATGGCTATTGGCGAGTCGTATGGGATTGAGGCGAAGCCTTGAGGAAATGAGATTTGTAAAATATCATGATGAGAGCCACACTCCTCTTGGACGTTGGCCAATGTATTGGACATGGCGTTAACGGCATTCGACAAGGCATTAACACCGGCAATAAGTTGCAATATATTTGCACTCATAGCTTGCATTGTCGCCATTGGGTTCTGGATGGAGGCGCCGTTGAAGGACCGGGTTAAAAAATAGAGAGCCTACGTACGGCATTTGGTATATTGGGTAGCTCACCCGCTAGTGTGTTGAGCGAGTTCGCGATGTTGACCCAATTGGGCTGAGGGGCAGCCGGAGGAGCTACAGGCATAGGAACAGGGAGGAGGGGAAAGTTGTTCATGGCTTAATGGAACTAATCAGGTGACTGATCTGCTTGGCTGTTTACACGCGTCGTCGGAGTTTGAAACGCCGTTAAAGCCTCCGTTGAGCATTTTTGGAACAACGATTCCCGGTCAATGGCAAGCTAAACGTGCGGATCCGCATACCCCCTTCCTGCACGCCTTTACACTGCGGACATCTGACTTGGTTAAGTTGCGCCCATTGAAATTATCTCTCTTCACACCCGCTGTCTGTTCATGCCTTTTCTCTTGAGGCATTTCGTGTCTACGTGGCGTCACCACCACGGACTTTCGTCTCAAGCCCCCCAATTTCCAGAATCAACTGCCATTTTGAGATTCTCCTCTGCTCGATCATGATCAAATGTGTTTCCAATGTACAGACACCTGAGCGATTCTTGTAGTACTCGGGCTTGTTCTTCGTTCGTTGAATTTATTGCTTGTCCTGTTATTATGACCGACTTGTGCTTGATTTTACGAACAGGTATACAACAGTGAGCCGTGGTGAACCGTTCTATTCGCTTCTCTCGGCCCTCAAGTTATCTCCGCACCCAGAATGCACAAGGCTCGCTATTGTGGCGCTGAATGGCTGCCACCTTCCTTTGTGGACTCGTTCGACAGAGCAAGAGCCAAGCAGCTCTGTGAATCCGTGGTATGTCCCGCTTCCCCGTGGAGTACCTTTGCCTCTGGATGTCATCGCCGTTGTTCGCGACCTCTTGGAAAAGGGAATAAAAGGCAATGGGAATGCCACCAAACTCTTCCTCCTTCTCTCACAGGTCGTTCTCTCTCTTCTATCTCTTCTGTATCGTATATTCACTCACTTCTTAGCTAGTCTTCGCCATCGCTGTGCCCGCCGCCATCTTCAATACGATTCCGACACGTTTGTAATGTAATGGACCCGTTGGTGTCACAGGTCAGCCCTTTCCTTCTGCCATCATCGTCGTTTTCTGTCGCTCACTCCCGCCTCTCCCAGCACCTCCCTCCTTCGTTCTGGATACTCTGGTAAACAGTTGTCTTTGCTATCCCTCCACAAGTTTGGACAGAACTTCAAGTTGTGCGCCAGCATGTCTCGTTAGGGCCACGACCAGCTCATTCTCTGGCCTATGTGGTGCGCAGTCGAAGCTTCCTTCCCTCGCCGTTCTGGCTTATCTCCCGCCTAGAGACATCAGGCGATGACGCCTGGTCGCTTTAGTTCCGCCTCCATGGTTGATGTCTCCGCCACTTTGCGCATCAACAATGGTATGTATTCTGTGTACTGTGGGAAAGTCATTATGCTGATTTTCTACTTCTAGGCTGACGAGACGGCGCTCGTGTACGTCGTCGACGAATTGACCGCCTTCTCGTCCGTGGATGTCGCGTAGACAAGCGATTTGGTGTGTCGTCCTTCGCTCTGCTTTATCCCCACTAATTTACCGCCATTGTGTCAGATATGATGTTGGGTTTTCGCTTCTAGCAGGAATGGTAAGCCGTCCTGTACACCGTCTAACGCGCCAGTCATTGACACCATCATAGGTACTACTATGGCCGTGGCCTTGAGCGCACAATTATCCCTTTGAGCTACTATGCCCATTCCCATTCCCAGTGTCGCGACATTACACGGTACCTTGTTACTTGGCGCTCCAGGTTCTCACTAACGACTGTGCTAGACCTCAAGACTAGAACCACGTCGCCGGCGTCATTTGGGACGTGGCCTTCGCGACACGTTCCTTTCCTATTTGGCTGCGCGCAGGTGGGAATGATGTGCTCTATGGCGGCATTGAAACTTTCAAAATGCAAAGCCCGCCATAACGGTCAACAGCGCATCGGTACGTCTCCGATGGCGACAGATGGGCCCGCTCGGTGCTGCACAACGTGGATATGCAGCATGTTTGGATTCTTGAGCTTCGGTGAGTGATAGAAGTTTGGCGACTTTGACTTGTACTAACACCCTTCTGGAAGACATGATGGGACCAAGTCGGGAACTCCACGTCGTGTTGACCGACAGCACATGCGTCTGACTCGGCATGTATCATCACACGTCAGTTGGCGATGCAAGCAGCGTGACGTCAGGCAACCATGAATGGACAGTCTCTGGCTTCGAGCCATGCCGATCTACATAGTGGATAGGTGAGTTCTGCGAGTTTCCCTACCCTCGTTGACGAGCTGATATCAGTCTTTGCAGAGAAACATATGCGCCAGACGACAGGGAGCGCCGTCGTTATGGTCTTGTGATGTGTGCTTGGGTCGTGCGCCATGGACGACAGTCTCTGATGTCCAGCTAGTACACAGCGGATAGGTGAGATCTTCAAGTTTGACTGCCCGCGTTGAGGAACCGATATCGTTTTTCAGACAAACGTATGTGCCAGACCTGGTACTAGACGATAGAGAGGGTACACTGTTATTATGGTCGTGTGCTGGGACTGTCAGACGTTGGCAACTGGGAGGTGCACAGACGGACAGGAGTTCAGGATGTACGAGTTAGCCAAGGACATGCTCTTGTTCATAAGCCTGGCGAAGGAGGCGTTCTCGTCATGACACGGTGAGTATTTCCTATGCGCAGTAAACTTCTTATCGAACTGATAGTGTACTTCAGGCTTATAACATCTTCTTGTGCCCGTACTCTTTCGAGCCTTATGTCTATTCTCACCCGTGTAGTGTATTCAATACTTGCCGCCCCTATAGTCCTATCTTTAGGGTACAAGGTATATTGAAGTTGTCTTCAGTGAAGGTGTGAGAGTAGGTCTTCCTTGACATGTATGGCTGTCGCCACATCCTTAAGTGCCCACTCCTCTAACGGGGAGCACCTCGAGCACAGATCTAGTTGAGGCACCAGTCCGATGAAGATCGTAAAATAGCGAGATGAGCTTGTTTGTTCATAAAGTGCTGCATCCAGTTGTGGAAGAAGGAATAGACTCGCAACAGCATTCCTAGGGATCCCAACACCGTTTGGCAGTCGCGCCATACAGTATGGATTTCCCGAACATCGCGCTAACAAGAGACGTACCATAAGAACAATTTCCGCAAGCGGCGGAGACAAGGCTGAGAACGTTGAGGGCACTGCTACCAAGTCACATAAGTAAGTGTTTGTCAGCAGCACCGGTGGTTGGGGGAGAAGAGAGAATTTATTCTATATAATAGCAGTACAACTTCGAGCCTTTTTATACCTCTACCAAATATTCTAGAGTATTCTATGTGTACCTAAATTGTTCAGAAGAAGAAAGTATGCAAAAGTCAGCGTCGGTGTGGCGCTGATTAAAGCGCGAGGATACCTAAGCTCGGCCCGGGGATCGGTAAGCTCGGGCATTGGCTTGCTTTACTCCAACAGTGTTCAAATGCGAGGAAAAAGATAAACCTACTGCACTGAGCAAACGATGATGAAGATGAGTGATGAACACTTACTTGATGAAGGACGAGCGCGACTCCGAGGACCTGGATAAACATGAGTTGGCAACAAGGCATTGATGAAGATGACTACTTACTGCAATAGACGGCATCGAAGATTAAAAGTGGGCCTTGAGGCCATCGATGATCAAGGTCGAGATGTTGATGACCGAACACTACGAGCAATCAGTGAGCTTCCCCAACACAAGAAGGGGACGACGTTGAACATGCCTTGACAAGTCGGCCATTATGGCGAGCCACCCACGAAGCATGAGTTCAAACGTGAAGACAAGTGGTGAGCCTGACGGAAGAACAAGTCAACCAACCATCCGTTCCAGAATAAAACCAACGTCGTTTTGGTTGATGTCGTCACGGTGTGTTTAGATGGTCAGCGGTGGTGGCGATAGTAGCACCCCACAACAAGTCGATCCAAGAGAGGAGTAGGATCCCGACGTCCCGATGCCTGTACAGCGCGCACGACGATAAACAAAAAGTTCAATATGATGGTGTGTAAGGAACCTACCGTTGGAAGCGATCCTAATGGGGCACGCAAGTATGACAACGATGGGATGGCCGACGTTCCGAACATTGTAGGAGGGACAAGGACAAAGCGCAGGCCCCAAGCGCCGCGACACCTGCCCAACGATGAGGGTCAAGCCCAACATGACGGCGTTGGGAATAACCTACCTCGACAAGACGAATTGGCGATCCTGACGTACAGCAACGCTGTCGTCAACGTAGTGGTGCTGGTGCCCACGTCGAAGTGGGAGAGGAAGAAAGGAAGTTGGGGGGGGGTTATCCAACACGACCTGGTTTATATCCCGAAACGATCCAGTGTCAGATCCGGATCTATGAGGCTCCATGGAGATGGGAGTTAAAGGGGAATGACGTTCGGTTTATAGGTGCTAATCTAAGTTTGGGAACCGAACAAGTTGGAATGTTGAAATCCACGCCACACGTAAGTTGTCATATCCAACGATGTTGGTTTCGAGCGTAAGGAAGCGAGGAGCGAAATGGTCCGGTAAAGTAGATAGTGTTCCCGCCTAAGTCGACGCCAGTAAGCCTGTAGTTGCCAAGGAATAAGAAGGTAAACAATACCCATGTCCCCAGTCCATGTATCTATCCCAGATCTGGATCTTCCAAGTCCAACAACATTCGGGAATCCGCATGGTCGATGTCGTTATATCCGAGGCCTTCGTATATCCGCAACGTAAATGCAGAAATCCTGATTGAATGGAAACCTGGCTCCAGGCGTGAACTTGGAAAAAAAAGCAACATTGCGTTACTTAGGTCAGGAGACCACGTGGTTTGCAGAAGTAAATATTCTACAGAAAAACTTTTAACATGAAACACTCATACTCGGTCAGCGCGGTAAAAAAGCGGGATACTTACAATTTTGAATAGAGCGGGTGTACCCTCGTCCTTGAGCATGGAGGTCGTTCCAGACATTCTCGCGAGGAAGAGGCTGATAATAACGTTCCAGGGTGTCAAAGTAGTCGCGTTGAGAACGCCAAGGAGGAATGTCCCCAAGAAATGATGTCCAGGTCAATGAGATGGAGGACTCTGGAGGCAAGGGCGAAAAGCCGTGTCAGCGCCATCCACGTTCCCAGGGTGCCGGTCCCGACGCGATAAGATTGAGTTCCAGAGGCGCCCGCATCAGCTCGAACTTACGGGAGCGGAGCAAGCACCAAGTTGAGCAAGACGCGAAGTTTTGATGCGTGTCCAGCCCTGAGCACCGTCGGAATGGTAAATTGAACTGCAGTAGAAAAAATTCCGATTGGGGTCAAGCACGGCCAAGGATTCGGGTATGAAGAATTCATTGAAAAGAATAGACGAGCTTGACTTGGTGGTGGTATGAGTCCAAGTGAGCTTGATCACTCGGCGTTGCCCGATTCGCGACTTGCCTGAAATGCCAGTGTTCGAAAGACTGCGTGAAGTTGTGAAGCGATGGGGCCTATACTGTACTGTTTCGACCGGATATTCGCATAACGCATCACGCGGGCCCGGGAACCTAACTTAGGCTAAAGGATAACGCATCACGGGCCTTCCTTTCAGGGCTGCATCACCCAAAACGGTAAAATTTCGGGCCCGCCTGCGGCGGGCGCTTCCATATATGGTAATGTCGCGCATCATTCCTGGCCGCGAACTTGTTTCCAAACAAGTTCGCAGCATAACGCGTCACACCCCGCGAACATCCGGTCGAAACAGTACAGTATAAGAGGTCACGGTGGAAGTTGATATCTTAAGGACCCTCTGAGGCGCTTGATCTTGCATGCCGGAGAGTATGTGAATGCGGCGCTTTAAGAAGCGTATTTGGCAAAGGAAGTTTGTTCGACGTCAAGCCTATACAATGCACTATTTCACATCAGCACCTTTGGATGCTAGAAGATAATAAAAACATACGCGCAATGACAGCAAGATGCAGCAATGTTCGAGACAACCCGCAGCTCTATTCAATCCCACAACCCTAGCCCAAGATTGTGTACCGCGAAGCCACAGTATACGTGGGTAAAGATCACATGCCAGCAAACGAAGAGGTCGTTAAGCGCCAACCAATTCAAACATGAATAGAAAGAAGCCCTGCGGGTACGCAGCATGCCATCTACGACGTGAGAGCGAGCCTATAGACGCGCAGTCATGTTCATGGTGAAAGTAGGGTGGTAGTGCAGGGACGGTAAGTGTCTAGCGGTCCTTCGTGGAACAGATCTACCCAAAGGATATTGCGCGACTTTGTGAAGGAAGGATTGTGTGGCGTCAAACCTATACAATGGAGATCGGCACCCCAAATACCATAAGGTAAGGAAGTCAGACATACCAATAGGAAGAAGCAGCTGCGAGGTGTGGTCCCATTCAGTCCCAGATTCCTGGACCCCCCCCCCCCTTGCGCAGTTCAGCCCTCGCAGCCATTGGCTTGACTGGCTCGGCAGAATCCTCAAATGAAGACGCTGCGAACGTGAACATGAAGAGGAAGAACCATGTTCGCTCCGCTAGTTGTTTCCCCGCGACCACATCGTAATCGATGTACAGTATGCGACGACTCCATCACCAACACGTGGCGACATGGTACTGCGAATTCGGTCCTAGTCCATGAGAATTCCGGAGCACAAGCGAATACCCCAGCATTTAAGGAAGAAGCAGCTGCGAGGTGTCGTCCCATTCAGTTCCAGATTCTTGTACTGCCCGTTGCGCAGTTCAGCCTTCGTAGCCGTTGGTTTGACTGGCTGAAAGTTACAGCACAGTTATCAAACGAAGACGCTGCGAAGCGCCAACCAATTGAACGTGAAGATGAAGAACCACGTTCGCGTTCTGCATCGTTCCGCTAGTTTGTTCCCCCGTGACGACATCGTAATGAAGGCGTACGGTATATGTCCATTACCAGCACGTGATCGCATTGTGCAGCGGACTCAGTCCTAGTCCATAGGCATTCCGGAGCACAAACGACTACCCCAGCATTTGATCTATCGCTTGGGTGGTCGTCGCTGTCGACGTGGGAAATATCGAGATCTGGTTCGGCTGTGATGTCGTCCATTGTACGACCGAAATCGAAAGTAGCTCACTAGCGGCGAAACGGGGGACGAGGGGAATGCTTGGTGTCTCAACGTCAATAGAGCTGGGAGCGCGAGGACTCTGTGGACCAGATGAGCCTGATCGGCAGCCGCACAGATGTAGAGACTGAATCCAATCCGTAATGAGATTTCATGAAAGTGGTAATGGACGGAAGGACAAATTAGGTTGCGGTCTACGATGATTGACGATGTTTAAACCTGCTGTTAATTTGTGTCTTCGACTTTCTCTATGAAAGATCAGGGTAAGTCGACGAAAATGAATGTAGAAGCAAACTACCAGGGCATACAGGCCGCCTTGACGGAGAAGACGCGTACGATGCGAAACCAACGCTTGACCGCGCGCAGAGATCTGGGCATTATCGGGTATACAGCTCCGCACAGACCTCTGCCTGAGTAAGATCTCGATACCGTTCGTCTTTGGCCGTTCTCTTGGAATGGTAAGGCTGCTTGGCAGGAGAAACCTGTATGAAGCCTCAGCAATAAACCACAAGAATAACAAACCAAGTACTAACCCGGCGAAGGACCATCGTGGCAGAGTTTTTTCAGTCGGGGCGAACACCGTTGTGTCATCATCGACGAGGTAATTAACGCGTCGACGGGGTTCGTGTTGTTCGTCTGGACAAGGCGCGCTAATCCAGCAGTACTAGAGTGCCACTTGAGAATCGGCAGTCCAGAAAAGGAGTTGAGCAACTCCATGAGCTCCACGCGAGAACTGGTATGAATGCTAGTAAGACTTAGATAGAGAAGCAGGAGATTATCGTTCAGTACCTTTCGCTGGTCACCACGGAAAGCCCATTGCCCACGCACCCTCAATTTGGATCAACGATCGTCCTCCTCCCTCATTTTAGCAACAAAAGCGACTCAAACCGTCCCTCTCAAGACACACCATCCAACACCACAATGAACACAGTTCAACGCCTCCACCTCCTTCTACTCCGGAAAGCATGCCAAAATGACCCTCATTATCGTACACAACGCACTCCGTCAACGTAACACGCGTAATATGATGACGTGAAAACGCGTTCGAGGGAAACACGGAGGGGAACCACTTGTTCCCGACGAAGACAGTCCCGTGAGATTGAAAAAAAAAACATCAAGTAGCGCTGGCGCTAGACACTTCTTTTCTCCGCCATACAAGTTTCGAGTGCACAATAAGCAGTGTGTGTATCTGCATCGCGGGATGTGGACTGGATTTGAGGAAAGATAATGGTGCGATGGCAGTCGTGATGAGTCGGAGATTGGGAAAGGGACACAGTTGCGAAAAGATGATGCTGCTGCACAATCGCGCCATGAGTGTCCTATGGATGGCGTCATGGTCGCGTCGACATGGACAGCGATGTCGAAATGAATGGTCCATGACAAGTAGGCAGAGCATTTATAGACCGCGTGATTTCGGTTCGGGACTCCACCGTAGAGCTCAGCCACCTACGCGAATCCGTCATCACCACCAGACGACCGCCAGGCCCATTTCCCACCGCGTCGCCCTATCATCTTCAACGCGTTACGCCAAGGACTCCGTATCGGAGGGAGATAGTCTGCTTCCGACAGGAGCATGCAGAGCGGGTGCAGCAATTATACGGAATGTAGCGATACCTGGAGCAAGCTAGATGAGAGCAAGGATACTTGGAAGGAAAACTGTTACCACACCAAAGTACTTAGAAGTGGACAGGAACAAAGCGGAACGGGCATCTAGTATCCGAGAGTCTTGCGCTGGACACATAAACGGTGTCTCGATTTCCATGTTTTGATTCTGTAGTGGTGGAGGGAAGCAAGAGGTAGTGTGGCTGTGCTCCCTCAAAGTCCATGCATGAACAGAGCACCACATGTTCATTTGGATATAGATTCTCCCCAAGTACCTCATTTTGAATAATAATCAATAGCATTGAATGAAAATCAGCCAGAGTGACGAAATAGTGAGAAGCTTTTACTAATACATCCTCTTAGTCCCTCTCCTAAAGAGCCTCCCTACTAATTCTCTAATACCAATGCAGGCAAATACACAAACCACAAACCTTAACTACACCCTCTTCGATCCCCTCCAATACAGCTCACCATTTTCCAACCACATTAAAAACAATAAATCAAATGTGCAAATCACAATCTAGATTCTAGAGGAGAGACTCGGAAACATCCCTCACCCTCAACGTCTCCGTATTCCGTCGAATCACCAAAGCCGCCTCCTCAATGTC
Source organism: Hymenopellis raphanipes (assembly GCA_036872995.1). Lineage (NCBI taxonomy): Eukaryota > Fungi > Basidiomycota > Agaricomycetes > Agaricales > Physalacriaceae > Hymenopellis > Hymenopellis raphanipes. The sequence goes on from JAYMDG010000026.1 coordinate 218,401, forward strand.
AACACTCTCCAAATACAGACCCCCCATGATGTTACCTCGCGACCAACGCACAAGCTCGTCATTCCACAGCTCAAGTCTCCGCACGAAGCCCAGAGGTCACGATCCGGAGGAACGCAGGATCGCCCCCAAGGGTGCTTAGCCTTGAGAACACACAACAGCTTGCGTGCAGGCGGAAACTTGCCGTTCGTACTGCAGATGTCCTTCAAGGAGTACCGCCGGTGATGGAGGAGGAGGAAAGTGTCTCATGCGATGGGTGCACGAGCTCCGAGGAGACGACAAGGTTGAGAGATGCGTGATGATGCCGCCGGGTAGACAAGTACATACGGGCTTTTATTGTCGGCGAGGTGAGAAATGACACAAGAGCTGAGGGCCTGTAAGTAGAGGAGATATAGCCAGAACAAGATCAACATGAGCAAGTCTCAATAGTTCTTGTAACTGAAAAGAAGGCATTCAGAAACAATACATCACGGACCAAATAGAGCCCATACCAACAGCAGTGTTTGCGCCTCACAACTACACTCGAGTATGGTAAACTACAAACTCATCCCCGTACTTGTTGCACATCCAACTCGCCCGCACTGGTCAAACATACTGCATACATCCCCAACTTCACCCCCTGCAGAACCTCACCCTCAAGAAGGATACCCTTCCTAGCACCGACCCTCCTAATGCCATAATACCCATTCAACACACGAACCACATTCCGTAACTGCACCTCCTCAACGATATGGGCAATCTCCACCCATTCAACGACGACTCTGTAATGTCACTCGTAACCTCCAAATTCTCCAGACGCATCAGGCCCGATAGATCGAAAGACACTACAAATAGTGAGCATATCGTGATCATAGAGAAAAGAAAGCACTAACCATCACGATCTAGAAAAGCCAACCTGACATCCTTCAACGTTTCCTCGTTCCTTTGAAGAAACAAAATCGCCACTGCCGAACGACATGTCGATAGCACGCTAGCGCTCTTCAACTCCAACCGCTCTAGTGTCCCCACGACGTTATCTCCCAACCAGCGCACAAGCTTATTATTCCACCCGACGACGCGCAGAGTGCGCAAGCACGGTATACCCAGTCTCAGATCTCGCAACCCAGATAGCGATGCATCCGGCATCTCCATCCCATCCCAGGCAAGCTCGAGACTGAGCTCTGAAAGGCGGGGAAAGAGCCGGCTCACAAAACTGGGATATCCTGGTACAACGCGAAGCTCAGTCTAAGACTAATGAATATTGGGGAAGATTCCAACGAGTAACCAGTCGTTCTCCACCGCTCCCAAGCGAAGAATGGCTCCCTTAGCTTTAAGCAATGTAGTGTAGGAGAGCGCATGGGCCGACTTGCCGTGCTTCAGAATATCGTTGCGAGGTATATCGTCCACAAGTGCTATGCCAGCCATGGACGAGGAAAGCGTCTCACGCGATGAGCATAAGAGCTCCGTGAGCCGTCGGGCACGGGATGGAAATAAGACCCTATGACTGAGATGATAGCGGCCGACGCTAGTCCATGCTCTATCGTTGGCGAGGTAGGAAATGATGCAGTCGAAAAGCTCTTGCGGGAGAAGCTTGAATGGTCCGGTACAAGCAGAGGAGCGACGATAGTGAATAAGAATGTTGTGAATGGTGCTAAATGCCATGATAAAAGGACCATGAGGCACGGTTAAGTTTCAGTAGTGGGACGATCGAAAGGTGGGCTCCTAAACCGGAGAAATCATTCAGAAATAAAGGAACGCGGACGAAGAAGAGCCTGGCATACCTAGCACGGTTCCTGTTTGGACGAGGGTCTCGATGTAGATGGAGCTGGGAACGCGACGGATTTCATGCAGTGGATGAGCTGGCGGGACTGAATCTAATATAGAATGAGACTTGAGCGATGTGGTATTGCGATGAAGGACCTGCCAGATTGATAGTTGATGATGCTTGAATCGCTGACGGAATGTGGCCCCACAGCCTAAGCACAGTGCATCCATAGACATAATGACAAAGCAACGGTGACGGCGGGTCCACGGTTCGAGAGATCTGAGCACAGCGATTCTGACCGAGCCGACCATGCAACCCATCAGGTTGAAATGCAGTGAGAAAGTATTGGAAGGAATTTGGGTCGCATTCAGGCATTGGAAGCGGTCGATAGAAAGCTTCCTTTTGGCCGTTCATGTCATCAAAGTCGAGCATTGGATTAGGCGTCTGTGGAAGCATGAAGGCTGCATTATGCCATGACCGTTTACGCTTACTACGAGGACAGCGACTTCCCTGCCATCCAGCGCACTATGAGTACCAGTTTCCACGGTGAGTCCATTTGCCGGATCATTGATGTCGAGTCCGGAACAGTTTAATCCATAGCTGACGTCGTGAGGATTGGAAATGACTCGTAGTACCCAATCAAGCCACTGAAAACATACAGTCAGGAGGTATGAAAGAAAGGACGAGGCTGACATACTTGTGGCCTCTTGAGATCGCGAAGATGTGGTGAGCCTGTATGCTGTCGTTGAGGCCGGTGAAGAGACACCGCTGGAAATCGCGCTGCTTGACCACCTTGGCAAAGTCATTATCAGGATTTGTCCCTTGGCTATACATGGACCTCAGTTGACGACCTCTGAGTGGACATGCAAACCTGTTCAAGGAACCTTGGAAAGGAGCACGCAATGATTGAGCAGCTAAACGTACTGGAGTCATGAAGTTCCTAGAGTGGTAGTATACTACCGACGGTAAAGTCTCGGACGAAGATCCTCCAAGTTCTGTCCTGCAGTTGCACTCGGTACTGAGCTGGCCCGTAACGACAAAGCCAATGTAAAGAAAATATTTGATCGGGTCACGGCAGATAGATTCAGCGACCTTTAGTGGAACGTTGATATATGCCATGTCGTCGAGGTTGACAATTCCTGGCGGGCAGAGAACAACGAGGGCTATAGTCAAGAAGCCAAGAAGGGAAATCCGACACGTGATGTAATTTGATCCGACTTGACCTGGTCAAGTCCACCGCCACCACAACGAGCGGCGACCGCCATGACTCCAACGCCCGACTGCGAGCACGCTCGTATTTGCTTCTGATCGCGTTTTTAGAGGCACCTATGATTACCTGGGAGTAATGCAACTGTTGCCTGGGTCTGGCGGCGGCATGGCTAGCGGTGGGGCGGGTTAAGGTCCTTGGATCGGCTTAATCTTTTGCGTAGTGCGTCTTCGATAACCGACTCGATCTTTTCTGACAATTTTTGTAGACCCCCCGCTTTCTGCACTGAAAGATATGATTTTGGTCATCTGGGGCGGGATGGCGTGCGGCTGGGGCGGGATCCGGTCGCCGTATCAGGGTCATTCTTCGCCAGCCCTTTCTACACTATCGCGCGAGGGCACACGTGTGCGGACAGGTCCGGCGCTTTCTCTGTCCTGTCGCGTCGGGTCATGGAAGTTTGGCTCGCGTCTCCCCCCTTCGCCCTCATTCTACTTTCCTTTCTCTTTGCCAACGATTCAATGGTCAATGGTCGGCTACAACGCCGTGCACGGTGACAAGGGCGGCGAGGGCTCCATCACGAGCAACTCGATCCTACGGTCCGCGGTGTACTCCTCACGGGCGGCCAACACGAATGACAGCTCGAGCTCGTCCTTCGCCTGGAGCAGTCCTTCAGACATCGCCTCGACAACATCCAACCCTTCCTTTTTTCCACTGCCAGATTTCGTTGCCGACTCTCGCTCTCACCCTAGTCACCGCAGTCGTCGCTGCCCAAGGATATCAAAATGGCCGACTCGAAATCTTTGCAGAATGAGCCCCACGCCATCTCAGGACTACTCACCTCTCATTCTGGAGGTATTTGCACATCGAACGGACGTCTTCGCCGCCGTCATTCCAGACAACAACGGCCAACGTCGATTTGGCGCGACAAGAAGCGCAACTCCAGGATCGACTACCTTGGACCGGCCACTTCTTTGCCACGACAGACATGTCTGGTGAGGTCTACATCCTTTCTTGGGCATGTTGGATCTATCAGCGGCTGCTCGTGAGTTATTCTTTTTAATACCGACTCACCAAATGTTCATTCTCCATTCTAGGCCATCTTTACCACCCGAATCGTTCTGACCTTCGTTGTACGCCATGCCTGACATACGAACGATGCCGTCAATGAGGTTACAATGTTTTCTTCGGGGGGGCGCTGGTCGAGATGCTGCCTGTCGGGGACACGACTTGGGCATCGCAATGTTTTGGTCTTATTCTCGTTCTCGGTGCAGCGTTCGTGTCCCTATATGGACTAGATTACGCCTACCAACGTGCGAGACGTCTGGTACCGCCATTGTTGTTCGGTGAGTAAATGGTTGCTACAGCTTTCGTGGATAATGACTTACTTTTTTAGGACACGTCCGGCGCTCGAAATGCTGTGGGATCTCCACGCATAACAGTAAAGATGCATATTCCTCTGCTCGCTTGAGTCTGCGCCCAACACTAGGCCTATCACGCCAACATCGATATTGGGTGGGATAGGCGGCGGGAGGGCGGGATGACGACGACGTGCTGGCGTTTCAACGAGTTGAATTCTCGAAGGTGTGCATCTCACTCGTGCACCTTACGAGGTATGGACAGCGTTGGGTCTCTTGTTCGTCAGTAAGGTTTCAATCAATATGCTTCGTGATACTAATCTTGGTCCGGCCAGACTCGTTTAAACCGATCATGGACTTTCTGGTCAAACGGAGTATATGGTATTGGTGCTGACTATTTTGAAGGCTACCGGACGCCGTTCCTTCGCGTCCACGTCATCCTCTCGTATATCTATTTCTGGGCGTCCGCCATTGCTTGTTACCTTACCTGGTCTCTCGACTGTATCTCCTCGCCAGCGTCCTCCTTCAACGGAACACCGAAGAGCGGTCGAGATGAAACGTCGGAGCCCTCGTCGTGAAAAACCCAGACCATCATCACGTCGTGGCAAGGATGACGCGGACCCACTTTTTACGCCGCCCAAACGACGCGAACGTTCCGCTGTTGACGCCGCCGAGTTCACCACTTTCGTCCCTGCCGTCTCTTGAGCCTGTCGCGCGATGGGTTCAGACGCCCGAACGGGATGATGATGTGGGCACGGTGTCTGAGGACGATGTGCGGGTGGTGAAAGCAAAGGCGAAGAACAAGAAAACGAAGACGGTGCGGGTCTGTGTTGTAGTTCAGCGGTTGAGCAAAGCGGAGAGGAAGACGTACAAGAAGGAGGACGAGGAAACATTGGGGACTAGGACCTTAGTTGACCTGCGCCGTGCTTCGTCGTCTGGTACTGTGCAGCGAGCATCGTCGTCGACCGCTTTGCAACGTTCATCGTCTTCTGCATCTCGAAAGCAGTCTTCCTCGTCATCATCTCCGCATCAGCCCTTGTTGTCGTCACGTCCTCACGCTCCCCCAATACCCATCTCATATATGCACCCTCAGCGCAAGGCGAAGCAGAAGGCGTTTGTTGATATTGAGGAGCAGACGTCCCTGACGATGGTGTTTGAGTTGAACGAGTTTTATGAGCTGGGTACCAATGACATGGCGGATGTGGAGGAGAAGGTGGTGCGTATTCCGAGGAAAGGAGAGGCTGGGCTGTCGAAGAGCAAGACTCCTGTGGCGTCGACTAGCAAAGCTCCTGTCGCCACTAGTGATCGTGCAGCCGCGTATAATCGGCACTTGGCGCTGGTTCTGCTCGAAAGGACAAGGGCAAGTCGTCTATCGACAAACGTAAAGGCAAAGCGCGAGCAGAAGCGGTGATTGTGTCGGTTGAAATAGCTGGGAGTAAGAAGAGAAAGCGCCTCGATGGGGAGTGCGGCAGGGATGTGGTGGGGAGGAAGCGGGCGAGAAAGGAGGAGGAGGCGGAAGAACCGCATTCGACGTCGTCCGCCAAGTTTCAGGAGGTGATGGACAATGAGGAGGATGTGGTGGTTGTTAGAGGAGCCTTTGGGTGCGGGCGCTGTTGGCGCAGAAGCCGATGCGGGTACTGATCATGATGCCGAGGCTGATACGAATATGGATGGGGAGGACGACGTTCCGCTCAGCACGTTGGTTGTGAGATGGCGGGCTACGTCCCAGGACAAGGACCAACGCCGAGTGCCGCTGAATAACGACTTGCTTCGAGCCAATCCCGATGCAGGCCCTCTTATCGATCCTTCTCCAATGTCTCCTTCCGATCCTTCTCCAGCGCCTCCACCAACGCCCAAACTCAAGGGACGAGGCATAGCTATCGGGCTAGTGTATCCCATGCGCCTCGACGGAGACGAAATAAACTGCCACCAGTGCCGGCGCAAGTCGCGGCTGGTGTATATGCAGTGTCGCAACGCCGCGTGTGCGCAGACCAAGCACGGGAAGCAGCTCAAGCGCAAGATTTATTGTGTGCGGTGTATTACGGAGAGGTTTGTGTGTTTGCTATCTTTCTTCCTGCTTTTTCGGCTGACGACTATGGGTTATGTAGGTGTGAGGAGTACAAGTTTGTGGCGGGCGAGGTGGACACGTGTCCTGCGTGCGAGGGAATATGTTCATGTGATATATGTACGAGGAAGAGGGGCGAGGCGTATTTGGGACCGTATGTGGCGGGCGGGCAGAAAGTTGTCGTGCGGTAGGAAGAGGTGTATGTGCAGAGGAAGAGGGTGTATGTGGGCGAGCTTGTGTCCGAGTGGGGGTTGGCGAAGCCGGGGAGGGAGGGGCCTGGACGGGAGCATGTAGCGTTTGAGGGATCGTCGTCGGATGCGTCTGCATTTGCCTTGGGCGAGGCATCGACACCTACGTGTGGCGAAGGACAAGCGACGTGTGCTGAGCTGCCGAAGAAGCGGAGACGATGTTTTGTTGGTGATCCTTGGCCTTTGATGCTGGATTGGAGGGAGAAGGCGCCTGCACCTGCACCTGCTCCTACTCCGGAGATGGGGAGGTAAGTCTCTCATCTCTTCCGTTGATGTGACTTGAGGCTTAACGGCTCTGTGGGACGAGGAGACGGAGAGGGACGGCGCCGGGATGTGAAACATGAAGAGTGTGTTGAGCGAGCTTACGCCGAGTCCGAGTCCGGAGGGTGTGGATTCTAGTGCGGAGGATGATGATGATGGGAGGATGAGAGGCAGGAAGAAGTACCGGCACCGGTACCGCGCGACGATCTTCTTCGGGCCATGAATGCGGGGCTGGAGGAGTGGGGGGTGAAGGTTCAGTATGATTTGAGGGTGTAGGTGTGTGTTGTTTGTTTATGTGGAGTTTGAGATTCTTGCTGTATGTACATATGCTATCTTCACATTCTGATTTTGGGTTACAGATATTGATCACTATCATTCTGTGAATATTATGATATTCAAATTATTGGTTTTTGTGTGTTCCGGTGTACATTATATAGCTATGTTTCTTGAGTGCTCAACTACTATTCGGAGTAGGCATCCGGAGAGTGTGTTCCAACTTTACAACGACGATCAGTGCTGACTGTGGAGCCGCTATCCAGATGTGAGCGTACCGCCGCGACTTTGTGATGACCACGAGCCAGAGGGAGACGCTCAGCCCAGCAGTTTCACGCGCATCGCTTTGCGCGACACCTTTTCCTTTGATGCGATTTTTGAGATAGCTCTGGTGCTACATGCGCTTGAAGAGACCCTTGTAGGCTTCTTCTCGTGGGAGGTTAACGATACAGAATGAAGTCGTCAGTTTTCGTGTGCGAGTCCGTCGAAGAAGGAATTGAGATTGGCCAACGCGGGCAGATTGAGATACAAAGAGAGGCAACAAAAGAGGCTACAAGAAATACGCCAGAAGATACTATGATGCCTGACGCAGCCGATGAGTATGCACAAAAGAAAGGTGACAGAAAGACGAAATCGACGTACCCCACTGTCAGGTTATCAGCTGGGGATTCGGTCAGAAATAACGACACAGTTAACTTACGGACAGTTGAAGCCGTCCCTCTGCTCCACAGTGCACATTCCTATAATCGAAAGTCAGCCCGCATCTCGGATATAGACGGACAAATACTCTATGTTCGTGGACATCCACGACTGCATGCCCAGCTGGACCGTTCCAGCAATCATTGTCGCCACAATTTGCACGCAGAACATCGACCTTGACGGGATATTCATATAATGTCCGAGCTTAGAGTCTGACGTGAACGTCAGCGCGGCCCTTGCGCCATAGAGATATATCCGAGGTCTTGAAGTTCATCATGGCGATTGGACGACTGGGTAGCATAGCCGATAATGAGCTATCATCCTGCAGTTGCGCTGGTTAGTAGAGACTCCAGTCGGAAGAAACAGAGGAGCATACTTGAGTCCGACTTGCTGATTCGTGAGAGCTTGTATCATGCCCACGGGGATAACATAAGTAAATGCTACGAAGAACGCGACGGCAGAGTTGACTCTCACACGAAGTCATAGACTTACCAACGAAAGCCCAGACAGGCCTCTCACTATGATGGGCTTCGGTTAGAAGATTGGTTCGAGAATGGAGTGACGCTCACGTTGGCCACACTTCGATGCTGACGACACCGAGAGCGAACATCAACAATAAGATGGAAGATACCACCATTCCGGAACTGAACGTGAAGCGCGCGGCGAAACTTAATTGTAATTTGTTCCCTGAGGAAGATCAGAGTGCTGCGCCAGGCGTCCGTCAACGCAAGATCGAGATGAACTGATTCGTCATCATATCGGTTATTGACGCGAAGGAAAGCCTATAAACAGTATTAGGAAGAGGTACTCTCGCAGCCGAATGAATGACAGGAGGCCTTGATACCTGCATCGTCCGGGCGGATCCAAGTCACCCACGAGAAGTATGACAGTGCCTGAACTGCAGTAACACTGATCAGTATACGTTGAATAGACGTTCGGCCGTGGAACCCACATAGATACCCTGGGAAGAAACCTGCGCTTCCGTGAGCATAAGGTTCATATGGAACAGAGAACGGACGTACACCAGGAGAATGCCGCAAGAAACGCATAGACGACGAATCTCTCTCTGCTAAGGCCTCCGCGACTCCCGATACCGGTGTACTGTTGGGAGTGCAGCGTGTTGAATATTGCGCAGGTAACGAGGTTTGAAGGCCATATCGTTGAGGGCGGCGTGACAAGGAACCGGCGCGCGATACCGCCAATTGAGAACCCAATGAGTTGCGTTCAAGACATAGCGATGAACCACTTTGAGTGAGTGAGTGAGTGAGTTGGGGCTAACCACTACTGACACAGTACACTAATAGATGTCACATGTGAGTGGGCACCCAAGTTGCCGTCGATTGCATACACTACATACTTGACGGGATGACGGATGACTACCAGACCCCATGGCAGCCACCCCAATAAGCCGGATTTATCGTTCTATTAAAAAATAAACACAAGATGTTCTGATCTGTCTCGTTCGCGTTGAAACAGAAACCGCAGAACAAGGGAGCCTTTGCACGGCCTAAACCCGAACTGTCCCGGTCAACGTCCGACACGGTCCGCAGAGAGCCTCCTATCAGACTGCTCTCACAAACAGACCAGCCTTTGTTGTGCCAGTAGCACGGCGAGGGGTGCCATCCTATTTGACCTGGACAGGAGTTGCCTCCATCGCAGATGGACAACCATCCAAGGCGACACCCACGTAGTCGCCCTGACAAGCAGAGGCGCTCTCGTCGAGGCGCACTGATGCGACTGTCCCTGTTTCACCAGCTGTGGAGCGTATTCCATGGTTCATGGGTGTTCTCCGACTGGCACGCTTCCTACACCGAAGGATACCCGTCCACACGGCGCTGGTCCCCTCTGATCAAGAAACACGCCAAGGAGGCATCCACGCAGTCGTCGAGGTGCACTGGTGATGCCTTCGTCCTTGCATGGTTGAGTGTATCAGGATGGGGATTACTTGCGAGAAGGTGATGATCTATTCAAAAAGTCGGTTATCTGCTGAGCAAAGCAGTTAAAGCAGCTGCTCACAGCTGAGATTATACTGCTGCTTGTAGTAGACGCGCTGGACTGCTATATGTCTGTTGTGTAAGCCGAACCAGCGCCAACCGAAGCCTTCAGAGCGTGTCAAAGGGAAACCACGAAGACTGACCATGATCTAAGAATGCATTAGTAGAGAAATGTACGAGCCCAATAATAACGCACTGTTATCAACACATGTTCTTTGACAGTAAACGGCGCTGAGGAAAATGACTGTAATCCAGAACCATCGGAGGGACGGAGGACGAAGACGACCGAGTTCATCGATGACGAGATGGTGGTTGATACTTTACTAGTAAGAAGACAATCAGGCACCTGTTAGGCACCAAGAAGAGACGCGTTTGATGACCGGTTGACAGTCACGTCGGCAACAGCTCAGCCGAGCATCCAATGTGCCGTGCGGCATGACAAGGACGTCTGCCACGGCGGATCCAGAACCACAGTGATCGTGCAGAGAGAGGCGCCCTGGCTCTCCGCCCTCCCGACTGTCGCCCGACACGTTGGTTTCTTTAGTCTGTTATGTCCTAGGATTGTAGCCAAAACTAATTATCATATCTACAACAATACTACTAATTTTTGTTGGGCATGGCAATGAGAAGTGCCTAGGTCATGGATAATGTTGAGCATCGCGGCGGGAGCAGGAGAGCGAGATACGTATGGCGGGCGGGCCCGCGTTTCGACAGGCCGTCAGGCTCCGACCAGTTCCGACGGAGATCACACGGTATCCATAATCACGCCGGGTCACGTATACTAAATAGGCAGCCTGGATCCAGAGCGTGTTATTAATATCCAGGAACTCACACGATGGCAACGGGCGCATGTGGGCAAGGAGCCGCATAGCACGTAACCTCAATGTGAAACGCCACAAGGTAAGCAACTGATCAGAACAAGGAAGGGACGTGGTCATTCAAGTTATAAATAAATGACACGTAAAGGAGGACGTCCGATCACCGGCAGCTAAACGTGCATCTCGCCGCTCGCGTCGCGCCCCAAGACTTCGCGCGAATCTCAACGCGTTGCACCCCAAGATCTTATTCGGCCTAATATGATATGTCTCATGCTGAATGCTCAGTTTCTCTTTATTTTTGGGACTGTCACAGCTCTTCGATGTACCCTTTCCTTAAGCTGGACTAGCATTGTCAATGTCCGAAGTCACGATCAAATGTCTATTCCTTAAGCTTAGGTGAAGAACGAATGAGTTCTGATGAGCTTTGCATATAAAAATGCTCTGGACGGCTCTCCAGTCCTTCCTTCCTTCCTTCCAGGCTCACTCGCAGAGATGTGTTCCATTCTGCACATGGCGGATAGCTATACGTGCCAGCACCAAGTCGTGACGAAGCGACAGCGCGTAGGTGGATTGGATGAATGCCACCCGCTATGTTCTTACGCTCCTGCAGGTAGACTGCAACAAGCAGTTTTGTCGCTTCAGCGCGTCGCACCTCGAGACGCGACACAATTGCGTGCGCTCGTGCGCACAAAAGTAAGTGTAGCTCGTTTACCTCCGATGATCTCTGCGACTAATAAGCTTTATGATAGTTTAAATCCTGACCAGACCGTCGTGATGAACACGGTCAATAGGCGCTGCGACGCCTGCCGTTATCCGGCTACCTAAAGGCTCGGGATATATATTAAAAGCTTTCAAGTATCACCAATGTAGTTTGTCTCTTCAAAAACCTTTAGTACCGGATTGGTTGTTCCCTTCTTCCTGCTTCGCTTCTTCTCGACCTCACATAGTACTTGTAAGTTGTTCGTAAGGATCTGCAGCGCTTGGACTTTGGCGATCGTCAGTAGTACTTCCATCTTGTTTATTCGTATCTAATAATTTATGTACAACTTTTTTCTACATGGCGTATTTCGACCAAATCCCAACGCGTAACGCTGCGTCCCAGGCCTTGGTATCGCTGTCGGCGCTGATGGTGGTGCGTTGCGCTTCGACCCCGACACTGGACGCCCGTTGTAGCTCCGCGACATGCCCAGTGGAGCTCGACCCATCCCATTCAGTTTCATCCGCTTGTCAACGGTCAGTGCAGAGTTCACACGCAAGCTCGCGCGCCGTGCTGCGGGAGCCTGGACGCCGCCGTTCTTCGTGAGCGCGTACGAAGGCGTCGTTGATCGTGGAGGAACTGATCTCGCGCGAGGATGAGGTTTCCGCTTGTTCTCCTCATCGCCGATGGTGTTCCTGAGGGCTTGCAGCATCGAGTCTCCATAGACGAGGAAAGGTCGGCCCATGTCTTTCTAACATGCAGGAAGTGCGGCAAGAAAGTATTGATCAAGCTGGAAAGCAGGTTAGATTATAAAATAGACGTAGTAATGCTTCGACGACATACGCGAGGCTTCTCTTTCATGATGCGGTTGCGCATTATCTCCTCCCTAAGGAGTCGGCCAGGATCTCGTGCCCCGCGTCCAGTCAGCCGAGACTGATCGGCAGCAGAGTTGGAAGTGGCAAGCTCCTTCGCTTCCCGGAAGATTTCTTGATCTTTGCGAGAAGCGGCGCCTTCATCCGCTTCTCGTCCTTGAGTTTCTTGATCTCGTGTCCGTGTATCGTCAAAAGCTCGTCTGTAGGTTCTTCTTCAACAGCATAAGTATGAAGTCGCAAGTTATTGGGCTCACCATCCGCAAAAGGAGCAAAATCCGCCCGTTCTTCATCATATCTCCAACCATCAGCTCCTCCCAAAGTTTGACAATCCCTTCCCGGGCATTGAACACGCTCATGCGCTCGCGCTTGAGCTCGAGCATCCGTTCCAGTTCGTCTTCGAATTGCTTAACGGTCACATCTGTGGTGCCCCTGTGAGTGTCAACGAATGCGTCCATGTCGACCTCCTCGACGCCCAGTCGCCTCCAGAGGCCCTCCAGTAAACCTACGCATACACGGACTCACGACGCTGGGAGGGAGGCCTCCTTTCCCTTCCTTGCCGTTATATCATGCTTGCTCCGGTGTTTTAAAACCAGACTTGAAAAGCGAGCCAAGAATCGTATCGCATTCTCAACAAGCACTACAGGCGTCTACAGGTAGTGTCGTCATATCCATGGACTGCCTGCCAGATGCCGAAACTTGTACATAGAAGTGCACCTAACTGTTGCAACGAAGATGTATGGTCCGCCTCAGGCCAACGTTTTCGAAGACTAAACAGCACGACCACCACCAATACACGCATCAAAAATGTCCTGGCTTTGAATGAGTGGGGACGGCTGAACGTTCCCTCAAAAGACACGTACGAGATTCTGAAATGACTACGCTCTTCTACTGCTCCGAAACGTAAACACCAGGCAGACCTTTTCCGAAGATCTCAGCGCACGTCGGCACTACTGAGTACGGCCGCCCTAAACGTAGAAGTCGTGCTTAACGGGGTTTAGATTCGTGTTTTCCGGAAAGCGCTTACCAGCAAATGATCATGAAGCGGTGAACACATGTCATCCGAATAGTGTCCTTCCGGCCGAATCGTGTCCTAATAAGGTCGTTCATCGAAGGCCCGGCGATTGAGGAGATGGCGGTGTTAGTCTGAGGGGCGTCACGCGCCATGCGTCCGAAGTCATTGAGAAGGGTGTGGATGTGATCGTCCATTTTCGCGAAGAAGCCCGGACACGTCGGCGTCTATAGGGGTTACGCTGGAAGGTCATCCAGCAAAAAAGTATGTTCAGCATCAGGATGTTGACCGCGTTCCATGATGGGTAGAATAGGATTCGTCCGAAGACATGGCTGCGAAAAGCGTCAGCGGAGGTGATGATAATCGGGGGGAAGAAATGGACGCACCCAGTTAAGAATATGAGCAGGTGTCAAAACTAACACCAGGTCTGGCGAAGTTTACTGTTGTCCTTAAATATTACGAGGCTCCTTGAGATTCGCGGTGTCGGTGAGGCAATGGGTTTTGCTTCGTCCGGGACGCCTGGTAGGTGTACTGACACTGCAAGGGTAAAGCCGCCGTTTTGCCAGGTGATGGGATGGCTATCGTCCAGGACACGAGATTCTACACCCATGGCAGCGACAATCAACAAGAGTTTTGAATATAAACACACCGATACAAGCTCATCCCTTGACAAGTCTCTTCCGCCAACAATACGAACCGGATTGCGCTCGACCGCCATTAGAGCGAGCATCGGTTTTCCATCATGGGATCCATACTGACTGCGCAGCGGATGCAGTAACGGGAACGTTGTTGAATAATCCGGTCTAAATCCATGACAGTCGGCACCCGGGAGGCCCGGTCTCGACGAGAGGTATCCGTGTTCACGCTGTTCGCTGACGGTGTGCACTCAGGGACTAAAAAGGCGTTAGTATCTTGCTGCTATAAAGATTATCTTACATGGCATGGCCATCCAGAACGAAGCAGAGAAGCTAGATACACCTACCCAAAGTGTATGGTTAAATTGAAGCAGAGCTGAAGGACGCAGCGATATCCTACTCCGTTTCGTGGTCTCGTGGACCAAGAATGACACTGGCGGCTGTCGCATAACAAGACAAGCAAAGAGAACCGAGAGAAGTCGCAATTGGGATTGAGAGTGCACATTGGTGAAGTCCAGGTTGTTAGCACAAGCCGGTGCCAAAGTTGGGTGTACTAGATGATGGTGGTTAAAGAAAGAGCTCGATCACGACCAGATATCAGACGTACCCGTTGCTGACAAACTTTTTGAAGGGAAATCCTGTCGAAGGGTAAGAGTTATTGTTGAATATGTCAACAAAAGTATTACTCACGAAGAAAACAGGACAGAAGATATTGATATCCGATACGAACCATGGGTACCGCTTGCTATGGAAGCGAACTTGTGGAGCCAAACCACTTTGGAGAAGGAAGTCGGCTGAAATGCGTGTGATACAGGTGATTGCGCTGGGGGATCCCACCTCCATCTGGGATTATATTCAAAGTTGTCGGAACGAGACCCAGATAAGACGCGTTTTGGCGCGATTTTTGATCTGGGCGTCTTCGGGATTCAGAGTACGTTTTTGGGAGAGTAATTTTCGAGCATTTCATGGCGCGTGAAGAATAGCAGATTGGTGAATTGGAGGCGGTCAGCGCAACGAGTTCAACGTAGTGGCCGTTCAAGTCCAAGTCGGCCCGATCAGTTGGTCTTGCCTGATCCGGCAATGCAGCTCTTACCACGACCTTCATCATCATCATCATCATCAATTACAACCTTCTCCATACCGTTTCGCGCCCTGGCGGTGACGACCACTTCAAGACAAAATTGAAAAGCGATTACTTCCAGTAACGACGCGTCATATCCTCTTGCGAATACCTCGTTCCAGCCATATCGTGAATGTGCGATCACAGGCGTTCTCTCATCCTCCCACCAGGATCTCTGGATTGACGATTGTCAACCAGCGTCATCTGACGATTGTCAGTGGCATCGACTCTCCGTATATCTCTTGCTGTTGCTCCATTGTGACTATCTTTTCGGTGGATGCACCGTTGTCCAACTCTTGAACAACCAACATCCTTCATTCCATAACTCATTCATTCCCCCCACCAATCTCACCAAATCTTGATGCTGCTTAGCCTCTGAACCACAGGATCTGAACCGTCATGTCGTACGGTGCACGCGCCTTTAGCGCGGTCAAGTACCGCCCCATCCGGCATCGTTCACCCAGTCAGATTTACCCATTGTCTTTAATTCCATATCTCATTCATTTCTAGCTCAAATCACCCCAACTCTTCATGTGTCTGGACCTTTGGACCTCAAGGCTCCTAACTGTCGTGTCGTACGGCGCGCGCGCCTTTAGCGCGGTCGAGCACCGCCCCATCCGGCATTGTTCACCCGGTCCGATGTATCCATCCTCTTTGATTCGATATCTTGTTCATTGTTCGCTCAAATCATACCAAATCTTGATGCTCCTGAGCCTCTGGACCTCCAGGATTCCAACCATGAGGGTGTGTCGTGTACTGAGGTGGCCCCTGCGCAAAGGCTTGGGGGCCGTCGAGGGCACGAAGGACGATACTAGTTGGCATAGGGCGTATGACGCACTTCTCCCTACTAGGGGGCCTTCTGGACAGTAGGGAGAAGCGCGTCATACTTATCGAGTCATCAACAGCGCGTTTGAATCGCGTGTGAGACCTTGACTCGACTCAGACTGTGCGTCCGGCCACCATGCAGCACCTCAAATTCGCCGGCGTTCAACTTCCACCTATTCGAGTCATTCGGGGAGCCCAAGTATTCCCAAACGGACCTTTTCAATGGACATTTACTTCTGCGCGTGCCACGATTGAACCACCGCCCGGAACACCCGTTAATCTGTTACACCGCCATCCCTCATTTCCACTGGCATATAAAGTCAGCGAGCATGCGGAGGTGGACAAAAAATTCAAGGGCCAGATTTGGGTTCTCTACGGGGACTTTACAAAGGAGGGTTGTCGGAAGCTCTTGAAGGATGTCGGGCCCCTGAATCCATACCACAGCAAGGGTATGTGTTTCAACTTACGGGGTACGCTTTGAACTGATGGGCGATATGCAGGCTTCCTGCCCCTTGATCCAAGGACAGAGACAAAGGTCTTCATCCGGAACAAGTACGGTGAACCATGGGAAAGCGATCAACTCAAGACGTGGTCGGTCAATGGGTAGGATTTTATAGTTCCTAGTCAACATCTGTCTGAATGGTTTAGAAGGGGCACATTCTCCGCAGAAGACCTGGAGAATCGGAGACACTTGGAGGAGTGGATTCTGGGAGACCCCGATAAGGTGACTGGGGAAGCGCCAACCGGAAAAGAGGGCCAGAAGCAGGGTGGTACAGCGTTCGAGAGGGCACCACAAGCCAATCCGGTTCACAAAGGCAAGCGCGCCTATACTGTAGCACTGAACTACCAACATGCCCGTCAAATGGCGCAGCCGCACTTCGGGCTGAAGATGCAAGATGGGGATGTAGAAGATGAACACATACGGGGGTGTCGCGATTTCATCAAGGTGTCGTCTTCTTTATATCAACGCATTCAAAGTTGACTGTGAAGAGGCTTTGCGCGAATATGTCGCGGCTTGTGCTGACCGTCGGATTACTCCATCTAAGTAGTCCGGGATTGAACTTTGTATCGTCTTCACTCAATTGATTCGCGGTTTGCATGTTACATACGGTTCTAAGTCATACTACATAATGTCTGCGTGATGTAACGAGTAGTAGAGGCTGCCATATGCTCGTTCCTTCTGTAACGTCTTTAATATCAATTGGCAGTTTAGATCTACGACGGACTGCACAGCGTATTCGAATCGACCCATACCAGCGCGAATATAGTCAAGCAGGCGTCCCTCTCCGACTTCCGCCTCAACCTCTCGTTGAATGGACTCCGCTTTGTCCAACCACTTCCGTGGTTTCTCGCTGGCTGCTATCATCAGCTTGGAGCCGGTGTCCTGATCGTTGAGATGTTGCATAGCCGTCTGACAGAGGTTGTGCGCCCAGTCATAGAGGGAATTGTTGGTGTACGCCATCAACTTGTCTTCGAGACGTAAATACTGGCGGCGGAGATTGCGCACAGTGTTGGATTCCTGAACTCTATGATTGCAATGGATTAGGTTAGCGTCTCAGCCCAACACGCTATGAACTCACGATGCCTGGTATTCCTCCGCTGTTTCATGTCTGCCCGCCCTTCCAGCCTTTGTTCGCCCGTCGACTGTATCACTCTGTTTCTGCGAGTGATATCGCTGGCGTGCCTCAGCGTTCAATCGTTTGCGATTGCTACAAAACACGCGTTAGCAGCCGTGGTTGCCCAAAATCATTTCTCGCACGTACCGCTCCCAATATCGCGCTTTTGTCTCTCGTCGCGCATATTGGCGGTCCTCTGCACTCAGGTAAACCGCCTTTCTACCCATGAGGACGTGGTACCTCGATGTCGAAGCGAGAAAAGATGATCGGCGCTACAAAATGCAAATCTAGGTGGTGGTCAAGAGTACTGTAATGTTACGACCCGATGTTCATGGGGTGTTACGTGTTATGCTTGTGAACTAATGAAATGTTAGTTCATTCAGGGTTCAGTTGCCTTATAAGGAGCGGCGGCGCGAAGCGCCGCAGCGGAAATTTCCATTTTGGGTATGTACTAGCAATTTTGGAGCTTTGTTACATGTTACATACGAAATTTTAGTTCAGTTCACGACCTCATGTTACGCGTTATGCGAACATGGGGTCGTAACACTACAGTAGAGCGCGTCGATCATAAAATGCTGTAAGGTAAATCCATTCTCGATCATAAATTCACTAGACATTTTATCAGTTTACCTCTCATGTGTCGCCCTTGTTCCATACTGCAAGTGTATAGAATAACCCAAATGACCGTCTTGACATGAACCACGGTGACCTAGCATTTTAATTCGACGTCAAGCACCTTATTCGCAGAATTGGGTTCCCTAGACACTTATGCTCGTGGTGTCTACAGCAGGACATTTCGGAGTTTGTTCTGGGCACACAATTGTTTTGATAGGCGTATAGACTATCTTTTTCTGATACAGTATATTATTAAAGTCGGGCGTACTTTATTATCTCTTGCAGGCCATGGCTCGCACCGTACTTCCATATTGGGCAGGAGCGGATCTCGGACCGGACAGCCGATCTTGGGTGCTGGTTGAAATTCAGGCTCGCTGACGTTGCCTGTGGGGTCGCTATCGATAGCGATAGCGATTCTACCATTTGTAGTAGAAAACTCCCACGATTCGGAGATGTCAGTTGCCGGAAGGCTTGGGTTCGATTCCTCCTCGTGTTGTGTTGGGTCCCGGAGAGGTTCATGCTTGGATTGCTTGCTGGTTGCCTGTAGAGCACATTGTGAGATGTATATAGTACTGTACCGTTTCGACCGGATGTTCTCATAACGCATCACGCGGGCCCGAGAACCTAACTTAGGATAAAGGATAACGCATCACGAACCTTCTTTTCAGGGTTATATGGCCTAAAACGGCAAATTTTCGGTCCCGCCTGCGGCGGGAGTGTCCAAATATAGTAATTTGGACCCTTGTGCCTGGTTACGAACTTGTTCCATATAAGTTCGTAGCATAACGCGTCACAGGCCGCGAACATCCGGTCGAAACGGTACAGTATTAGAGCTGTAGAATAACAGCAATTTCAGCCATTTGTAGGAACTGCCTAGTGCTGTCAGATGTGAGAAGAACTGTGGTGGGTTAAACTGTCTGTAAGTACCGGGCACACACACAAACTATCTCCAGAATGAAGGAAAGGGTATTTGTGGATGACTGAAAGTCAATAAACTGGATCTGAGATGTTAGTGCTCCTGCTTTTCGCGCATGAGCCAAAATATCGCTATGTATTGAAACTCTGACTTGGCAGTGCGAGAGAAAGAACATTTGTTATGATTTGGAAGCTCATCCTTCAGCTCCAACCTTTTTTATTCATAGTCTATCAGTATACAAGAGTACCACAGTAAATCAACGCGCCGTCAGGCGCGCCCGAAAAATTGTATTAAAGCACATCGCTATGTCCTCGGCGGGCATGCCGAATCCGGACATCTCCGCGCATCAGCGATCGACCGTTAACACCGCATCCCATTTGCGTCTGCCATCCTGCCTCCTTCGCAGGTGCTTATGAAGGCGCCAAAGCAGCTCAGGCAAGCCCTAACATCCTCTTCCTTCTCCTCCTCTCCTTCTTCCCTCTTTTTCTTTTTCTTTTCTTTTCTTTTTTTTTCTTTGTATTTTTCGTAAACTCCGGCCCACAAGCACCGTTATCGAGCCGAAATTCATGTCAAACGAATCTCCTTCTGATTTTTTGACTGGGGTGGTGTAGTGGTCGAGCATGCCGTGGCAGTCCCATGGAGACTTGGGTTCGCATCCCAACCGCCGGTCATTTTTGGCGCCTTCAGACAGTTGTCAAAACCATTGCTGGGCTTCCAGAGGGCAATGCGAATCTACCACGATTTACGCACACCCAAGTTCCTTTCGCAAGCAAGGCTCCCAGGAAAACTTGAAGGAAACCGAAGTCGGCGACAAGGTCTCGGCCGAGACGCTGTAATCAATTCAGTCAGATTAAAACAACAAGTAAAAGACAGCTTACCCGCCAGAAAGACTGCCATGACTCTTGCGCATGTTGAGGTCCAGTTTCGATGTAAACACGTCGTCGCTGGAGTGGGATGATCAACCGTGTGAGATAATGTTCTGATAGCCGTTAGCATCAGTACAAGTTTAGCGAACATGGACAAGGCTTACCAGAACGCGTTGATCATGAACACGGTCAGAGCCTTGTCGGCAGATCATCGTCGGCACACAGAACAGGAGTCGTCGTAACGGTATAATCGGTAACCATCGTCTGAAAGCCCAGCACGTTTCAAGGCCGGGCATGTCCTGGGCGTGTCTCGATATCGGTGTAGAACCGAGGACTGAGAAATCAGTCTTGCCATCTTCGATATCGAGGACACTACCCTCGCAAAGAAGAAGGCCGTCCGTCGCTCGAAAGGGGTAGATACGAGCATTACAGGACCATTGACCAGTTCTGATAATCGAGTCAGGATTGGAACGGGATCAAGAACATCAAGGAACATACTGTGAACACCCAGGAGACAAGATGACGATGATGACGACGATGGACCAAGTCATGTCGAAGCGTGTCGCATCTATAGCCCCAGTTTCATTAACAACCGGAACGGTTCAAGAAGATTAAGCCGGACATACGTACCACCTTCAAGTCGGTCCTCGAGACTGTTCTTATCGGGTTTCCATTCACGAAGAAAGTCTGTGAGAATCGAAATGATTGACTCAACGGTCCAAGTCGAGGGAAACTGTTTACCGATAAAGAAGTCGACGTAGACACATCACAGAAACCCTGCGCCGCATGTAAGCCGATTGTATGTTCCCGTATGGGTTACACATACTTACAAAGCCCGACCTAGCCTCTAGTCGACTTGTAAGTATGTGTAAGTCAAGGAGGCAAAGTATAAATGTCGAAATACACACCGATTGTATGAGCTTTGTATATCCTTTGTATTGACCTTTGTATGTAGCTTTGTATATGACCTTGTATCCAGCTTTGTATCTACTATTGTATCGAGCTTTGTATAATAAATGTAACCCAAATGTATCCGGAATGCATCTCAAATATGTCCTCAATGTAGGCCCTTAACAGCCCTCTTCGCTCACTTTCACATCACACATAGTATCAAGGGAACCACAGCAATCAGCATTCACTCGAAAGTACCGCAAGATAGGACGGTAGTACAATAAGGTAAGTAGTAACTACAGGCGCACACAAACTCACTAAGGAGATGTCATCCGCCGGGGGCAGTACAAAGGCGCGCGCAGACACTTCTAAACAAAGTTGAAACCGAAACTTCGCCCACGGATGAAAAGACGCGTACAGATACTTGACAGCCTCCTCTCGCGGTAAGGCGCCGCTGTCTCGGGGCAAATCGACGAAACATCTGTCAACGTCGAGTACAAGCTGTAGCCTGCGAGAAGTTCGATAAGCATAACGACAGTGAACGAAGTATATGAAAGCTTATGGTATCCTTTTTGGAGGTCGTGACCTAGCGAGGCGCAATACGATCCAAACACACCTTCCGAACGGCAAGAGCGTCATCAATCAAGGTGTTGCTGACATGGGAGTTAGGACCACCTCAACAAATCAAGATCTTGACTCCGCTGGAGACTCGGAGCTGCTGCTTGTACTCCTTGAGAGTGTAGACAATATCCTTGAAAGTCGTAACAATGTTATCGAAGTCGGCAATACTACCACGAATGATCAGGATCTTGCACTCGGGAAGGGGAGTTCCGGGGGTAATGAGGTCGATGAATGGTCTTGGCATACTCGTAAATCTGTCCCTCCGTAGGAGTACCAGAGTATTCACCGTAGTTGGCAAGCTCGTGAGCGAATCCTAGAACGCGATCAGTGAAATTTCGAGAAAGCGACACGCCTACACCTACACGTAACACAAGCAGCAATGGCATCGGAGTAGACGACAGATGCACTTCCACCAGCAAACATGGACCATACACCTTCGGGGTTCAAAATGGTCAACTTGAGGGAAGAGTCGACGCGTCGAGCTTCAGGATGTAAGCTTCCTCCTTGGTCAGGGAGTAATCGAAAGGAGCGGGGAAAACCATCGGGGTCAGAAGTCAGCGGTACCGTCTCAAGAAGCTGCTACATTATTGGCGCAAGTGACTTGCTCACGCTTTCGTGAGCGGCACAGTAGCTATAGTTGTGACCCAATCAGACAGCGTTAGACCGGTGGCGCAACAATCAAAAACTTATCACTTAGCGAGTGAACGCCACGACTGCGGTGACGCGCAGTCAATCACCAGAAACCCACCGCCGTCAGACTGTATCCGACCGTGCAGCTGGGCGATGTGCTGATAACGGCGCCAACATGTAGTCAAGTATCAGCAACGACGACATGCAGTCAACCGCGAGCCATCCATCCTCGCCGAACTGTATCCGAGCTGGAGATGGTGGTGGTAAGAGAGAGAGAGAGCAGAAGGCGCGATGACGCGCCAAGTCTTGTTGGCATTGTTTGGCTAAAGCGTTGAATCGGCAAGTCGGCACGTCCCGCTTGCTCTTCATCTCGACCACTACTCGACTACAAGTCGGCGGTTTGGACCTACATACTGTCCGACTCCAAGTCGCAGTATCGCTTAGCGACTTTCCAGCTTGGATACGTGTACACCGCTCTACCTGCCATACACCCTCTATTTTCTTCCGACAAGACGACCACTTAAAACACGCGCCGTACTCAAGCCATTTGTGATACATGCCTCATTTTCACCCATTGCGACAATTTTCTCCTTCTCCTTTGTCGGAGCGCTTCGCGATGTCGAATCGAATCGCCCTTCGCCCATTGCACGCGTTGTACACTCAACAAGAATAGGTTGATGTCCGTGAGCATGCCTGGCACCACGCGCGGTCGGCGGCGGACAGCTCGCTTATTCTAGTCGAATCACAGCAGGTTGTATACTCACTTGACTCTGTTTAGAAAAGCAAGGATGTGAGTAACACTTTACTTGACGTTGCTTAACGGTTTCTTATGCTCTGCTAGGCTGCACCCTTCTCTCACTTGAACACTTATCGTTGTCAGAGTCAACCTACACCATGTCCAAATACGGGCAGAATTCACTCACTTATGCTTCCGACCGCCTCCACTGTCCCTCTATCGCCATGCGAACAAGTCTGCTACCACCCACCCCGCTTCTCCTCTGTTACTGCTACACCTCGTTCGCTCACCAAGACGTTTGCATTCACGCCCGGATACTCTGTAACTGCTTTCTCGCGGTTCTTCAAGTCAACCTCCCGTTGACGAGTTCGACATCCGATTAAATTCAAGGCGCGGCGGAGACCATCGGTGACATAAAAAGCAGCAAATGGGGCACGTCTGCTCTCCGAGCCTTTGTGATGCGATTCGGGGATCTCACCAAGGTTTGCATTTCTCGTGTTATTTAATATTCACGATGCTAATCGGTTCATTCAGTCAGAAAGCTCGTTGACATTGTCCTGATCCTTATTGGCTACATTCTCATGATGACCACTTTGTTCCTGCTCACCGTTCTTCTTCAATACATAAAGATCAACTCGCATCTGGGAAGAGTGGCTTTGAACAAGCTCCACCGCTTTCCCCCAGCAGCTCAACATATCTCCACTTCTCCCCGACTCGCCAGCCGCTATCGGGGTTAATGCGAAGCTCATTTCATCCTCTCCCCGCGTTCTCGCCAGCTCGGATCCTTTCCCTCCACCATCATTTCATCTTCTATCCTTGGGTCCTTCTCTCGCTCTCTATTATCATGTGGCTCCACATTCCCGTGGACCCGGTCGCACTTTCTGAAGCACTTTCACTCTTCCTGTGCACCGTTGGTTTCGGTAAGCCCGCCCGTCTGGCCCGTGCTGTCCCCAGGCATCCTCATCTTACAAGCTCTGTTGGCAGTGCTAGCTCGGGTGGTCAGCTGAAGCCGGCTGGCGAGGATATTCTTGAATCTCTGACAAAAGTCTACTATCCCATTTTTAACCCAAATCGACGGAGAGTATGCCATACACTGATCCAAGTTCGTCGCGCGCGGTAAACGCCGCTGGTCATCAATCCATGGGCCCATCAGTCTTGATAGACCATTCACTGACGCGAAAATATTCGCGACTATGTCGTTGAAATAGCCGTGTTGGTCGTCGGAGCTTATAGCTGGGTTAGCGGTCTCCATGAAGTGCACACTTGCCGCGCTGTTTTGACTGTCTTCCCCTTTGCACGTTCCTTGCGTCTATCCTTGACCATGGTCGAGGTGAGTATTTTTGCCTCCATTGGGGCGGATTTATCATTCAACGCTGATTAATTGATCTGGTGTCAGGTTCACCGACTCAGAACTGTGCGCGAACTTTCATGATCGCTAGAACCCAGACTCTCTGAAAATGGACCAGAAGTTGTCAAACATGGTTGCCAGTGTACTTGGCCTCTCGAACAGTTATGCGTACATGGTTGACAACGTCGTGTTGCTCATTACGGGAACGCTTCATGAACGGGACACCCACGAACTCTTGGACCACTGTCACCTACTTGGACACCATGCCCAGATTATGCGGAGCAACAAAAGTGGAGGAGTTTTACCAAAGTGTGCTCGTCGAAACCAGCTTGGTACGTGCATACCCACCGCCTTACTTTCTGCTATTCAGCTCCTTCCTAGCGCCGTATTTCCGCGGCTGTTTATCAGCATCTGACTTGGATGACCGGAACATCGAGATTATTCGTAACACCGTTTACAAGGCGTACCTCGAAGACTTTCACAACTTCTGCTCTTCCCTCGGGTCCCGAACATCCAACGTCATGCAGCGCATCCTGTCATTCGAAGCCGACCGACGCACGGTGAACATCACGGATCTGCTCGCGGGAAGAAGACAAAGAAAGCCTGGTTACGCTCTTTGGTAGGTCGACAAATAGGCTAAATTGATTCTGCTGTCTAACTTGAATATTTTTGTTTATGTACTAGATGCGCCATTTTTGACCCTGCGCGTCTTGAACCTGTGCCCCCCGCTCCACACCGACGCGTTATAGCGCGTATGTGTCGACTATCCACAAGGTTGACATCACTACGCCTGCCAAGCGCGTCGCTCTTAGTGCCCACATTGACGCTGAGGAGCTCACTGCTTTTGACGTGCGAGCATTTTCGCCCAGGTTCACCCTCCTCTCCACATTCGTGTCATTCCCTCACCAGCCATGCTCGCGACCGTCGCTCCCATCACCATTCCGACTGCGGGCCCTCGTACTACGACCACCGAACTTGTCGATAGCTTCACGTCCGCCTGGTCTTGTCTTGTCAGTGATCCTCTCCTTTCCAAGTGGATTGTTGTCGTCTTCGCCAGCCTGAACGGGTACCTCCTCAAGGCTACTGGTGCTGGCCTCGCTGGCAAGACCAACGCCGTCAAGAGGAATCATACACCGAGGACAGCGAAAGCTGGAAAAATTAATCGCTCAGTCCAGATTTTCGGACAAGGTATTGGTCTTCGCCTCTTTAGGTGAAGCACCGCCTGGACGAAATGAATAATCCTCGTTTCGGGCTACTCCACACTTGCTGTTGCGGAAGGGCATGTCGCGCGGAACCACGAGAGCGACCGTGGCGACATCCGCCTGGAGCACTCGAACAAAAGGCAGTATACACCAGATGTAAGTTATATACAAGATATATACAAAGCTACTTACATATGGATATACAAAGGTACATACAAAGGTATATACCAAGGGACATACAATGGACTTGCATTCAGTACAAAGCTTTACATTGAATGTAGACCCATTTATTGCATTGTCGTATCATACAAGGCCCTATGTAAGCCTACATACATTCAGCAGAAAGCCGTGTATACCTTTGCCGCCCATGCAACCGCGTACATGCGGCGCGCACTTTATGTGATGCACAACTGGGTGAATATAGATCACCACGGAGTATCGCAAGAGAGGTCGGTCCAATTCTCGAAGGACCGGTGAATCGTGTGCATCCGTCATCATGGGCTAAATGTCGCATCAGTATCTATAACCCCGTTGAAGCGAAGGGACACTATGCATTCTCTATACTACATGCTGCTACTAGACAGGGTAGGGCCAGCTACCAGAGCTACGTACACTACCGGACATACCGGAACTATCTGATCGCCCAGCCAGGGTCCGTAGCCAAAGAGTTTTTCCTGATGCAGAACCAAATGAACTATCGAATGAGAAGACGGCAGACCCGATCGAAGACGGTCGTGTCTCTTGAGGGTAGTCGTGTAAGAAAGTCCGTGTTCGTATTGTGAGGATCGTCGGTCTTTAATTAATGAAAAGCATCGTTAGTTAATGTGTGTAGCAACTGGGCAGTCTAGCTTACCTTGTATTGAGAATCCCCAACAGAGCAACGTTGACACTTGTCGTCACGGATCCAAGGTATTGAAAGGTCGCGAAAAGAAGTCAGACGACAAATACGGCGTCGGGATAATCGAACACACCTTTGGACCAGGTGTCCTCCTCGCTGTAGTCTGAACTAAATTCTGGAGGCCAAGGTAGCGCATCGGCGTACAATAACAGCGCACTACGGACAAGGATTTCATTAGTATGGATCAAGATAGAGTCAAGGTAGGCGTACCAAGAATACACGGCCGTCGTGATAGTCGCGAGGGCGGGTTAGAATGACCAGGTTGAGGCTGGCCAGCGTCGGCGTCGAGTCCAGAGAGAGCGTCTGGCCATTCTCGACGGGGGAGTGACACTAGGGCGGTGGTTTGAAGGACCAGTCCAAATCTGGCGAATGATGAGCACACGAAATATGGGCAAAGACGGAATCACCGTACCAAGAAGCCAGACTATCCGCTGCAATGACAGCGCCGTCGAGTCCGCCTCGTTTGTCGCTGTAGAGGTAGCGAATGGACAAGAAACTCTGTGGGGACAACTGGTGAGCGAGCACGTCGACGAAACAGAACGTTGACAGCTTACCACAGCACTGGTTGCCATGAAAAACGACGGCGAAACTGAAAGGAAAGTCGAGGTCAACAAAGTGAGATGGTGGTGGGAAGAAAGAAGGCCGCCTGTGACTTTAAGCGTCCATAGTGCTCACTTCCCACTAGAGGGTATGGTATGGGCGCCGTACCCTCATTGATACCGCCTAGAAGGCCAGCGATCTGCGCGCCGAGTA
The DNA here is from genome assembly GCA_036872995.1 of Hymenopellis raphanipes. NCBI lineage: Eukaryota > Fungi > Basidiomycota > Agaricomycetes > Agaricales > Physalacriaceae > Hymenopellis > Hymenopellis raphanipes. The sequence continues at coordinate 245,312 of JAYMDG010000026.1, forward strand.
TCCCAAAGTATGCTCGCTAATTCAAGAGTCAGGATAGAACTACCTGGATGAAGAGACATACCATGTCGTACCCGTATGCACGATCCCAAGGTCCACCGAGGGTATGAAGCGTCGGGTTAGAGAACGCGGCCAGCGTATCCCACGTCTTCGTTATGATATCCGGCGCACGAGATGCGATGGTAGAGTTTTCAGGCATGTAACCCCATAACGAGAGTGCGTAGAGTGTGACGCCGGAGTAGGTACCGGAGTTGAACTAAAGGTGCCAATGAGAACCCACTACTGCTGAAGAGAAGTGGGTACTGACTTCGCTGAGCGTGTTATAGTTGATAGCCTCCTGCGCTCCCCAATGCGTCACGTTGGAATCGCCCATCATGTTACCGACATACGTTGCTGCCATGACACGCATGTACCTAAGCCAGATTAATGATGTAGCCTTGAGAGTAGCAGTCTAGCTTACCATGGATTGCTATAAATAGGATACACTTTAGACTGCGTCAGTGGTAAAGCAAACCAGGACGACAAGAAAACGTACAATTGTCACCGTTGACACCACCGACGCGATATCCATCACCCACTGTAGCGTTGTACATGCTCGCTTTCATCAAGCTCAGCACGTCCGGTTGGATGAAGTCTGAGAATTCCTCCACGACGATCATCCAGGACGTGCATACAAATAAACCCATGTTGGAATCGTAGGAGGAGTAAAGCTACATAACAGTCAATACAACGTCTGTGCCTCGTTAAGAAGTGACTCGTACCTTGGGCGAATACACGTCTCCAGGATCCGGTGCGCTGGGATTTGAACGATAGGTCCCAAACCAGAGTTTAGTCGGATCGTTATACTGAATTCGAGGGGAATCAGCATCGAAAAAGCCAAGAGCACAGACGCATGTACCTGAACAGAAACGCTAAAATAAAGAACATTATCAAGAGACATTTCATGGTGATAGGCGACAATCGACATACACATCCCGAATGATTTGATTGGCAATGGCCACATCGTCGCCTTCATTCCGCGCCAACAATCCAACTGCATACCACGCCGAGTATCTTGGGGAACCAAACTACTCCGAGAATAAACTTTACACTTCACGAGTAGCAAGCCGTAACTCACAATAAAAGGAGGCGCAAAGTTTGCGTCCAACCCATCCATCGCATACATGAATAATTCCTTCTGGTTGACCGACATCGTATCCAAATACGAGGAATTGCTGCGTTTCATGACTCCTGGAAAGGCATCGAAACCAACTGCCTGACAGAGCGACGCTGCGGCGAGCATCAGTGTCGGGAGCAGCATCATGATGATGGGGAGTGGGAAGGTCGTGCTTCGACTGCCGAAACATATAGGCAGAATTCCTGAAAGAACAGTCTGCGGACGCGTCTTTCGACATCCGCATCTTCTAGACGGTCGTATGCTGATATGAGCCGTGGGTCGTCCTCATGGTGCGCTCCACCTGACCGTCCCGGACCGGGTCGCGTCTGGCCGCCGCGCAAAGCCTCTACGACGAGGGAGGACCGACGAGATTGCCGCTGGTGCAGACTCAGATTGCTGCCGGGATGCACACGGGTTAAATACTAATGTCGATCCTCAGGAATTGTATAAGGAGAATCGGTGAAGACCTATCAATGCCGCGGGAAGGAATGAAGGAAACGTGATGCTCCCCGGAAATAGGAGAGAACTGAGCCCATGCTCCAGATCGTAATCGTAAAAAACCAAGATGCGGATATCCGGTCCGGCACTCCGTGAACATGAACTAGATACCAGGTCTAACAAATAAGCGCACGGGTGGTGCATTTATACAGCGGTTATTCAAGTCCTTACATGCAATACCAAACTACATACCTAGTTCAGGGCATCGCCACTCCAGATCGTGGCGATTGAGGTTGATCATAAACTTCAAAAACGGCCAATAAGTGACTTTTCCTCCTAGCGTCTCATCATCGACCGTTGCCTTTGGCGTCACGACCGGTTCCTGGATGAGACCAGCTTTTAAAGCTGGTAACAACCTTTCGTCGATGGAGAAAGGCTGAGGGGGGCTCCCAAAGCTCTGCCTCCATCCTCTTTATGAATCCTCCTCCAAGAACGCTCCAAAGGGAAATCACCCACTCCTCGAACTCCTTGAAGTCGGGGGCGATGCATGATCTAATAAAGTCGTTCGTGGCATAGTGGGATAAGCTAGCCTTCTTCCTATGAAGATCCGTCCAAGATGTTCTGTCTTCAAACCATTCCTCGAAAGGTGGCTTGTCTCGTAGCTCTTGGGAATACTCGTCTCTGTATACAATGTCACGACGACAGATGAGTATGAGAAGAACATAAAAGAGGGATTCTAGGTCATGTCGGTAGAGATGACGGACTTGGGAATTGTGGGGATCTTGGAGGTCCAGGGCCATGAAAGGAGGCGTGCCCGTGCGCACGTCGTCACTTTCGGATTCGAGTTCAGAAAGCAAGGAAGCGAGGTCGAGGTCATTCGGAACGCCGTACACATTTCCTTCCTCATCCTCACGGAACATGATATTTGACATGCTTAAATCCCGGCGAAGGATTTTGGGAACGTCGTACAACCATTGGTGAGCTACGAAGCCCTTAGAACGTTAGACGAATGAACTTGTAGAGCTCACTTTGAAGGATATCGAAAAAGACTTGAGCGATTTTGAGTGCGCTAGTCAAACTCGTTATCGGGTGCAGCTCTTCGGATACGCAGAAGACAGCGGTCCTCATAGTGATATTTCTTCCCATCCGGGTATTCTGTGCTCTTGAGAAAGTCGCGCATGCGACCTTGAACAGAGTTCTCGTCAATGTCGAAGTCATTGGAGGCAACCATGTTCGGCAGATGGTTTAGAACCCACGCATGTTCCTCGTCCGATTCGGCATGGTTTCTCGCGCGTTGGATTAACTGCATCTCTGGGACGCGTGTCGTAGCCGGACAGCCAATTTTCACAACGAAGCGCTTCTCATCGCAGACTGTTCTACAATCAGCGAATGGAGAATGGAGATTGCGCCAATCCCTGGACCCAGTTGGGTCCTTGTCATGATTCGTGCAGAACTTCCACCCATCTTGGACGACGTTGCGCAGCCCGAGTTCCTCGGGACCGAGACGCCGGAGACCATACACCATCAGGATGAAGAGAGTTTGTCCGTACTCGGTGGAGAGATCGACGGCGGAGGCGATTACACTCCGGTCAAAGTACTCAAACTGGAAACGGTTGCCGTCGAACAAGGTGATTATGCTGTGGGAACGGAGAATGACGTCGGAGAGCTGCTTCAGTACATATCGAGCGCACTGCATCTGAGGATCCTCGCTATTCTGCGCCTTGCGTATACCCCCATGAGCACCAGAACTCGCTTGACCTGAATTTGCTTCTTTGTCTAGCAAGTCCTGGCGCGGGTCCAATCCTGAAATTAACGAATTATGCTAAGACTTGTTGGGATGAATTCAACTGCACCTTTATGTAGCACCCGAGGATCGTTGTCGCCAGGGCATAAGGAGCCATCGGTGCCGTTCCCCTCGACGACATGGATGAGATGGGAAATGGACAGCTCCTCATCGTAAACACTGAGGGAGTCAAACAGTGATTTCATGTCGGGAGATAGGCGTCTAATCACATTGTGACCATCGAGGTCGCCGAGATCGTTCATGGAGAAGGCCAATTTCAATGTCCTTCGATCATGGTCGTTGGGGAGAGGATGACATTGATCAAGGAGCTTCGAGACGACGGCGTAGAGGGATATAACGAAGGGATAAAGACTGTGCTCGGTACCAGGACCATTGACGCACTGGAGAAAGTCGTTCAAGGCCTTCTTGAAGACGTCGTGGGAAGTGATAAACGTCAAGACATCACGGCAAGATGGATCTTCCGCACAGTTGGCAGGCGTTCGAAACACCAGTTCCGTGAACTTCTCCGCGTGCATGAAAACATGATTGTTCTGCCAATCATACTTGAGGTATTTGTCGTGGTCTTTCCTCTGATAAAGACTAGTAGTGCCTGTCTCCTCGATGGCGTCAGAGGCATCCTAAACCGCAGAGCTAAGAGCCTGAGGTATAGTATTCCATGACATATTAGAGCGAGAAGCCTGCAGTAGGCCCTCGAGCCTGTCATTGTGGAACTCAGAGTACATTTTCAAGTCTGAGGACGATGGTGGAGCCATAGTAACAAGCAAGAGAGGTTCTCGAGGCATATATGAAAGATGGAGAGCCATATTGAAGTTTCTGTGGTGTCCTGGGGGGTAGGGCTACTTTTAGAATGCCAAGACCGAAATGAAGTCAGCAGGGAAAGTTACTTAACTCCGCTCCAATCAGCGGCGTGCAGGACCTCGAATACCCGGTATCGAATGAGGTAGAGTCCTTGATAATGTAATTACTACTCTATATGGTTATTTTTACAGAGGACCAGGGGAAACGAGGTGGTTGTTGAGTGGTTGTTGTTGTCTGGAGAACAGAGAAAGAGAGCGATGACGCACCTTAATGTCCGATCTCTGCAGATCGGACATTGAGGTGCGTCATCCTCCCACGCTCTTGCAGTCTTAGCTCCCCCCTCTGAGGAAAGTGCGAAGCTCGACGCTTGGCTCGACTGCCGGGACGTACCACGTACAAGTTCTCCAAGTCATAGAATATTTTCGCCAGATGTTGCAGGATTCGAAGCGAGGAAATTTGATTTCCTCAAACCATTTCCTCAGCCATTTCCTCGGCTGGGGAAATTTGGCTCCCCCCTTGTGTCCGTGGTCAAAAGTTGGTCAAGGTCTGGAAAGTCGGGCGCGTGGCGAAAAGGTATGTCCATTTAGCCGAGTCATACGGTGCATGGCTGAGATACTCCGCAGAGAGAGACCGACTTAATTTGTCGAGAAACGAGTTCAGATTTTTTGAGAAAAGACAGCGCAAGACAAAGATTCAGGAAGTCTGGGTCGCGTTACGCATTGTGGCAATGTAACTGATGAAGGACGGACCCATAGGCGCCCGTCAGTGTCAAAAGGCGCCAAATCTAGGGGACCTGAAGGTCGGAGAGACGCCGGAATTGACGCAAGATTGACATGACGGGTGGAGGTAGAAGGCGTCAATCGTGTTTATCCCAATCCGGCAACTCAATGGTGTGTCTTTGACCATCACGACCTTGGTCGTTCATTGCCAACTTATGTTTTACCATGCAGGAACGACGCCTCAAGAATCAAGATTTCGACATGATCGGAACTCTGGATCGTGGAAAACGGGGCTGTGAGGATAATAGCAGTATGGATGGCCTCGCCGGCCAAACTTGGATTTCGAGGACATGTGCGTTTTGCAGTTCTTTTTCGCGTTATTGTTCTGCTCATTTTTACCGTAGGCTTTTTGCACGTCAGTCGCTTGAAGACACGACTATTTATTTCTCAACACCAGGTACGATTTCAGCCCCATTCGAGGTAGAGAGCAGATACAGAAAGGCTTCGCCACCACCTCGAGACCTTAGCTTACATCCTGGAAAACGACCGAGTTACTTACCTTGGAAATGGAGCATTGAATCTTCTACATACGTGGCTGTCCTCGCCGGACCGGCTTTTAAGTCTGACGAATGGTGCGGATTTTGTGGTCATTTTCAGGTTCAATCTCTGAGCCATGTTCATTAGATCTGAAGGGTCAACGCACATGTAGATGTACGTCGCCGTTGTGGACTCAGATCCTTGCTGGTCACTGTCACATAAGATGATCAGGCACAAGGAGACGCGTTAAGATGGCCGGTTGATTGACGCGTTAGATGACCGGTTGATTGATGTAGGCCTCGGCACAGACCTCGGCTGGACATCTAGTTCGGCATGGTATGATACGGCACGGACACCGTCATGTACTTGGCAAACGGGAACGTGTCATTCAATGACACGTCAAGTCCAGGGTCTTGGGCAAAGGCTGAGCATCAAGGTGGGCATGCGGAATGCCTCAAGGTAAACAACCGATAAGAACAATGGCGGGAATCAAAACGTGGTCTACCCCAAACAAAATTTGAGGGCTCATCTTAATTTAGGACCATGATGCAGCCAAACAGAGGCAACTTTCACTTCGCGCTTTTCTTCTGGACCAGTTCTGCACAAATGTTGCTCCAAGCATCAACTGCCGTTGAGCGACTATGGAAACCTTCAAGAGCCTGCTGTCGCCGCTGGCGATGAATACTAGCACCATCCAGGACACCCTCGTACGTCGTTCCCATTTCAGCGTGCCCGTGTTCCCCCATCGCCGGCCGTGGTGCTACCCAAGTGCTGTAGAGCTGTAGAGTTGTTATTAATTTTATCCTGGCTGTAGCTTGTGCCGAACGCTGACCTGGTATCTCCAGAAACTCGTGGTCATCGGGGCACCGTCGAGACGGCTCGCCGAGCGTCCGTCTCTGCGTGGAATGGATTTGTGGACTGTGAGTATAGTTTACCTTCCGTGTCATCCATCATTAATAATTCTCGCAGCGTTCTTCTTGACCGCGCACTTCAGCCAGGAGGATTATCCATACGATTGGCTGATGCACTGGCTTTCCAAGGTGCGTCTTCGTCCCACTCCAAGCCACCCTTCTCAATCATAATACATAGCAACCTGCTTGGGGCCGCTCGCGAGACTTCGACATTTGTACGCGCTCCTCCGGACGTATTAGCCTCACGACCAGCACCACCGGACAACTCGATGATGAGGAAGAGGAGGAAGAAGATACCCTCGTCCACGGATGTAGGTCGCGTGAGGTCGCGTTTATGCCTAGCGTGGGTGAGTGGATTAGTTGTTCCCTATCCACCCATTGTGCGTACTGACTCGTCTTTTTCTCGCATGCAGACACGACCCATACCATTTATTACTGCGGGCACTGGCTTCGCATAACTCGCACCAAACGCTATCCCGACTACGGTAACGGCGGTGCCTTGAAGATTAGGTGTGCATTCGTTCCTTCTCGTCCCCGCGCTGGTGACGCAAGTGGTACGGAGGAGCGAGAACTTGACTTTTCTCTTCCCCCACCCTGCACCTGCACCTGCTATATCCTCCGCCTTTTGATCTTATCGCATTATTCGGAGCGTGGCCTAATCTCTGCTTTTATTGGTTGTCCCTCTCTTGCTTACCATATTGCCTTTTATTAGTGTCGTAGCACGGAACAATGATATCCTCAAGAAGCTCGTCCTCGAGGCGAAACGCGAGTATAAACAGGACACGGAGAATGTTGTGAACATCTATCTCGCCGACACGTGAGTGTTCTATCTCCCTTTCCGTTGTCTATTCAACTGTGTGTCTGTGTATCCCTTCCACTGTCCTCTTGTATTACATTCATCGCGATCCACCGATATGATCCGTTCCCTTCCCTTCCTGTTCGTTCTCATGACATGCTGATTGACGTCTTTTCTAGGACCTACCCTTGTTGGCGATGGAACGGCGCTCGGCAGAAGCGCCCCATGTCATCTATCGTCTTACAGCCCGGTGTCAAGGACATGTTACTCGCCGACTGCAAGGACTTTCTTCAGAGCGAAGACTGGTGAGTTGACGCTATTTGCACCCATTCACACGCATTAACAACGTATCATCAAGGTACGCCGAGCGTGGTATCCCATTCCGCCGCGGCTACCTTTTGCACGGTGTTCCTGGTTCGGGAAAGACTTCCCTCATTTACTCGGTCGCCGGCGAGCTGGGACTTGACATTTATGTCGTATCTCTGAGCAGCAAGGGGTCAGTACCTGTGCTACGGCTATGTCACGAAAATACTGATGTCCATCAAGGATGTCTGACAACACGCTGACAACACTCATGGGACACGTGCCCTCAGGTTGTATCCTCCTTCTCGAGGATCTCGATGCCGCTTTCACTCGAGGTGTCTCCCGCGACGAGAAATCCACTGGTGTGCCCACCGCCGCTACCTCCAAGGAGAAGGACAAGACTAAGGCTGACGCGACGGATGGAAGCACTCTCTCGCTCAGTGGATTGTTGAACAGTCTCGACGGTGTCGCCGCCGCTGAGGGTAGGTGAGCCTGTCCCCCTACCGCTAATCCAGTTTCCACGCCTTTCTAATCTGTCATTTTCGTCGTGTAGGCTGCTCTTTGCTACCACCAACCACATCGAGCGTCTCGATCCCGCCTTGTCGCGTCCCGGCCGCATGGACGTTTGGGTCAACTTTACGCATGCAACCAAGTGGCAGGCCGAGGGCATCTTCAAGTGTTTCTTCCCATACAGGAAGGAGGTACGCTAGTCTGTTGTCGGTGATTTAGCAAGTGCCAATGACGACATGCAGGAAAAGGAAGCCAAGGACCGCGAGCTCGCTGCTACCTCCGATAAGGGCAAGGCGCGCGCTATCGAACCCGCCAAGGATTCCTCGCAGAAGAACTTGCCCGGGTCCAAGAAGAAGTTTGCGCACCAGATCCCACTACTTAGCGAGGAGGAAATCTGCGAGCTCGCCAAGCGTTTCGCGGATGCTATCCCCGAGGACGAGCTAAGTGTACGCTATAGTCCTAGTGCCCAGAGCTCTACTCGACGCTAACATCCGTCTAGGTCGCCGGTCTTCAAGGCTACCTCCTCAAGAACAAGACACGCCCGCGTGAGTGCGTCGAGAGGAGGTCGCCGCGTGGGTCATTCAGGAACGCGAGATGCGCGAGAAGTTGAAGAAGGAAAAGGCCGAGAAGGAAGAGAAGGAGAAGAAGGAGCGCGAGGACAAGGAGAAAAAGGAGAAGGAAGAGAAAGAGAAAGAGAAGAAAGAAAAGGAGGAGAAGGATGCTAAGGAGGCCAAGGAGGTGTGTATCGATAGTCTTTCTGCGTCTCTATTCTCACTGACATTGACACGCCATAGAAACTCGAACGCAAAGAGGCGCGCGCCGCTGCTAAGGCGAAGAAGGCCGCCAAAGTCGCAGTCTCCACTCCCGCCAAAGACTCATCAGCGACCCCCACCTCGTCGGCGTCGTCGGATGCAGACACCAGCACAGGCGTCGAGGCCGACACGGAGGAGAGCGTCACATCCGAGGAGGAGGGCGCTGCGACCCAGAGCAAGAAGGAGAAGTGGGTCGCCGTCACGCCGCAATCGGTCGAGGCGTCGGCGACGACGGAGGAGGTCGTCGTTGTTGCTGCGGACGCGTCCATTTGATTTTGCGCCGTGCTCCTCACCGTTCGTTCGGAGCTTGGCCTCGGACGTCGTCGCCCTCTCCTTCAGCATCATCTCTTTCCATCTTATCCCCAATATCGTGGATCCCATCTCATTTCCCCGTCGTGTTGCTACCATCTTATAGCATGTATAGTATCATTGTGTCTCTTGTTTTCCCATTGCTGTCGTTGCAAGTAGTATGTACTGTACCATTTGTCTCAATTATGCACCTCGTTCTGAACTTTTTCCAATTGTTTCTATTTCGTCTTCTACTCTGCTACAAGCGTTCACCTGTGAGCGAAGGGTGCTATTGTAATGAACGGAACATGGGCGAGGTGAAGCATGATCCGGAGAGCGAGTTCTCCTCCTCGAACAAGCTGAATCTATGCATAAAATCTGGATCTGTTTTGCGCCACTCGTCAACCAATTCCTCCAACGAGTGATAAGGATGTGGAAGATGACCGAGGACCAGATGACGGGTCTACGACGCGGGCTGACCGGTCATCCAAGGAAGTCAGTAATATAGCGCGTCTCGATGGCGCAGTGCACTGCATGGAAGCGATTATTGCAGTATCCATTTACGCTCTTGTATGCCCAGCTTTCGCACCCTTTCTTCGCACTCGGTGTACCGTGTAGGGCACAGCGACACACTTCCCCGATGCGCCTGTCGTTTCACAAACCGCCATGACCAGGTTTCACCACTTACGCAGCAAAACCAATGTGTTCGTTCTCAAAGTATGTCCAGAAATACACTCCCGCCGCCCATGGGTGCCTACTCGTTTTAGCGAGGCTCGGTGTGTTCCGTAAAGTACCCGACTTGGTAAAGATGCAAAAGTCAGTAGAACAGAGGCAGAGAGGGTAATACACCTTGAAACTTACAAGTTGGACTGAGATTCAGTTTCAGAGTATGTTGTGTATACTCGGCTGAGCATTTGTGTGACAGCAGCTCATGGATGTTTAGCGAAATATCAATACCACCACGATGATTATAAAAAGGGTCAGGAAATTACGGAGACCATTTCAAGAATTCATTCAGGCTTTGTCTATAATATAGTACCATACAAGAGAAACAACGGCCATGCATGATGTAAAGAAACCAAAAATTCATACCAGCACTTAACATTCATTGGAAGCAGAAGTCAAGAGTGCCAACTTGTCCTGCAGTTCCTTGATCTCATTCCTCAGCTTCTCCTCTCGCTCCTCCAGCCTCTCCACTCGCTTATCAAACTGAGCCTCTCGCTTCTCAGACAGCGCCTCTCGCTGCGCCGACCTTGCTTCTCGCTCCTCCGACTTCGCCTCCCGCACCTTGAAGTCAGTCTCCAGTGTCGCCACTCGCTCTTTGAACTCATTCTCCCGCTTTGCGTCTCGCTCCTTGAATTCCTTCTCCAGCTTCGCCTCCCGCTCCACCAACTTCGCGTCTCGGTCCTTGAACCCGTTCTCCAGCTTCGCCTCTCGCTCCGCCGACTTCGCCTCTCGCTCTTTGAACTCATTCTCCCGCTCCTTGAACTCGCTCTCCCGCTTCGCATCTCGCTCCTTGAATTCCTTCTCCCGCTCCTTGAACTCGCTCTCCCGCTTCGCCTCTCGCTCCTTGAACTCGTTCTTCAGTTTCGCCTCTCGCTCCTCGAAAGCCTTCTCTCGCTTCTCCTCTCGCGCATACATGGAGGAAATTTGGTTCTGTAAATGAACTATTGCTGCGTGGGGCCCAAAAGCGTCCGGATGCGACTGCACTGCCAAGGAATTCAGCCATACATCTGACAATATTTACCGAGGCACTCTTACCAACTAGGGATGAGGTTTCAACACCGTTGAATGATAGTGGCGCCTCTGATGACCGAGACTGAGACCTAGAAGCCACGCCCGGTCGGATATTTTCGTCTGCTCCAGAGATAGATCAGGATTGTAACATGGTATAAACGCAGTCGCCACACCTCGTGATTGGCTCCGGGTCTGAGAACCAGGGTTTGACGACCTCCCAGAGGAGCGATGGGAACGAGAAGAAGAACGAGAACCTGGAACCATGTTTTACATCATGTATATTCCATGTAGTGTCTTACCTTTCTGCGAGGCAGCACGAGCCGTGCCATACAGAGATGCTTATGGAGACAGATAAGTACGACGAGGCAAAGAAAACAAAATATCACTTTGCGACACGGTACTGGGATCATTCCCGACATCTATAGCGGCGACGTTCAGGATAGAGATCGCTGAAGCAGGTACCGCTTCCTCGGCAGCGGTGAGGCGGATACACTAACCTGGGGGATTTATTGGCTGATTTATGAATGCGCCAGTGGAGTTTGAGTCCGCGCTTGTATTCGGGCTTGAGTCCGGTGACCAACCGTCGTCCTGAATTGACGTTGAATTTGGGGCGAGAATCTCGCCACGTGAGTCAAGGCTGGAATCCAACGAATCATGATTGATATCAGCCATGACAAGTGCGAGCGGAGAGCGCGACAAAGCTTTGTAGGTTCGAAAGCTGGCAGACTTGGTGGGGAAGAGGTGAGGCCAGCGTTTCAAGACGTCGTTCGATGGCATGGGCGTTTTAAACGAACACGCTGCCCACACGCAGCTAACATGTGATCAACCACGTGGTTGCTGATGGCGTACTCGGGGAAAAGCTAGGCTACCACCGACTCTCATGCTCCCATCCACCTCGCGCGCGCGCCGCCCACCTCCACCAAAGACCCTACGCAAGGGAGCGGCACTTCTACACCAGTCGCCACTTTACAGGCAAACCGAGTCAAAGCTAGATCGCCATTGCCAACCTCAAACGTGAACGGCGATGACTCTAGGCGGAAGAGCGAGTAGAGAATGCGAAAGAGCAGATCGAGCATGAAGAGGAAAAGGTGTGCTTGGTATTCGCAGTCCACTACATTTTGTTGACGATTTGTTACAGAAAAAGCTCAACGCCGAACTACGCAGCCTACGGACTTCCTTAACGCGAGATGAATAAGAAGACCTGCAAGAAGAGAAGCTCACCTTACACGGCAGGTCGGCATGCTGACCGACCTGCTGTCCCAGACAAAGGCGCTGGCAGACGATCGTCTCCCACCACTCCGTAGCATCCTCGACGCCAAAGCCCCTGTCGTTTGGGGGTACTGTCCCAGTATCGATGTAGGCGGCGACGACGACGGTAGACGACTCCAACGTGGACCCCGTTCTGCTCGCGCAGCAGCCGGTACGTCAGCCTGCAGTGTAGCGGGATGCAGCTAACCAGAATGTGCAGCATGTACCGCCCAATCCATCATCGCCCACAACAGATATAGCGTCGACGTCGAGACGTGTAACGCGCTCCCAGACGGGTCCCCCAGCCAAGCGACGTGTGCTTGACGACGCTGCAGATGATGACAACGACCAGTCGCCTCCACCCGCCAAAAAACCGCGCGTCCAGCGTCGACGATCAGGAAAGGTCCACCAACAACAGCGATCCTACCCATATTCATCCAGAAAATCAACCATCCAACGTCGAGTTTGGCCTCCCTACCCCGCCCCAGAATAGCTTGCTTCCCCCTGGTCAACTTACATTCCCCGCCAACAATAGCGGTCCCGAAATTGTACACTACCAGTCAGAGCGTCGCGGTCCTCGGTCGCGTGCTAATCTACCCGTACCCGTTCCCAATCTCACCAAGAAAAGCCGCGGTAGGCGGGTTCCCACCGCGCAGCCTGGCGTGCAGCAGGAACTCGAGAAGGACAAGCACACCTATATGTGCACTGTCCAAGCGAGCATCTCAAGCGCCATATTCGCTCTATTCATACGCACGATAAACGTGAGAGTATGATTCGTACAGCTTCTGTTCGTCCGATTTACTTGTCTTTAGCTTTTAAATGTGAACAGCCTGGCTGCGGCAAATTCTTCAACTGACACGACAACCTATTGCAGCATCTCAAGGTGCATACGCATACACGACGCCCCACGGAACAGGCTGAATCGTTACCTGGTCTTATCAATCCGCCGACAAATTCTCCCCACCCCCCTCCGACGGCCTCGAACCTTATCGCTGCCCTCAAATTTGCTCAGCCGCAGCCTTACAGCACCGGCGAGGACATGTTTACCAAGACGACCATGGCGGTGTCGTCTGCCCGCACTGAGATTCCTCCCACTCCGCCGCGTACCCAGTCGCAGAATGGACACGATATGGGCGGACTGTATCCCTCTTTACCGCCCCTGGGGCAAATGACATATGGAATGCCGCCGCCTCGTGGGATGTGGGAGCAGCACCAACAGCAGCAGCATTTGGCGTTCGTCACCAACCCCATGAATCTGTTGTCCGATCGGCAGTGGCCCTGAACCATCGCGCTTCCTTTGCATTTCCTTTTTCTTTGCGTAACGTCGAGGCTTCCCGTTTTTACTTTCCCTCTATGTTCACGAACGCTGTTGTATTATATTGTTCCACCAGTACCCTTTTACAAGTACCACGTAAGTAATAACAATATGATGGTCGCTTTGTACATACGTTTCTGATTTTCCTGAAGTGTTCTCGTACAGGGTAACAGCGTCGCGAGGTGCAAGACTCGTATACCATGAGGAAGGGAGGCCCATATCAGAAGCTTACTTGATCGCCGTTCAACGATTCCATCCAGTGTGGTGGTTCATATTCCAACCAGTCTATAGGTAGTGGCCGTCTCCATCAAACTCCAGAAACCCGTAGAGATATCACTGAATGATTCTATCCAGTCAGTAGCATTTAATTGTCGAGTAGTGGAGTCCGATATGACTTTGTTCCGCCGTCTTGTTGATGTGGTACCTTCGACAGAGATGCCGATCCACAAAGTGTAGTTCTCCAGCCGAGCCGCTCATGGTGTCGATGAGGTGCAGGCACCTCTCTTCCGTCGGAGGTGGTTCGATAACGTATAGTCAGCGACTCAATGGAGACCGACTTGACCAAATTGTCACCGGAACGATAGTCAACTTCATCCTAATCCAGTAGCGTGTCCTGAGCGTTGAGAGTGATAACAAATCCACTTCCCGAGCTCATAATCAATGCGCTGTGCCCTCTTCTCTAAATCGCTGCGTACGTGCAACTGTAGTACGATCTTTTTTCCAGACAATCACCATAAGTAGTCAGTGCGCCACATGTCATACACTCTTCACTCCAACCAAAATCCCCCGACATTTTTCGATTCTCAATATGCGCCGGCGATCTTTTCCATCCGAGTTCCCTATCCCTTGAGACAACGTTCTCGTCAAAGCTCCCGCCAAACGATAAAGTTGGCGCAACTTTATGGACATAAAAGTACTTCCGCCAGCTCGATCCATCCTTGATTTAATACAGTGGCTGCGATCTCACCCAAACAAACTGGCGCAGGCTGGCTTGGCATCCTCCCGAAGGTACATTCGTGTCTCAAGTACCACGACTCGATCAGATCCTATGGGGGGCTATAGGGTGGACGTACGACCGCCGAACGAGATACTTCAGTAACACGCCGAATCAGACCCACTGCAGCGATATCCGAGTCCGAGAGTGTGATCTATCATCTATGTCCAACCAGACGACCTAGCGAGGATGCCTCTCGATCAGTTCAAGTAAGCTGACGCTAAGCGCAGAACTGGAGACGTATTCATCGAAAAAACTGGAATGACGGAGGTGTGTCATGGAGTCCAACGATCTTTTCGCTTCGCGGGATAGTCGGTCTCCGTCGAAGGCGCGTATCCTACGAGTTGGGCATTGACATCTCACGGGTGGATGCAAAGTGGGGCACGTAGCAGGCGAGCCTGCCACGTTCAGTGGCGCATACAGTACACAGAGGCTCTAGTCATCTTCCAAATGGCACCTACTCTCCAGTACGAACACGTCTACATCAGCGCAACTGGATACACGACTTTAGCGGCGATTTGATGGTGTCCCATACTCAGAGCAGGCGTACGTCACACAAAGGCTCGTACTACATCCACGTAGCCAAAGTCAGTCCGTTAATCGTGTACGTCGCGACGAAGACTGAGGATCACCGCAGATAGAATTCCTGAACCATGATGGAGTCGCTGGGGAATAGCAGCCAGATGATCCACTCCAAGTATGTGTATACGTTCAGTAGAAGGATGAGGGCGATTCGCGTCATTTCCTTGTAACATACTCGAGTGAGAATGACGTCGTCCAAGAGCGGGTAGAGCAGTCGCATTACAGAAGGTCTGAAAGGCGAGAAAGTGGGCTATGGGCAGGGACTTTAGAAGGCTCTACGAACAACAAGAACGCCGCTTGGAACGACGATGGTGGTATGAATGTATTAGACGACACAGTATTACGCGGTTGTCTTCGGAGTACAGTAGTCGAAATCAGGCCCATAGAGTCATGAATAAGGGATACATCCAGTCGTATTTGGCCGATAGTTGAGTCCTAGTGAGGTTCAAGACGAGGGGAAAAGAGAAAGACCACGCCGTCGGCACTTCGAGCCGCCGGCCGATCATCCTTTCCAGGCAACCTCTAACTCTCCTTTGTCACCATCGCTCACTTGGTGCTCTGAGTCTTTCCCTTAGTCGCCGCGCAGGTCTATAATGACGACTACTTGTTGACTCTGTCTCCTTCTCTGGAATACCTCTTTTGTTTTGCCTTGGCCTCATCGTCGACTGCCAAAAACCTCTCTAGAACATTTGAACGTCGTTATTTTCATCATATATGTTTCTTTCCATGTCTAGACGACTATTGGATTAGTCGTTTTCCTGCAGCTCAGGCCTTCCAGGACCCATCGCAGCGTCTATTCTCGCGGAGAGCATTACGTGGAGTGCGTTACTTTCTGTTCCAATTTCCCGCGATATGTCTAGATCGATAGCTACAGCGCTGTCCTTGACGTCGCCTGGTGGTCTGTGATGTTTATCATGTTCAGGTACTTTCATCGCACTCCCAGGCGTTCTAAGGAGGGTGACAATTCACATGTTGTTGTCGGATCTACTGGTTATCGAGGAGGAACGCGTAAAGGTCTTGATCTGACCTTCGGCAACAACGCACCTCCAATCGTGTCGTCCTATTTCCAGGTGACAAAGAATCCTGACGGTACTACCGTGGTCCCCAGCACTTCCATGTCGCGCGGAGGCATTCTGCTCCGAACTGTGCGTGACCGTTCCACCGGGAAAATTATCTCGGGACCGTCTCTTCTCGTGGACCGCATTCTGGCGCTCAGCGGAGCGAGCTCGATTTCGTCGCTGGTGACAGAAAAGTGGGATGGAAATACAGGAGCTTTGAATGCTCCAGATACCTTCGACGTTGGGAGAGCGTACATGTTTCTTGCGCCGTCGAAGGAAAAGCGCGTCTCGGTCATTTACACGTCCCCGCGGATAGGCGTCGAATTATCCAATCCCAGCGCAATTTGTTCCCTGGCATGTCCTCGTGTGTATTTCGTCGGAAAGCATTACCGGTACTTCGTACACCCAGAACTTCTGGTGGCGAACGGTCCTCAACCTTTAATGTACATGCCTTCCTTGCACTCCTTCAAAAGCTGAATAAACTCAGTGGTCATCTCCTCGAAGGCCTCGGATTGCTCTTCATCCTCAATCACCGCTTTGCCCTGTTCCTTGACCCTCTCGACTACACTGCTTATCATCTGCGCTCCCTCACTATAAATCAACACATCGTTATCTGGCAGGCGCATGATAAAGTACATCAGCTCGATGGGACACTCGAGGACAGTCATGATCTTCGAGACACGATATGGCGCGCGTCGAGCATGTCTTCAATGCTCGCACCATGGAGACCGGGCAAGCCGCCTCCGAATGCAGTGAGCCGCGCGAAAGGGTCTGTGCTCCGTACCTCGCGCTTCCACCCATTCAGCACCTGTAACGCCTCTGTTATCACAAGTGCGGCGCCCTTCACAGCAGCCTCGTCGTCCTCGGCATCTACGACGCCTTTGATCCCTCTCTCCAGGAAAAACTGCTTTGCTCCTTCCGGCGCGCCTTCTTTCTCCTTGGCGCTGGTCTGGAGATGCTCGAGGTAGGTGATACCGCCACGGAGGACCTGGCCCTTCAACCAATGGAACCCGGAATAGCTGTAACTCCAGCAGTCTTCTTTGACTTCTTCCGATCCAACGTCCTCGTCTGTGTCATAAGTCTTGGGGTCCTCTAGGCCTGTACGAATATGCTTGAGCCATAGTGAACCGCCCATGATGGTGAGATAGAGGATGAGTCTGAGACCCGTCTTAAAAGCGTCACTGCTGAATCGGCTCTCCCGCTCTATCATATGATAACCGCATCGCGACCCAATTAGGCGAGACGCCACCATAGATGGGATAATCGTCGTTGACAAGTCCTTTACATCCCCCCAGTGTCAATGGGTACTTGGTACGAGCGGACGTGTTACACGGGATAGTCGAGCTACTTTGACAATGCTTGGTCATAAAGTAGTCTGTCAATTTGGCACGTTTCGTCGTCACTATGCACGAAGCGAATACTGTAGGTATTTGAACTAGTGGTACAGTTTAAGTATCTACACATCATTAATCGTCGTCTGCGAACTATTCTCCGTTTCCCGTTGGATATGATAGATACCGCGGCGGTCTGCCTCTGACTCTACCACGTGAGCGCATCTCCTGCTTTGCAAAGCCCCACTGCAGAATCCCGCGCGCTACAAGCTCTGCGCAATCACCAATGATAGCGCCTTGCGACTTCTTGAAGTAGTCTTCGAGGCGGAAGACCTGCAGCCCGGGGACATATGTAGTAGTCAAGTCGTTGAACACCTTCAACGCGGAAGGCTTCGTGCCAGACAACCGCACGGTAACAGTCTGAAGCTGTGACATTCCTAATGGGATGGAGTCGCAGAGCCATTGGAGGTAAGTATGTTTGATGTATAATGTCTGAAGATGGCGAAGAGGCAACGGAATAGGGCCTGTTTAAATAAACATGTTAGATTTGACGAAAACAAGATGAGGGCAATAACACGGTCCTGGCGCAGGTTGAAAGTTCACGTTAGCCATCTCCAGTGCTTTGAGAGGAGATTTCTGAAGCAGCGGAGCAAAGCATGCCGGCCTCATCGACACATAGGAAAGTTTGAGGTTCTGCAGATTCTTTACTTCAACTGTTCCGTCGGCTACAGCATCGAAGAATCTAGACATGTTGGAGAGACCGCACGACAGCGTCTTCAAGGAAGGAAGACGAAGAATTGTCGCGTCCGAGTGAAATTCCGATGGAAGGGAAAGCTCGGGGATGTCAGAATCCAACTGGAGCCCCTCGAGCTCAAGATTTTCTACGTCAGGGAAACATGTCGCGACGCAAGACACGAAGTTATTGAAACTGTGAAATGGAACAATGAAAAGCACTTGTGTGATTGGCTTGTCCGCCAAGATACGCGAAACTATGGGGTTCCAATGATCGAGCGCAGTTCTCCATATCTCGACACGCTTGACGTGCACGAGCAAAGACATGGCGTGTACCGCTTGGGGCCGCGATGAACTCAGCGGAGCTCCTGTGCTTTGGAGAACAATACAGGTTATGGAACGGACGACATGGGGGGATTTAGATAGCATCTCAGCCAATCGTTCCCAACCAGTGAGCGCCGAAAGAGGGTAAACATTGGCAAGGTAGAATCGGCGGAAGAGGTGATGAATGCTTTGGGGGCGAAATGAATGGGAGACTAGGGAGCACGCAATGAGATCGCTGCGCGACTCGGCTTCAATACCTCCAACTCGAGTCGTTATCGCAAGCTCGTCGATTATTTTGTCTATGAGCTCCTGAGGAAACGAGGCTGGTGTCTCAAACGACAACGACATTGTCTTCAGGACCGGGATCCTGTAATTCGTTAGGCGGTTAAAAACAATATGCAGCGACAAACTTGCTTGAATCGGATAGAATATCGTCGTGGTGGTACTGCTGTCAAACTGGACGAGCGCCAATCTGCCGAGAGGGAATATAAGTTAGCGTGCCCGCAGGCATAGTAGACAGTAGGTCGAGAAAGTTGACTCGTACACGATTTAAGAATGCAGAACAAGACGCCTGGTAGCCAGGTTGCGGCTTGGGCTTTTTTGTGATGATCGTTAAGAGCAAGAAACCCGGCGACTGCCGATCCGTGATTCCTAACCCGATGCCGAAACGACTTGTCTCTCGACCACCATGTTCTTCGTCTTCTCAGTCTTAGTCTGAGGCTTGTGGGCGCTACTGCTTCGCCTCCCAAGGATTTACTCTGACCAGTACAGTTACTTTCAGGTTCATTTCACGAGTTAATGGTTTCTATCTTCTTTTCCCCTTTGCGCGCTTCAAGCTTCTTACAACACACCGACAAATGTCCACTGATTGATGTCGCTTTTTTGGAGTGCTTCTGAATATTTTCATAGGGTGTCTTAATGGCCACTTGAGTGCCTCTTTGTTCAACGAAGCAAACGAACTTTCCTACCATCACTTGAACTTCTCCCGCTATGGTCGACAAACGAGGCATATCGCTACCAGCCCTGGATACTGAAGGCGGCTCGACATACGGATCCAATACGACTGGCGCCTGGGCGCGGCGGCGGAACGTTCATTCACGCGACTTGCCTAGACCATTGTATGAGCGAAACCGGTCGCGGGCTCTGGAACGTACGCCAGCAGCTGAAAGTAGATGCGCACTGTACTGACACATCAACTCCTTCTCCTTCAATACGTATACCGCTCTGGGTAAGTTCGTAGGTGAACAAAGGATACTGAATACGAATACTATTATCTCTGTAGCGCAAGCCCGACATTTCACCAATCCCTACATGCCCTCAACTTGAGCCAGCTCATTCCGCTTCGACATCCCTCACGCGGCAAGTTCTGCTTACCCCAAGAGTGTCATCGCACTCCTCCTCCGGCTCCTCCTCCGACGGCTCATGGATCGGGAGCACGGTACATGTTCCCATGTCACCACTCCTCTGGTTTCTCGTCACCCGTGTTTGGATGAAGGAAGGCATGTTACGCACATGTCCGCTATGATATCCTCACACCGATCGTGTCCACTATACACGCGACGTCGTGGGCAAATGGTGAGTTTCATCAGCCTAGGACGAACAGTGACCGCTATATAACCGGGCGGTGCGCTAGACATGGTGGCGATTGTGGGAAAGAAGCGTATTCTGGTGGTATTCTCCGAGCGTACACATCTCGGATCTTTTGTGTACGCGCTTTGCTTACTATCGTGCATTGCAGCGTTTCTGAATGCCTTTGTGGTTTAGGATTTGGTCTACTACAACACCTAGTAGCTAACACCTGGAATCTAGGGCGTTTTGACTCCATCATTGTCCAAATCTTTGGACTTTGCCTGGCTTATCTCGAGTTCAGGCAAAGCACTTATTTCTGCTCTGGATGGGTATTCTCACCGCGGTATCTGTTTGAACTACTACGACATCGGAGATGTGTAGGTGCCGTTATCTATGCGGGAAGAAACTCAGATGCTCAGCGCTACTCCTATACGCCGCAGCGCTTTGAATTGGGTTCTTCTGAACACCCGCTTATTTCTGCAACACATCGCCTGACTATAATTCTATGCTTACTATTATGGACAAGGGTTCAACCAGATATCCAAACACACGACGGTCTTCGTTTCCTCTTTCGCTCTTTTCTGATCATTTTGTCTTCGCCTTTTCTCTGCTTCGACAACCAATTCTTGCATCAACAGACCAGTTTCTGTTTCACTTTTGCCGTTACATTAGCCCAATTCTCAGTTCGATTTCGAGGGAGCTGGGCTTCGATTGTCAGTTCATTGCAGGTCGACACATCTGCCGACCAGATGCCTGATGCTCGCGTCTATCGATTCTATGACCATCCGCCCAATTTCGCTGTACGGCGGAACATACCGAAGACCAAGTCTGTGACCCGGCCTTGGATTCGCTGAACGTTCCTTGCCAAAGGAAGGCGACTGGGGCTTGTCCGCTTTAAAGCACTAGCTGGTGTCCCACATCCCAAATCTTCCTTCCCGAAGACCCTTCAGAATCAGAGCAGCTTTATATATCCGACAAATTCACCCGTCATCACATCCCGCCTCGTTCATCGCTCGAGACACTCCCCATCCATCACCGGTCCAACGCTTGTCGGCGATACAACCTTTTACGACGTCTGTGACTTGTGCCTCGTATCGGAGTACTATGAGTTTCATGCGCCTCGTTAAGCCCTGCATTTAGCTTGGTACGTGTCGGACGACGTCGTACGGACGTTAGAGTGGTCGGAATTTACAAACCGTTGGCATGTCGCATCGAGGCGAGTCCGAACTACCGAGATGTAAAGGCTTTTTTCTTCTCCAAGGGGAGGAGGTGAAAATGTTGTAAATCTATTGATCTAAGCCAATACCCTTCTGTCCATTGCTTCTGTCAGTGATAAATAAACTTCTGAGGAATTGAATATTCCTCATCTTCGCTACGGGCATCAGTTTTCTCACCTGTATACGTATTTGGTGCAAGAAATGCAGTTGAGAAGAGGACTATGCAAGGGACTATGTACTCTAGGCCTCCACACAGGGAGCACAGCCACAGGGCCTCTTGCTTCCTACCACTACTTACAGTGGTCCACAACCTTTATATCCCCAACAA
Source organism: Hymenopellis raphanipes (assembly GCA_036872995.1). Lineage (NCBI taxonomy): Eukaryota > Fungi > Basidiomycota > Agaricomycetes > Agaricales > Physalacriaceae > Hymenopellis > Hymenopellis raphanipes. The sequence continues at coordinate 266,816 of JAYMDG010000026.1, forward strand.
CCTGCAACATCCTAAAGTTTCTGTGGATGCGGTTCTAGGCACTGGAAGAGCCCACCAATCCCGCTTTTACGCGCCGGACGTCGACCAAGACTGTCATTTCGATTCTTGTGAACCCTCAAACTTCCCTGGGCACAAACGGACGCACTTACCGCCGCGCGAGAAAGAAGCAAGTGTGTTTTATCCGTCTCATCGATGCTGCAGACAATAAAATTCTGTAGATGTGACCCGATTTTACGTGCTGGACGTCGTCAGAGCTCGGTAACAAAGCGCTATTTTTCTCTTTAAAAACTTTCAATCACGTATGTCGCCGATCGGGACCCAATGCTCTCTCGTATTGGTACCCTGCTATAATATCACATCTGGCAACGTTACAGGCGCTCTACTTATGTTCTCCGTGGCTGTACCCGAAGCGGATGGATCTTGCGCCTCCACACTGGAAACCCCCCTCGGCCATTCGACAGCCTTGACATTTTTCTGCCACTCGTGACGAGCTCGACGTATTTTCTCGTAACATCCTTGTAAGTGTGTTGTCATACCTTACAACCTGATCCTTCTTCCTTCCTGACCATCCTATGAGATCACAACTCATCAGGCTACACACCTGGATGTCGGTCGGCCGGGAGGGTTTGTCTCAAGGCTGCACTGCGAACACTACTAGAATATTAACCGTAGGTGGGTGAAACTCGCTCTTTCTGTCGCTAAAATCCGAGCGTGTGATTCACACTTGACTTAATTAGCGCACAATGCACGCAGTCGACGACGCAGAACCAAATAATGGGTCATAACAATCCAGTTGTCCTTCTCCCAATTCCTTCCCCCATACCGGCCACTGGAAATGCTACAGGTCTTCGAAGCGAGTTTGTCTTCCTTCCTGCATTGATCACCAACTTACTTTGCTTGCAGTACCGCCTGCTCATGTGCCGTATCCCACAAGAACTGGTCGATCTCATCATCGACTTCATCGCGTCTCCCGACCTCGACGTTGATGGGCGGCTCCATCGTACGGAGACCTTACAAGCCTGTACGCTCGTGTCCAAGGCATGGTTCCCTCGCGCCCGGAAACACATCTTCCATCGCGTACACCTCCGCATGGAGCCGTCATCAATCAAGGCAGACCTAGAGGATGATTTCAAGCGATTCTGGATTTCTCCCGAGCCGCCCACGTTCATACATTCCTTTCGTTATTCGGAGATAGCCCTAGGAAGCTATTGGTCGAGGAGCTCGTCTTCATAGACCTCACCGCAAAGACGAGAGACCCGTTCGCGGAAGCTATGAGCTGCATGGCGAGAGTTCGGAGTATTACATTTGGTGGCGGATCACCATTTGACGACTCGGGTGGTGGCGCACATTTCGCCCATGTCAGGCATCTCCGCCTGCAGAAGATTTCCATTCCGTCGCTCTACACTCTTCCTCGCATACTCGATAGCTTGCCTATGCTCGAGTCCTTCACGGTCGTGTGGCCTATTACTTTCGTGTCTTATCCCGCTGATGAGCCGTCGTCCCCAAAGAAGGCGGTTATCAAAAACCGACTCAACGTCGTAGACATATCCTCCTGCCCTCCTCCCTTCGATGACCTCCTGCTCAGCCTCTTCTCGCTCACGAACGTCGAAAAGCTCATCGTCTCTCCCACCCTCTCGTTTCACGACGACTTTCGTGCGCTAGGCGTTCTGGAGATCGACCATACCCATACCCATTTGCCTACGGGAATCAGCGCGGCTTTCCCGTTCTATGATGCGCCCAAAGTCGTGCTGCGGCTTACGTGCGAAACAGAGCTGGACGGGTATATTCTGGCGCTGGAGGATCTGGTGGCGCGGCCGAGGGTGGGACTGCGACGCGTTGTGGGCGAACTTCATGTGCATGTATTCTCCATGGAGTCGGAGTCGGAGCATCGTGTGTGGGAACGGCTGGACTCCGTTTTGAAAGACATGGTTGGACTGGGGTTTAATCGTCTGGCAGTTTCCTGCCTTGAAGGTGAAACTATCAAGAAGGCGATGAAGTTGATGGGCAAGATGCTGGTGTTGAATGTTATCTCACAAATGTAGATATGATTGTTACTTGTTTGCTAAATAATGGTTTGTCGTTACTCACAGTCGACTGAAGAAACCTGACGAGAAACTCTGTCCAGACAACGGTTGGAGATGCCGTTTGTGTATCGTAAACCATACGGACATGACAGAAAACCTAAAAGATCAACCGACGCGAGTGCTAAACGAAGTCGCCCAAACAAACGCGGTAGAAGTACGCACTTGTACTTAGAAGCGGGAATCAAGTCAAGTCAGCGGTCTCATAGCAGGGAGAAGAGTCACCCACGAGCGCCGGAGGTAATGACAAAGACTACCGTCAGGCCAGACACCAATCTGGAGTTCTTCGTCGATGGGAAACGTGTTATCATTTTGTGTGGCGTGAATCAGTGGGTCGCGACAAGATCACTGTCATGCAGGATAGCCACAATAACTTGAGGAGCCGCGTAGGAACTCATATATTATTGTGACCTACGTATAAGTGGGACTTAAAATTAAGGCAAGCTACTCACGGAATCATGAATCGGTTCAAGAGTCGGTTGACGAACTTGCCTGAAATGTCTGGGAAGAAAAGTTCAAGTACACGCATGGTAAGGATTAAGAAACACACTAAATGATTCCTTCCAGCAATTTATCGGCGACTGAAGGTCTGAACAATGGGGACGAGAAACTTGAAAGAAACAAGGAAAGAACTTGGGAAAGAAAAGGAAAAGCTGCGGTGGCAGTGTTGCACAGCCACGAGCATGGTTTGTATTTGACGTGGACAGTCTTCCAGAGCACTTCCATCTATCAACCAGGATGGACGCCCGTCTCCCAACGGTACAATGTACTGATACTTCGTCTTTAAAGGAAAACTTTCTCAAGAGGAACCGGGCGTCCTTGAAAGATATAAACGCGCGTTTTGACTCTGATGACCGTGACCTGTTAGGAGCCCCAAATCCCAAACGACCACGAGCTAGTCCTCCTTCACCGCCTTCCTCCACAGCTTCAGATTCCAATGATGACTTACCAACATTGCTTGATCTTTCTGCTTTATCCGATACAGACGCTTTGGTTCGTCGGCTTGATGCAATTGCCACTGCACTCTTGCATGAATACGACATTGTCGTGCGCGCAGAGTCTGGAAAGGAGACGAAATTGGAGCTCATGGAAATCGAGTTCTACTTCTGGTCGGAACTGCACCGTGACCCGTTCACGCACGGCAGCGAAGAGCAGAGGACTGCTGGAACTTGGTGAAATTTTTTATTTCATTTGTTGTCTGTGATATTTATGGCGTTCAGGTACTTTCATCGTACTCCCAGGCGTTCTAAGGAGCGCGACAATTCGCATGTCGTTGTCGGGTCTACTGGATATCGAGGAGGAACGCGTAAAGGTCTTGATCTGACCTTTGGCAAAAATACACCTCCAGTCGTGTCGTCCTATTTCCAGGCGATGAAGGATCCTGACGGTACTACCGTGGTCCACAGCACTTCCATGTCGCGCGGAGGCATTCTTCTCCGAACCGTACGTGACCTTTCCACCGGGAACGTAATCTCGGGACCGTCTCTTCTTGTGGACCGCATTCTGACACTCAGCGGAGCAAGTTCCATTTCGTCGCTGGTCACAGAGATGTGGGATGGAAATACAGGAGCCTTAAATATTCCGGATATCTTCGACGTTGGGAGAGCGTACATGTATCTTGCGCCGTCGAAGGAAAAGCGCGTCTCGGCCATTTACACGTCCCCACGGATAGGCCTCGAACTATCCAATCCCAGCACAATTTGTTCCTTGGCGTGTCCTCGTGTCCACTGTAAACATTACAGGTACTTCGTACACCCAGAACTTTTGGTGGCGAACGGGCGCGCTCAGACGATGTTGGGCATCCAACGTCATTCCTCCGATAATGGAAAGGTGGATGCCCTGTGTTCAGCGACAGGTTTGAAGTCCAGAACTGCGTTAGGGTACCTTGAAGAGTACGAGAAGGGGAAATTGGGAGAGGTGACGCTTGATATGTTTGTAGGTGCGAAAGGGAAGGGTGTTTGTTCGTCTGCAGCTCGTTATTTGCAGATGATGGGATGTATAGCGCGTATGGAAGAGCAGTAGAGGCGATTGTATCGAAACATTTTTAACTTAACAAGTCAATTCGGCTTGTCCGCTCAACCTTTAATATACATGCCGTCCTTGCACTCCTTCATAAACTGGATGAACTCAGTGGTCATCTCCTCGAAGGTCTCATATTCCTGTTTCTCCTTGACCACTGCCTTGCCCTCTTCCTTGACCCTCTCGACTACGCTGACTATCATCTGCGCCTCGTCACTATAAATCACTACGTCGTTATCAGCCATGCGCATGAGGAAATACATCCCTCGCATTCCGACTCTCTCGAGCGCAATGGGAAACTAGGGGAGAGATGAGATCTTCATCGCATGATACGGCGAGTCGACCATGTCTTCGATGTTCGTACCAAGAGCACCGGGGAAGCTGCCCCCGAATGTAGGGAATAAGGATAGCCGGTCGGTGCCCCGTTGCTCGCGCTTCCACCCATTCAGCACCTGTAACGCGTCTTTAACCACAAGTGCAGCACCCTTCGCGGCCGCCTCGTCGTCCTCGGCGTCTATGACGGCTTTGATCCCTCTCTCCAGGAAAAACTGCTTTGCGCCTTCTGGTGTCGCCTCTTTCTCCTTGGCGCTGGTTTCGAGATGCTGTAGGTAGGCGATACCGCCACGGAGGACCTGTCCCTTGAACCCATGGAACCCAGAATAACAACTCCAGCAGTCTTCTTTGACTTCCGATCCCGCGTCCTCGTCTGTATCATAAGTGTTCGGCCTGTACGAATATGTTTGAGCCATAGTGAAGGATGAGTCTGAAACCTGTCTGACTGGCTCGCTATCCCGCCCTATCACATGACAAGCGTACCGAAATTAGACACGCCACCACAAGGAAGTGACTCTGACGTCTTATCCGGGCCCCGGCGTTGATAACGCGACGTATTCATCTTGGGGCCGACTACACTACATACATTGACAACAAGTAGTTACTAATACACGAGCGGGCGTGAGCCATGGTCTCTCGAGTCTCTTCTGAAGTTCGGAAGTGCCTCGTTCTGGCCCCATTCGGATATCTGTCAATAGAGCGGAGTTCTACTAAATATTTGCCTTGTCTTTTCGTCAGACAAGGCGAGTCGCGAGTGTTCTAGATAAAGATACTGATCACGGACCGCCTGCTAAGAGAATTAAATCGCGGGTACCACTGCTGTGGGAAGTGACTTACCGAAAGGTATACACAAAATGATGAGATACAAGAAGACATTCGTGCGATCCCCGGAGCCAAGCAGAAATGTCTCCCCGGCGAGGTACACATATGTTCCTGTAATAAGTGTGGTAGCATGTGGCAAGGGTGTTCGAGGCATTTATGTGTACATGAGAGCGGGCAAAGACATCAAGTTGCGGTCAGGGTGGAGGAGAAGAGTGAACGCCAAACCGCGGCAGTCACGGCACGCGGAGTTTGAACTGGCAGAAATGCGATCGTTGATTGAACTATTTCTTTCTTCATTCGTTTCATGTCCTCTATAGTAAAATTGGGTACAGAATTTTGTGTCTTTCGCTCCCAAAAAGGTCTATGTGAAACAAAAACCCACTCAAATGGTATGTAGTCTCTTCGGCCAAGTTCACATCATCAGAGCGATTACGGACTTTGCCCATTTGCGGATAACATCCTCTTTCTACCTGTTTTACTTTGAATGTGCCCGGCATTCTTCATTGATTTTGATTAGCAACTCAATACTGTGATGGGCTTCGCGGTCCGATGGTCATCTACGATCCTGATGATCCTCATGCTGGGTTGTACGACGTGGATGAAAGTGAGCGCCTTTCACACTTAATCGTGCGCAGCTGTCTCATATGCCTGAATGCAGCAACTACTGTCCTGACTCTTGCCGATTGGTATCATGACCCGGCCAAGACGCTCAAGTTCCCGTAAGCTGATGTTCGTTTGTGCTTGTCGCGGTGATCCTTATCCGTCGTGACTAGGACGCCCTCGTCGACCCTCTTCAACGGTCTGGGACGGTACGTTATGCCAAGCATGCCGCCGCGACTGCAGACTAACGACCTTCCATACGTAGGTGGAATTCAGATCCTACCGCCGATCTCTTTGTTCTCACAGTGGAGAAAGGCAAACGGTCCGTCTTTTTCTATGTACTGTCTTTTGCATCACTCATGTAGATTGATAGATACCGTATACGCCTAGTTAACATGGCGTGCGACCCGAATTTTACTTTCAGTATCGAAGGACACGAAATGTACGGACTGCCTCAGTGTCAGTATTTCGCTGCGGCTTACGACTAATAGGACAATCATTGAGGTTGATGGTGTCAACCATGAACCGTTGACTGTGGATCAGATTGATATCTTCGCCGGTAGGCGACGCGTCTGTCTCGATATTTTCAGCTCTGACTGAAGCTTCTCTTCTAGGACAACGCTACTCGTTCGTTGTAAGCATCTACAGCTTCATTTCTTCGCGTCGTGTTTCACCTGTTCAATTTTCCAGCTGAATGCGAACCAAGACGAGGACAACTACTGTGTGTTTCCCTCACTTGGTTCAGGACTATATTGTTGACGCTCTTTCAGGGATTCGTGCTAATCCTAATATCGGTACTGCTGGATTCGCCAACGGTATCAACTCTGCTATCCTTCGTTATACAAATGCAGCCGTCGCTGAACCTACTACTCGGACTGATACCAGTACCGCGCTTCTTCTAGAGCAAAACCTCGTCGTAAGTCCGCCACTCTCCTCATATCCCATCCATCTGACCCATGATACTAGCCTCTCGAGAATCCAGGAGCGGTGAGTAGTAAACGCTGAGCAGCATTCCAAAGCTTCTGACTCCCATTGCAACCACGTGGCAGGCGGTGTTGACGTTGCGATCAACTTGGCCTTTGCTTTCGTACGCCGCCATTTGTTTTTACGCCGACGTTTGACACTCAGGCTGAATTAGACTTCGGCTGGTACCTTCACCGTCAACGGCGCACATTTCACGCCTCCGTCAGTCCCCGTCCTGCTGCAAATTCTCAGCGGGGCTTCGACGCCTGGCGACTTGCTCCCGGAAGGCTCTGTGTTCCCTTTACCGCTGGATTCGACTATCGAGATTTCGATGCCTGGTGGTGTCGTTGGTGGAGGGGTGAGTGTCTTGTTTAGCATGATGAGGAAGGGGGACTAACGTGCCTTTGGTCTTTAGCATCCGTTCCATTTACACGGCGTACGTGGGGAAGTTTCCGACTAAGTTGGGAAGCTGACAGTCATTGGTAGCATACTTTCGACGTTATTCGCAGTGCAGGAAGTTCCGTTTATAACTACGCCAACCCTGTAAGAGTTCGTAGAAGGGGAGGTCCTGTGGTATTAACCTCTCTTTCTAGCCTCGCCGAGACGTCGTGAACATTGGAACCACGGGAGATAATGTTACGATTCGGTTCACCACGGATAACGCTGGGCCTTGGTTCTTGCATTGGTAAGTCCATCGGGCCCTCGTGTATTCCCCAGCTCATAGTTTTCTCAGCCACATTGATTGGCACCTCGAAGCGTAAGCTCTTGATTGGCTTTCGCAGTAGCTCATTAACCGTCCTATTTAGTGGCCTTGCCGTCGTCTTTGCGGAGGGCGCGGATTCGTGGTCGAGTGCTATCGACCCTACTGGTGAGATTCACGCGACAGCGGCCATGAATATTATCTGATGCACAACGTAGACCAATGGGACCAGCTCTGCCCGATCTACGATGCTGTGCCTGCAGAAGATTTGTAAACATTCTTTAACTGTCCCTCTTTTATAATCCCTTTCGTTACAATTGTTCGCTGTATTGATTCGCGGTACATACAAATTTAACTTAAGCATGGCTAGCGGCCCCCGCTGTTAAAATGTCGCCGTAGGTGTCAAGGAGTGCTACTCTGCTCGAATGCTTTTGGCTCCGATATACAGCCTACTAGTTCTGTACTGTACTTAAAGAATTGATACTGATTCGTGTTATCCTGTACATGCTACAGAACTGAAGGTATTCAGCATGCGTTTACGCATCGCAGTCCACGCGTACGCTCCGCCTGTGATTTAAAGAAGACGTTATCGTCACGATTTTCGACGTTTAGTACTTCTCTTGGTCCAGCGAACAACAAAATTAGTCCCCGAAGGAACTTGGAATCATATTGAGTGTTCCTAAGGGACAGTTCCAGGTGGGTCGTCTGGCGGAGAGAACTAAGAAACTCTTTCTAGTCAGTCACAAGTACTTATAGCCAGTCCCTTCCATCGATCCTCGATTTCCGGCAGATGCCGAAACGGCTTGTCTTCCGACCACCATGTCCTTCGTCTGCTCCGTCTTCGTCTTAGGGCTTGGTCTTGTGCGCGCCGAGTTCTTCTACCTGTCACTGTGCACGTCGATGATTTTTACCTCCTTTTCGAATTTCCGAGTCCTCTCTTGATCTTGGCACACCTTTGCCGCAACGTCTCAAATGGCTTGTGAAAGATACTTCATACTACGGACGTGTTTTCTCCTTACTGGTCTTCTGAATGTTCTCTGAATGTAGCAGCGGCAATTCAGGTCGTTCTATTCAAGAATGGCATGAAGCTGATGAGATATACTCGGCTTGCATTTCTTTCGTTCAGCGGGTCCGTTCTCGTCACTTGGTATCGCCCAGGACTTACTCCAACCTCAGGCGGCGCACCGTCTGCTGACCTGAATGGGCCGCCTCCGAGTCGTCGCGTCATCTATTCGAACTACGACTACTGGGGACATGTACATACCTGCAAACCCTTGAGTTCAAGCTTACATAGACCGCCATCTCCTGGAAGACTCAACGCCTGGCGAGAATTTGATGGTTAATGGCGACTCTTCTGAACCCTTCCCATTAACCTCCTTCGAAAGCTGATTCGTTTCGACTTGCATTTCTTTCTTCGAAGGGGTTTTATCCATCCGTCGTTGCTCATTCTGTGGCTGCTTCTCCTTCATCTCTGGCAGCGCGCTGGTCCAATTATCAACACGATTATGCGCACGCTGGGCTTCGGATTGTAGACTCGTCAAGCTCTTTGGAATTCGGAGCATCTGCCCACTACGCCTATTGTCTCTTGCAGTTCCGAGGTACATTTTTAACGAATGGCCCTTATGATATCATTTAGTAGGTGACTCGTGCATACCCGTCTACCGCCGGCTCAGGTCCGACTCCAGAGATGCGACAACGACGACTTGGCTGTCTCTGCTGACATTTACGGTAGTCTACTACTGGACAGCACGTCTACCAATGGCGGCGCCGCGTTAGCGTTCTTCCCATACCTCTTTCCCTGCTTCTTCCAGACATGTCGGAAATCAGGCTCCTCGGGTATCTCGGGAATCCGCGGGGCATCGCAGCGCACAATGAGTTAGCTGAACGAAAGATATGTTACGGTCATGCCGCATACCAGCAGTATAATACACAGTGGGGTGGCTCAATGTACTTTAATTTCTAGACGAGCTAGAGCCTTACAGTGACTTAGTTTCTTCTAGAGGGTTCTTGATTGTGAACTGTTTTCTGTTAGATCAACGACTACTCTATTCGGATTATAGTACTAATGGATATTCCGGCTTGTCTCTGCCAATGCTACCATGTCAAGAGTAATTAAGAAAATCAGTAGCACATGAAGCAAGCTTGGCAGGCATGCACAGCCACCATGCTCCTTGCTTCCTACCACCACAGAGGTCAACAAAATTTGGACACTTGTACCGAGGACAACTCATACAATTTGCCGGAGCGCCTACGGATCTGCTCTGAATATTATTCTATGCACTGGAAACCTGCCAATCCCGCCCTTACGCGCTGGACGTCGGTCATTTAACGCGATTTGCATGAACCCCAAAACTTTCCTGGGCACAAACGGACGGAATTACTGCACGAGAAAGAGGCAGGTGTGTTTTATCGGTTTCGTCGATGCTGCAAACAATAATGTTACGATAGTCTCTTAAATACTCGAATCTCCTCAATTGGATAACAAGGAGGTCAAAGAAAGTTTCAATCACGTATGTCACCGGTCCAGTACGCCCGCCAGGATTAAATGATTGATTCCCGTCCAAAGCACCGTCGCGCTCCCCAGCTCCCTCGATGCCGTACAGGTCGCTAGACTAAGCACACCCCATGTAGCCCACATCGCCCCTAGATCCCTAGTCAGCCCCAATGCGACGAAGGATAATGGAGAACGGACAGATGGACGGCGTCACCGCGGGCCCTGACCACGAAGCGACAATGTGTCCGACGCCAACGGCGCCGGTCATGCATGCGATAGCCTGGTTAAATCCTGGGGCGGCTGCTGCGTCAGAGATGTGCTGCAGGCGACGGTCAACTCCAATTGTTCAGAACGAAAACCGACGTACGAGTCCGCTGTATGATGCGACGACGCGCGTGATGGGATTGTCGTATACGACGCTCGGGCTAAATGTGAGGAGGGCAGCGACGAGGAGGTCCGCGTAGCCTTTGATCGCTATAATGGTGGACATGGTGGTATTGGAGGAAGATAAGACTAGACCTGGAATTAAAGGAGTGGCGCTGTTTCAGATATGAGCGCGTCTAGGTTCGGGTTTCGTTGTTCTGGATGTCGATATGCAAATACATTTCTCTTCTCCTCATCTTACTTGTCGATTTCGTTCCCATGATTTTTCATCAAAACCTGGTGCCACCAACTGACCGGGCTTGATCTTTAACCATCATGATCTTTCGAGCCATTAGCAGCATGTTCACCAAGCCCCGACTGCATACGACGACCGGCGCATTCGAACGTGTACCCCAAGAGCTACTCGATCTTATCATTTCCCACCTGGTCGACGACAAGGCTACCCTACTATCGTGCGCACTCGTCCATACCACCTAGACTCGCATCAGCCGGGATCATCTCCCTTCTCTCACACTCGTCGTATCCTGCCCGGCCCGTGCCAGTGAGCTCGCCAAGCTCCTGTGCTCACGGCGGAATACACTCTCCCCATTCATCGCAGCCATCACGCTTATCGGCTATCCGTACGAGTACCTGGCGTACGGGGAGATCGTCCATCGTACACCGCGACCGTACAGAAAGCTGATCCGAGCTCTGAAACACAACGACAACACGAGGAAGAGGTGGAGAATGATCCTCTGGCTTGCACAGGGCTTCCATCCGATAGGCCCAGCTGTATTCGCTGACGCGGAATAATTTACGCGTCGTACATGTTGGTCGTGGGCGTCTGTTGGCGGTCGAGCACGAGGTGATAGGGTGGATTGACGCGGTCGCGATCGTTGGGGGACGCAGCATTGCGAGATGCCGCTACTTGTAGGAAGCGGTTTACGATGTGCGCGCGGGCTATTCAAAAGCTGTTATTTCTGCTAGGCATTTCAGGGCAAGAGCACAGCCACCAAGCCTCTTGCTTCCTACCATCACTTGGACCATTGACAGCATTTGTTACAAATTGAAACCTACCTTAGACCTCGACGCGGACGGCTTACCATTAGTACCACAGACCCGCTTTGAACTTGCCTCCCCCATCCCACTTCTACAATTGCGAAGCCGTCCGCAGCCCCCGATTAGCCTTTCCTCCAACCATCATGATCTTTAACACTATCAACCACGTCTTCACCAAACGCACCCACCCTCAGGACCACTCGCATGCTAGGAATGGCCGCGTTGTACTGTTACCGCCAGAGATACTCGATCTAATCATATCTTACTTCGCGGACGACACACCCACCCGAGTTTGCGCGCTTGTCCATCGCACCTGGACCCATATCACCCGGCACCATCTCCCACCTCTATTGGTCGTCGTCGACTGCTCATCCCGTGCGAAGGAGCTCAACGCGCTGCTTTCTTCATCTCGGGGGACGCTGTCCCCGTCCATTTCCGTTGTGACATTGATCTATACGTATACGTACGCGGCACAGGCCGAGGGGCACCACGACCGTATAGGAAACTCATCAAAACTATCAATTCGAAGGAGCACATGAGGACGCGGTGGAGGCTTATGCTTTCCTCGTATAGATGGTCGAAAGTTCCGATTATGTCCCAGATACGTCGATTTTTGCGGGAGCATACTGGATTGCCTTGAGCTGCCGGTTTGTTTCCGTTTTCACGCCTCCTATGGTTCAGCTTCGCGATGCATAGTTGCTTGAATAGAGGAACTGCGTTGACGAACGGATTTGGCTTGGGACACGCGCTGGTGGACGATGATTATTGTGGCCTTTGTGTCCTCTCGCCACTCGGCAAGAACAATGGGCGAGCACAATGGTGGCTCCATTCAAGACGCCAGTGGCCCGACGCAGGCGACGCCTATAAAGAGGAGCGCCGATGTTTGTTCGAGCCCCACTATTACAACCCCTAAAGCTTTCCCTACGCGCCATATTTCCCTATATTCTTATTCCAGTCATGGCAGCCCAGTAAGTACCCGTATCCAGTGTCGCGTTGAAATTCTAATATTCTTGTAGATCGACTTTGAAAGCATCGTACGTTGGGGATTTCGACGCCGGAGCCTCTATCACTGGCTTCCCCGCCGAGCTCATGATCCTCATATTCCAATATGCATGCGATGACGTCGAGCACTGGCTCACCGCGCTCGCCCTCAGCCTCGTCTCTCGTGAATGGCGCTCTATCGCACACGCTCTGCCAGAACTCTGGACACATATCGCCGTGGACGTCAGATGTGCCCGCCCAATTCAGGTTATATGGTGGTATTTGCTTCTATCCCGCGACGCGCCGCTGGATGTGAAGATCGATGTCATAGGCGATGAAGAGTTCAAGCAATCGATCGATTTGCTTGTACAGGACGCGACGAGGTGGCGGTCGGCGGATATCCGATGTATGTCTGAGGATCTGGACATGTTTAAAGGGATTAAGAAGACGGGGGTGCCGATGCTGGGGAGCCTAAAGTTTGATGTCGAACATCGCGAGTGGAACGCGAAGAGGTGTAAAGCGTTTCGGGATGCGCCGAGGTTGCGGGAGTATGCGCCTGGTTCTGTGGGCCCGACCGTGGGTGTGGTGCCGTGGCATCAGCTCAAGACGGTGGTGATCAGAGATTTCTTCGATGTTGATCTCTATGAGTATCTGCGCGATGCCGAGGCGATGGAGGAGCTGGTCATGGATGCTTTTTTCGGGACTGACTACGGGGCTGGGATGTCGATCCCGCTTTCGGCTAAGAGGTTGACGATGAGGTTTGTCCCGCGTCTTGGGGGTAGCGCATTTCTGGAGGCGTTTATTTTTCCTTCACTTACGGCCGTCGACATCTCTACCGCGGACGGAAGCGCCGTTGACTCGCCTCTCATCTCAAGCTTCATTGGGATGCTGAAGCGTTCGGGTTGTTCGCTCAAGGAGCTCACGCTCCATAATGTTCCTCTCGACGATGAAGCGGTTCTGGATATATTGGCGTGTACATACGTGCCAATTGTACACATTCCAGGATGTATCTGGCTCTTCTCGACCTGTAATCCATAGCATGTAGTTCATGATAGAAAAATATCATTCTGGCACTGAAATATTTACCCCATTCAAATAAGATCGGAAGTGAAGTACTCAGGTGCGGAAAAGATGAGGTCATCCATTATGGCAACAACTGCGTATGCCACATTCGGTGACATGACGGTTCGATTTACACCAAGGAAAGATGTTTGACACTAGTCAGACAAAACGACACTAGCAATAGATACATGTTCAAGTTTATAGGAGATAGGTAACAATGAGATATTGTAACGAGTCCATACGATTCTACAACGAATAGTAAACACGTTATATCTGCACGCGACACCATCGATCCAGTTCCTCCAATCTCGCGCTTTCACGCCGGTAAATACATGACTCCGCCGCAGCCTTACCCAACAGAACAGGACCTTTGACGACGTCAAGAGTGATAGCGCGCTTGGGACTGGGATGGTAGAGCATGACGAGTCAAATGAACTGACAGAACTCGAAGCTGCGCTATCCTCCAGGCCATACACTGCTGCTCCAGAACCTGGAGCGATATTCTTCGCTCTGCATCTGCCCGAATCAACGATAGGATCCTCCGCGTGGTTTCAAACACCCCACACCATATCCACAGCAGTATTCCATTCCGAGGGAGAGAAGCGCGGAGATGGTGACTCGACGTCGAATGAATGACAGGATGGAGAAAACGAAATGAGATCCGTATCGACTGGCAAAGGAGACTCGTCAAAGACCAGTCTGGGAAGCGGTGAGTGACGAGGCAACTAGAGCTCGGGTTTCCCTTGCTCGAGGTGATCTCCATGTATCGCGTCAATAACGCTGTCATGTCATCTAGGTCCGCGTCGCCGTGTGGTATGAGAACCATCATATGGGCAATGGTAGTCCGCCCACTCGGTATGGCCGATTTGGATCGTGCCAGTGGACGGGGCAGCGACGGCGTTCATGACGGTTTGCCTCGCGGTCTTGTACTTAGAGAGAGCATTCGTGCCGGATGGCTTGAGTCTGGACATAAATTAGTATTAGATTGATGGTAGTACAAGATCGAAACTCACTGTTGTATATCGGCTCAGTGTCATCAAAAATTGTTGTGTGGCCTGTGCAGCGCCAAGATCGGAGACGGAGAGTGATTGTGTTTGCGAAGAGAAGCGAACGGAGAAAACGATGGTTTGATAGAGCGTGAATAGAGTTTGGTACGACACCACACGAGTGCTGAAAGCAGAATATACCCGTCTTGATCAGCGATGGAGCCATGTCGGTTCCCAATCGTGCAGTCGTACTCGTCTGGTGGCTGGTGTCCAACCTAGGGAGTGAAACAAAAGCAGTTCCTATTAGTATCGAAATCAAACCTAATTACAAGCAAAACAAAGACCCAATATCATGGTAGTCTCCTAGAACAGACTCCATCCAACAATGAAAGCTTGCAGTAGAACATCGTTACGGCCCCACCTTCACATCCCTCTTATTCCTCTTGCCGTCCATCGTCTCCTCCGACCCAGACGCCGATCCCGGCTGCGTGATAAGCCTAGGGCCTGCAGGCGCCTCAACATCCATCGTCTGCTCCTCGGCGTCTGCCCCCGTCCTGTATCCCTTTTAGATCAATCTTTATCCTACTGCGACGCCGGCCTGCAGAATCGTCTCCCTCAACCTCCTGATAAAAGGGTCAGTTTGAAAGAAAAGGGAGGAGCATAGAGGCTGACCTTGAACTCGATGTCGTCCTCAAGGTCTGCAAACGTTCGCCACAGTGGGCAGGTTAACGAAAGGTTGTGTCATCGTCGGAAGCATTTGCAGTGAACGCGCGTGAGCACAACGCGATGTACAGCGCTTGCTATATCGAGAGCCCGGCGTACATCGCCCTGGGTTAAGGCACGGCGCGAAAGTCGAGCTGTCGCACGAGCCGTATGCGACGCATCGCGCCAACACGCGTTCCGACTGCTGTACATTCAGGGCGCTCTCACGTCATCGCCTCCTAACCATGGCCATGCCAACTTGAAGCGACCCTCGCGGGGTATGTGGGCGAGGCGAGCAGGGCGACGTGCGCAGGGGAGTGGATTAGGCTGGAATGGAGTATGGTGGGCGATGAGAGGGCGGCTGCAGAGTCCGCTTGTTGATCGTCTTGCTGGGCCAACGCAAGCTGGCGGCGGTGTTCCTTCCCCTGGGGGTACTCTGATCCTGGATCTGGTTGTGATGCAGGAATCCGATACTGCGGCGCCAGGTGCTGGACAGTCTGCGGCGGCTTGTGGTGTCGACGTAGCCGTACGAGGAGGACGGAGAGCGCGTCCAGGCGGTGGTGAAGAGGCAAGCGTTGGGTGGCTTGACGACACGATTTACGAAGCTCGTGTGGGAGCCCCGTTCGAGCGGTGATGGGGGTTAGGGAAGTATCGGGTTTTGTATGTGTGCAGGAGTGGGAGTCGAGTGGGGTCTTTCCCAAGTGATCTTGATGAAGATGTCGAGGGAGCATCCTGGGCGAGGACGTCGCTGACTGGGGTTTTGCGCAGTCATTCATAGGCTACGGAATGTGGGTTATCGAGTCAAGCAAAAACGCAGAACACGCACCTTTCTGTCTCGTGTATCCTTGTCCGAATTCCGACTGGTTTCTCAGCCTTATCGCTCAAGGTATCTTTACCGCGTTGTCTCCAGTGTTAACGGCTGCCTTGGAGAGGAAGAAGACGACGGGAGTGATCCCAGTGGTCGTAGTCCAAGGCCGCAAGAATTGGGAGGAAGAAACGTGGTGAACAGAGAGGCCATGTCGGCAGGATGGTAATAACAAAAAGAGGGATGGGTGTCAGGGGGTCCGTCTGGGTGCGTGACTACACGCTCTTGACACGCTCACTTGGATCGTCCTCAAAGACGCGAGGACCGGAACCACACAGTGTCAGGCGCACGGCGATGTTGGCTGATACCTTCAACATCAAGGCCGCATCGTTGCGACTAGATTTTCGTCCAACCTTGGCCTGACTTATGGTCTCGTGTCTGTTTACCAGCCGGTATTCTATGCCGACTCGCAATGGAACCATTCATATTCTACCAAACCATCGTTAGCTTCAACGGCCTTTTGAAACATCAAATCTTACTAACCACTGTACTTGCAAGATGTTAATAACCGTTCCAAACTGTGAAGCTGGCTTACGGCCATGTCATTCATGGCAGTAATAAGAACTATTTGAATGTTAGCAAGGGGACCTGGATATGAAAGTACAGACGAACCGAGTCGCTTCGTCTAAAGGAGCTGCCATTGAACGAGGGTATGAATGGCATCGAGAGGAGCTCACCAGATCAACAAACGGACGAATAAAGATCCAGCCTTACTATGAAGCAAAAGTTGGCATCAATCATAAGACGAACAACGGTGTAAAGACTTGCACGCTGTGTTACATATAGTCGGATCAACTTCAAGTTCTTGGGATCCTGACCGCGGCCTCGCAATACCATCACGTTGGCCTACTAACAGACGCTATCAGTTTGTAAGCACTCGACTTCATACTGGAAACTTTACCTGGCAAATCATCTCATCGAATGCGCCACGTCGCACACGGGAAAGTTCATGCCGCGGGGACCTAAATTCGGGCTCTGCGTGACGGTCAGTTTCGCTTCGTCATTCTTGCTTTCCTTACCATCATTCTCATCGCGAGCAGACTACTTCGTAAACAGACTCGAAGACCGTCTTGTAGCGCGTGGAGCACGCGTAGTCACTAAAAGATGGATGAGACAAGGGCCATGAAAGAGAAGAAATGAACACGAACATGACTTCGCCGTTGTCCTCGACGTCGGGTGCAATGTAAACAAGAGCGCGCTTAGCCAATGGGCTATGGAACTCCGGAGCGGGCGAAGACGACATCGATGTAGAATGACGCAAGCATTTCTTTGACTGGGACCTCCCGCGGATCGCGAGCGTGCGCTTTCTTGGAAAGATTCCAGAGGGATGGCGCAGACGTGTTGGGATCAACGGCTTGTCCATGATGTAATACGAATGACCTGGATGCTACGCTGCTAGCGTCACCGGGATAGTGGTTTCGAAGCGGCCGCGGGCTTCTTTTTGAGCTCGCTGTGGGAACAAATAGCGTAAGGAGGTACAAGTTTTCGAGCACCACGGTGTCGAGGGAGGAGAACAGAGGGTCCTGCGAGGTGTTCGCCGAAATGGTGAGAAGGAGATCCGTGGCATGGGTGGCCTCAAGCGCATGATGTCGGATGAGGTTCTGGTAGAGATGCAATATAACGTGAACGACTTGCCCGTGCGCGAGAAACGCCCTTTCGCCGGTTTGGCGAGGGGTGGAGGAGGATGGAAAGATCGCGTCTAGCACCTTGAGTGCACAGAGCGGTGTTCTGTACGCGTAGTGCGCAGTCGGAAGATGCGTGTACTCGCACTCGGCAGCAACGACGCCGTATGTGTCGAATCCACGGTGGATAGCGGATTGCCGTCGACGAATACGGCCAATAAACGGTTTAGGGAAGGAAGCAAGTTGGTTTTTGGGATGGTCCCGGGCCACGTTAACACGAATCTCCTGTAGGTGTTCACGTTGATATGAGGGAGAGGCTCGGCGTCGACCGTGGGAGGTCACAGCCCTCGAATGAGGTGCTTGGGGAACTCGGTGGGTTTGTGCAGGTTGGCGGCAGAAGCGTATCGGGTGGATACGATGTCGAGGATGGGAGTGTGAAGATGCGGCATCGGAGGAATTTGGAATAGAGATTAGGCTACCAATAGACGAGGCTCGTGATGATTCTCCGCGTTATATAGTGCGCATGGAATGAGTTTGGGCTAGAGTCGAATAGATTTCGGAGCCCGTTCGGATAGGGTGAACTGTTGGATGAGGTATAATAGCTATCGAATCGGTTAGCTAAAGCATTAAAGAGAAATGAGCACGCACCTCTACAGACTTATATTGCAATCCTAAGAATATTTGGATGTCTCTATCCTGGACCAGATCGAACGTTGCAGGCTGCCGTCGCGGTCAATGCTTGATTTCAAGAACAGTCCTTGCGTGGAGACTCGTCCGTGGGTTTGCTATTTAGGCGCTTATAGCAAAGAGCTCAGAGCTGCAATGAAAGATTCTTACCAAGATGAAACTTGGAAGGACAAGCAAGGAGCAAGGACACGCTTCCAACGCCCCAAATAATTCTTCTCTTCATCGCCAAGCATTCGCCGTAGATTCTAGGTCATCTGTGGCATCGATTTCTCGCGAGGTGAGGAGGAGGCCATGGTGGTCCAGAAAAGGAAGGTTTCCATCACGACGCGTTAAGTGTCACGCTCCTCAAACTTGCTTTCCTGCCACCATTTTAGAAATGCCTTGTTGGTATTACACGTCTTATCACTGCGTTTCACCAAAAGTGCGCTTCTATTCCACCTGGTTTTTTCCCTCCTAATTTGTTCTTCCTTAAGCATGCTTTCCAGAATTAGACCAATAAGTTTACTGGGCTGCAGGCCAAATCAATCTTGTGGATCCACTTTTCTGGACCTCACACCTATCGAGCCTCGGAATGAAGGCGACGAATGTCTCTCCATGTCGGCGATTACCTCAAACACGGCAAGCCATTAACGGCTCGAACAGGGCTCGAAGACGCGCGTTTCCTTCAGATCGCGTCCTCCGTTTCGTCGCGCTGGACCAAGCTTGAAGAAAAAAATCGATGACGGAGATACACCAGAGAATTTTACGAACGCGCTCTACGTCGTCTGGGAAGAGTTCCAGGATTGGATCGCTGCTCGGTCCAAACTTATCCGCGTCGGCGTTGGCGATATCGACGCGTTATGTCGGAGGATATGTCATGGCCCTCCCAAAGGGTACAACCGTGTGTGCTTTCCTTGTTGTTCATGCAATTATTGATGGTGAAATAGAGACACAGGATATATGCTGCTCCATTCACCATCAAGCCCTTTTGAGCAGGAACGGCTGTGGGTCCCACTGGCAGTGCGCCAGCGTCCATAGCCAGTAGCTGTGTCCCGGACGACCTCTCAGCGTGCTAGCCGGATATTATTGCCTATGTATGAGCACCTGTCTTGTCTCTCAATTTGCCTTTACTAACGACTTTTTCAGCTGAAATACGCGAAGCGTGGCTTTGTGGACTATATCCGCATTCGACTCATCAGGATGGGAATGTTGTGCGCATCCACGACTGCTGCACTTTACGCGTACGTTTAATTCTATGGACCAGGAGTTACAACCGTCTCATATACTTCCAGGAAACCGTGCAGGTGCGTGGATTTCACACCCACTGTCGTCGCACTCGTTACAACGGCGGCGATAGCGCGGAGCTTACGGCGCTCATCAAGCTCGTGATAACAGAAGGCTTTTCGATTTGCTGGACCGCTTTGTAGATGATGGTTGCCATCGAGCTCGAGAACATCAGTAGGTCATTACTGCTGAATATGTGGGAATTGCACTGAGATGTTGCGTGTAGAACTAGTGATAGAACGATGAAGAAACTGTTGGAAATCGGTTTCGGCACCTCCCCCAATCCGAACACGACGCGTTGCCCGCTTCCGCAATGTTCAAGCGCGAAACTAGGTCAATGATCGGCGAAGTCAGGAAGACGAGGGAGGACATGAAATGAGGAGTGTCGTAACCTGTGAGCCTCTCCCTCGGATCTTTGGACGTACACTGACTGTACAATAGTGAAACGGAATATCGCTTCACGGGCGAAGGAGGCCATATCGAGATTAGGTCGTCGCTTGTGGCCGACTTGATTGAACTACCACATTCTGACATTCAACTGTGAAGTGTCGCGTAACGAGAAATGCATGTTCAGCTTCTTGGATTGATGGTACTTAATTGGATGTGATTCTTCAATTCACTGCGCGTGCGAGTTCATACGCTCAATCAAACTAAGTGTGTATCTACCGCCTTCTATTGCCATGTTCGTCCCGCACAATCGACGTTAGTCCGTCGCGCCGCACAGTCTCTCACCGTGGGAGTCCTTAGTACTTCTGTCCGCCCATCACCACCAACCATGTCGCTGGGTCCAAGTAAGGTGTATTTCTCCTTGATCCAGGTTATTGCTTCTGACAGATCAACAGTCGAAATACGGTTCAAAGACGACCCCAAGAAGCTTCCATTGTCAGCCGCCTCTGTGAGTGGCTCGAGGCGAAACAACCAGGCCTAGCAAGGCAGATAGTTCTGAAGGAGAACGAGGTCGACAACCCGAATGCGTGGAAAGCCCGACTGATTGGCGACGCGGCTCAATTCCCGCGTGATATGAGAATGCCCCGCGCGCGCGAGTGGAAGTCCATCCGGCCCAACAGATGGGGAGACCAAGAGGCCGTCGACGAGGTGTACAACCGGCTACAGAAAAACTATCGGCAAAATTGCGCTCAGCTAAAGAGAAACGTTGGTTCTATCCCCCGGGTTGAGGATAAAGCGGCGCGTGGCGTAAATGCCGGCAGGTTGGTTTTCCTCTAGTTGCCTGAGTATTTGTGTTTATCTTGTGGAAGTTCTAGAGAGTCGAAGCCCCCGCGTCCAGCTGTATCGCGTACAGAGCGAGAGAGTTCGGCTCCGCCGAAGGAATCCATTCAGCAGGGACATACTTCTGGTGTGTTCTACTAGTATTGTGTGCGTTTTTGTCTTACAGATAACAGCACCTCATGACGTGGGACAGAACCTCTTTAAAGCTGGAAACACCTTCGTCATCTCCAAAGAATCTCTCCTCGTCCAAGTCACCAACCTCCGGAAACAAAATACCGAGCTACAAGCCGCCGTAGCGGAGTATATACATCTATCACCACATCCATAGCGGCTTAGAGCGCGCACACCCACATTCGGGGGTGCACACCCACACTCGGGCATGCGTACTCATACTCTCTGGGCAGGAATCGCGCCTAGGTCGCCTCCCCAAGGACGTTCGAGAAAACATCAACGCATTTCTGCGAGAAGCGATCCAAAGAAACTATTCATAGCACCTGTAATTTTACCTAAGTTTGGAATACCACACGGTGTGGCGATGCCAAATTCACGTCTTGATCAGCTACGGCATGAATCACAGACTCCAATTTACCTTGTGCTACCTGTATTTTGAGGTGACATGATGAGATGTAATCTTATTTGTCTTGAGCTTAATAGCTAGGTTCTATCCGTTCTTTACTTGGATATTCACTTACTATTTCACACAGGAAGCTGTGGCGTGGGAATCACCATATTTTCCGTATATACGAGAAGCGGCGCAGTCACTTTTCAACTTGACGACACTCCGACCGCCCTCCGAAATGGCAAGGACAAAGCACGCCCCAATCCCTCGACGCCCGCAGCCTCGGAGCAAAGAAGAGCGCTTGCGGGATATGACCTTTCCACGCATGACAGCGAAACGTCCTTCCGATATAGTTGGTGAGTCGCCGGAGCTTTGTCGATAGCTACATGCTAACTTGTATCGTCAGAAGCTATCATTGCCGTGAAGCGTACAGACAAGGGTTTAAGGTATAAAGTGACCTATTGGCGTGGAGAGTACTATCACCGAGAGTACGTTTGCCAGCGTGGGTGATCCTTGACCTAACGGAAATGTCTTAGCTGGCAGGCCCCCAAGTTTTTTAAAGAGACATGTACAACCACCCAGAAGACCACAAAGTACAAAGAGCAATTGCTCGCTCGGTTTTGGTCCCACGTGCTCGAGAAATATCAAGTCACCCAATGGCACTTTGCACGCGACAAGACCCAGAGGACTTTGTGGTGCACTCAGCGCTATCATCGTAAGGGTATATCACTGATCAACAGTGCCCAACTAACTTACTAATAGGTGAAGAGCGTGCTCGATGTGCTGAAATGCTCAAGGAACGGCAGGTACATCTTGCACATTGGAACCTTAACTAGGCTGATGGTGAATTTATAGACTGTATTTAATCAAGATGATGATAATGACTTCGTGGAAGATCCAGACCAGCTGAGAGAAGAAGTGGACAAAGAAAAGCAAGCAGAAGCCAAGGAGGCTGGCCCGTCGCGTGCTACTGATGGATGGAAGTGATGTGCTTTGTATAACTCTCGCCGCTACTACCGTGTGTACATACATCTTGAAAGGGTGTCAAATAAAGCCTAGCAGTGTCGGCAGCGCCGCACAGCACAGACGTTGGCACTAACCACCACCCACAAAAGCCTTTTCGTCTCCTAGCGCGACTAACACTACGATGTCAGAAGGTCCACCCTTCTCAGAATATAAATTCCAGTTCTAACACTTTCCTCAATAGACAACGATACAATCGAACTAATCACACCCGGGAGCAATGTTTCGCTTCCACCCAGGCGGGCCTCCCTAAATCTGGCGGCCAGCCTGCGTGCGCTCGGAGACTCTGCGCCTCGATGTGAGTATACCACGATATCGGAAATTGTAGCCATAATCGGCTGTCAGAAGAAGATGAGCGAACAGAATGGCATCAGAGGATTACGGCACTCACCACCTGAATTCCAAAGTTTCTGAGAGAGATGCCTTCGGGCACCTTTAGCGGGACAAACTCCCAGCCGCCTTCGCAGTAACTCGCCTGGGGTGAATGTCGAAGTTAACAGTGGTGGCGCAATCCTTGGTGGTCGCCTGTAAGAAGTTTCAGCACATAAAATGTACATAGAAGTGGCGGACTCACCTCTCCCCATTCGCATAACTCGGCGGAGGAGGCAACAGAGCAGGGGCAGGCTTCATCACGACAGGATGCATATGCCGTACACCTCCTTTCTTCCCCTCGCCATCACCCTCAATAACGACATCTTCTTCCCCTTCACGTACGACAACGCCGTTACCGTCGTTATCCAATTCCAAGTCCAAGTCCATGCCACTGTCGCCGTCAATTTCCATATCACTTTCTCCATCCTCGATTTCGTCCTCTTCGTCTTCCTCCTCGCTGTCCAAGTCGCCATCGAAATCTTCGTTACAGACGACATACATGAGTCCGAACGGGTATAGGCAACTCGCTAGCCTTTGCACCATAAAGGAAAATATTCTCGGCAACATTATCGCCCTCTACTCCATGGAGGAAAGGGAATAGCATGTGACCGGGCGCGTGAGCTGTGCGAGCGCTGCTGGAGGGAGGAGTGGTATCCCAGCGTCGGTGAGATCTGGAGCGGGGAGATCTGGCCGGGTTGAAGTAGGCGCAGACAGGAAGCGCGGGTAGGTGCTTGGAACGGGGACCTTGCGTAGAGGGTCAAGAAAAGAGGGCGGGTAGACGAGGCCGTGTATAGCCTTGTCGTAGTACTCTGACATCTTGACCGCCTCTGGAGGATTCGAGTTTCAATGGTGGGATCAACGAGTCGACAGTCCGATAGGCGCTGACCGTCGAAATAGACAGCATCAATGAACACCTCCCAAGCGATGGCATAGGTCTATTCGGGTATGAGATCAGAAGTTATGATTTTTGAGAAGACCAACCTCGGCCCGTGAAAGCAGCGGGGCGCTTATGCCGCCCTCCTGCGATGTGTATCCACAAACAGGAACCCAAGTTAGGCCATCACTTTGAGATTGGGGATGGAAGTTCTGAGGAGTCCGAGGTCGCCGCCGCGATCAATGTTATTCCGCTGGATGGTAACGGCAAACATGGGTGCTGCCAACGATGCGAGTGAGATGAGATGGGGAATAAACGATTACATTGTGGCATAGGAGGATGTGATGATGGGTGTCCATTGAGACGCGTTTGATGCCTGGCGCGGCAGATGTTCTGGGAATTATTGGACAAAGAGGGAAACGACGGGCGAGTAAAGTCGAAGGCAGGGAACGTGGCTCTAGACTGGTATGAGGATTGACGTCTCCATGAGCGTGCGGCTCGTGAGGCTTCCTGGCGGCAACGGCGGCGACGAGACGCGTAGGTATCGAGGGGGCCGACCATATAAAACTTGCGAGCCAAGTAAGAACAGAGATGGAAACGAAGGGAACGGCGCATACCTGGTGACGGGAAATCCCAAGCCAAAGATTCCAGCCAGTTTCCAGCCCCACCAGTGTCAAGCACGCTTGTGTTGGTATCGTTGATCGCGGCGAAATACTGATCCTAGAGGAGCAATCCCACAAAGTCGACTGTGTCCTGTCCTATTGCGCCTAGCGCATGCGTACGCAGCATCGAGTCCCCATTGTAAAGTCCAGCCTCCAATTTTGCTGATTTGAAGGAATATAGCGGCACTATTGTTTGGCCATCCGCCGTGTTGCATTGATAAGAGATGGCCCAAAGGTCGGAGGAACCGGTATCTGTGAGGGGTTTAGGCTGAATAGTAAAAGAAGGAGCACAGCGCACCAAGGACGAGAGGTATCTGGCTCTGTCCGACGTCGAGCAAGACGCTGTAATGGTGCGTAAGTATAAATATGATAATGATCGTTGGATGAACGCACACGTCAAAATAGCTGCCTAGCCCAATTTCTCCCGTGTCTGTGCGCCTCTCGAGAAAGCGAGATTCCTGCCGAGTAATGGGAACATGGATTCCACCTACTGTTCTTGTCGCATGTCGTAGAAAGCTGCTCCAGAATGGTAGTGTCTGACGCGACGAATACGAGAACAAAGCTGAAAACCAGTAACTGCGACCCTCGTACGGGCATTTTGGGAAGGAATGGAGAAGAAAGAAGGGCGTGGTCGGACACAAGAAGAGTTACGACAAAGAAACTTGCCGGGAATGTCGTTGTCAGAAGACAAGCGATCCTTAGTAAGCATCAATGTTATCTCCATTAAACTCGGTCGTGCCGTTGCCGCCGTACTTGCCACAAGTTGCCATACGCACCGAATCCTGCGAGTCTGACTCTTCTGTCTTTTCAAAGAAGAAGGAATCGGGCCATGTACTAAAACTACTGTATGAGCTGCTCGTCTGCAGAAGTTACCAAATCTGTGCAAGCGACTCTTCTCTCAAACCACTGTCACCCGCTTAACATCCACTCATGACACAGTGTGGCCGAATTCGTTGTCTCCCTACGGATAGAAAAGTCCTTCTCTCCTCATTCGCTACGCGTTAGATCGGTTCAATCTTCTTACGCGCCTACGGCAGCAGTGCTTCGCTGATAACATCTTCGGAAATCTCTGTCTTTAACGATTGTCCCAACCTGTTTGGCCGCCGCGATTCGCACCCTCTTCCGTCCTCGTGTGGTCTGTTATATGGAATGCGCAATTATTCCTCTCCGAACAGCGGGCCGCCATACATTTCGTCGAAAGATTTTCGCCGCCATAAGTACCCAATGTTGCAAGATGCGCGTGCTACGGGGCATTGTGTCCGCAGTTTTGAGCTACACAGAAGGAGTTGCACTGTCTCCCTTGCCCAGTTGTTCGACATTGTAGTAGAGCGCGCACCGCTTCTCGAGACCCACAAGATCCCCGCATTTCAATGCTAGCTTCACGGGAGAATATTTGCCTTGTAAGACACGTCCTCGTCTCAACCTTCCTCATTGATTCTCCTGCTCATTCCAGGGTTTTCTGGTTTCTCTCATTCCCTGCCCGCCACTCTCTATTCTATGTCCTGTGAAACATACTTCACAATCATCACCTACTAATCTGGAGCTGTTTTAACGGAGATGTCTCTCCTTGATTGCAAAATCGACGCCATAACCAAACTTCTTTCGATTCAGACACAGATTGTTACCGACAGCTCAACAGCTTTAGCGCACCCGAAGATTCGTTCACCCTTTCCCCTATTCCTACGTCAATTTTGGAGTTCCTCTCTCCAAAGCCCAAGGACGCATCGGATCGTCCTTTGCCAGTGCTCAGTTCCTGACGCAATTAAAAAGCCGTAAAGCCCAATCGCGTCGCAGTGACAGGGCGCATAACGCGCGCATTGCGGACCTGGTTGAAGTTGATATTTCCAACAAGTACAACCCAGACAAAGAGCGACCCGAAGCGGCAGGCGAAGCATAGCGTACGGAGTTTTACAGTAAAGCTTTTGTACAAGTTCGGTAATAAATTGTTCTACAGAGACTCAGACGTCGTCTACTCCAATCACACGGGCCTTGTCGATGAGCGCGCCACCCACAAAGTCCTCCAGTCTCTCCTTTTCAGCAATGTAATCCGACTCCTTGGCGCGAAGATTGGCTCGGTCAAAATCAATGAAACGTAGACGCCCGAGATCATCCTTCAGCATATTCCACGAACGCACATAGCGGTGGAGAACACCAGCGTCATGAATTCCCTTCAAGATCGAAGTCAATTCAAGCCTAAATGTTTAAGGTCATGAATATCTTGCATGCACGAACAGGAATCAACACACCGTTCCTCCGGAAGAAGATCAACCTTCTTAGTGTTGTCCATCCTGCGTGCCAGAGGCCTGCCCGCGTCGGATAACACCAGGACGCACACGTCCGCCTCTGGCTCTCGCGAAATACAAGCAGTGAAGGGATCCCAATGACGCCGGCATCATGCAAATGACGGTAGACAAGTACTTCATGTCTGAGCCCTCGAATATTGTGTCTCGAAAGGTGATCGAAAGGGCGAGACGACTCTGGAATATCGTAAATGGTGCTGTCCACGCGATCAGGACTTGGACTCGGCATGAGCTCAGCGCCATCCATCTCTTCTTCCCGAGTATTCTCCTACACCGCCGTTAAGCAAACAAGTTATATCAACACAAGAGACGAGAGACTCACCGCCGCATCTGGAGCATGCACAGATTAACACGCCACACAAAACTCTCAGCAATACACCTCGCACGAGCAGGGTAATCCTCGGAATCGGCTCGAGACGGCGAATCAATCTCTG
This sequence comes from Hymenopellis raphanipes, assembly GCA_036872995.1. Taxonomy (NCBI): domain Eukaryota; kingdom Fungi; phylum Basidiomycota; class Agaricomycetes; order Agaricales; family Physalacriaceae; genus Hymenopellis; species Hymenopellis raphanipes. Next base: position 293,869 of record JAYMDG010000026.1, read on the forward strand.
GTGATGCGACTTGGCGCTCGTTCTTGTCCACGTGGGGTGTAGCTCGCCGTCTGGCAATCAACCCACTGAAACGCAGTGTTGGATTAATCGTTCCAGCGCGCACGGGCGCTTGAGCTGAATGATGGTCGTGGTCATGATTGTGTGGCGGGTGCCCACTGCAACCTGGATCTACACAAAAGCCTTAGAACCAGCGATACGATCTCGAAGGTACACTTACCTCTCGCCTCGTCTTCTGCGAATCCCAGCCACAATCAGATACGCCCCACGAACGTCCCTTGTCGCTCTGAGTAGTTGCGGTGTCGAAAGCACAGGATATGGCGGTTGTCCTGTCCACCTCAGACGCTTGGTGACGTGATCTTTCATGCGCTCCTCCGGATGGAGGGTGCTGCAACAGCGCGTGGTCCCATCAGAGGAGGATATGTCGGAATGAGCTCGTTAGGCAAACGATGGGGCATGTGCAAGACGCGACGAGTCTGCCCGTGCTCCAGTCGGAGGATGTTTAGAAATGTCCTCGGAAAATGGGCGCGACAAGATTATCATTGGTTCGTAAGTATCAAATGCTCTTTCCGAGTCGCCGACTTAATCCTCACGGGTCTTTCAGAGACAGAACTCATAACATGGTACGCCGCGCTCCACCACCTCATCTATCATTCCGAGAACTCCTTTCTTCGATGCGATCATCCAGCGTAGCCTCGGTTCTGTTACTTGTTACTGTAAGTACGGCGAATTTAGTATCTTCCCGTGCTCACCGCTGCTAGTTTGTTACTATGCAACACAACTGTGCCTATTCCCGTGGAAGTCATCGGAAACGACGCTTGATACACTCATGGTAGTCATCTGGCTGGCGATCCAGTTCTTTCTACGGAAGCGTAATGACAGCAAGAGTTTCTTTCCAGTGCAGAGTATCTGATCTGTTGTTTAGTGTACTCGAATCCGTCCTCTCGAGATAGGCGACATTGAACTTGAAATCTCTCCACATCCATAACACTTTCTTCACTGTTCAGCCTCGACGGAAGAGCCGTTCTCCGAAAGGGCATCACCGCCGTCTCGGAACCGACAATTGGAGGGATCTATTTCAAGACTCGCACTGAGGTGGTATATATTTTTTGGACATCACATGGCGCTTCTCAGATTCATATTGCATTGCCGCTCAGAAGAGCAATGGTCATGCACTAGACAGTTCTCTCAGGTTTTAGTCTGTTGATATAGGAAGTGACTTGGTGGCGTCCAATGGATCTGAAAGGCTTGACGAAGGCGGTACTCGCTCGACAGCGGTCCATGAAGCCGCGACGGGAAAGAGTAATAAGCTTGTAGGGTCTATGTGAGCTTCACGGGTGGCGAAGGGCGTAGTCTCAGGTGTATGCCAAGTGTTACCACTGTAGCATCGAGTTTCTTTGCAAAGAAGATAATTTATCGAAACAATAGGCAGGGGATGAGCATAACCCAAGACGAGTATCATGCGCGCGACAAGTCAAGGAGAACAGGAAGTGCGCGTGAGATTCTGCCAGGAATAATGGCCGTCGAGTGCCAGACGACAGCATGCTATCCCCTACACATTCAAGTTGGATATAAATTGTAGCTTCCTTCTGGTGAAAACCATGGCTTCAGTGCGAATGTCTCTGTATATCCTGAGGAGATCGAGCCAAGTTGCCGTTACTCAGACCCGACGATTTACATTCTTAACAGAAGCGTACGCCGGTGGTGGCACTTCATAAGACGGCTCAATATGCCAAGGAGTAATGCTATCAGCGCAAGCTTGGTAATCTGGTGAGAGGAGGTCAGCCGCACGTCGTCTGAAATGAATCCAAACATACAGCGCCACTCACGCATTCGTCTACGACGGAGAAGGAAAAGAGCGATGCTGACGAGGGCGCAAAATACTACCGAGCACGAAAGAGAGATGGTTGCCAGGCGCGAGACGTAATCCAAGAGACGTTATGAAGCCTAGACAGATGAGAAGCCATAGATACAGATGAGAAGCCATAGATACAGATGAGATGGACAGAGCGTTTCGGTGCGAAAGCAAACTTGGTTGGCTCGCTCGCGCCAAAACGGCAGCATTCAGACAGCGATCCAAGTCCCGAGAGGTAGATATTTACCGTTCCTCGGCATACTGAGCGCTGAATCTCGTTAAGTTCTGTCTAGTTGCATCAACGCAGGAGGAAAGAAGACAATTGATGGCCCGGACCGCATAGCCGGTGCGCGATTACGATTTGAAACGTGATCAATATTGACTTTTTGTTTGCGCTTTCATTTAACAATGTCAACTACGTCCCCATCATCAACTCTTTTCTTTTAATCCGCCCCGGTCCCGAGAGCTTCACGTGTTCCTGTACCGATCCCCTCTGCCCCGCATCCGCTTTCGGATCATCATATCTCGGCGAGCCTCATACTTAATCGTGTTCAAACTTCAGCTCATCCCAGACCTACGCCTTGATTTGACTACCGATCGTTTTTCATCTTCGCTCGACTCGTTTAGTGACGAGTACTTTTCATTGCCAACCTCCAGGTTTTACGAGGACGGAAAGGGTGCAGGTGCTAACGGGCATCGATGTAGCAGCCGTTCAAGTTGCATCGAGTCTTCTCCTACACCCGAATCAACCCGAAGTCCTTGCACTGCCAATGTGGCGAGATGCTCTGAATGAGCTCCAGTCCGCCATGATCCGCATCCCAGAATCTAGCGCTACGAAGACGCTCGTACAGATTCCGATTCTGTCAGTTGAGAAGAGAGATCTGTTCCTCAGCAGGCTTCAGTAGATGTAAACACGTCCCTCAGCTGACATCATGTGTTTGCTTCTGTGCGGACGCCTTGCCGTTAATGGAGGATATGTCGCGCTTGCAAATGATAGATGTGTTTCCATGGAAGGTCAGCTCGCGTTTCGACGCGCCCCCTCTCCATTCCTCATCGACTGTGGATGCTCCGAAGAGCCTATGGACATTGCCTACAACTACGGCCCCGCGTCGTAGTACCCACCTAAGGCCAACCTCCGCCAGGCCCATACGCTATAAATGCGACGTACATCTCATTGCGAAGCTCAGCAAAGACGGAGAGTATAGGCCTCAATGTGAGGCTTACCTCCCCAAGGTGACTCTTTTATCAACTCGAACTCATTCTCTTCAGGCATGGGCAACGGCGGCGAAAGTGGATGCTTCGCTGATCATCTTTGACTGTGGTAATTTCTTTCGATTTGGAATTCGCCATCGCCAGTCGCAAACGCTGTTCTTGTCGGATCTTATTGATGTATGCGCATGCAAGAATCCTTCGTACGGAGGCCTACTGACGGCGTTGACTGGGGCCGCGGTGTACGATGCCATCATGCGCCTTCCGTCGTAGAAAGTCGAATGGCGCGTTACCAAAGCGACGATCTAAGAGACTCAAAAACAATACTGACGCCGCTATTCTTACACACGATAAAGTGAGTCATTTCTCCCTTCCTCGCTGGCGTCTTCAACACACCTTACAGCTTGCCTTACAGGCCATGTTTAAAGAACTCGAATCGTCGTGCGCGCGAGCGGTGTCGTTTCAATTTGACCATTTGGATTCCCCTGCACCTCTTCTTTTATTTCAACCAGAAACCGAGCGAAAACCTTCCTTAGTCCTATAAGCCGTCCGAGTATCTAAACATACTTAACGGTGTACGAAAAGCTAGGCACCGGGGGCAGCTTGGTGGTTGCAGTTAGTTAGTTATTGTTATGTTACCTCTGTACTGCCGTAGTGCACAGCTGTATTGATATGTACTCGAATATACGATGCTTTGACCACTTTCCATGTGTGTGTACCACAATTCAAGGTCCAATAGGCTGAATATCGTTGTGTTAGCCCGTGCTCAATCTCACTGATGTCGACTTACTGAAGCTAAAACCAGCTTTCGGCTGTTAAGGGGTTAGTGAATTTTTGCTTTTTCTTCTATTCAACTAAAACAACTGAATGTTGGTATTCCGAGCATATCCTAAGTATTTACAGAGTTTTAGCAGAAATTTGCCAGTGGGGCAATTCCTGATGTAACCCTAGACCTCGGGGTCGGGTAAGGCGGGTATCGGGCATCGGGTACGGTCCGAACTACCCGCACCCGACCCGTGCATTTCACTAATTATCGACTTGGCGGAAATATTCCAGGACTCGGAGAACTTGTTTCTGGTCATGGAGTACGTCCCGGGAGGTGAGCTCGCCACGCTCTTAAGAGACAACGGTGTACGTAAAACCTGACCGCGATTTCTCAAGATACCTTGGTCGGAGCCGGTTCGAGTATGAGTTGAGTATGAGATTTACTCAAGTATCCCTTGAGGGACGCCACAACCTCCCATTAATGACGTCCAGCCATCTATCCTCAAGTTCTCCTCAAAACCCACTCAAGCACATCTCAAGGCATCCTCTGCTCAACCCGAAAGGCGACCTCAAGTCGCACTCAAGACGCCCTCAACTCACACTCACGACACCCTCAACTCGCACTCAAGACACCCTGAACTCGCATGCGACAAATTGGAACAAAAACAATTCATTAGTACAAACCCAATGTAAAACGTCGTTACGAATACTATTACTTCTTCCTCGCATTTCTGCAGCATCGCAAATCAGTATGATTCAGAAAGGAATGTGGATCGACTTGCCTAGGCCTCTTCTTCGGTGTTTCAACTCCTTCATCCGCGCGTGGACGCTTCCTGGTCTCACGGGTAGTGCGCTGAGGAGGAGCCACGCTCCCTTCTTGGTCGTTATCATCCGGTGTTCCACCAGCCACAGCACGTCTCGCCCGTCCTGTCCTTGGACGAACACCAACACTGTCATCGGTCTCTACCTGCGCCTTCGTCGTGCGCTTCCCCTTTCCCTTCTGCTTCGGCTCCTTCACCTCCGCTTCTGCAGTCTCTTCCTCCACCGCCTTCGTCGTGCGCTTCCGCTTTGCCTTCTGCTTCGGTTCCTTCACCTCCGCTTCTACAGTCTCTTCCTCCACAGGCTTCCTCGTTCCCTTCTTCTTCTGGTCCTTCGCCTCTCCTACACTCTGCATCTCTTCTTCCTCGACCACATCATTCATCTTCGTCCCCTTATCCTTCGGTTCCTTTTCCTCCCCATCTTCCATTACGACATCTCCATGCGCAAGGATCTCGCCTGCGATCACGTTCGCGCCAGGAGCAACCACCGTCGTGTGATCAACTTTGGGTTCCGGCTCGACATCTAGAGCTTGTTGCCCCACAGCACTTCTTCCAGCCCACTCGTCGTCCAGGTCAGCCAAGTCCTTGAAGACAGACGGGCTGCCCGTTGGTTCAAAGTTCAAAGCTTCCACCTCCTCGTCGTCGCTGCCCTCTTCCTCGTCTTCGCTCTGCTCTTTCCCACTGTCGCTACCATCCTCCTCGTCGTCGAGAGCAAGAAATGTGCAAGAGACTTGCCTGATCTTGTAGAAGTTGGATGTTCCAGCGATGCCGGCGCCTTGCAGTTCCTTCGACATTCCAGCAACATGGAAGCCATCCTTCAAGTCAATAGAGCAAGCCCGATGTGATAGCGAGCTGCAGAAGCCCATCTCAAATAGCTGGGTATTCCGCGGGTGATTCAGTTTCAACCCGCACCGAACCCGTCAAGTACCCACCCGGGTAAGGTCACCCGCAATGGAGTAGGTATCCGACTAGACTCGCCCATACCCCACCCATGCAGAGAACCTGCGACAGACCTCAAAGATGTTTTCATGCTCGTTGGCGACCTCCGAGCAATTGCGCGGAGGCTACCAGCATGCATGAGCTGTTGGTAGTGCGGCGTCAAGGTAGGCAAGGAAGGTGCAGGGAGAGGATGGCGCTACCAGGCGCGAGAGAACTCGGGCACTACATAGAAAGTCAAATAGGAAAACGATAACAAAAGTAGAAAAATGCGCACTGTTGCGGCCTAGACGTGTCCGCGATGCGCTCCAGCTCTTTCTCCGACGCTTCAATGACCTGCAGCGGTCAGCGCTGTGTTGTATCTAGCCAGGCAGCGCCGCCGCGAGAACTAGCACTGGAATGGCGTATCCGAAGGTGTAGTGGGTCGCGCTGAGCCAAGCGCAGTTCACGCATAGGTATATGATCCAGCGGTAATTCTGCCTCGCTTGTGAGAGCTTACGTGCTCCGGATCCTCGTCAAATTGGTGTCGCCGCGAAGACGAACACCACAATGCGCCCCGGAATGTATCCGAGGGTGCAGCAGCCAGAACGAAGCAGACAAAGTGAAGCATAACGAAGAAAATAAGCTGGACAAGCACCAGAAGCAGTTCCGGAGCTACGTTAACGTCGTGCTAGTGGTGGTAAGAGCTAAGACATCATGATCAGAGAAGCCTGCCGCAATCGCCGGCATCTCTCCTTTCGGATCGAGCGCCAATCATGACGCATTAATTAACATACGCGCTACCTCATGCTCTCCGCCGCAGCCTCTATCTGCTTTCGGTCTATGAATCGTTTCCAAGCGTGAATTAATCCATGTGGAATGAAGGGTAATAATCTTATATCTTATGCACGGAGGATAGGATAGATATGAAAGATCTCTATGCTCCCGCCATGGTCCAACCCACTCAGCACCCCACTTCTCCACCCCGACGAGGTCCTCCGAGACTGTCACAGAAGTGGTCTTGAACTTGTAAACGTTTCCTATGGATAGACTGAATATTTTATGATGACCCTGAAGTAGTTCATGCAAGATAAAGTCAAAGACTCGCAGTATTTGCATCAGTAAAACGTTGGGGTTTTCCCTGGGATCTCTGGAAGGAAGCCCGCATCCCTAGCATCCCTGCAGAGATCCTAGGGATGCCAAAGATCATCCATCACTCCGGGACACATGGTCCCTGGTGGGTAGGGTACCTTTCCACAGAGGGATGCCGTCGATCTCTGAGGGAATCCAGGTCGTCCCTCAGACATCCCTATGGCCTCCCTGTAGAATGCCCGTGGTATGTCTCTTACAGCCCAATTATTCTACTACGCCACACAGTTTAGAAATTCAGAACAAATCAATTGATTCACTACTCTCACATAAGACTACTAGTACATATATATGCTGTCGCTCGCGGCAGACGAGGCTTACCGTATCAGCATCTGCGCGCGGCGACTCCACAACACACTCAGCTTGCGATATGCCACGAAGCCCTGAAGCAGACACTTGCCGAATATGAGCCACGAGGGCGCGCGCATCGCGTCCGTAAGTGTTCCTAATTGTTTGTGATTTCAGGACTTCACCCGGCCCAGTGAGCAAACTAAACCAAGGAATTAGTTCAAGAACGACCGATAATGAAGGAATTTGAACTAACTGAACATCAACTTCAGTCCAGCCTGAACAACGTCGGTAAGCACCTTTATGATTCGGCACAAAGCGTCGTGGAAGATAGGGTGTACGGCGACGGGGACACGAAACACTGCAGCAAGCGCGCCGACCGCGGGGACCAGCAAGACAGTCCAGCAGCGTAGAAAACGATGATCCTCAGGGAGTCTAGGACGACGTCGACGTCGCAGTTGAAGCTAGACGGCGACAGGACACAAAAGCCTGCAAGAAGTGTCAGCAAGCTCGTTGTCATGGAGTGGAGAATTAATGCTACCAGTGTGGTCAGGTGCGGTAGCGACGATGAGGGCAGGTATCTAGACACAGAAACGAGTAAATGAAAAGAAATGAGCACCGGACAAAGAGGTTATTGACGATGAGGAGATAGTATAACGCTGGGCGTACCAGGAATACACAAGTCGCCATGGCACTCGTGAGGGCGGGTCAGTACGACCAAGTCCAGAATTACAAGCGGCGGCGTCGAGTCCAGAAAGGCAGAGGAGATGCCGAGGCTAGAGTGGTACCGTCAAGGACGAGTCGAATTCTGGTGCGCACTGAGCAACGGAGACATGGGGAAAGACAACTGCGGCATACCAAAAATTCAGTCCCAGCCGCGAGGACAACAGCTCTGTCAAGTCCGCCTTGTTCATCGTCGTTTTGAAGGCGCCAGAGGGAAAAGAAAGTCTGCGTAAGAAATGGCGAGGATCCATGGCAAGTCAGTACCAGAATACGGCAAGAAAGACATGCACCTTGACGACGACGCCTGTCAGCAAACAGCGCGGCGTTCAGGTTACGAAGTCCTTCTGCCCGCGAGATTACCATCGGCGTTTGACTGGGCAGCACGACGGGATCCATCGGAGCAGGCGTCACCGTCGTCGGTTTACCTGCTGGAGAGCTTGTAGGCGGAGAGTGGTGACATGGTCGACGACTCTGTCGGGACAGACGCCATCGGAATCGAGAGTCGTCATGTTGGATGGAGAGCGGCGGAGTTCTAATAATTTTTTCCCTGTTATGATGTCGGCCAACATCACATGTCCGTGTACCTGGAGGACTTGGAAAATATTTTGACAAGTCTCATCTGCAGACTGCCAGCCGCGTTTTGCTTGAGTCGGTGCGCGTCTGCGCTCACTACGAAGGTGAGAGCTTGATAACTTAAAGACTCGGGTGAACAGTTTATGAGTACAGTATTGATCACAATAATTTATCTGCCAGCAACACAAATGTTAGTAGTACATAGTCTGCATATTTCCCAGAGACCTCGTCGTCTCCAGAGAGCTTCAGGGAAACACATTGCAGGGCAGGGACCTGTCAGAGATCTGATCCGAGGGCAGGGGATGCCAGGGATGTCCGGGCCCGGGAAAAAGTCACCGGGAAAACCCCACCGTTTTACTGATGTGTATGCGCAAGTTGAACTCACTTGCGTGTTTCGAAACACCATTTTTCGATTCAATATATCAGGGGAAGGAATGCTTCAAAAAATAGGAAAAAAATTGTTTTGGGGTTCTCTTGATGTATACAATGATATCCGATGTTGTCCGGGAAGCGCGATGAGGTGTGGTGCGATACGAGTAATTCAGAATATTTCGTTGTCGTGAACTGGCCACACTATATTTGGTCTCCGGCTCATCGGTACGAGGCCTCTCGTGAACAGGCTACAGTGGGATGCCAATGTCACATCATTCATGCGCACTGGTCACATCACTTACAGTGCTCGTCCTCTTACCATCACAGCACGTTTACAAAGTCATGCTCGTTGATCCCAGAACGTTTTCTGCGGCTTCTCTGGTCTCTTTTCTCAATATGTCACTGGTTTCCTTGGTGGGTAAGGCTCCAAGCTTCGCGCCCACGCTGCGCCCTCGGATACATTCCGGGGTGCATTCTCATCTATATAACGGCACTAATCTGACGCCCATCCGCAATGCGTAAGCCCTCCAGCTGAGGCCGCCGTACTGCTGTACCACAGGTGCAGCCGCTTGGACAACAACAACGACACTTAGGACGACATCAACGAAATCCGACGACTCTGCAACATGGCGCTGCTCTGATGCCAATGTTAGATATTGGGGGCTGGATGTGTTCTAGCTATGAGGCGCGTTTGGACAATGCAAGGACAACGATAAACTACTAACAGCTGTCTGCCGCCGCTAGATCTCACCCTAACCTACGCTTTCTCTCTCCGCGCCATCCTTTCGTGGCCACCCTTCTCTCTGCATCGTACACGTCGATGAACCCTGCGCAATTGCTCGGGGCTTGCTTGTCGGCGAGCACGAAAAGATTGGTGGATCACGGTATCTACCGTATACTGTCGTGTACCCACATACCATCAGCGCGGTTGAGGGTATTGGCGGGTCGAGTAGACGCAGTAGGGGCCTCACCTGCGCTATTCCTTATTTAGGTTCTGTATATCAATATCCTTGTTATCACCTCTTAAGACATTCTTCGCACAATATATGACGTACGATACTCTCCATTGAATTGCCCGCACGGCGCACGCTATTCTGCGTTCTTCCACCATTTCTCAGATTGCGGAAAGGTATTCATGCCAAGGAGAAAGTACATCTTGTACTCTTGGATGCAATGCATTTCCTCTGCGTAAGATGTCATGCCGTACAGGAAGTACATCTCACACAGAGGAAATGCATTGCATCCAAGAAATGTATTCACACTGCGACGGAAGTACATCTCGCGAAGAGGAAGTACATCTCCCACAGAGGAAGTACATCTCCCGCAGAGGAAGTACATCTCGCATGGAGGAAATGCAGCTTCGTAATGGAAGGGTGAACGAACAGATTGAACTCTCAGCCTCAAAAAAAATACTTGCCAATGGACACAGAGTGAACCCACTCAACCATAGACACATTGAAGTACATCATACCGTATACTCCAGATTGAGCCTAAGCTACTCGGGTTATGTTTTTCCATGAAACGAGCGGGGAAGCTGCTACGAGTAGTTCATACTTGCGAGGGAAGGCGACGCTAGGCGATGAGGGTAAATCGCGACATTTGATATGTGTCATGTTTTTCCGTGAACTGATGAATTCTCCGAAGGACAAATGTGGAATGATGCACAGGTACACAATAAGCCCTGCTTCTATCTATCGAGGAGGAAGCGGGGAATGTCCTGAATATCGTACCTGATCAAAGGAATCATAGTCCCGAGATGTGAAATCGGCGATAGGAATCCAAAAATAGGCAGACTGGCGCAACGATATCCTAGAGGCGCTATCAACGGGCGGGCGGGTGCGGCGGCAAGGAATATGCATTGCCTACGGACTATATGTATTGCCTGTGGGCTGTATGAACAGCCTCGAAAGGGATGTACATTTCCTCAAAGGTCGCTCATGAACGGGGGAATCGTATTCCCCACTTCCTGGCCATTAGCACGAAAAATTGTATTTCCACTACGGTATGCCCTGCCGTCCGCGATTTCAACAATGTCAGGGACATAGACGCGGCGATGAGGGTATCGCAGGAAGCCGTTCCCGCGAGCCAGATCTACAGAGCTCATCAAAGGCGTCAACAACTTAAGCTAAGCATGAATTCATACCGAAGTTGAAACATAGGTATCAGCTTGAAGCATCGAAAAATGGTTCAAGCGCCGCGCACGATCTCCAGCATAGATACCAGTACAGGCACTAACAGAACGACGACCTGTAGAAGCGAACAGACGGCCAGGGGAGCCGAATTTCAACACACGAAGCGTCGGTTAGCCAAACCGCCGGCAACGACATGACAGGAAGAACAAGAAAGAGGTCGGTCGGCAATGTCCGAATGCGGCAACTATACGCTTTCCTTCTTACCATCACCAGCAAGATCTTCAAATTGGATTCCCTGTTCTCTCGACGCGTCGGCGCCTACGGTGCCTCCATAATCGACAACAACTCGATTATTCTACCAGGTCAAAATGCGATAAACGGAATCCTGGGATTAGTGCCGCGTGTGTGGCCTCGCCGGCCAGGCTTGGATTTCGGGAAAAAGTGGGTTTCCCCCCTCTTTTTTGCATCATTCTGGAGTTCATTTGCACTACAGAAATGTGCAAAACACGGTCCTTCCTCGCGTGAGTTTTTCTGCATTCACCGTGTTGAAACTGACATTAATCAAAACAATCGCAGAGGCGGCGCTGGCTTCGCCACCGCCTGGGCGCGTCCACTACGTCTGGGAGGTAGATCTCAATTATTGCGCCATCAAAAATGGTACGTTTCAGTCTATTTACGGTGATAATTCTGAACTGATTGGTATACAGTGGCGAGGCGGCTGCTCCGCCTCCTCACCCGTTCAAATGACTCGAGGGACATCGCCGCGTCTTTGGAGTTGAAGCTGAAACGGGGAAAGTAAGCTACCGTATCATGCTTTCTCGCTCGCCGCTTCTGAACTTGTTGGTAGATTAAACTCCAAGTCTGTTAGTTTCACAGGCTAGAATGTTTTCAGTTTCAGCCTATCCTGGGCACGATGTCTCTTTCATGGTGGCGCTCTGAACCGCTTTCAGCTCATGACTTATCTCTCTTATAGTTGTCTTGATTCTTTTGACGCGACCACTTTGTCACCTGGTATGTTCGATCACGTTACTTGCCTTCTTACCGCCACGACCAGTTTCGCAAATTCGAAAACTGACTGCTGCGCCCACCCCGAAGCCTATGGACACAGCTCGCACTGCCATCTTTGAAACTGTACGCCGCCGCCGCCTCGTCGTTGCGCCGCCGCTCTCGCTGTCGTCCTTATCCAAAACTCCAACATGGAACTACGCCGATCTCAATTAAGACCATGTCAAGGACGAACTGCCGCTCATCCTAGACGTACTTGTACCGTGTCTCTACGTCCCGCTATCATCAGGCATCCCGCCAAGTTGTCATCAAGTATGGGCGCGATGTGCGGCGGGGTGATGGGAGGATGATATGCGGGAGCTTTCTCGATCCGATATCCTGTGACCTTACATGCTTTTTATGATATGTACGAAGTATGACTGGTTTTGTGTCCGCCGTTGGCTTGGGGTGCGTATTTGAAGTTTACCGATGGTTTGGATGTGCTAATCATAAGTACTTTGCAGACACGATTACAAACGGACTTCAAGGCATCCCCCAGTTCAAACAAACCGATAGTTTGCTGCATGTCGTGTGGTTCACCTTCGCCGTCTCTGTTCGCCGCCTAACCTCGCCCACCGGTCGATGTCCGTTCCCGGTGCCATACGTCGCGACGGCGACACGAGTATCTGAAGCATCCCCTAATATTTCGAAAGGTGGACGTTCCTACATGTCGCTCACGAAATAGCATACGTGTCGGGTGTCTCTTTATCGTGTGGTGAGCTTTTCAAATTAGGGTAATTTCTTCATAATTTTGATTTTGTACTTTAGACTACTGTCTGGTCATGAAACGACCTCGAAGCTATTCCTTAGTTGTCTTGAGGTGAATACTACTCTATCGTTCTGGTCTTGGTACTGGCGGCGCTCCCGCCAGACGTCTAGTACGCTTGGGATTGGTGGTGAGCGGGACGTCGGGCTTATGACCCGACATCACCTAGCACTTCGCGGGTTGGAAGACCCCATATATTTACTGTCTCCATGCGTAGTATGGTGTTTGTCGGCGCCGATATGATGCCATGGTGAGTATCGCAATCTTCCCAGATATTTCAGGAATTCATCATTGGTCCTTAGACTTGTATTCGTTGTTGAATAGCCGACCTCTCCATCTCGTACTCGTCTCCTCCTTTCGATGTTGTTCAGTATATAGCCCTCTTTCGTTCGAGAAGGAACGCCGCTGCCACAGCACCCCTGATGTTCGCATACGATAACATTACAAACCTAAGGAGTCCTACTTGTCTATCCTTTCTTCGGGATGAATAGATTGAGTCGTTGAGCGAGACGCGCGCTTGTACAGTGGAGTGGAGCAACGTCTACACCATGATCGTCATCCTGCCCTACCGACACCAAGCCTCCCGCGTTCACCGACTTGGGCTCGAAGGAGTGGGATGAATTGCTGGTTCAAGACGCGTCAATATCAGGACAAAGTTCCAAGAGTCTTTGGTAAACCTTTGACGCTGTGCGTGAAACTGACGCGACTTGAAGACTTCCTCGGCAGCGGATGTGAAGAAAGTAACATGAAAGCTCTCCCAACGATGCTGTGCTGTACATGTACTCTCCATTCGCAATGAGGCACGCATCTCTGGTCAGATGTAAGGCATGAAGATCAAGTCACCAGACCAATCAATCACAAATCGGCTGGTATCCATGAAGCATCGTCTATAGCAACATCAGATGCGCCGTCGTTGAATCGTATGTACTAGCACCAGTTTACTTATTATCAAACGAGTCAACCTTCTACGCGAACAGGCGCACTCTTTCCTCCCAAGGCGACGTATCGCAGCACTACACGCCTATGCAACAACATTACGGTACCTGTATCATACTCCCGTCTCGCATTAACCATACATACAGATAATTTACACCCCTCCGCAAGCAACGAAAAAGCACCAAAGGAAGAAAAAGACGCGCGAAAGCTGAAATTTGTTTGTACCAATAGCAGTGAGATATAAAGTATTAGAAAGCATAGATCAGCAGGCGCACAAAAGACAAGACAAGGAGAGTGAGAGGACGCGACGACACGAGTAGAATAAACCCCGCATCGCCACAAGAATGGAAAAAGCCAAGAAGAAAGGAAAAAGAAACAGGTATGATATAAGCCTAAGTATACAACTGGGTTAGAAAGAAAGAGAAGAAGCAAAAAAAGAAAAGAGAATAAAAAGACATCAAGCAACAGCCCAACGAATCGTGGTCCTTTTACGTCTCAACCATCTTGAGCTCAATATCCTCCCCCGCATCCTCGACACCCTCCATCATCTCCTCCACAGCCGGCACCGCCTTAGCCTCTGCACTCGGACTCGCACCCGTGTTGCCTGTCCAACGCCTCTGCCCCGACGCACCCTGGGGGCCCGACCTGGGTGCATTCGCACAGCGGTCCTTCCCATGCGCAATCCTCAGATTCGCGTACTCGGGCTTGTTCTTGACGCCCTCGATGGCCTTGATCGCGTTCGAGATGTTGGTAAAGTTGACGAAGGCACAGTTCCTATACGGCGTCAGAGAGATATCCCAATAAATAGGAAAGCAACTCACCCTTCCTTCAAAAAGTTGACGAACTCGATATCTCCATACTCGCCAAAGTCGCGCTTGAGACGCTCCTCGGTGAACGTCTCAAAATCCTCCACGTTCCCAATGTAAACGTTACGCGTAGCACCGCTGTGCACAGCGAGCGCAAGGGTCGGCAAGAGCGGTCCCGAATTCTTGCCCCAACCAATCTTGAGACGACGGTTGTTAATCGTCATACCCTGGTAGCTCGCAACCTGGAAGAACGTAAACGCCGCGGCAGGATCCACAAAGGTGACGAAAGCGATATGCTTATCCTGCATGTAGCGGATGCTCTGCAGAACGCCGCCACGAATCCAATTGCACAGATCCTCGGTGGACGTCTCGGGGTGGATGTTGCCGAGGTATACAGTGCGGTTCATACCCGCACCACCCATAAGACTGTCCACGGGACTCGCAAAGGGGTTTCCGTACGGGCTGAACGGTGACGGGAAAGCGTTCGGACCAGCAGTGAGCGGGGACGCCATATTCGCGGTGGGCGACGCGGCCTGAGCCATGAGCGACTGGGGGGCGGCAGCCTGAGCTTGCTGAGACTTGGGGATATACGCGCATCGATCCTTGCCGTAATTAACGCGCTTCCCAGCCCAGTTGGGCTCGGTGGGGAGCGTATTGACGACCTTGGTCGCGACGGCGATGCTGAGAAAGTGGACGAAGCCGATATTCTTGTCGCGGACAATCTTGACCTGGTCGATAAGCCCAAAGCAGTTGAGCTCATCGCGGAGTTGCTCCTCGGTCATATTCTCATCCAACCCTCCGATATAAACATTTCGACTAGCGTTGCTCTGGGTAATCGCGAGGCTGACCTGCGTAGGGACAGGACTCGGCTTTCCCCATCCAATCTTGAGCTCCTGGCCGTGGAGCGCGAGCTTCTTGAGGGTCGCGTCGGCATGGAACGAAGAGGCAGTCGGTCCGTCGAGGAAGGAGAGGAAGATACAAGACTTTTCTGGGAGAACATGAATGCTTTCGAGGGGCCCAGAGTGGACGAGATTGAGGAGTTCGTCGACGGATGCGGTAGGGGGAAGATTCCCGATGTAGATGGTGCGCCCCTGGGCGGTCGCTGTCGCGGAGAGCGTGATGGGAGAATAGGCGCCGACAGCGGGGGATTGGGGAATGCTCAGTGAAGGCAGTCGCTGCTGCTGTTGATTAAAGCTCTATGAAACCGTTAGTAACTGGCAGCAGTGCTGGATTGAGCGCAACGCACCTGGCTGAAACTGCCCATCTGGCCGTTGTAGGGAAAGCGGTGCATATTGTAGACGCCAAAGCTGGCGTAGGGAGACGCCGCGAACGGGCTCGGCTGCTGCTGCCGGTTGATGCTCGCGTTGGGGCCATTGCGTAGTTGGCCGAATGCATCCTGCGACGTCGGGCTCCAGCGCGCCTTGTCCGGCGGGGACGGTCTCCATAGATCGCTGCCCACTGTAAGCACCAGCGATATGACCACAAAAACTGCTAGACTCACCTTCATCATGTCGATTTCGAAGGGGTACGGACCGGCGGCGTACGGAGAATTATAAGTGCGCCATGGCAAGAATGGAAAGCATGTAACGTAAAACGGAGCGAAAGGTAGTTAGAAATTTGCAATCGTACGGTAGGCAAATGAGCGTGGGGGTGGCAAGAATCAACCAGGCACGAATCGAACAAAAGGCCCGCCACTAGAGACTGCCACGGATCGCGAACCGGATCGATCCGCGATCCACTTCACGGATATCCGTGCCCTCAAGACCGTGAACGTGATCCGGAGTGCGATCCGGATCGCCTAAGGATCCGATCCGTGAGAGCGATCCGATCCGCGGATCGGGTAACGGATCTGACTCGCGGATACTCGTATAGAGAAAGGATTTTTTTGGTGCAGCGCGGGATGCTCAAGAGAGCATCCCGCATACTAGCAACCAAAAAAGAAAGAAAATGGGAGGAGATGGGTTGAGGTGTGGTTATTGTAAACTACCAGCACCATTGTTGATCATGCGACAGGCAGCGGACACGCTGCACTGTGTCTCTGTCGTCGTCGCCATAATCCTGGCGTAGTTGTCGTGATATACTGTGATGCTCTGAGTTGAAAGAGAAAATACAATGAAGCACAACCCACCTAGTACCCAGCGTCGTCTGCAGACGCGCCACGCCCCTCCTTCTCACTGCCTCTGCTCGACTGCCGTTGCATCACGGTTATTCTCGACCTTGAAGACCGTCAAATAAGCAAATGAAATCAAACAGAATCAAAACGCACCAGTACGCGCGGCGTCGTCAGCGACGCGACGCGGGCCCGTAATCACGTCTCTTCCTTTTTTCAAGCCTTCTCTACTGCATAGCAGAGAGCTCACCCGTCGTGGTATAGCCTCTGGAAGGTCGTCGTTGTCGGTATTCGACATCTGCTGCCCATGCGCGGGGCTTACGCGTACAACGATGGCCGTTGCTGGGGCCGCGATGCCCTAGCAACGGCCTATCCAGTCGTCCTGGCCCTGGTGTGGGGCATCCAGAAGGTGGCGGGTCGTTGCTGCTGCGGTACGACGGCACCGCAGTCATCGAGAGAGCTGCCCTGTCTTGAAGACAGGCCAGAGAGGCCAAAACGACATGAAGTCGTTTTGGTAACCGAACGACATGCAGTCGTTCTGCTAACCGAACGACATGAAGTCGATTCGGCGGCCAATGGGGTCTGGTGGGCGTAAGCGGCGGTGCTGGCGAGTCGGGAAGCCAGGATGGTGGTGGTAGCGGAGAGAGTGACTTGATCACTCGGGATCAGTAATTGATCCCGAGTGATCAAGATACGATCTCACGGATGCTCAACGACGACTTCAAATTTCTTGAATTTGAGGTCGTCGTTGAGTGTCTTTTAGTACGGATCACGTACGGATCGGTGCCACGGATATCCGTGGCCACCTCAGCCTGACCGTGAACCGTAGCGCGATCCGGATCGCACGGATCGGATCACTTTTTTGCGATCCGATCCGCGGATCGAGTGGCGGATCGGGTAGCGGATATCCGCTGTTTTACCCGATCCGTGGCAGACTCTACCCGCCACGAAGCGAATACAGTAAGATAAGCGTCTCAAACAAACTGAATCGTTGCAAGACGACTGGATGGAAGCTGGATGGAAGTAACCTTGCCTTTCTTTCGCGTACCCCTGATTTTTGATGCGCACGGGCCATGTGTCTCCCGATCGCTGCGCTGAGGAGCTCATCTTCCTACTCCGCGTCCGATTCATTATTTCACTGGAGACCACTGGCGGCTCCATTGACGAGCCTATCCAAGATCGAATGACGTTGACAGATAAGTGAGTTGAGTCAACTCTTCTTCTACACTATACTTGCTCTGAGACTAACGTCCATCAATTGTAGAATGAATCTTGTCAGAATCAAGAAATTCACGAAGTACTCCGCCGTCAAGCAAAATACCACCAATAGCGCAGCAGTATCGCCTTATATGGGCGCCACGCAGATGAGCCACGACGAATGGACATCCTTTCACGTGCATCTTTCGACGCTCGACCTTGCTATTCCGTGAGGTGGCGCTAGTTGTGGGCGTGTTCCTTTATCATGCAAGGATAACATCTCCACGTGCAGATGTCCCTCTATATTGGTTATATCTCCTCCTCCCAGACCCTCTGCTTACTTTCCGATGCACATCCCCACTCTTGCCTCTCAGCTACGACCTCAAGCTAACTCGTGTCCTTCTCTCCCGCACACGACGTCCTAGTCTTCCCAATCACTTTGAACCTAGACGCGGGTCCATTACCGGAAACCTTCCTCTCACAACGCACAGACTCAGACGCTACGGGTCGCTAGTCGATTTATTCTCCAGAGCCGGTGTGGCAATTATTCCAGCCACAGCCGATACGAGAGAGTGGGATTGACTTGATGGAGCTTCAGACTGCAGACGAACATGCGCAGGTTGAGTAACAAGGAGAGAGATAATGGGTTCTGGAGGAGCTGCTTGGATATGGTTGATAAGATTGTTTCGGAATGAAGCACGTGTTTCTTGTTTTATACGTTGCCAGGAGGTTGGGTGTGTTGTCGTACACTCTTCGGTCCAAGCTCCTTGAATACAGTCTAATGAAGGTCCCCGTTCCATTCTGTTATCCCAACAGACATTATCATTGATTGTCCCAGTGGGCGTCGTCGGGTCTATCACTGCAAATCCCATGTACGCGCCAACTGCAATCTATTCGTAATTACCAGCTTACAACTATTGAAACCTGGAGAACCACCATGCGCCACGCCGACCTCGTCTGCCTGACAGGATCAGTCGAAAGCTGGCATCCACATGGCCACCTCTACGCCGAGGCCGACGCTGCAGTACAAGAAATGCAATCCATGCTGTGGGCCTGCTTCTCTCGCAGCATGGTATCGAATCTTTTTCCATCGACTGTCGTCAGAAAGCCGCTATCAAAGAGAATAGCGTAATAGTCTGTCCGTATGAAATATGATAAAAATACCCGAATTAATAGTGGCCGTAAAAAGATCGTAATATGAATCGGAAGGTAGGTAGGCATATGTTAGAACCTCAAACGACAGAGGCGACAGTAAGTATCATAGTGAAACATGCTGTCCATGGTCCCCGTGAAAGACCTTCACCGCTGTTCGGTGCTGGTCGCATCCGCTTGTTGAACGCCGAGAACATTCGTGGATCCTCCCATCGGAATGCTGGTTGGGGCTTCCTGCGACGTGTCAGCCAAGTTCCCGTTCGCCTTGTCGAGAGCTTCCAACAGCTGGGCAGCAGTATCGTCGGGTACCGTCGAAAGGAATCCTATTGTTAGATGATCTTGCGATGGATACGAAAGATTTCCGAAATGATAGGCGGAAAGGACTGTACAACGGTGAATCAGCCATAACAGTGACAGTTTGAAGGACGAGAACCAACCCTTTCAAGAAAGGGTTGCCTAAATCCATGAATACAGGTAACCTTGTCCGCGTTGGGGATATCTATCACAGCGATGTTCGCGATACAGGCATTCATGCTATCCGCATTCGCGTGACTGATGAAATCGCGGGGATCAACAGGGAACATCTTGCCACCAATTCAGGTTATGTGGCGTTGAACAAACGAACTCGGTTCCTCCAGTTTGGGTATAGATGGCGTCGATAACATTGGCAGGTCCACGAATGTGAGAATTACCCTAGACTGTGTGAACAAGGAAGGATACTCGAGCAAGAAGGAATACACCTACAGTGTCGATAAGAGCCGATATTTGAATGGAGGGATCAGCCAGTTGAGAGTCTGGTAGGCGTTGACCGTCGAAATAGACAGCATCAATGAAAACCTCCCATGCGATGACATACGTCTAGTCGGGTATGAGATCAGAAGCCGTGATTTGTGGGAAGATTGACCTCGGCCTGCGAAAGCGGCGGGGCAGCTATACCGCCCTCCTCCGATGTGTATCCACAAACAAGAACCCAGGCGAGGCTATCGCTTTGGACTGGGGATGGAATTTCTCCTATGCCGAGGAGTCCGAGGTTGCCGCCGCGATCAATGGTATTCCGCTGGAGGGTAACGGCGAACATGGGTGCTGCCAACGACGCGAGGGCGATGAGACGGGGGATGAACGGACCCATGGTGGAGTAGGACGATGTGATGGCGGGTGTCCAGAGACGCGCTTGATGCCTGGCGCGGCAGATGCTCTGGGCAATTGGAGAAAGAGGGAAACGACGGGTAATTGGTTGGAGGATCGACGTCCCTATGAGTGTGCGACTCGTGAGGTTTCCTGGCGACGGCGACGGTGAGACGCGTAGGTATCGAAGAAGACTTCGGACCAAACAAAGCTGGTATGCTAATAAGCAGGGAGACGGAAACAAAGGGATTGGCGGGTACCTGTTCACAGGAAAAACCCAAGCCAAAGATACCGGCTCCACCAGTATCAAGTACGCTTGTGTTGGTGTCGTTGATGGATGCGAAATACTGATCCTGGAGCACCAATCCTGCGAGGTCGACCGTGTCCTGTCCTATCTCGCCAAGGGCATGGGTACGCGTCATCGAGTCCCCATAGTAAAGTCCAGCGTCCTCTGAGAATATAGCAGTACTCAGACTCTCGTTTTGCAATCCGCTGTATTGCATTGATCAGAGATGACCCAAAGATCGGAGGAGCCGGTATGCGTGGACGGAGCCAAGAAGCGTTACGACAAGCAAACTTGGCGCTGCATGTCGTTGTTAGAAGACAAGAGATCGTTAGTCAGCATCAATCTCCGTCAAACTCAATCGTGCGCTTGCCGCTGTCACTGTCATACGCGATAATACTGGGAGGCTTTCGTCTTTTTAAGGCGCGAAAAAAGAAGCAAGCAGATCATGTACAAAAGCTGCAATTGAGCTCTTCGTTAGCGTAACAATATTCGTGCCGGAAGCCACTCTTCGCCGCGTTCGACTTGTCTGACCTTCGTACACTCTGGTTGCATCTCTGCCGTACTTTGGAAATCCGCCCGTCGTCGAGTCCATCGTGGTCGTGGTGAGAGAGAACGTTGATGTCAAGTTGGGCAAGAGAAGAAAGCACTGTCAGCGCCGATCCCGCCCGCAGACGCTTCTTTAAACCAAAATAACGGCATCGTGGCTTCATCGCTTACTTCCACCTTCTCACAATGTCTCTCGTCCCATCTCAGCCAGGTGACACACTCGTACGCCTCAGAGCTGTCTTTATCCAGCATGCCCAGATAGGTGCCAGCCACCCCTACGACCAAAGGCGCGCTACGCTGCGATTTATCCATCTCTCTCGACTTGCTGTACATTGTTTTCTACTCTTAACTCTACGCCTACTAATAATTTCTTCTAGGCGACGATGATAGCTCACCGGGTTGGAGTTTTCGCCTACTCTGGCCGAGCAGGGTACGACAAGCTGAATCGCTTGATTCTGCAGGACGCAGAACCGTTGTGGTACTGCATATGCGGCGATATCTTCCAGCCGTGGCTAATCAAACATCGTATTCGGCGCCCTCCGCCCAACTTTGTCCTACCAGCCGACCTTAACCGTGAATGCACTGAGGTGTTAGGTCAACATGGGTACATTTTTGACGGCAAGGAATATGGTACGTGAATTATCTACATCTATCATACTTGTACTAACCTTGGTACTAACCTCCTTCAGACACCGATGACGACAAGCCGCGTACCGATCTCTCGAGAGAGTATGTGCCCGGGTCATTTTCCCCCGACAGTTTCTTGGCTTCTATACAATCTCCCTAAGGCTATATATCATGTTTGTACTACTCGTCTTCGTACCATAAGACATGTCCACCTTTTCGCTTAAACGCGTAGCGGCAGTAACCGCCGACGTGATCTGGGTAGTCGCTGCGGCGTATGGCAATTGTTCTCGAATTCTTTGTCCGATACTTCGTCAGGATAAACTACGCCACACGGATTGGCCTAACATCGACCATAATTTCACATGAGATCAATTACTGGGAAAGGTATCATCACAGTGGCGATCAGGGCAAGCGTTCCCGCCCACTGGTATCCCATGTTCGTAAACATCTGGGTGCTGTATAATGGGAACGATGTGGCGAGCATGTTTTGAATGAAGCCTTGGGTGGAGATAGCGTACGATGCGTATTCCCCATAGCCATCAGCGAGGGAATTTTGCACTGCATCAAAGATTAAGTCTGTACGGTATAAGAATTACTCAAAGAAAATTCGGCGTCGAGAGAGGAACATACAAATCGAAAAGACCATGGGGCACAGAGTGAGCGTTGCAGTTATAAGCCCGGCTTCACCCGTTCCTGATACGAATGCGTACCGTTTGGCGCACAAACTTCCCCTTAAGCCGCCCACTATGAGTGAGTAGCTATTTTCCTAGTTTACGATTATTCGTGAGGCTGACTACCTTTCAGGACACCACGCGGATGTCCCCAGAGCAAACCCATCGCCAGCTCCCTAGATCATAATAAATGCATAGAGGTTTGTCTGCTCCATCGATACATGGATTGAGTCCTCATGGTTTTACAGATCATGATACTGATTCCTCATCTTCTTTTCTACAACCACCTTGCTTCTCATTCTTCGGTGTACATACAGGGTTTCTGTTCTATGGGTGCTTAGACGACAGTGTACTAAACAATATATACTTCATTCGCCCTTAACGTTGGAGAGGGTTACGTGACGCATAAGTACATCGATGGCGCCACATTCGTTCCACATGAACGTGAGCTCTGCAGCATACTACAAGTTCACACCACCGACACCGTGAGGCCATCATCTTTCCACGTGTACAGGATGCTCGTGTCGAATAGCTGTAAAACCGTGTTAACTAGTTTGCCGCTTCGCATAGTTTCTGGAACCACGTACTCGCCCATGTACCTGAGACATAGGAAGCGGAGGAAGACCCCACGTAAGCGTACGTTAGCGAGGGCAAATCTACGAGCTGAGAAGATTCGGGATTTATCAAGCGGCGCTCCTTTTCCTGTTGTCTCCCGATTCAACTGAGATTGTACTCTATTCCGAGGTATCTAAAGCGAGCAGAACGGCGAGCCTGACCGTGTACGATAATAGTAGGCCGTGAAAGTAGAGCTGGACCCAACGCGCACAAGAATAGCTGCTAGAAAAGAGAGAGACACATCGTCCCGATGTTAGAAGCTCTTGGAATTCTGAAAGTACTTACGCGCTTTGCGCCTGGAGGGTTCCAGCGTGTCACATCAACGAGAGTCAAAGAGTCCAAGAAAGAAGGGTTTCGATTGGCGTGGTCGCAGAAACGGGCCGGGTATATCCGCGCACAGGCCATGGTCCGTGCTCATCATTCTGGGCCATTCCTCCTTCAAACTTCCACCTTCCCTCATTGACCAGGAGGCACATCCAGTATGGAAATTACCTGCGTACTTCTACCCGCCCTCGCCCTACGAACTCTGATCGACCAAGGCCTTGCACGTATTGAACCTCTAACGCGGTTTTCTGACGAAATCTCCGTCGGCGAAGGGGAAAATCGCGGATAATCGACGCAGCACGGCGTAGGGTAAATCTCTGACAGGTGCGAAATGCCCGCCAGTGTTGGACGCCGCTGACCGTCGTATCAGGAAGGATTTCTGTCGCAAGGATACCAAGACGACGCGGAAGCCAGTCCTATCAGCCATAGACGCTCGGCGCGCTGGGGGCAAATCATTGGACGGCACCGTGCTCGATACTCGACCGCCAATACGGAAGCATAGCGAATGGCGGAAGATATGATATTTTAATGGTGCGACTGGCTGGTCGTATGTACGGGGCGCGCATTGCTATTGTCCACAGACTTCGACGACGAGGGTACCATGACCTCCGTTACCATTGCTGGATCATCTTCGGAATCGCTGCTCCCCCCCACGTAGCCTCGGTCGACGCTAACACGTCTAAATTCCATTGGGAACATGGAGGTCCGCATCCCCAGCGTGCCGAACCTTTCACATTCCGGGCAGAGCCCCCGTTGGTCGACTTCGATGGGTGCGCCCTCGGTGAGCGACTATCACGACATGATACGGCTGGAAGGTCATCATTTGGACGTGATGTGTTCGATATCCTTACCCTCGTTCGGTCCATAGACGTATCGTCTTGCTACAAAGCGTAGGCGGTCTTATCGTAATCCAAGGTCGATGCCGACACGCTTCGAGACTTCGGAAAGGGTGTTATCGTTACGTGTTTGCTGGCGCATGCCGCTGTGGTATTGGCTGGAGAACGTGGAATGACCCAAACTTTTCTGTAAGTGTTGACACAAGCAAGTTTGATTACTGCTAATCCTATTCCAGGACGCTTTTCGCACCATTTCCGCGTGATAATCGTCGGATACTATCTGTACGTGCTTTTGGCAAGGACGCTCATCGGCTGTTGATTATTTCTTCAACAGCATACACATGGCCCTTTGGGATTCGACCCAGCATACGGTTCTCCATGGAATTAGCTTCATCTTGGGATCATAGGACGTGCATTTTGGATCTTCGTTCCTTGCAGACTGTGGTTGTGGGACGCGTACATGCCCATCACCGTCGTGCGCTCCCCTCGGCCTTGCCGTTGGGTTGCGCTAGGCGCTTTCGTCGTGCTTGGAACGCCCTGGAAAGAGATAGACGCCGTGGGTGCTGAATCTTTCAGGGACGTCCGTCTGTGGTGGACAGACAATACGTGGGCGCACTTCCATATACAAACTTTCCCCTCCTCACGTCGGATATTACTACACTACTCGTAGACGCCTGTACTGCCTGTTCCGAATGCGACACGAATATTGGTTCGATTTACAAGTGTTCTTTTAAACTCTGGCGCGAGCCTGAAGCAAAAGAGACGCGGCCTACCTCCAAGCTCATCTAGATGGGGGTCGGTATGTAGTCGTTTGATATGATGGCGTGAAACTTTGCTTATCATTACCCAGGCGAACATCTGTATTCCCGTGCAGCGTGAATAAAGTTGTACCTGACAGATTAGCTCGTCGCTCACGGGTCGCACGAGGATTCCAGACGCTGTCATCGCGTTAGCTGTACTTAGTGTGGCGCAATTGGAGTATCATTCGATTTGTCGCCTCAAGGAATTCGGACATATATGTGTGCTGGTAATCATCACGTCCGCTGATCTCTCTGTCTGTCTACTTTGCTAGCTTTGAAAGTTACTTCTAAAGGAGGCGCTGATACTAGGCAAGTCGTTCTTCAGTCTTGCCATTCTTTCAGTCAGCTTTCATCCACAGGTTGTGTAATCGCATTTATGAAACAGACCTCACACTCGCCATCACGAATAGTGTACGAATTCTATGGAGCGGTGGTCCGTAGAGCAAGTCTTGCTCTAAATTTCCTCAGGGCTCTTGCTTGTTGTTCACACCCTTCCACAACCTGTCCCTGCTCCGGCAAACGCGGTAAGCTATTTGCTATTGTTTTGAAAAAAGGGTAGGCTCATTGTCAATTCCGGTAGGTTGTACTACTACTTGCGTCTTCAGCTTCGATGCCACACGGCACCCGTAGCTAGGGAAACAACGGCGCTGTTATTTTATGGCCTCTCTTCCATTCCCGACAAGCTGCTTACCCCACAGAACCGCTTCTCCTCCGACATCGTACCAGTTCACCCCAGTAGATACGAACACGTCTTCATATTCAACAGCAATGATGAACTGCTACCGCTAGTTGGAGCTTTTCTCATTATTGCTGCAATCATAGGCAGCTGTGTTCGCAGAAGTTGACCCGGAACTAGTAAGAGCGAAGTATGTAGTGAAATCAAAGGATATTCGTTTAACTGTGGCTCGAACGGCTTGGAACAATTTGCATTAGAAATGAGAACCGCAAGCGTAGCTTCAACGGGGTGTGATATAGGCTCGGCGTCCGAGTCGTACATTACCGTAATACCTCACGCGCGGCGGAACAAGTTAAAGGCATGCAAACAAATACTGTATATACATAAAAAAACATAAGGCATACAAAGATAACATCGAGGATAACATAAGTATATAAGTAGCTGTACACAACAAGAGTCCGCAACCCTCATAAAACCAAATCACTCAACACTCATCCTCCCCTGGCAGACTAGCCGCAGACCTACCAGCCCAGCGCCTCATCGACCCACCCAAATTCACCAAGTTTGCATCTACACTCGGCCGCGGCCTGAAACTCTCCCGCCGCGCCGTAGACGCCTTCTTCATAGCACTCGCATTCCGCACCCCACCATTCAAAACCCCACTGCCAGTCGGCACGCGTCCGTGCCCCAACGCGTAATGCTGCGTCCCCGGCTTTGGCTTTGGTATCGCCCTAGGCAGCGCCGACGGTGCATTGTACTTTGACCTCAACTCGGGGATCTTTGAACGCCCGTTGTGGCCCCGTGCCAGTGGAGCGCGATCCGTCGTCGACTCGTCGGGTTTCATACGCTTGTCAGAGGGCACACGAGTGGCGCCCCCGCAAGGAGTCTTGGACCGTGGAGGCACCGATCTCGCGCGAGGCGGGGCGTTGCGCTTGTTCTCCTCCTCGAGGGTGCTCACCAGAGCTTCTACCCACCTCCTCGGCCCATATACCGGTACATATAAGACCTGATCCGTGATGGCGGATCGCATCTAGTTTGAACTGTTAGACGTGTTTCAGGCTTCACGCAATATACGCGCACTTTGGACGTGAACTTGAGAGCACTGTGAGGTAGTAGTAGGGTGCGGGTGACATGGCGGTGCATACCCGCCATCAATCATGGCCTGACATCATCCCCGCCCGTCGTCCCGCCGGTTCCCGCCACACTTTCTCAACATCCCGCTGTATTGCTCAAATAAATCATGTAAAATATAGCAAAATTCATGGTATTCAAGGGCACACATATTACAGAAGCATCCAGTAGTCTAAGATTCTTATCTAGGTGAGGATAACAAAGGAAAACCGGGCATAAGTGGCGTAACTCAGTCCTCATAGAGCATTCCCAACAGCGACGGCGACGACGACGACGACGACGCCCACGAGGGGACTGCCATACCCGCAAAATCGCTGGGCATCGAGTTCAAATAATCGAACATCTCAGCATCTGTCTCGAAGTCGGGCATGGGTATGAGGCCTTCGTGCAACCCCGAGAAGTCGTCCGGTCCACCGTATCCTTGTCCTGTACCGATACTGGCGTCACCTCCCGCACCGGGGAAAACGTCTTCATCCAGGTCGGCAGTTGTGGCGCGCACAATGTTGGGAACGGTCCTTGCCGCCGGAAGCGCATCCAAGGGATCGTCCTCAGGCTCTGAGTCCGACTCAACCACCTCGGCGCTAACAGGCGCCTTTCCCTTCTTCCCCTTCACCCTCCCGCCACCCTTCTTGGTGGCCTTGGCGGCTCCCTTTCCTCCTTTCGCTTTCTTGGTGGTTGGGGGGTCATTCTCGATGTCAGAATCGTCTGAGTCATCTCCTCGTGTGCGCTTCTTGGTCGTACGCGTCTTGCGTGGTTTGACGACAACCTCGCCACGCTCCTCTCGTGCCGCGATATCCTCCTTAACCGCCTTCACCTCATCCCGCGTCAACTTAACCCACTTGCAGGTTCCAGCTTCCAATGCGTCGCGAAGACGTTGGGCATCAGCGAGGGTGCTGAGATGCTTGGGATTGGCGAATGTTCCGGGCCATCCAATGAGCTTGACGTGATGTTTGAGGACGATGGAGCCCACATAGTTGTCGTAGTTCATCACCTTCGCGCTGCACACAGATCCTAAAGTATGGTCAGTATAGCTCGCTTGTAAGAGCAGACGCCACGTACGAAGACTTCCCGAAATCATCTCTGCAATTTGACTCCTCACATTCGGGAGGGTGTCGGGCATATTCTCAGCTGTAAGGCAAGGTAAGTAAATGGCCCATACATTTTGAGAGGGAAACACAGACCCAAGGTCCGATTCATCGACCAGAGCTGGAATTTCTTCATGATGGTCGCCGGATCCATGAACAAGGTGTCAAAAAAGAACCGGTCACTTCCTCCTTGGACAATCAGCTGGGGTTGTCCATGATCGTCCGCGTGTGAGGGTACGATAAAGGCAAACGCGCGCGCTCCCGTCCGATGGTAAAGGTTTCCAAGCTGTTTATCGGTCAGGCATATTCCGGCATAGAGAAGAGCCACTTACTTCAAGACTAAGTGTATCACCCGTACGCTCCATGTCCCGCGCGGCTCGATCATTGCTAACGCGAACGCCTTTGGCCTTGGCCTCCCGAAAGTCACCCAGCACTTCAAACAGCTCCTTTTGCAGTTCTTTTGAGGGGTTCTTCAATGCAGCATACTTCGGGTTTGAGTCGATTAGAGCATCTAGCTCTTTCGCGTTCAAGCCTAAAACATCTATTAGAGAATAGTCAAAAAGGATTACTTGAAAACGTACCGGTCACGCCTTCGTGGACACGCAAGTAGTGGCGTTTGGCATTTCCCAGATTCATTGCCCTCGAAGAAGGAACAACACGGCCCTGGGCCAAGAGACGCCTGATATAATCAGCTTTGACATCGTACCGAGTGGCAATGTTTGTAACGGCGTCCTCGCGTTCCTTCAACAGCGACCGACAGTCGTTGAGCATGGCTTCGCGGCGCTGCTGCTTTTGTGCAGCTTCGAGACGCTTGGTCTCTTTGACTGCCTCTGTGTGCTGGGGCTTGGCGCGTTGAGTGACGACGGGCTCGCGCAGGGCTCCAGGATTGCGAGAGGCAATAGTCGAGCGTTCGTCAGCATTGCCGCTGACTGGAGGGGCAGCAATCGTCGGGTCGAGAAGTGCAGGAATTGTTGCCATGGCCGTCGCTGGTTGACCGTCGAATGTAAACAAGCACCCACTCAGTCACGTGTGGTTCCACACAAACATACAAGGACCCTCTAAATGATTAACAAAATTCTTCATTTCATCATGAATATACTGACTGATAATGGTAATATGTTAAATCACAGGGAAGAACCGTAAACCATCCCGGTAACGCGTCGCACGATCACTATACCACTTTTCAATGTCTTCATCGGTTAGCTGGTCATTATCAAAGAACTCCTTGTCCGTGCGCCCGCCATTATACACCCAACGAAACAACCCGCCCGCCGAGTACTGAGTTACCGAGTAGCGAGTTTCCCCCCGCTGGATCGGAAGGTTTGAATGGCGAAGCAGGGCAGAAGGAAGGAAAATCGTACAACCTGCGGGAAACTCAATAATGAGTTTTAAGTCCCACAGCACCAGATGTCCGCCTTTCCGCGAGTTGAACGGCCCAGCCGGCGTAACCGCACACCAACCATCCGGCTTATTGGCCGAGTCAGTGTGGTCATCGCAAACGACTTGGGGACCACAGTTGACGGTCATGCATGCGAATGGGGAGTTCTTGAAATTACGACGGAGGTGGGGGAGAGCTTTCTCCAGACTATCGAGATTATTCACGTACTCCCGATGGAGAGCCGGATTGTGCACCTCGAACGCGCCTAAGAATGAAAATGAACACGCGCTTTAAATCCCTATAAACCTCACTCACGATTGACGTGTCCAGCCCAGCGAATAAACGCAGGGTTACGGATCAAACTCTCCATGAAAACGCGTACTTTTTTGGAGAGAGCACGATTTCCGGGAGCCAGCTCTCCGCCGCCATGTGAGATGCCCACGGCGGGCGCCGGGAAACGTCCACGCTTGTGTACACACGCCTTTTTCGAAAAGCGCGTTGCTTTCCGGCCGGACTCGATGGCCTCTGCCATGTCTGCAATGACCCCATTCCACCTCGCGCCTTCGCCCTCATCGCCTTCGCCCGGCTTTCCTGTAATCAGCACGCACATTCGCCGATGGCGATCCGTAATGGGGCGACTCCCGGGCGCGTAGGGAACGAGCTGAAAGCCTTCAGCCAGTAGGGATTCCTTGGAGTGCGCCTTTTTCTTGCGCGGAGGCTGGCGTTGACCCTTCCATCCTCCGGAGGCCACAGGGAAGTCGGCGGCATCCTGGTCGACGACGATGGGCGGAAGACGCGTGTCTGAATGGCGGGCCGCAACGTCTTTGACTCCCGCGCCTTTGTTTGCGCGTTTCAGACGGCGGCGGGCATGGGAGTCCCGGCGACGGCTAGTTTGGGCGTTGTCGGCGGCAGTGGGTGTGCGTGAGGATGTCGGAAGAGAAGGAACCACGGGAACCGAGGGAATATCCTGAAAACGCGTCAATAAGGCAGTCATCGGGATCAAGAGAAACGTACCAGTTCAGAAAGCTCATCTTCCAGCTCAGTTAAATCTGACTCGTCGACCGGCCCCGTCGCGGGCTCTAGGATATCCTCAGAATCCGTGAGGGAATCGGACGCATCAAGTTCAGAGTAGCGGAGCTCCAGCAACTCCTTGAGATCAAAGTCGACGACGATGGGTTTCTGCAGGTCGTAGGGCGAGAACTCGCGTCCTGAACGCGTTGATCCTAGAGAAAGAGTCAGTAACAAGGCATACGAAAGATAGCCAGGCAAGGAATCGAACGATGCAGCATCTGTCTGCGCCCAGAGGAAGCAACACGCGCTTGCCCCCCTCCTCGCCCCAGGGTCGAGTCGCGGAAGGAGGCGCACACGCGTCGCGAACCCAGAGAACAGTGGACACGCGCAGGAGACCAGAAAGGATGGGCAAAGGCAAGAGAAACAGGACTTACTTGTGGTCATGTTGATGGTTGAAAGGAAAGGTGACCTGGCGTGGGAACTTGGACTTATGGTTTTTGTAAATACTTAACATCTTAAGTGTTAGGGCAAATAAAAATGATATTCTATGCTAGCTGAACTAGATCTACGGGTGCTTGAAATAATCCTCTGCTTTCTTGAATGATGAACGTCGGAGATGACGCCTCTCAATCCATTCCTGCTGACCATGCTCTTGCAAATAATTCACATTGTGTTGAACGGACGCCTTGGCTCGCAGTACGCGGCGATTACTGTATCCTCATCAGTATATGTCTATTCGCGAACAATAACACTCACCGTGAACGATAACGTGCCTCCGAATCGCGCTGTTTGTCAGACATAGCCTGGGACGCGGACATTTTCTTGCGGTATTCTGCTTGGCGTACTCGTTGGGCGGCATTGCGTTCAGCGCGGTGCTTGACCTCGTAACGCTGCTTCGCGCTTAGCCCCTCGAGTCCTGCATCAGGCAGGGAGGATACCAGAGGCACCTGAGCGGACGGTCCGTTGGCAGCTGGGTTGCGGGAATTGAAGTCAGAGGTGCGACTCTCGACGGCAGCAGTGTTGAGCTTTTGACGACGGGTAGGAATATCCGGAAATGCGGACGTCGTATTGCCTTCATCGTAGTCAATCTAGTTGAAATTGGTAGAAAGTCATTGCGTATGAAGAAGACGCACCTTTTTTTCCATATGCCTCATCAACTTGAGCTTTCCCATTTTGTTCTGTTCAGCCCATTCCTCAAGCATGACCTCTCTGAACCCAGCAAAGCAGTCCTCCAAGACGTTGGCGTCGGTAGCCATAGGATGCGGTTGTGGTGGGACTGTGGTGGGATGGCCGTCGAAAGCAAGGGTGTTACCTGCCAATCTCGGCAGAATTGATCTGGTCTGTAGCCAGTTTACGATCACGCACGAATCACACATATCTGGTCCAATACTATCGCAATTGACATCTTATGGTGTCAGAATCATGAGAGATAGTATTAAAGTATGATCCAAAAAGTTGGAGTGGCCAGTGTTTTTCCTTGAGGCGGAAGTTAGAGTAACAACATTTGGAATCACTAATAGCAAGTCATGTCTATACTTGCTTCCATCGTCTCTACCTCAAACCTCCCGCAAGTTCTCTTTTACACTTAGGATTCGGAAAAGCAAGTAAGCACACTCTGCAGCTTGTAATTGATGAGGTATACATAAATGACCATACAGATTCAACAGACACAACACATCATAAAAGTACGACAAGCGAACATACATCCTCGATTCCTCCCGCCTTCTCAAGCACGCACCCCACCATCACACCCCGTAAGCCGCGGTTAGTACGACTTCAGGTTGCGTAAGCGGCAGTCGCCACCGCAAATGCTTCAACAGCCTCAGCGCGGGTGAGGAAGCCTGCGAAGCCATGGCCTTCCATGCCATTCATCTGGCGGCGTGCATCATCTCTGAATTTCTTTCAGAAAATGATGAACTCTAAAAAACAAGAACGTACAGGTTGTCGTATACACCTGGTTGAATTCCTTTAAAAACGGCAAAGTAAGCGAATGTCGTCTTAACGGGGCTGGGAGGAATTTTGGCGGCGGAGAGTGTGATGGCATGATTGGGGGGTGAGAACTGGGGTGCGGCGGAATGTGCGGGGCCTTGGGCCTTGACACGGGCGAGTTGAGCACGGATCTCATTCGGAGAAGGCGAAATGGAGGTGCCAACCGAAGGTCCCGCTGGCAATGAGACGGCGGCCACTTGAACGTCCGCGGGTAGACTATCGTCGCTATATATGTCGGAGTCGTCAGGGACTGCGATGGGAGGAATCTGGCGCCGTGGTTTGACAGGAGTCTTGCCTAAAGTTCGAGTTATTAGATCAGTTGAGAAACACAAATAAGCACACGCACCTTTGCCTTTAACCGGTGAACGCGCAGATGCCGCTGTCGTAGTTGGGTCAGTGGATGGGGTAGGCTTCGCGGATTTGACTTTTTCTAAAGTCATGATTATAATGTTGAACAGTAAATAATGGAAGATACTCACTGGACGAAACAATGGGGGCAGGACGGTCGCCAGCCTTCGAGACGGCCAGTTTCTTGAAGCTGTCCGCCTGCGCACGTCGCGCCTGAGACTGAAGGAGAAGCACGTCTGCTTTCAAATCTTCCTCGATGGACCGATGTGCACAGTCTTGGATGCGAAGCTGTTCCTGCAACGCAGAAATGGCATCCTCCGCCAGCAAAAGACGATCCGTTAGAGATTCCAAGGTGTCGGGGTCGCGAGACGAAGGGGAACGACCATCAACACTTCGAGCCATGGTGGTTGAGAGCAAGCTGATCAGGGACCAGAGTAATGATCAACGCGCTCATCACCTGCTCTCATCAACACGCTCTTCACAAATGTTCAAACGCGCCAAAATGCAGAAGCCTCGGGGATTGACCGTCAAGACGTCCGAACCTGGTGGCACTCTTTTAAAAAAACGAAAATACTCTGCTCGGGAGGTCTTGCAGGAGCAGAGCAAGGCTCAAGCAGAACACCAGCTTAACGACAAGTTGGCGGACCAAATGGCTTCTACGTCCAACCAAGGCGCCAACGTTGGCGAGGATTATGATATCGACATCACCATGGATGCGCCTACAGACAGCGAGGACGGCTACTCAACAGATAGCGACTCTGATGATGAGCAGGGTATAAGAATGTTTATGGGAGAGGAAGGCGTCGATATTAGTCACGCTGGCGGTGAATTCGATAAGTTCTTTGACAAGATGGAAAAGTATGTTAATCTCTTTTCAAATCTGAGCTGTACTAATTTTTTTCAGGAAGAAGAAAAAGAGCATTGATTGGCGTACACGTAGAAATCGTACTCAGGCGCGCGTGGACGCGTTTCGTCCTCAGCTGCAACATATGGTGGATTCCTATATCTCCTGGTGTGATGGAAGCTCTGGCCTTGATGATCTTGGCCGCACTCCTCCAGACTCGGATGACATTGGCGAATTTCTTTGCATCACCACCGTCGACACCTACAACACCGCGAAGGTGGACGTCCCTATTTTGAATACACAGAAAAACGTTGCAGCTGCTTTGATTCGGCAAGGAATCATTCCTTGTTCGCCCTTTACCCCATCTGTCGGCATCACTATTCGTGTTCTTGAACTCTTTCGCCTGGCTCAACTCCGATCTCCCGGTTTATCCATTCAATCCTGGGTCAAAGCTCTCAGTGACGTTCACGACATCCCATGGAGAGGGTATGCCAGTGAGCAATTCTCCATTTGCTTCGACGTGTATTTGGAGATACGCCGCATAGTACGTCGCGTAGTTCTGGGGCGTTTGGGGCGTGCCGCGCCAAACTGGCGGCTCGCAAATGCATGTCCACCCTGCATGTATCAGATGGAGGACGAGACACCCGAGAAGATTGGCTTTCTGTTCACCATGGATGGGAATGATTCGCTGAAACGAGTCGAGCGACGGTCGAAGGGTGAAGACACAGGCGAAAGCGATGTGCCTCAACTTGGGGCCTCGAGGGAGCGCCGCGACGACCGCGACTGTCGCGGAGACTACATTCTTCGCCGCGACATTGTGGATCAGTGGGGCAAGGACGTCTTCGACACGGTCACCGATACATTGTTGACGGAGGATGATATCGACGATGGAACGCTATGTTCAGCACGTTGGACAAATGCGCGAAATGAGTTTTCGGCCAAGATGTGGGGTATATTCGAGGAGACTGGCATCTTTGTGGCGCTATGTCGCCATAGCTTTGTTCTTGTCGCTGCTGATATGGTGCGCAGCGGCGAATTGTAAGTCTTTTCCTCTTTCTAAATTCTCGAACCTTGTTGACATGTTCGTAGATCAAAATACGCGCTAGCTGTCCTTCAAGAAATACTATCGCAGATTGATCCCCGACTTGGCGCCTTCGGCGGCGGATACGATATTGGTTGTCATTTCAAGAAAACAGTAAAGAAGAGTCCATTGGCATCACTTGCGGAGGAGAGGATGTTCAAGTCTCTTGTGGGTCTCTTCCACGGACATGCACACAACCGCCTTTGTCAGACGGAGCACCTTGGCACGTACGTCGATGGCTTGGGACTCGAAAACTTGGAAGGCTGTGAGCGATTCTTCAGTTTATCGAACCGGTTGGCCTCCTCAATGCGCTACGCGAGTCGGTTCCATCGCTGGCAAACGATTACCGGATACTTTCAGCATATGGATCGTATCGAAACCTATGCGTCCTTGTCGTCATTACTGGTCGCCAACTACACGCATGCTCTCCAAGTCCTCGACTCCCACAAACATTTCATGAAGAACCTTCGTCTGCAGAAGATTGACAATCCGGACGTAATCAAGACGTGGTTGGACGAGGAGAAGCAATACCTCCAGTCGTTGAAGAAGGAGCCTCAAACTGATACTTGGAAAATGGACTACTTGGACAAGTTGAAGGAACTTCGAACTCTCGAGTATGTACGCCACACTACCTCACGCTTCATATTACTTATGTGTTCTCCTAGGCTTGAATTGAAAAAGTCGCGGCAAGCATTCATCGTCGAAACACCCGCTACTATGGTAGAACGCCCAGGCAAGCGTAGACGGACAGTGGATCCCGAGAGAACCTTTCGTCAAACTGTCGAGAGACATGGCAATGTTGTCTGTCTTGTTCAAGACTTCGAATCCAAGCTGGACATCCGAACACGTTGGCTACCGGGCACGGACGAGTGGCGAACAATAGACGAGAAGGCTGTGAAGAGGGATTACCAACGGGCTCTTGATCATCTGGAGGGTCTAGTGGTGTCCCGTATTTTCGAGCTTGCGAAGATGAATATGGGCGGAACGGGTACGTATTTTTTGAGCAAAGGAATTCTCTTACTGACTGCGTTATTGGCAGGCTATAAGTTGCGCAAGCACATAGCGAAGGCCCTTCAATCGCGTTCACAATCTATTCGGACCGCAGTTCAGAAGTATAACACTGCTGCTGCCAGCATGACACCTCCTCGAGAGCTACTGAAAGCCAAGAATGTGGTGGAGTACGCATTCCTTGGCCAATTCGACCTTCTACGTGGCGAAAGGAGCTCCCTCGAAGATAAACCTTGGGCAACACCTGTTGGCCGCCTCCTTTTAGACCAGTACTATAAGCTACTCCGTGCCGAGGAGACCCGCGAGCGACTCAACAAGGAGATCGTCCGTTTCGTGACGCAAATGCGGGACGAGGATAACTTTCTCCTACGGATGGAGGAAGAAACGCGTCTGGAGGACCCAGGCATGGCGTTTCAGATTGCAGTATATCGGCGCGAACGTTCTCGCTTCAATCCCACTCACCATCGACGTCTTCTCAAATTGTCGCAGAAACAGGGATTCACGGGCTCACTCACCCCCGGAAAGCGCCTTGCGCCACTTGAGGATGCGACAACCGGGGATGATCCTTCTCCCATGCCCGCTCCTACTGCGCCTCCATCCCACTCATCAACTACACCTCCGGCCAATGCTTCAACCATCTCCTCTTTGCCCTCGGACCCGCCGACATCTCCTCGGATTGTGGAGGCTCGCGATGCATCAATGGAGGGTGTTACTATGCCGAAATCAAGTAGTGATACACCTGGTCAACGCCCGCCTGTCCGGTACGCACTGGAGGAGGATTGGGGGGATGAGGATGCTGAGGGTGATGACAGTGATGAGGAGCGGGATTTAGAGGCAACATTTCACACCATGAGTATTGCTACAGATGCAATGTAGATTTATGTATATTTATCTGAATTTTACATGATTTATTTGAACAATACAGCGGGATGTTGAGAAAGTGTGGCGGGAACCGGCGGGACGACGGGCGGGGATGATGTCAGGCCATGATTGATGGCGGGTATGCACCGCCATGTCACCCGCACCCTACTACTACCTCACAGTGCTCTCAAGTTCACGTCCAAAGTGCGCGTATATTGCGTGAAGCCTGAAACACGTCTAACAGTTCAAACTAGATGCGATCCGCCATCACGGATCAGGTCTTATATGTACCGGTATATGGGCCGAGGAGGTGCTTCTACCATCGACTCTCCATAGACAAGGAAAGTGCGGCCGGTGTCTTGCTCCCACGCAGGAAGCGAGGCGAGCAAATATTGTTCCAGCTGGAGAACGTGTCAGATGATAAAATCAACGTAGTTCTTCGACCACTTACTCGAGGCTTTTCCTTCGCGATGCGGTTACGTGTTTTCTCCTCCTTAAGGAGTCGGCCTGGCTCTCGTGCCCCGCGTCCAGTCAGCCGAGACTGGTCGGAAACAGCATCTGCGAGCTCTTGCTCTTCCCGGCAAATTAGAAAGTACTTCTTGATATTAGCAAGAAGCGGCTCCTTCATCTGCTGCTCTTCCTTGAGTTTCTTGAGCTCAGTTTCATGTATCGTCAAAAGTTCATCTGTATATTGATCTAAAACTCCGTAAGTCTCAAGTCGCACGATAAAATATTGCGCTTACCATCGGCAAAAGGAGCAAAATCTGCTCGTTCTTCGTGATCAACGAAAAGGTCCTTCCATAGTTGGACAATCTCTTCACGGGCAGTGGCGATGAACTCCCCGATGCGCTCGCGCTTGAGCTCTCGCATCCGTGCGAGTTCGTCTTCGTATTCCTTGATGGTCTGGCCTGCAGTGCCCCCGTGAGCATCGACGAAATCGTCCATGTCGTCCTCGTCGACGCCCAGTTGCCTCCAGAGGCCCTCTAATTCGTCGTACACGGTCTGTATGTAGATCTCTCGCTTGCCCTGGGTGTCCTCCAAAGATGCCTCGAGGTTAGCAGCCCACTTAAGTAGATCGAGAGTGGGGTCTACGTGCTCGAGACCAATAGGGATACCGCTACGCTCGCCTTCTTCATCCCCGGCCTCCTCGACCTTGGCGACAAAGTTGGCAAAAATTCGGCGATAGTCGGATTCTAGGACTTCTTCACGGCGGGCGTTGCATGAGGCGGGTGTAGGGGTGGAAGTGACAAAGTCGGATAATGAGAGTGAATGAGAGAAGATGGAGGAGGGCAGGTCTTCAACGCCAGGCGGAATTATTCCCAATTCGGTATATAGAAAGTCAATATTTGTTAACGTGTTGGAGAGTAGGCGCAACCGTTCGAACTAGACGAGAGTGAGCGACATGACAAGCAACTGAAGAAATTGCGTACCACTTCTTCTTTACCGCGCGCGAGTTCCTTTTCCATTTGTACAAATCTCTCGGGCGTAACGTCGATGTTACCAGAGGTATCAAGGTCGTCGAGGACGTTTGGGGTGAAGAAATCGTAGCCGATGATGTCGGCCAGGGCGTGCAGTCGGTTGGACAGTGTTCTGAGCTGTTCCAGCTTAGTCTTGTACAACTGAGAGACCGTCAGCCCAGAACAATACCAATGAAGGAGTGCTCACCTGTTTCAGCTTCTCCTGGTGATCCGAAGCCAAACTGAATCGATGAGGCAGGACCTTCTCCTTCCTGAGCTCGCCGACGCTGTTACCGGTGTTCTTGACGTGCCCACCCAACAGCTTAGAATAGAGAGAACAAGTCTTCTCGACGATTTCGCACTTTTGGATCCATGAATCTACTTCTTTTCGCCGCGACTCTATCTGGGCCTCGATACTGTCGATGAGTATTTGCTGGATCGTTACGAGGTCATCTTCGAGCGGCAGGCCGAGCTGGGCGAGTAACGGAGGCAATAGACTCGTCTGCCTCTGCAAGTGTGACTGCAGCGAGTTGAGAAGCTCGGCGAGGGAAGACATGGTAAGGAAATGATGGTGGTGATGGAAAGAAGAGGGTCTTTATAGGCGCTGCCGTTTACGTTCATAGGAAAACCATGAGCGCGACAGTACAATGGCATCTAGGATTATCCGGATTTGGGCGGTCCACATTACCCAAGAACATTGGAGTGTCCACATCTCCCGGCTTTGTCCTACCGATCGGGACGAGGAGGAACGCATTGTCCGCCAATCTAGGTAACGTGGTCAGCCTTTACCCGCGCCACAGGGAAAGACGGGAGGGATGGTATGCGGGATAGAGGACAAGACAGGCATAATCAACCGCGCTACACAGTGCGAGGATGTGTAAGGAGAAGTGTGGCAGCGATATCGTCGGCCCAAGAGGCTGGCATGACACGTCCGGCCTCCCGCCTGTATCTCCCGCAGGTTTTCCTGTCAACAATGACGGCTAGCATTTTGCAAAGTCCGATTCAATACACGTCGAGTGCTAATTGCACATAAATGTGAGTGAGAAGGAGCCAAAGTTTTAATTGCAGATGAATGAAACATGGTCTGGATTGTGAACTTGTAAGAGACATCCAAATCCTCCATATCTTCGTCGACGCGCTCTATCCTGCAAAACAGTCAGGTAACGTCCTCAAAGGCAAAGTTGGACGCACTCGTCAATGCCCATCTCCTGCCCCCAAAGTACGCGGGCTGGGAGGCTTTCGTCTTTCCGCACCGCACTCGGCCAGCTTAACGTTCGACCATAGTTTTCCGCGCTCTGGTAACACATTATCGATGTCGGAGGAGGTAAGCGCGTCCTCGGAGAGCGCCATGAATAGACGGACGATGAGATTCTGGGTGGCCGAGTTCGAACTGTCTCCGGACGCTAATGGCCAAAGGACTCGCAGTCTGCCCGTCATATGCAGGTCTTGCGAGACTGAGTACGCGTGAAAGTGAGAGAGATGGTTGCAGGAGATTGTCCTGGCTAATTAACTGCTTGGTCCATCTTGGGAAGGTATGCAAATGTAATGAGGAAAGCGCCCAAGAAGAAAGTAACAGCGGA
This sequence comes from Hymenopellis raphanipes, assembly GCA_036872995.1. NCBI lineage: Eukaryota > Fungi > Basidiomycota > Agaricomycetes > Agaricales > Physalacriaceae > Hymenopellis > Hymenopellis raphanipes. Next base: position 332,955 of record JAYMDG010000026.1, read on the forward strand.
ATAGCAATGCACCTCTGATAAAACGAAGCAAATGAGACGCGCGACGCGAATGGGCCATTTGGAGATGGTGGAAGGAAAGCAAGTTGAGTCCTTCCTATTTTGGATGGGGTCCTCCTAAGGCTAAAGAAACTAAAATCCTAACATCTACCATTAATGTAGAAGCGTTAAAGGCATAAGTACGCCCTGCGGCGCGCGTTTAACTAGCCCCTGAAAACTAAATACATCGATGAATTAACGTCAACGAGCAAGAGCTACCATCTGAGCCTGTTCATAGAATGTCCTTCAAGAGAATGATACCATGTAACCTCCCTCTTTGTCAAAGGTCGTTAATAAATGATGCCATAGTTCAACACAGCGAATCATCCTGCCCCGAACAACGACGCCAACAGCGACTGCATGAGATGAGCATCCAAAGCGTCTGCGGAACATAGGGGACCTGCACCCAACACCGTACCTAAGAAGCGGCGGGAATAAGCAATAGTACGGAACCCATGCAAATTCCGGGAGGCGTACGTGCAGACCATAATGCAATGCGCGTTGGGAGTGGCGCGTCCCATTAGGAGATCCGATGAGCCGTGAGCGTGTTGCGCGAAGTCGATACATGGACATGAACGTCCGTGAGGAAAATAACGATTCGGAAGGCATCATCTCTGACTACTCCGACATCTCCCTATCAGAGCATCGACACAGACCGAGACTTCCAGATCTTGATTGTCTTTGGATGGGTCGTTCCATAGTGGATATAGGTTGTTCAGAACGAAACACTTTCGATTGGAAAGTACTTAAATCAGCGGTACGATTACATCGGAATTTCTCTTCACCACGAAGTTGGCCTGTAACAATGCCTCAATTCGACGTTGGACATGAAGGGACCAAGTAAATCACGTACCCAAACTTCTCGCCTTCTGCGAGCTGGCGCACAGGGGTACCCATTCCCGCAACACCGAAATCTGCGCCTTGAAACGGAACAGTGTTTCCCCACCAAGTTTGTATGGCCACGCCGATCTACGAGAGCGTTCTGTATGAATCTTGTGATAGAACGTGAAGGACACTCACGCGACCATTCATGGGGAACTGAAGACTGCAGTAACAGTTAGTCGTGAATACGACACGAAGGCAGCATACGTACCAGAAGAATATCACTATCACACTCATAGCCGTACCAGCATCTAAAGCTGCAGAGAGAACATCTGAGACGAAAAATCAGTAGCTCGGCCTTCCGAGTCAGGAGATGCAGTTACAATTGTATTTCGTCCACCATGAAAAGTACCGCCGCCGAATGAAGTACTGGAACGTAAGGCCGACAGCTCTATGAAACCAGGAGTCATGTAGAAGTCGCGCAATTTATCAGCCGACTCACGCCCAAGGAACATAGTTGATTGCTGTGGCAGGCGGGATATAACCCGACCCGTTGAATATGACGGGGCTGCATGCCCGTCTTTAGTTCGCGTCCGTCCACATAGAAGGTGTACTCACAAGCTAAATGAAAGTCAGAACAATATACCGCAAGTACAGCTCAGTCGGACATACTTGACGTATCGCAAAGCGCTGTTCGGATACCGTTTATTCAGGATCCATAACGCCACGGGACAGATGGCTCCGATCAAGAAGAAGTAGACGAGAGCTGTTCTTATAGATGAGAGCCGAAACGGTAAGAAGTCTTCTCTAGAACTTACAACTATAAAGGCGCAAGGTGAGCAAGCCTGACGACGGACGGAGGACGGCGTACATACTAGTAGGTAGCACCTTTCGAGAACTGGACCACCGGTCCGATGACGCCTGAGAGACTGGGCTTCACAAAAGAAGTGTGACAGAAAGACGAAATGGACGTACCCCACTGTCATATTATCAGATCCAGTCAGAAATAGTGACACAGTCCACTTACTATGATACTAGCAGTGGTGAAGACTTCGGTACCCGGACAGATGAAGCCGTTCTTCTGGTCCACGGTGCACATTCCTCTACTCAAAAGTCAGCCTGAGGCCGCGTCTCAGACATAGACGAACAACTACTCTATGTTCGTGAACATCCACGACTGAACGCCAAGCTGAACCGTTCCAGCAATCATTGTCGCCACGACTTGCGCGCAGAACATTGGCCTCGGCGGGATCTTCATATAGTGTCCGAGCTTAAAGTCCGACGTGAACGTCAGCGCTTGCGCCATCGTGATATATCCCCAGGTCTTGAACATCATCATGGCGATTGGACGACCGGGTAGGGCATAGCCGATTATGAGCTCCGTTATCACGCTGAAGGTGCAATGGTTAATAAAGAGTCCGGTCGGAAGAAAGCGAGCAGCGTACTTGAGCCCGACTTGCTGATTCGTGAGAGCCTGTATCATGCCCACGGGAATCACGTAAGTGAATGCTACAAAGAACGCGTTGACAGTTGACTCTTACACGAAGTCATAGACTCACCAACGGCCAGTGCAATGATGAAAGCCCAGACAGGCATCTCACTGTGATTACCGTCGGTTAGAGGATCGGTTCGAGGATGGAACGACACTCACGTTGGCCACACTTCAATGCTGGCGACACCGAGAGCGAACATCGACAAGAAGATGGTAAGATACCACCATTCCGGGACTTAAGAGGAGACGCGTTAAGAAGATACGAACATGAGAGAACCGGAACATGAACCTTGAGGATATTTGGCCATCAGTCTCGCATGAATATCAGGCTGCTCGTGAAGTGCGCGACGAAACTGAATCGTAATCTGTTTTCTGAAGAATATCAGCGCATGCATAATCGTCGCTGCACCAGGCGTCCGTCAACGCAGGATCGAGAAGCATTGATTTGTGAACATATCGGTTATTGCCGCAAAGGAAAGTCTATAAACAGTATTAAGAATGTTGACTGTCGTGTGACGCTGTTCACATACCCGTAAGCAATAGCAAAGGTCGTTCTGTACAACGTCAAAACGATAATCTTAGAACGGAAAGTGATTACCCACGGGATATATAACGGACTGTAGATATCGTAGGCTTCCTTATCCAACTTGACCGCGCTTGTAAGGATACTCGAGACATTGTACGGCTTCATCTCGTTGTCGAACGACGTCCGTGATAGGATAGGCATGTAGGTCGCATACCACGTATTTGTAAACTGCGGCAGATTCAAGGCGTACACAAGGGCAGGAGGACATCACCCACGTAAAGAATCGGTGTTAATATCCCTTGAGGACGGTGTCAGATTCATGAATCGGACCGCCAATAGTGACTTACAAAAAAAGAACACGAAACCAGCAAAGACGTTGGCTTGTGCCCACCCTATTCCTGCCGTGTGAGAAGAGCTCCACAAGAAGCGTTTGAGACTGACATAGCATAGCCGATGGCGACCCGATATAGCTACCAGTCATGTTAGCACAGAGCTGGGAACGTATACAGAATATCCACGAACGCAATCTGAGCCCAATCGAGAGTAATCACTGACATGCCCTGGTGCACGCGACACATTAGCTCGTCGAACCGTGTACTACCAATGGAAACGCACCATGCCATGCATATAGCCGAAGAGCTGGGCGATAACTATGCGACCATGAGTTGTTCTCGCAGCTGAATGAAAGACAGGAAGAATTGATACTTGCATCGTCCGGGCGGATCCAAGTCACCCACGAGAAGTATGACAGTGCCTGGACTGCAGTAACATTGATCAGTCCACGTTGAATAGACGCTCGGCCGCGGAACCCACATAGATACCCTGGGAAGAAATCTGCGCTTCCGTGAGCATAAGGTCCATATGGAGCAGAGAACCGACGACGTACACCAGGAGAATGCACCAAGGAACGCATAGACGAAGAATCTCTCTCTACTAAGGCCTCCGCGTGTCCCGATACCGGCGTACTGCTGGGAGTGGAGCGTGTTGAACATTGCGCAGTTGACGAGGCCATATCATTGAGGGCGGCGTGACAAGGAACCGGCGCGCGATGCCGCCAATTGAGAACCCAATGAGTTGCGTTGACATAACGATGAACCATTGATCTATTCAAAAGGTAGGTTATCTAGCGAGCCGAACAGTTAGAGAAGGTTCTTACAGCTGAAATTATACTGCTGCTTGTAGTAGACGCGCTGTACTGCTATGATGTCTGTCGCGTAAGCCGAACCAGCGCCAACCGAAGCCTAGTGGTACTCAGATCTCAGAGCGTCAAACGAAAAGTACGAGGAGACTGACCATGATCTATGAATGAATTAGAGAAGAAATGTAAGTACCCAATAATAACGCACCGTTATCAGCACATGCTCTTTGACAGTAAACGGCGCTATCACGCCTTGTCAAGACGCGTACGCGACGTAGAATCGGAGACTCACATGGATTAAGAGAAAGCCCGAACACCTTCCACCTTGGCACCCATCGCGCCGCCGCCCTTCCGACAGGAAACGTCATAAGCTGCGCAACCACGCCACCGACGAGTACCGAGGGATATCGAAAGAAAAAGAACTGGTTTATGCCGGGGAGTATGACCGCCCAAACCAGCCCAATCATCCATACGCGGAGGGTCGAGGCGGGCATTTCTGGATCGTCGGTGTTCGCGACTGCTGACCTAACCTCAGGATACGGAGATTCATCGTCAAAGTCGAAGATCTGATCCCTATCGAGGTTGGGGTCGTCGAATTGCGCACCCGTGAAGGCCTAAACACATTTGAAGTTGGGTATGCGTCGAAGCGGAGCTATTAGGGGACATACATAGATGATTTCAGCTGCCAGGACGAGTTAGTCAAGGAAGAGAAAAATGCATGTCGCACACAATCAAAAGACTGCTGTTGACCTTCCTCGGCGTCCTTTTCCATCTGTTCAAGGATGCGCGCCTCCACCGTCGATTCGCGGAATTGCGCCGAGTTCCAAGTGTGTCGGGTGAGCTGGTAATGGGGCGTCCTTGCCCTTGAGCTTGAGTGGTCGGCCATCGTTGATTCCGTTCCCGAATACCAACCCGGCTTCTGAAGTCTCGTCGCTGGTTATATATATACTCTGCTCGATATTTTTAGTCCGGGGATATGATAAGTGATCCCACATGCTGCAGACGTCCTTGTACCTTCTGTTCCCAAGGCTGAGCGCGACGGTGGTATTGACACCACTGCTACTGTATTTGGCGAGGGAACATATGGCGTTCCATGAGGCGCTGTCGGCGAAGTGGTCACGAACTTGATGGAGATAAGATGAAGAAGGAAGAGCTCACGCAGATCACGAGCATCATAGAGCGTCAAAACCAGGTCGTAGATTCCTGAGAATGAGGAGATATGATCAGTTCCTCGACAACAAGGCGAAAATTGTGATCGTTAAAGCGCATAACCTACTCGACTCAAGATAGCCGAAATCGCCAAGATAAGTTCACGCGTGTAGCGATGTACTTGGCAGCGTTGGATGCACGGTCATTGGCGCGTCGAAATATCCCAAGAAAGCCATTAGATCGTCGGAGTCAAAAGCAGAAGGGCAAATTTTGGTGGCTGTACAGTAACGTGACGATCGAGTCGGATCGACCTCTCTTCTCTTCAATTTGTTTTCTGTCTCTCGTCACCATGTGAGTGCTGTTACCTGCGTCTTCGCTTGTTGTCTTGCGGAATACCTCTTCAAATGGGTGGAATGCATACAGCCTGGTATCCTTTCCCTGAGCAGTAACTATCGGATTAATCTCACTACGCGCCTCACAACGTACTCAGGACTTCTAAATTGTAGACTGCTCAAATTCTTCTTCTACTCTTCTATGTCTACGCAGCCAGCTTAATCGTCTTTCCGTTGATCTCTCATTGAGCGGGGCTCTGTCCGCCGAATGCACTATGACCCGTTTTTCCAAGTACCAACGCTCATGGCAAAACTTTTGTTTCAGTTCCCACATAGCCTGTGGCGTGAATATTTCTTCGTCTTTCCTCAACAAAAGCCGGCCTCCACGCACCCCGACAAATGCGAACTGTGCTCGTCCCAATCCGCGTCGTGCCCTCGGAAGTTGCTCGGTTCCTTTCAGATACAACACGTTGTTTTCGCGATCAGAACTTAAGCCCTTGGTAAGTACCCCGCCCCGAATCGGTCCTGAATTTCCTAATGAATTCATTCCGGCTGGTCTAGGCCCCGGTGGTTCGGCAAATCCCACGTTGCCCCATGTATCGCAAAGCCAGATCGCACATCTACGTATGTACGAAGGCCGAGGTTGGGATTTTAAGCGTTGATGCCTTCATTATCAGTGGGAATCCTTTACACAGTCAATCAACGATTGAGTTTGATTCCACGCCTTTGCGTATCCTGCGCCGCTTTGTCCCTTCAAAGCCTCGTCCTTGTCGACGACCACGCGGCTTCAGCCCTGCCCCAAATCCGAGTACCCACCCTATTTAATAGACAATGCAACCTCCCGCGTTGCACCGTAAAACACCCGACCAGTGCAACCAAAAAAAATCCCCTTCCGCCGATTGTCAATCAGTCCTCAGGACGATAATGGTGATGGTGGGCGAACCCGGTGATCACAATGCAGATGGCCAACTGATTGACTTTATGCTCCCTTCTCACTCCTTCTACCTACGTCCATCAGGCTCTATATAATCTCCAGCGATGTCCTTCACTCCTCTGGAGTTTGTCGTGGTTGGCGCGAGCGTAGCCGGACTCACGGCCGCCTCCATCCTGGCAAAGGCCGGCCACGACGTGACCGTTGTGGAAAAAAGCACCCGTTTGGAAGAAAAAGTATGTGCTCTGCGTGTGCAGTGCTGTCGGAACTTATACGTTCGTTTCCAGCATCGAGCTCGAGATGGTGGGCTACGCGTCCCACCGAGTATGACGCGACTCCATGCACATGCATATCCGGACATGATAAAGTCACTCGACGAAAAATGGATCAAATGCACTGGGTGTGTTCTTTTCCGTGGTCCTAGAATTGTCTAACTGCGTATGCAGAATGGAATTTCGCTCAGGTCTTTCACCGTCGTCCTCTCCTCGATTCGCGGCCACTCACGAAACAAGGCAGTGAAAACTTCACATCTTATGGGCCTCATGCGATTCGATCCACAAGTCATGTCCGACCTAGGCTCCGATTACTGTCTAATCACTGTACGTATGTATCTTTGGAGTGAGTACGCTGTTGACCTTTCAGCTTAGTATTATGACCTGTGCTGTCTTCTTCGCGAGGAATGTGAGAAGCTCAAGGTCCGATTCCGATATAGTTTCCAAGTCGAGCGAGTAGAAATTAGCGACAACGGACCATCTTCTGTCATATCTCCTACGGGAGAGCGAATCGAGGGTGACATTGTACGTGTTATTGTCTTCCAGGTCTCGAATCATTTCTAAATAGTTCTAGATTGTCGGCGCAGATGGACGAAACAGTATCATTCGAGACATTGTCGCATGTCGGGCAGAGGAGAGCGATGTGGAGGATTGCGTAGATGCGAGTGAAGCGGATCCTCTTCCCCTTCACGAACTGCTTTCGTACGTCCATGCTCCAAATCACGGGAATTCTCTAACGATGCATAGAACCAGCATTCCAATACCTATATCTTCGCTTCTACAGGACGAAGAACTTTCCGAGTTGGCAAATTCATCAAGCAATACGATGACCTCGCTGCGACTGTCTATCTCGTCAAGACCAACCCGAACCCTATCCCACCGCCACCACCCCTTGGTACGAACGAAGGCTTCAACAATGTACTCGACCTACCTCGGCCATCGACAATTCAGAACTACCTCAAGTATTACGACACGTAACGACTATGATATCACAATCAACGAAAAGATCTCCTATAGACATGTCCAGAGTTCTGTGTAAGTAGTAAGAGGGAATACAATACTCAAAGCTCTGAGAGAAGGTACAAGAAACTTGTGAGATAGAACTACATTGGCGTCCGTTTGCATTTATACTGCCTTCATGACTCGAGTCTCTTGTCCAAATTGAGAAACTCATTCCTGCTGGAAGAGAGCGTGACTATATATGCGCGGCTCGACGTGTGTACCAGTATCCTTCCAGATCATTAGGGAAAGAATGCTGACCATGGTTTCTTTTCTCGCCCTTTCTCCTTCCCTTCAGGCTTCTCCGTATCATTTTCACCTTGCGCGGCACCAAAAGTCCTGACGACGCTTTTCAGAGCGTAGCACTCGATCGGTGCAGCCTTGACAGGCTGTTGACAGGTGGGACATGGAAGAGAAGGACCACCGAAATCGACTTCCGCCATGATGTCTCGAAATTGTTGGGCAGAAATATGAGAAGAGGAGAGCATACCCCGCAGGCGCTCGGGCATAGGAATGGGCACATCGGGATCGTACAAGGGGAAACGATCTTGATGCTGTTTGAGTCTCAGCTCAAACCACTCCTGGAGACACTTTTTACAGAAGGCGTGTCCACATTTAGGCAATCTGCAAGAGTTGTTAGCAATGAACACGGACGGGAGGAAAGACAGACATACATGTACGGATGCCACATTTTCAAATTACATATGACGCAAGTTAATTCGTCCTCCAGCTTCGAGATCTTCTGGATAAACAAAATGAATGAAATGGAATTGGCCGTGAAAGAGAACGCACTACTGCTTTATCCTTGAAGGCTTGCAATTCCTTAACAGCTTCTTCGAGGGCGGTTCTGCATTGAACAATTTCCTAGGACAGGATAAGCAATGCATTAATGATTCTTAAAAAAAACGCACTTTTTGGGCCTGGGAGGGCGGTGGATCGTCGTCACGGCGAGAAGAGATGCCCTGCTCGCGCTTAGGAAGCTTGGTCAGTGCAGGCGGGGCTTCGTCGTCAGATGACAGGATTTCAATGTAGTCGCACTCTTGCTGCTCGCGCTTAGGCTCCTTGGGCGCTGGAGCATCGTCGTCAGATGAGATTTCTATATAGGCGGGCTCCGGCTGCGTCCGCTTTGGCTTGCCATCGCGCTTGGGCGCGCCCTCCGGCTTCGCGCGCTTGGGCTGCACGCGCTCCGGCTTCCCGCGCTTGGGCGGGTTGCGCTTGGTTGGTGCTGACGCCTCGGCGTATGACGGCAGCTTCTCCACACTTTCGCGCTTGGGACTATTGCGCCTTCGCTTCTTGGTCTGGGTTGGCGTCGACGACTCTTCGTCAGACGAGACAAGATTGATTGTCTCGCACTTGCGCTTTAACGGCGCTGCTGAGGAGGCGATTGAAGGAGGCATGGGTGGGCTTGGTGCTGGAAGCGACGACAGGTGTTGGCTGTTGCTTCGTACGGCAGGAATTGCGACAAGGAATGGTTTTATCGAAGCAAGTGAAAGCAAGGGGTGGTCGATGGAGGAGACGGACTTGCTCGTGTGGCTCTCACGTGCCGCCGATGCCGTGTCCCGGCATAGGCCAAACGTACTTGGGCATTACTACTACTGCTGTCAATCAAAACGACTTCTTCATACGCTGAAGATACTGAAGGGTTCACTTGATTGCTGCCAGTATCTATATATGAGTAGTCTACGCCGTCGATACATCATGCCAGTCCGAAGAGTAGAAGTCATTCGGGACCGCCGATTATCGGCTACGACGCATCCTATACGCTGCCCATACTGCTTGTTATCCCGTTATTACACGTTACTCGGTCTCGAAAATTGTAAATGATATTGTCATTGAAAGGGATACAATTCTAGAGTTTAAAAAGCATATCAGGAAATTGAACCAAGATTCATATCATATTGTCCCAGGCAGTACAGACGTCCACTAGTAGTGCACTCGTATTCAATGTGGACAACGACGACGTACTGTCCGCCTCGGACCAACGTCCATTAAGACAAAGAAGCTCGATAATCATCTCCTTCCACGGCGTTCCCAGCGCGACCACAGCGCCTAGCTCAACGCAACCGCAAGGTCGACAAGAACGACCGACGGATGGCGACGAACGAAGGTCCGCAATCCCGGTCCTATTGTCCAAGCGTCTGCGAAACCATTGAACATGGAGAGCTATAATGATATCGAGTACCCTGTCACACCAGCCACCGGGCATGTCAACCGTAACCCGGAAGACCAAAGTGTCTGCTTTGCACCGGCATTCCCGTAAGATGCGTAGAGATGTGTCCCGCGATTATGACGCTCCTCTACTACGGCCGAGACCAAGTCGTTAGTGCGAACAAGCCTTTCCAGACAGGATGAGTGATAGTCCAACTTGCTTTTATTAGGACTTGGAGATAAATTCTAAGCAAAAGCAGAACCGTTCGGAAGGTCGAAGCACCACGTCGGCACCACCGACTACGGCCGCCCTATAGAGGACGTAAAGACTTCTCGCCTCCAGTAAGACCGCCTATAAGATGGAGCAAGACGATCGTCTTCCATCACGACCGAAGGGAGATCCCTATGACGTTATGAAGCGTTGAAAACAAAACCAGATAGTATCCTGACAGAATCGTTCGCCGGGCATGCCGATTAAAGTGAGGGCGCTGTCGAGCGGAGGGAGCCACTACGGCCAGGACGGCGTTCCTTGTCCTGATGGAATCCGGACGTGTCAGCACCAATAGAGGGCACGCTACAACGAGCAGCGAAGGTCGTCGTCCAGCAATGATTTGGAATGAACGTTGAGGGGATTCGATATTGTCTCGCCGAAATCTTTAGACCGGTTAGCAATCTGCGTCCCAACACAACGAAACAGTCGCACCATTAAAAGTCTATATCCTCCCTCGGATAAGAAAACGGATGCGCGTAACACCAGGATGAAAGGCATTGACGGAAGACGCGTTCGTCCGAAGGCATAACTGCGAAAAACGTCAGCGGAGATGATAATCGGGGACATAAATGGACGCACCTCGCCAAACTGCGAAGGAGATAGGTCGACTGCCAATTCTTTTGCGCATTGCAAATCCAAAACGAACCCATGGCCCAAGACTGCCGGCGATTCCTGCCGATTGTGTTCAAGGTCGGTAGGTCAACTGCCAATTCTTTTTGCACATCGTATTTGCCAACAAATCCATGGGACGATTCCTTGGATGACTGTGCTCGGGGTTGGTCGGAGGGCATCTAGACGCGATTAGGCGATAAGGATGCGTCTATGACACGGAAAGAGGCGCTGTTTTTAAATGCATTAAGCACCAATGGAGGCGTAAAATGATGTCAACACACCTCATGTCCATACGTGCTGCTAGGCATGCCGGCGGTTCCCCATCGCGAGCGTGGTCCGTCTAACCAAGACGTGTCCGTCAACCATGGAGATAAGGGGTTGGCAGGACACGATTTCCAAGACAAAACGGCGCGTCTGGAAGGGGATAAACAGGCGCGAGTGATGGTGGTCGAAAGCAGACGGTGGTAGAAAGCAGGGAGAACGTAACACGAACATACACTGGCACGGCTTGTTCAGTGCTATCGGACTCCGAATGATACACGCACCTCGAGTACAGTCAATATACTCTCCTCCAATCAGAGCAACATTCGGTTAGGCGTTATAACACGCAATTTAAAGGCGACATTGACGCGAAGGATAGGCGACACGACCCTTAGCGGGAAACCGACGAAGAGGACGTTCTGCTGGGCGGGATCATCGTGGTAGCAGGCCAACCTGTTTTGGGGCAGAATTCGGCCGACGCGCGGATCATCATTGCTCTCCTTCATCATACCGACTGTCTTCCGTCTTACACCAGCAATGGCTCTGTATTATGTGTACAGGCTGCGCGCGAGTGCTAGCAATAAGCTTTCGCGAATTCACGAATAAGAGATAATGCGGTCCTCGACCGACGATTCATTTCAGCGCCTTTTCACAAGTCCGCAGCCTCAGTCCCTTTCATGACTCGCGTATCAAGATCTCCTGCACATATTCCACTCGGCAACAAGAGGACAAGCACCCCACCTACCTGTAAGCACGATGAAAAACAAAAAGTATTTAAAATGTCGTGGACAACGTTACGACGAGTATATCCGTTAGGACAAACGCCCTTTGCAATTGAACTGAGACACGAGGAATTGGGACTCCGAGTCCAATCCAATTGCGGTAAAACAAAGAGCGTGAGTTTACAGTTCAGATAGGACAAGTAGCCTCGCAGGATAAGACGACTTCAACACAGAACTAGCTAGGAGTAAGTGTGTGACGGTACGGTGGGGCGAAGCATCAACGTTCGAGACACCGAGGACGAAGAGCACCAGAATAGAACCGTAGTATATTCGCGTCCTCTACAAACAAAAGTGTTTCGATTGGAGATTGATTGAATATCTTCCCATCATGCCATCCACCTGTAGAAAGAGTTCATTGCTCGCTACTGCATCGAGGCACTATATCCGCTAAGACAAGTGGGCCGCAGAGTAGGATCTCACTCAGCCGCAAACTTACGATTCAAGCAAGAAAAAGAAATTGCTTACATCGATGGAGAACGAGTTGGTCTGGCATCCCATTCGCCCGTTGAATGTCGAGTAGCATTCCTCGCACTCCAGACACCGGGTATGTCGGGCCCTAATCCCGAAGGCCAAAGGATTATTCTGGATTCGAAAGGGCGTTCCTTCAAAAGACGCGAACAGACGATAGGCCGCGAGGACTACGCTCCTCTACCACGAGAGAGGCCAAGTTCCAACTGGTTCGAGCATTTCTGTGGAAATGGTGCGAACAAGCCTTCTGTAAACGGGATCAGCGGTAATCCAACTCGCTTTCATCATGACTTACAGAAGAGCCCATGGTTTCCACCCAATACCACAGCGACGTGCCCCAGAAAACACCGTCGTACACCGCACGCACCAGATAGACCCTTTCCAAATGTCTGAAAGCCCATCAACGCCATTAAGCACGCCAGGCCTATACAAACTCCTCGCCTCCGGTAAACCCATCGAGACGTTGCCGCAAGACGAGGCATCATTCCGCGCACATGGTCTGAAGAGAGGCAAGGATGCCGTAGATATCATGGAGCAGTGAACGCATTTCGTCCAAATAGTGCCCTAACCAAAGTCGGTCACCAAGGTGCGCCGATTGAAGAGACGCGTCTAAGTTGGCTGACTGCGTCAGGGCGGAAGTTACACTGGAGCGACCAGCGAAGGTCGTCCAGTAACGGTACTTGGAAGAAAGGGCTTATCCGGAATGCATGTTGATGGGGTTCCACGGTGTCGATGTCGCCAAAGTCTGCTGTACAAGGCGTTAGAATAACATTCCCAGAGCGAAAGTAGATATAGACAGAGGTGTAGAAGGAATGGCAGAAAATTTCAAGCACGTAGATTCGAGAACGTCGGCCGGTGTGAGACCAAGCTGTTCAGACAGCGAGGACGCCATAGTACAGACGTACAGGGTTTGGAAGTGCTATATAGTCGAGTAGAATAGAGATATCTGTCAATGTCGCGATGCTAGACTCTTCAGCACATGAGTAGATACGTGATAGAAAGTCACGTCCGAGCACGAAAGACAGATGGTTGCCGGGCGCGAGACGTAATCCAAGAGACGTTATGAAGCCTAGACAGATGAGAAGCCGTTGATACAGATGAGATGGACAGAGCGTTTCGGTGCGAAAGCAAACTTGGTTGGCTCGCTCGCGCCAAAACGGCAGCATTCAGACAGCGATCCAAGTCCCGAGAGGTAGATATTTACCGTTCCTCGGCATACTGAGCGCTGAATCTCGTTAAGTTCTGTCTAGTTGCATCAACGCAGGAGGAAAGAAGACAATTGATGGCCCGGACCGCATAGCCGGTGCTCGATTACGATTTGAAACGTGATCAATGTTGACTTTCTGTTTGCGCTTTCATTTAACAATGTCAACTACGTCCCCATCATCAACTCTTTTCTTTCAATCCGCCCCGGTCCCGAGAGCTTCACGTGTTCCTGTACCGATCCCCTCTGGCCCGCTTCCGCTTTCGGATCATCATATCTCGGCGAGCCTCATACTTAATCGTGTTCAGCTCATCCCAGACCTACGCCTTGATTTGACTACCGATCGTTTTTCATCTTCGCTCGACTCGTTTAGTGACGAGTACTTTTCATTGCCAACCTCCAGGTTTTACGAGGACGGAAAGGGTGCAGGTGCTAACGGGCATCGATGTAGCAGCCGTTCAAGTTGCATCGAGTCTTCTCCTACACCCGAATCAACCCGAAGTCCTTGCACTGCCAATGTGGCGAGATGCTCTGAATGAGCTCCAGTCCGCCATGATCCGCATCCCAGAATCTAGCGCTACATCTACTGAAGCCTGCTGAGGAACAGATCTCTCTTCTCAACCGACAGAATCGGAATCTGTACGAGCGTCTTCGTAAACACGTCCCTCAGCTGACATCATGTATTTGCTTCTGTGCGGACGCCTTGCCGTTAATGGAGGATATGTCGCGCTTGCAAACGATAGATGTGTTTCCATGGAAGGTCAGCTCGCGTTTCGACGCGCCCCCTCTCCATTCCTCATCGACTGTGGATGCTCCGAAGAGCCTATGGACATTGCCTACAACTACGGCCCCGCGTCGTAGTACCCACCTAAGGCCAACCTCCGCCAGGCCCATACGCTATAAATGCGACGTACATCTCGTTGCGAAGCTCAGCAAAGACGGAGAGTATAGGCCTCAATGTGAGGCTTACCTCCCCAAGGTGACTCTTTTATCAACTCGAACTCATTCTCTTCAGGCATGGGCAACGGCGGCGAAAGTGGATGCTTCGCTGATCATCTTTGACTGTGGTAATTTCTTTCGATTTGGAATTCGCCATCGCCAGTCGCAAACGCTGTTCTTGTCGGATCTTATTGATGTATGCGCATGCAAGAATCCTTCGTACGGAGGCCTACTGACGGCGTTGACTGTGGCCGCGGTGTACGATGCCATCATGCGCCTTCCGTCGTAGAAAGTCGAATGGCGCGTTACCAAAGCGACGATCTAAGAGACTCAAAAACAATACTGACGCCGCTATTCTTACACACGATAAAGTGAGTCATTTATCCCTTCCTCGCTGGCGTCTTCAACACACCTTACAGCTTGCCTTACAGGCCATGTTTAAAGAACTCGAATCGTCGTGCGCGCGAGCGGTGTCGTTTCAATTTGACCATTTGGATTCCCCTGCACCTCTTCTTTTATTTCAACCAGAAACCGAGCGAAAACCTTCCTTAGTCCTATAAGCCGTCCGAGTATCTAAACATACTTAACGGTGTACGAAAAGCTAGGCACCGGGGGCAGTGTGAGACGTATATCGGGTGACTATGGAGGCTACCACGTCCTCGACGGCCGACTATCAACCATTCGTCCTCAAGATCGCCTCTCGAGACACAATATTCGAGGGCTCAGACATGAAGTACTTGTCTACCGTCATTGGCATGATGCCGGCGTCATTGGGATCCCTTCACTGCTTGTATTTCGCGAGAGCACAGAGGCGGACGTGTGCGTCCTGGTGTTATCCGACGCGGGCAGGCCTCTGGCACGCAGGATGGACAACACTAAGAAGGTTGATCTTCTTCCGGAGGAACGGTGTGTTGATTCCTGTTCGTGCATGCAAGATATTCATGACCTTAAACATTTAGGCTTGAATTGACTTCGATCTTGAAGGGAATTCATGACGCTGGTGTTCTCCACCGCTATGTGCGTTCGTGGAATATGCTGAAGGATGATCTCGGGCGTCTACGTTTCATTGATTTTGACCGAGCCACTCTTCGCGCCAAGGAGTCGGATTACATTGCTGAAAAGGAGAGACTGGAGGACTTTGTGGGTGGCGCGCTCATCGACAAGGCCCGTGTGATTGGAGTAGACGACGTCTGAGTCTCTGTAGAACAATTTATTACCGAACTTGTACAAAAGCTTTACTGTAAAACTCCGTACGCTATGCTTCGCCTGCCGCTTCGGGTCGCTCTTTGTCTGGGTTGTACTTGTTGGAAATATCAACTTCAACCAGGTCCGCAATGCGCGCGTTATGCGCCCTGTCACTGCGACGCGACTGGGCTTTACGGCTTTTTAATTGCGTCAGGAACCCCACGACTCTCAGGACTCTGAGCACTGGCAAAGGACGATCCGATGCGTCCTTGGGCTTTGGAGAGAGGAACTCCAAAATTGACGTAGGAATAGGGGAAAGGGTGAACGAATCTTCGGGTGCGCTAAAGTTGTTGAGCTGTCGGTAACAATCTGTATCTGAATCGAAAGAAGTTTGGTTATGGCGTCGATTTTGCAATCAAGGAGAGACAGCTCCGTTAAAACAGCTCCAGATTAGTAGGTGATGATTGTGAAGTACGTTTCACAGGACATAGGATAGAGAGTGGCGGGCAGGGAATGAGAGAAACCAGAAAACCCCGGAATGAGCAGGAGAATCAACGAGGAAGGTTGAGACGAGGACGTGTCTTACAAGGCAAATATTCTCCCGTGAAGCTAGCATTGAAATGCGGGGATCTTGAGGGTCTCGAGAAGCGGTGCGCGCTCTACTACAATGTCGAACAACTGGACAAGGGAGACAGTGCAACTCCTTCTGTGTAGCTCAAAACTGCGGACACAATGCCCCGTAGCACGCGCATCTTGCAACATTGGGGAATTATGGCGGCGAAAATCTTTCAACGAAATGTATGGCGGCCCGCTGTTCGGAGAGGAATAATTGCGCATTCCATATAACAGACCACACGAGGACGGAAGAGGGTGCGAATCGCGGCGGCCAAACAGGTTGGGACAATCGTTAAAGACAGAGATTTCCGAAGATGTTATCAGCGAAGCACTGCTGCCGTAGGCGCGTACGAAGATTGAACCGATCTAACGCGTAGCGAATGAGGAGAGAAGGACTTTTCTATCCGTAGGGAGACAACGAATTCGGCCACACTGTGTCATGAGTGGATGTTAAGCGGGTGACAGTGGTTTGAGAGAAGAGTCGCTTGCACAGATTTGGTAACTTCTGCAGACGAGCAGCTCATACAGTAGTTTTAGTACATGGCCCGATTCCTTCTTCTTTGAAAAGACAGAAGAGTCAGACTCGCAGGATTCGGTGCGTATGGCAACTTTTGGCAAGTACGGCGGCAACGGCACGACCGAGTTTAATGGAGATAACATTGATGCTTACTAAGGATCGCTTGGCTTCTGAAGAAGAAGAATCCCGGCAAGTTTCTTTGTCGTAACTCTTCTTGTGTCCGACCACGCCCTTCTTTCCTCTCCTAAAATACCTGGACGGGGCGGCAGTTACTGGTTTTCAGCTCCCTTCTCGTACCTCGCCCCGACAGACACTACCATTCTGGAGTTGCTTTCCAAGCGACATGCGACAAGAACAGCAGGCGGAATTCATGCTCCCATTACTCGGAAGGAATCTCGCTCTCTCGTGAGGCGCGCAGACACGGAAGAAATTGGGCTAGTTAGTTATTTCTACGTGTACGTTCCATCCTACGATTATTATTTATCCTAACGCGTCATTACAGCACTTACAGCGTCTTGCTTGACGTTGTACCGAGCCAAATACCTTCATCCTTGGTGCACTGTGCTCCTCCTCTCGCGATTCGGTCTGAAACCCTTCTAGATACCAGTTCCTCCGATCTCTTCTCTGATCAACATGCGGATTGCCAAACGACAGTGCCGCTTTATTCGCAGAGCACCCTGAAATCAGCAGACTTGACGTTGGACTTTACTATGGAGACTCTGTGACGCGTACACGTGCGCTAGGCGAAATAGAACAGGACACAGTGGCCCTTGCGGGAGTGGTCCTCTAGGATCAGTATTTCGCCGCGCTCAACAATACGAACACAAGCGTGCTTGACACTGGTGGGACTGCAATCTTTGGCTTGGGATTTCCCGTAAACAGGTACGCGCCTTCCCTTCGTTTCCATCTCTTTTCTTACTTGGCCTACCAGCTTTATTTGGTCGGAAGTCTTCTTCGATACCTACGTGTCTCGTCATCGCCGCCGCCAGGAGACTTCACGAGCCGCACGCTCATGCGGACGTCGATCCTCATACCAGGCTAGAGCCACATTCCCCACCTTCGACTTCACTCGCCCGTCGTTTCCCTCCTTGTTCAATCTTCCAGAGCATCTACGGCTCCAGGCCGCAAGCGCGTCTCAATGGACACCCGTGATCACATCCTCCTACTCCACCATGGGTCCCTTCATCCCCCGTCTCATCGCCCTCGCATCATTGACAGCTCCCATGTTTGCCGTTACCCTCCAGCGGAATACCATTGATCGCGGCGGCAACCTCGGACTCCTCAGCATAGGAGAACTTCCATCCTCAGTCCAACGTGATAGCCTAACCTGGGTTCCTGTTCGTGGATACACTTCGGAGGAGGGCGCCATAAGCCCCCCGCCGCTTTCGCAGGCCGAGGCCAGTCTTCCCACAAATCACAACTTCTGATCTCATACCCAAATGGACTTATTCCATCGCTTGGGAGGTTTTCATCGATGCTGTCTATTTCGACGGTCAGCGCCTCCCGGACTCTCAACTCGCTGATCCCTCCATTCAAACCTCGGCTCTAATCGACACTGTGGGTGTATTCCATCTTGTTCCAGTAGCCTTGTTCACACCGCCTAGGGGAATTCTCTCATTCGTGGCCCTGCCGATGTTATCGACGCAATCTATACCCAAACTGGGGGCACCGAATTCGTTTGTTCAACGCCACATAACCTAACCTTCGAAATTGGTGGCAAGATGTTCCCCGTTGATCCCCGCGATTTCATCAGTCAGGCGGATACAGATAGCACGGACGCCTGTATCGCGAACATCGCTGTGACAGATACCCCACAACGCGGACAAGGTCGTGGAGTTTGGGTGATCCTTTCTTGAAAGGGTTTGTTCTTGTCCCTTGAAGTGTCGCCGTCATCACTGATTCCTCGTTGTAGAGTCCTCTCCGCCTATCATTTCGGAAATCTTTCGTATCCATCCCAAGATCCTCCGACAATAGGATTCCTTTCGACGGTGCCCGACGATGCTGCTGCCCAATTGTTAAAAGCTCTTGGCCATGCGAACGGGAACTTGGCTGGCACGTCGCAGGAAGCCCCGACTGGTGTTCCGACTGGAGGGTCAACGAATTCCCTCGGCGTTCAACAAGCTGATGCGACGAGTACATCATCGCCTGCACCAAACAGCGCTCAAGCATTTTCACGGACATCATGGACAGCATGTTTCATTACGATACTTACTGTTGTGCTTGTCCTTTGATATACTCATTCCTTCTAACATATACCTACATTCTGATCTATTACGACCATTTTACTCGCTACTTCGCACTGTACAATTTGGGTATTGGGGAAATATTCCTATATCTCATATGGACGCTCTCCTTCCGTGCAGAGGAGGACAACTACTTTATCCTCTTTTATCCCAGCCTTTCGACGACTATCGACAGAGGAACAAATTCGCTGCAATGCCGCGAGGGAAGCAGCCCCACACGGACCAGCACGAATACCTGCTCGATGCATTTCTTGTACTGCAGCGTGGGCCTCCGCATCCGAAACCGAGACGGCCATATGGATACCGTCTTTCAACACCTCCCAGGCGGACGAGGATGGTGTGGCGCAGTTTAGCCCAGACATGATGGTTCTCCCGGTGTCGATGGTTGTAAGCTGGCCAGCACGAAGAGATTGCTCGAGACAGTTGGCGACGTCTGGTTCGACGGAGATGATGCGTGTGGATGGGGATGTGAGGCGGTAGTATCGGACGACGGACTCGGCGAGGGATCCGACGCCGACTGGGACGTCTGGCCGTGTTTTAATTAGATCCCTCAGCTGTTCAGCTACTTCAACGAACATGGCGCTGTATCTGTCGACGATGAACTACAAGAATGGAATCGGTAAGATTTCCACAACAAAAGCTAAAGGGAAGGACTGAATAATTTACCTTGGGAACATCCTCATACCCAGAGAGGCCACATCCTGCACTAACAATCCATTCTGCGTTTTCGAATCAGCAAAAGCCTGGGCTACGGCAGCATCGTAATCTCTCGCCACATCAATAATCGTAGCGCCTTCTTCCCGGAACCAGTCGTGCACGGCTTGATCTGCGCGATACGAGAGGTATATGATAGCCACTCGTTCTAAGACGCGCCCATGGCTTCCTCCATCGCACACATCACAGGAAAGGGCGGCGCACCGCTAGCTTTCAAAGCGCGGGTTACACCGGCGATAAAGGACGAGGGTTGAGGCGCTGCGCAGAGAATTTTGAATGCTGGGAGACTGAGGCGATTTGTTTCGGCCTTAACGAGGACATTGTTTAATTTTACAGTGCCATCGTCAGACTCGAAGGGAAGAGGGTTTAAGGGAGTGGGAGCGTATTGAAGGATCTGTGGAAATCGATGATGCATGGGTCGATGGACATGTCAGAGGGAGGATGGTGGTATTGCCAAGGGGATGTATAGACGGGCGTGGTAAGAGAAGTGAATCGGGAGCTTGAGGAATCTTGGGATGGGTGGGACATTAAGGTTACCGTCTAGAGCGTGGTTGAGAGAAATTGACGCAATAATGACACGTTCAATGAAGGATCTGTAAGAAGGAGCCGAAGAAGGGGAGAACGCCCGCAAATACAATCGATCACGTGGTTCGATGTTGGTTTCCATCGCGCCATCACTAGCAAAGGCTGTACATCTCGGATCTCATGTTTTGTGCCCGTAGTAGCCTCTACGCGATGACGACCAACTGCGCAAATACGCTTCTGACTTGTCCATCTATCTTCCTCCGAGCGGCCACAACGTTGGACCATTCTATATGTGGAACCTTCAGAGCTGGGAGTATGATGCTGCCTCTGGCTTCTAGGCCCTGTACGTCACTCCGTCGATGGCCTTGACTCGTAATTCAAGGCTGTAGAGCGAAACACCTCAACCGACCCGGCTAGTGGAAGGTTTCGGCCCGCATTCTAAACAGAGTCAATTCTGGAAGAAGCTGGGCTTTTCGACGTACTTATTCCGTACCCGAAGCGCTCGTACGCTCATGAGCATTATCGTCCTCGTGAAAGCGCGTGAGTATAGCTGAACGATGTCCATGTTCGCTTTGCGACTGGCGTTAGCGTCAACAGCCTCTGTCCTGGTCCCAGACTGTTTCCAGGACAACGTATCATGCCGCAAGACGGCCTGCTATTTCTACAAGTCAATACACACGCCAATTGCCTCTGGCGTATTCTATTTCTAGTGCTGAAATGCTCTGCTAGCCTGAGGACAGCAGCAAATACAGCGCACATTTCATTCAGTTCCACTTCCTCCCTGTCCTTTGTTGTCTCACGAAAGTAACCAGACATGTCCTCTTTACCAGACACGGATCATCGAGTTGACACTCCAAAGCTACAAGCAGCCGACAATAAACTCGAATCTCCGAATGTTTGATGCCTGAGAGAACAGCTATCATCCTGTCACTATGCTACATACTCACTTGGTTCGCTGCTACAATGGATTCCGCAGACTGACATGGAATTTGTGGCAAAGAGAACAACGTGACTGGGACTCACCTCGGCTCCGTGCTTCCCCACCGTCGTCACCAAGAGTCTCAAGTAGCGTCTAGTCATGCTCTCCATGCTTCCGGTAGTGTGGTCTTCTAAGATGGGTCCTTCCCGATTGCCTCTGTTGGATTTCGCGGATGTTCTCTGGAATCTGTTTGCGGCTGGAGTTCTGTCCCTTTTCCGTCTACACGGGCTCGACTACCGGGCAGTCCGACTTGGCGTCAACAGAAGGCTCCATCTCAACGATTTTGACACCTTCTTTATCCTCCCCATTCAATATGTGCTTCTTCGCCACCGGCTTCTCCTTCTTCCCTTCATCCTTGTCCCTCTCAACGACCGCCACCTCTTTAACCTGCGCACTCTTCGGCAACCTCTTCCTTCGCTTGGGCGGGACACTCCTCCCAAACTCGCCAACCCTAGACCCCTCGCAAAACTCGAACGGCACGCCGTCCACAGCTTGCAGCACTTGTCCAGCGTATCCTCCACCTTTTTTGAGCTGGTTACGCACCTTCTTTGGAACAGCGTTGAGTTCGTCGGCTGCGTAGGTGAGCACGACTGCGGGGTGGGCAGGGGATGTGAATGCGGGCAAGCTTTTGAAGGAAGTTATTTTGTGGGTGCTGGGATCGCCGGTGCCGGGAAGGAGATTCCGCCTTTCGAGGGTATTCGTAGTCTTGGATGGGGAATATCTGATGAGTACAAGAATGAATGGGTACAGGGTAGGAACACGTATACCTCGGTGAAGACTTTCCTCTTTCCACAAGCGCTTGGAGCTTTGATTTATGAGTCGAGGAGTTCCTAGGTTAAAGCGATCTGAGGAAGTACTGCGACTATTTCGGCTTGGATGGTGGCTTTGAGTTTGGATTGGAGTGCGAGGACGAATCAGTCAATAGAGAGTGGACTGGGTCGAAGAACGCTGGCAGGCAGACTTGCGTATGAGCTGATTTGGCCTCGTGGAGACCCCTCGTGCATATACTATGTCACGCTTTCACCGCTGGACAGACAGAGTATTCGTTCCGTTGTAGTATACACGTAGTAACCGCGGCTGAGGGCACTCAATCCTTTCATGCGCCCTCTCGATGTACTCCGACATCTTCAACATCCCACCCCGCGAAATCGTGCCACACGCGGTTTACTTTGGATTCACTACATGTCTTGAGGTCTGACAATCTCAAAGTTTATCTATTACATTCTTTGTATTCGTATCCGCTTCGCTGGCTTGTGTACAGGGCGGCGAATTGACAAGAAGCGAGATTGTGTGGCGGGGGCAAATGCGCCCGAATATTAGAAGGATTTCGTGTTGTCCGATGGTCGAGCACGGTTGCGAATGACTACCCGAATGTATTTATGTCTCTGATGGATCTTTGGGCACTGAAAATGTGAATAAAAGGCGATGGGATTCAGTTAGAACCCATCATTCCCTCTCTCCCATTCTTTCCTCATCCACTAGTCTTACTTGGCTTGACATGGCCATACCCTACATCATACTGTCATGCGTTACTTCTCCTATTTTGTCTCTGTGTGGTCGCCGCTGTTCTCGCCAGTGCGTTCCCGACGCGTTTATAATGTGACGGATGTGGTGATCGTGACAGGTCCGTTTCTTTCTTACCACCATCATCGTAGATTTTGCTCGCTCACGGCTGCCCTCCCTCAGCGCCTATTCTCCCGCCCTATTACGCCCTAGTAGGTCTATTTGGTTGTCCTTGCTGTCGTCTGGCTCGCTGACAACTTTCTCCAGATTTTGTGTGTCCGCTGTCTAGCGCGACGTGGACGACATTGTTGCGCCATAGTTTCTTGGACCATGGCCGCCTATTACTGCCTACTTGGTTCGTCGTCTTCTGTCCCGTTATAACCCTACTTACTCCCTATCCTTTTCCCAGACATCGAGCAAGGGAACTCATTTTGAGTATAGACGGTACGTTTACCTGTCTCGTCTGCGCCTACGTTATTCATGGCCCTCCACTCCAGCTCTGCGCCTTCCTCCATTATTCCGGACGATCTGTAGACCGACTTCGCCCTTCCATTAAACCGCGTATCCAAGGACGACCACCGACACGTCTGACTGTTCCATCTTGAATTGTAAGTAGACGTCATTCACTCGCTGGTTAAGGCTTTTACTAATGTCTAGACAGATGCCCGGACTACGCGCTGCTTTTCTCAACTTTTCACAGACGACATTCGGGACGTTGTTTCGCGACGCCTCCTTGTCCCATTTGGCTTCATGCTTGTGGGTAACTACGCTGCATATGGACGTTTATCTGTTCTTCACGATGCGGCACGTGTCAACTCTAGTCCTACTCATCTTGCTGTCCATTACGGGTATGGCTTGTACTCGCTGTACTCCGCAGCTATTTCATTGACTCTGTTCTCTAGTCATTGCTTTTGGTCAAAGGTATGCTGCGAGTTTTCAGTACTGTGAATTTAGTACATATCTTCTTGTATAGCGTGTCGGCGGCGCTACTCCGGCGGGATGGTCTGGACTTGACCCTCGTCGACTACGGTGAGCCAACCTTCCCTTATCATTAAAACAGGTTTCTGATTCAGCCCTCTAGGGTTTCCGACCCCTACACACACCGGTGCTTTGGTGTCGCTATGCTTCTGCCCTCGCCGTGTCGATATGATGTCCATCGGAGGTCTCGGCGAGATGACCTGATGTGCAGGTGGAGGACGACATCTCGTTTCTGGAGGATTTCGACGCCTTGAACTTCCTGTACAGGGTATCACTGGCGTTTCCCTTATCGACTCGAATTTTGTCGTACTAACAATGTTCTACAGACATCTTTGGGAGTCAACGACAACGGTGCTTTCCCCAATGTGCCTCGATTCCAACGTAGTCTCTGTCCATGCTCTCTGCGACTACGGATCCACGGACGTTTGTTCTACAGCGCGACGTCGGGACTACGACCCCGACATTGAAGATACCCACTTACTTCGAGGGATGACGACTGCAGAGATGTCTGTCCATAGCCAGGACGTAGCTGGCAACGTCGTCATGTAAAGGTGAGATTGTCAAGTTTGACCAATTCCTTCAGAGATTGATGTTATGCTTTAGATGAGACTGCGAGTGCGTAGGACAGCTGGAATTGGAGAGGCGTGCCCATACCTTGGAGGATACGTCGTCGTTATGGTCGTACGAAAATAGCTGGACGCCAGCGCGTATTCTCGGGTACGCGCCGCACCTTCTTTCTCGTGATCTTACTCACTCATGTTTCAGCGTCATCTCGAGCCGTTCATCAGTCCCAAAGTACCCTACGGAGATTGACGAATGGAGTCATGGCGGCAGATACTGCGGCTTGCGGGCTTGATCAGCTTGAGGCACATTATAAGACGTTCATCGTACGTGTTCCTTGTGTCTTTGATTCGACGTATCGCAAAGACTGCCTTTTCGTAGACCGAGAAGGACTTTGCCGACATTGCAGAGCTGGACTTAACTGGGTTCGCATTCCTATACCTTACTGGGCTGTCGATAGATGGGAGGGAGGACCATTCTTGGAGAGAGTTTGCTGGAAGTGCGTTCTGATTCATTCAATTTGTTAATCGTTGACTGATCACTTCATTTAGGTACATCCTCAAGGCGGTTTCGTGGGCAAAGAAGTATGGTCTTCGCGTCAACCTCGACCTTCACACTATCCCAGGATCTCAGAATGGTACGTCTATCTAGAAACATGGTAGCATCATGTTCGATACTGATTGTTTATCAAGGTTACAACCATTCCGGAAAGCGCCCAAGTCAACTTTCTGTACGGTCCTATGGGCATCGCCAACGCCCAACGCGCCCTCAATTACATCCGTATCCTCACCGAATTCATCTCCCAACCATACCAAGCCGTCGTTCCGATGTTCGTCATCGTGAACTAGGCTGTTATGGGTTACATTGGCCATACCGCCCTGCTCACGACATGATCCTGGGCATCACTGGGATTGCAGAAGGCAAGGGATTCTACATCTCCATCCACGACGGTTTCGACGGCTCGGCAGAGTGGGACGGGTTCCTCGCGCGCAGCGATCGCGTTGTTCTCGACAGACATCCGTCCACCGCCTTTTCCGGGTCCACCTTTGCAGATCCCATCGCTACGGGGACTGGCGCTGCTGATGGGGGCGTCTGGGTCGGCATGGCGTGCGCATGGGGGCCGGATTAGGTCCGGATGTCGAGCGCGTTCGGGTTCAACTACGCTGGGGAATGGAGCAATGGCTACAACGACTGTGGGCTCTTCCTCAATGGCGTCAACGGCACGCATACGTATGGGGGAGACTGCGGGGCATGGGAGGACGCGTCTACGTGGGACGACTCGACCAAGGCGGGTGTCGCAGCGTACATGCAGGCGCAGATGGACGCGTACAAGGACGTTTTCTTCTGGACGTGGAAGATTGGGAATTCTGCTGCCGGGATCGTGCAATCGCCGCTTTGGTCGTACCTGGCTGGGTTGAAGGGCGGGTGCTTAAAGATCCTCGTCAAGCGGCGGGGAAGTGTGGGACTGTGACGGAGTTTGATAGCCTTGGATGACGGGTGGGCCTGGTGCTGGTACGATTACTGCTGCTGCTGCTGGTACGCCTTGGCCTCCTGCGCTGATCAATGGCGCTGTTATACCTGCAACGGAGCTTCCGCAGTATACGTCTACTGGGACGGTGCATACGTTACCAGGCCCTTCAGCGACTGCGGATGGTGCCCCTGTCAGCGGGTGGTTTGCCGCGCAGGATACGGCGCTCGCGCCCACGACTATTCCGGGATGTGCGTGTCGTAATCCGTCGGACGCAAATGATGCGGCGATACCGACTGGCTGTACTCCAACTTAGATACTAAGAAGAGAGATCTGAAGATCTGAAGGACTAGTTTTTATAATATCGTTCCTTAAGGTAGTTAAATACCCTTGGGCTTTATTTTGTTTTCCTTGGTAGCTACCTGTCGTTTCTGATCCTCACGAAGGAGTCTCAGTATATACAATTTCCTTTCGGTTGTCCGCTTCCGCCTTGCCTCCCCCGTGGATGAGGACGTTGAATCTTATTTGAACGAGTCCTGAGGGTGATGAACGTTACAACAGATGCCTTGGTACGCGTTTCTGATGATGCAGACCCAGACTATTCATGACTTTTCATGGATTTTCCTTCTTTCAGCAGCTATTTGGAGGACTATTCTTCAGTCTCCACCGAGCACGATACTCATCTCGAAAACCTTCTAAAGAAGGTGGGAACCTAGGGCAAGCTATCTCAGTCCTTTCACATCTCCAACTCCACTGCTGTGTTCAAGCAATCTGGACCTACGGCATCGACTTCATTCATACCGCCGCGCACAAGAAGGAAAATTTCTTGAGGATGAAGATACCAATAAGCTTGGCGCGTCAGGGTGACAAGTAGAGCGAGCACGGCGGCCAGGAAATAGAATACGACAGATCCACGACGGACAATACGAACCAATACGCAGAGTCTCACGAACTAAGGTGAGGATATGGAGCTGAGCGAAAAGCAAGAACATGCACAGGCACCCCAACGAGGCGTGGTACCAACAATGCTAAGTCAGATCGGATAGCAGCCAAAGTAGTAGTGGTATTTTTTCACCTTGCCCCAGCAGACAACCTACGTACATCGTGGAGAGGAAATCATCCCTCTGGCCTCGTTCATTTCGACTCGTCTCTACGTGTCTTAGTTAGTTATCTGAGCATGTACTCTGTCGTGGTTGAAAATCCCCTTGAACCTGTCAATGACAGCTGTCATGTGTGGCGCGGCAGCAAGGATTATAATCTACATAATCGGCATGTGGATTTTTCAGTGTTTTCCTTTCACTTTATTTGTATCGTGGTAATTACCTGTTCCTTGTGTATTCAGGAATCAAAGTTCAAACCGAAAAAAGTACGTGTAAATTGGTCAACTAAATAACATGAAATTGCGTTTCTGGACTGTAACACTGAAAGGTCAAGACCTCGTCTCCTGAGCCTCTTCAACTCAAAGTCGCAGCGCTTCGACATCCGAGCGAGGACATCATAAGAATCTACTACGTCGCCCTCCACGTTCGAACCAGGAACAAATGCTATGCGAACCACCTTCAAGCCAGAGTCTGAGTCCTCGCGATAATGAGACTTCAACATTCGAACGAATGTCTGATCCACGACGAGGCACGACAACTCTCGTAAGATTAGTTATTATAGAATAACTGAAATCGGTCCTAATAACCGAAATCAGCACGAAACTCAACGAAAGAAGCCCATCAAAAATTAGACCTGGCAAAATTCCGGTCCAATAACTGAAATGGGCAGCGCCGTGCCGCTTCTGCTTCAGGAAAACTTCTGACGGAGTGCGCTCTATTGTTGCGCATCAACCCGCCGCTTCGACTTAGAGCTTGCTGGCCTGGGCGAAGGATTAGTCTATCACTGGGAGGCTTCAGGACGGCGAGGGGCACAAAACAGTGGAATGGGTGTAACTACGGCATTTACATTTACTGTGGAGGCCTCCGTGAACAAGGGGGCTCACAGTGTTACATTGAATGACACGATCTACAGATGGAGCGGGAGATGCCCACTTTTGGAAATGTGCGCACCCATCAGTAGTCACCTTGGCGGTGCCATGGCGGACTGTTTCGCCGTTTTCAGTTATTGGACTCAGTGTCGAATTTAGTTATTACAGCTATAACTAATCTTACGAGAGTTGTATATACTCGACCAAAACAACCTTTGACTGCACTTCGTACCCGTCATAGTATGCCAAGAAGGAGCGCAACTTTGGGAGAAGCAAGTGCGTGGGTTCTGTTTCAAGCGCAGAGGGTGCCCCATCAGCCTGAGATGGAAGCTCGCCATCGCTATCAGCATGCTCCTCCCAGTCTTACATGTACTCAACTCTTCCTTGTCACACTCGGCGGCTTCGGCAGTCTTAGCCAACTCGATCAGACCACGGACGTCCGCATCTACGTCCAGCCTGAACATAAACGACAGTGCCAGGCTGCGCAGATTGGGTGTCAGACGTAGGATATCGTGGAGGTGCTCAAGGCGACAATCCTCGATTCTGAGCTCCTGCAGATCGCACTGCGACTCGCAAATGAATTCGAGTACATGCGGTAGAATGTTGACATAGTGTTCATACCGGACGGAGGGGTGCATGGCATGGAAGCTGGTCAGATTCGGAAGACTCAGTGCCTGCAGTAACCCTATGTCGGTATGTCGCGTTTTGAGCTGGGAGAACAATTGAGCTGTTGTAGTTTCTGGATGCGCCATAGTCGTTGACGCATCGATGGAGCAAAGAATCGAATTTGACGATTGAGGTGGTGACGGCAAGAAGGAAACCGTCAAGTAGCCGGATTCGGATAATGCCGATCTAACGTCTTGCTTTCCTGTCATGTCGCTACTGTCGGGTTTTCTTAACCGACGCTTCTGCTGTTGATATTCGGCTCCCGTTTGATGTCTATTCGCTTCTATAGGTCGTCGTTCTGTTAGTGCCTGTACTGGTGCCGAATACAATGACGCACCGTCCAGTATTCGACGTCCCTCCCAAAAATTCTAACCCCGGTTCTCGACAAATTGAAGGACTCTCTCTCCTAGCGCGTGTCGTCCTTGGGTGGTATCTGCCAGGATAAGTAGTGACTTTTGTAGGACAAGGAACACCCACCTTGTCCTCCGCGCCGCCGCAACATTTGTCTCCCAAAAATTCTGACCACAATTCTCGAACAATTGGGCGGCTGCGACTATGAGAAGTGTCAGAACTCTGGAGAGCACCGTCTGGACGAGTCTACGCACCGTGTTTCGATTTCTGATGTCGAATCTGGACGAATTGAGGTGCTCTAGAACTCGAAGCATTCAGTGTACAGGATGTGTAGTCGTTTCCTTGACTTACCTTGTCGACGCCGTGCTCGGACTCCGCAAAGACTATATGAAAATTCAGCGGGCGACCTGGGACACGGTGACGAAGAACTTACCACGGTGACACTGTTCGGAGACGACGAGTCTTCAGCAGATGAGCAGCGTAACGACGAAGGTGAGCTCACCGCTAAATTTGTATATGTCGGCGTTGGTGACGAGGAAGGTCAAGGTGACGGTAAGTGGGAAAGGAAGAATGGGGAATCTAGTTCGGACCATATAGGAAACAGAGGCGACCTTTGTCCAACGCATCACGCACGTTATCCGACTCTTCGTGTTACCTTTACGCGTACAGGATTCCAAAGCATGGATATCGGGCGTACCTTTAGCCCTTTTGAGGCTATTCGACTGGCTGGAAGACATCCTGAATCTACACACGCAGATCCTGGAGGTGTTACAGAGCGCGGAGGGGTTGAGGCAGCTCGTTCCGCGATTGGAGATTTATCAGCCATATCTGGTGCGACTGGCAGAGTCGGCGGTAGATGCGCTCAAGGGCTTTGTCGAGGATGGGAAGAACGACTTTGGCGAGTTTGTGCGGATGCAGCAGACGGAGGAGGAGTGTGACGGCTGGTCTTTGGAACGCTTTTTGGTCGAGCCGAGGAACAGGATAGCTGTTTATTCAAGGTAGGCTTTGACGGTTCCCTCCGCTCTTTATTAATATTTTACCAGCAACTCTTGGACGCGACGCCTAGGACCCACGGCGACTATCTTTCGACTGTGTGTCTTGTTCGTTCGACGGAGCTCATAGTCAAAGTTATGACCGAGGTTAAACTGCGGGAGGACGAGTCCGAGTTCCCCAAGACTATTTCAAGACGGATAAACGAGCTATCGGATATCGCGCGGAGGGACCGGCGACTTTTTCACCATGAACAGGTTCACCGCGTACTCCAGGATCCGCCTATCAACCCTCTTCGAGATCGTTCAAGCCGACTCGTAAACGCAATCAATGACTGGGACAAACGCCGTGCAAGATCTGGGTCTACTACGACTGCAAGATCTGGGAGCTCCTGGGAGATACCACCAAGCCCTTCGCCTAATTCAGGACAACCCAAGTTCAATCCGCCTACTGCGCTTCATCTCTTTGTCTTTTCAGATCTTCTTGTCTCGTGTGTTCCGCTTCAAGACCATCAAGATTCCGATGGATGGGCGCTTTGTGAGGATATAGGTATCACGAGGATCTTTGAGGTAAAGGACGATACGGAACAAGGTCTGCATTTTCACTACCTTGACATTCATAAACTGACTTTCTATCTAGAACTATTGTCCGTCTACGATCTCAAGGACATTCACTGCAAGTATATCGGCGCCCTTCCTTCGACTGCAAAGCTACGACATCTCAAGATACGCGCGCAGGACAAGGCGCAGTGGCTCGAAGCGTTTCAAAACTCGGCTAGAACGACAACGCCATTGTTATCAGTTCCGATGGCGCTGAAATACGAGGATGATCGGCTGCAGCGTACTTTTGTGGATTCGTTGGTGGAGAGTGGGTTGCCTATTCCGAGGAGTCCTTTGTTTCAGTTTGAGGGGAGCGATAGGCGGCAGGAGAGGGAGGAGCGGGGGTGGTGGTCGTTGTGGTTTAGGGAGGTGCTGAGGGATCATTTACGCTCGTGATGTGTTTCGGTTTGCGGTGTATGTCTGAGCATACGGCAATGCTACTGTTCCTCTCGCTGTTTGTTTTGCCCCGCCGTTAGAGCCTGCGTCTATAAGGATGCGAAAAACGATTTGAGCTTGGCTGACTATGTTGTACTGGAACTGCGTTCTGTGCAAGGTCAATGAATATACGTAGCAAATGTGTTTGGGTGTTTTCTCCGAGTGGACAGCTGCTGGGAGCAGTCGTATGGAAGTGTGCGATGCTTGGCGCTACCCGAGAAGGTGACAACTTTGCCAAACGGTGACACTCCAACGCCGATAACTATCACTTCGTTGACTGCTCTGCACGGAAGGATGATACAGAGGTTTACCTTCTGGCGAAGCAACTTCTCGGTACTGTATGATACAGCTAACAACAACGTGTTTAACTATTAATGGCCTCATGTGGTGCAGATCAGGGGAACTGCTGTGAGGCATCGTGCTACACAAAGATGGGCTAGAATTCTGGAAATACAAAGGTGGAGTTCAACTCGCGAGGTCAGACAATGGATACATGCAAAGTGGTAGTCTGTACGCTACGACAGATCCCAAACTTTTCGTTTAGTAAGTACGAGGTGGCTGTTATCTTTTCCCGTTTACTGTTGGCATAAGTAATAGACTTCTGTACTAACTCTCGTCATAGGATGTGACGATAAGACAATATTATTGTGTGTTCAGCACGGTTTGAGGCGATCAAGTTTTGACGTGACGAAACTGGGACTAATCTCATTCACGGCCCACGGGAGAAAGGCATAGAGCATTGGAAAGTGGCCCAGGTCAGCTGCTGTGGCTTTCATGGTTGGGGGTCGTCTCACAACATGAAGCTACTTATTGACCTTCATTGAAAGGGCCGTTTCTTCGCCTGTGCAGCGGTAACGAGGAGCTCTCTGCGTGATGAGGCCAGGCAGTCGAGCCTTTACCACTCAAATATCCCTGGCCGAGGACTTACTCTAGCAAGTTGGTCAAAAGAAAGATTAGCATACATAATACTACTACAATGTAACTAGGGGGATCGCGAAAGGGTATGGAATGTCGATAGCAGGATGGAAAACAAGAACGAATAACCAAGAAAACAGACAGAGGAAAACGTGGGAGCGAAAGAACATGGTAGCCCGATCAAGGTTGTTCTCGGGTTGAAGATGAGCTTGCACTCCATTGCCGAGGGGAAGATGACCTGAGGATGTACGTATCAGTAATGGGATTAGCGCCGCAAAAGGGATGCTTACGAAGCTGTCTTTGATCTCCATGCTCCTCTCGTTCATCTCCGCGAGGGCTTCAATGTTGAAGTTTCGTGCGACGGCAGCAACGACGACCTTTGGTTTTGGCCTCCGCAAACTCTCGATCCAGTTCCAAAGGGCATGAAGTGCTGGTGCATGACGGCCAAGGACTCCGCGGATACCGCGTCATCCAACCAGCGGTCGGGAAGGAAGGTGTCTGGGGATGGGAAGACAGTAGAGTCTGCCACGGATCGGGTAAAACAGCGGATATCCGCTACCCGATCCGCCACTCGATCCGCGGATCGGATCGCAAAAAAGTGATCCGATCCGTGCGATCCGGATCGCGCTACGGTTCACGGTCAGGCTGAGGTGGCCACGGATATCCGTGGCACCGATCCGTACGTGATCCGTACTAAAAGACACTCAACGACGACCTCAAATTCAAGAAATTTGAAGTCGTCGTTGAGCATCCGTGAGATCGTATCTTGATCACTCGGGATCAATTACTGATCCCGAGTGATCAAGTCACTCTCTCCGCTACCACCACCATCCTGGCTTCCCCGACTCGCCAGCACCGCCGCTACGCCCACCAGACCCCATTGGCCGCCGAATCGACTTCATGTCGTTCGGTTAGCAGAACGACTGCATGTCGTTCGGTTACCAAAACGACTTCATGTCGTTTTGGCCTCTCTGGCCTGTCTTCAAGACAGGGCAGCTCTCTCGATGACTGCGGTGCCGTCGTACCGCAGCAGCAACGACCCGCCACCTTCTGGATGCCCCACACCAGGGCCAGGACGACTGGATAGGCCGTTGCTAGGGCATCGCGGCCCTAGCAACGGCCATCGTTGTACGCGTAAGCCCCGCGCATGGGCAGCAGATGTCGAATACCGACAACGACGACCTTCCAGAGGCTATACCACGACGGGTGAGCTCTCTGCTATGCAGTAGAGAAGGCTTGAAAAAAGGAAGAGACGTGATTACGGGCCCGCGTCGCGTCGCTGACGACGCCGCGCGTACTGGTGCGTTTTGATTCTGTTTGATTTCATTTGCTTATTTGACGGTCTTCAAGGTCGAGAATAACCGTGATGCAACGGCAGTCGAGCAGAGGCAGTGAGAAGGAGGGGCGTGGCGCGTCTGCAGACGACGCTGGGTACTAGGTGGGTTGTGCTTCATTGTATTTTCTCTTTCAACTCAGAGCATCACAGTATATCACGACAACTACGCCAGGATTATGGCGACGACGACAGAGACACAGTGCAGCGTGTCCGCTGCCTGTCGCATGATCAACAATGGTGCTGGTAGTTTACAATAACCACACCTCAACCCATCTCCTCCCATTTTCTTTCTTTTTTGGTTGCTAGTATGCGGGATGCTCTCTTGAGCATCCCGCGCTGCACCAAAAAAATCCTTTCTCTATACGAGTATCCGCGAGTCAGATCCGTTACCCGATCCGCGGATCGGATCGCTCTCACGGATCGGATCCTTAGGCGATCCGGATCGCACTCCGGATCACGTTCACGGTCTTGAGGGCACGGATATCCGTGAAGTGGATCGCGGATCGATCCGGTTCGCGATCCGTGGCAGTCTCTAGAAGACAGCTGGGTTGCGATGCATCGACCAAGCCTGAGTGGCGACGACGGTGCCTGGGGGGAGCGCGAAGTCCATGAGATCGAAGGATTTGTTTCCGGACTGAACTTGGAAATGGGCGTCGGCCTAACGTACGTTCAAGAAAGGTCGGGCCGCAGAAGAAACTCGCAAACCTGAAACAGACGTCAAACTCGAGTTTCGTTGAGTGCCTGGAGGACGTGACCAACCTTCCTTGATGAACGCGTTGAGATACGGCAGGTTTTGAGGGACCGAGAGATCGGGAATGGCACGAGGATCGACCATGACTTCGTCTAGTTCAGTGTGGAGCTCCTTCGCAACATCGGGGCGACGGCTTAGTTCGCAGAAGAAATACGACCAGGTAGTCGAAGTCGTGTCAGATCCAGCGATCCTAGAGATTAATTAGACCAATGTCAAAGAAGAAAATAGACGGCTTACATATGACCCATACATTCCGAGATCGCGTCCTTGGTCGAAGACTAGTGGTAGGTGAGGAGTCGGTGGATCGTAGGGTCCTTGTCCGTCAGGCCTAGCATCCTAGTATTTATCTGGGCACGAGTCTGGTAGACGCGTTCGCTCACATACTAGACACGAGGGTTTAATAACGAGAAATAAACGAACCAAGTCAAACTAACCTCTGCCATGATCTTGTCCGAGTCGCACATGTGACGCAAACGAGTGAATCTTGAAGATTATATTCCAGGCCCAGGTCGGTACAGCGGTTCGCTGGACGCATGTCAGTTAAGCATTCCGGAGGAAATAGATCGCCATACCAAGAATGCTACGCTTCGAGAAGTCGTGGATGGCGGTTGTTGTCAGAGCTCAAAGCCCATTTATGGACGGCGCCGAGACGGTGGCCATACGAGGTAGAGAGGCAAACGTCGACCGGGAGGTTCCGACAGAGGGCGAGGCATTCTAGCGGGGTCGTGTTGCCCATGTTGTCGAGGGTCTATACCAATCGTTAGCCGGATTCGGGTTAAAATGAATGGGGATAACGCACAGAGACAAGCTCAAGGGTGGGATCGTGCATCTCCGGTTGGAATTTCGTGAGATTCGTCGGAACGTGGTGTGGTAGCGTTTCGGCGCATGGAATGTGAGAAGTAGTCATTCGTCGTTTTCGTTCCTAACAGGGCGGGTTCAACGGGAGCAACGGGTAAAGGCGAGGTGGGGACTCACTTGTAGTACGAACTCTTGTCGATTTTGTGGACAGAGTAGACGCTCCGCATAGTAGAGAGATCGTTGAAGACGCCCTTGTGTGGGCCGATGCGGACAACGGGGCCGTACGTCTCGAAGAGCTCCTAGATGTCCTTGCACTACTCGACATGAATAAGGTAGGCGGTCGGTCGAAAAGTGCAGCTTGCCAAGGACCCCGGTTAGCGCAGAGCGGGAAATCGGAAAAGGGAAAGCCTATGTACACGATGCCGAACGAGACGATGACGGTCACTATGAATGCGAGGGATAACTAGGCGGTGGATCCTGGAAAAGCGGTCAGTAGTAGTATGGACGGGAATAGGAAGGGGGACACACCGGATCTGCTTGCAAGGAAAAAGGTTGCGCGGTGGCGTACTCAGCCGTGAGGCGGGCAGCCACAACCCCCTGGATAACCCAGCGAATCTGCATCACGGGCAATCTGCCGTGCAGACGCCTCAGCATGCGCATGTCGACGGTTGGAAGTAAAGGAAAGGCACCGTTCCCAAAATGTGTCTGGATTGGTCCTGTTTGGCATAACGCCGTTATCACCGCGTTAGCCTAACCCTTTAAAGCCTGACTGAAAAACTTACCGCCAGCCTCAATACACAAGACCGCAATCGAAAAGGAAGTTTAAGTTAAGAATTGATGGTGTAAACCGGTTGCTTGGGCGGTCAGGATTGGCTCTGAGTGGACTCGACGCAAGCCGGCTCGAAGGCGCCACATCAGTAACCCCTTCCCAGCCCCGCGGTGGGTTTTCTTCACATTCAAACTCGACACAAGCCGGCTCGATGGCGTTGAATGTGGAGAGGGCCCGGATCCACCTCCTAGCAGATCTCGACACAAGCCGGCTCGAAGGCGCTGCAGAGGGAGGGGATGGTGACCACCGTTGAGTTACTCCCTTTTATGTTGATCGACAATGGATGCCCGAATAGGCTTCATTGCTATCTTTGATAGCCCCTTATTGTGTCTTATCATGTCTGGTGACAGCTCTGTCCCCTGTTGTTCTAAACATGTCAAAGAGAGGGGAGACTCCATAGGGCCTCACTCGATCTCCCCGCCAATACGCCTGTCCCCTGTATAAAGGACTACGTCTCCGCCAAGAGTACATCCACCTACCAGACTGCTTTCCGACAATGACTCGAAACAAAACAACCCGTGCTGCTCGAACTCGCAGTTCCACTCGAACTCGCAGTTCCACTTGCTCGGCCACCCCGCCTTCCAAATCCACTTCCCACAAACTAGCAGATGCAGAGGTCAAGGCTGCAGCGTCAGTAGCGCTGACCCAGAAGAAAGCCTCCGGGAGATATAGGAACAATTACCAGTTCACGCCCACAATCAAACGTCGCAAACGGAGTCCGGAAAAGCGCGCGAAGCACACTCAAAAATGGCGGCAGGAAGGTGGCTTCGACCGCGCGATGGAGCACCACACAGCTAATACTCGTATGTGATAAAGGTGGCACGAAGCACTCTCTAACTTCTTCCTAGGTCATGAATTTCTCACTAGGAACCCTGACGATTTCATCGCTCAGAAGCCGGACGGTGACGCAGTGCGTACCATTGTTGAGCAACGTTTCCCAGGTCAACCCAGGGATCTTCCTCTTCACGATGCGCCTGCACACTCCAGCATCCGAGTCGACATCACGCCGGAGATGATGCGAGCCACTGACCCGACTGGCGCGTATAATGAACCAACGATGATCCGGCGCTGGGATGGCCTCATCAGTAAAAAACGGCAGGCAGACTTACTCATCGCCGTGGATAATCTTCTCCTGACAAAGCCTGTCGTATGCTTGAAGAAGGGCGATAACCGTTCAGCCACGCCGGCGTTTCACTTTGGATGGTGGCAGCACTCCTCCGCTGAGGGTCCTAAGCCCACAGTGGAATCCCGTAACCAGAAACCGGCGACTATCATCCAGATTGATGCATTCATGAAAGAGGTTCAGTCGCTGTGCCAGCTTATTGGAAACCGCATTAAAGATGAGTATCCCAATATGTACGCCAGGGGAGAGAGGTAAGCACTCATCGTCAAGGTCAATCCAGCTACCGACCCGGTCCGTTTCCATATAGCATTCAACAATACATCCACACCTCGCCCTGGGGAAAGCAGTACATGCCGTTCCGCCCATGTCTTGATTTGGGTCCAGTTGCCTTTGCCGTTGCAATTAAAGAGGGCGGTAGTGAGCGGGTTCACGTCGATTTCACCGACCACAAGTTCAACTTCACGTACAACATTGCCTTGGGTGATTGGGAAGGGGGGGAGTGGTGTTCACCACAGATAGGAAAGCGATATCCCATTCGACCTGGTCAGTTATTCGCGTCTCGGGCAGGTCTGATCGCACACTGTAGTGCCCCAGTTACCGGCAGACGGGTGGTCTTGACATTATTCACCGATAAGATGCTGGTCTTGGGCGCCGAGCAGGGCAATTATTAGGCTGTATTAGTTAATTTATGGTCACTTCCTGTGTATATTATCTATGGCTAGTTCCACATTGTACCCAGAAACAAAAATCTGGATTACTTCCTCACCTCATATTAAGTCACTCTTCTTCGACCACTCACCCTTCCGAAACAATGCAGAATCAAACGTCCAATAGAAATCACAGGGAAGTGATACGGCGACGCAGTCGCCGTTGTTACCATCTACGAAGGAGTTAACGCCGGGAAATGATCGAGTAATTTGGAAAACACTAACCTCATAATTCCAGAAGCGAGCGCGCGATCCTGAGTGGACGGCGCGAGAGCGTCCATGAAAGTAGTCCACACCGCCCTCTTCACCAGCGTCCACGTCCCCGCCAAGTTCGGCCACGTCCGAGGCAATCTTGAAGTGTGGCGCTAATTCCGCTTTGACGTCCGAGTTCGACCAACAGCGAGAAGCCCGCAGCGCGGGCGCAGCGGCGTTGAGCCGCTGCTCGCTGTAGCCGTAATATTGACTCCAGGCTCTCCGTTAGCTCTGGTAGTATTCAGGGATACAAAATGAACATACCTGAAAGAGGTCCCCGTGTTGAAGTTGCCTAATTGGTCGTGGAGACCGAGATACCTCAGATTCAGATCGGGATCAGAATGCCAAGTCATCGCAAAATGATCACCGGTCCAAGTTATGTCCGTCGTACGTGGTGTCTCCAAGCGTGGCGGGACCGTTCCAGAAAGTCAAGGTACTCACCGCAGTAAGAAGCCCGCAACGCGGGCGCAGCGGCGGAGAGCCGCTGCTCACTGCGGTCGACGCTCTGAAGGGGGATTGGAGTATTAACGACAAAATGAGGGTGGAGAAAGGTACGTACCCGATTCGTTGTCCTGCCGAAGTTCGAAATGCGATATTGACGCCGAATTAAGTCAGATCCAGATCTACATTTCACGGGTCCGTTTATCCGTGGCCGGTGGAGTTCAGAAGCGGCGTCTTGTGCGCAATGTGCGCTATTCCCTGAATAAATGAGTTCAGTTCGGCAACGCTGAGAGGAGGAAGATGCTGACCGGATCAACGTTCAAATGCGGTTCAAACTGTTAGATTCTCGTCAAAATCGACCGCGAAACAAGGAGGAAAACGGACCAAAATTGCCCAGAAAAAAAGCCGGTCCGGCGAGGACACCACACGCCGCCCAAGGTCAAGATTTCGTTGTTCCAGGGCCAGAAGAGTTTGCAGGAGGCTGAAATGATCGTTAATAAGATCCTCACGCGATGCGGATGGGGAACTCACCATCGCGGAGAGGCGGCGAAGCCGCCTCCGCGCTTCCTATGAAACCAAATGCGTTACTGAACGCAGGCACAAATAGACGTGAGGTACATACCGAAGGTCATGTCCAAATACGAATCCAGCGAAACTAATCAAATCTGGGTCAATCGACCAGTTTCAAGAAATGATCCAAAACTCACCCAAATCGCCGGAGAGAAAAAGCGCGCGCCGGCGCAGGCGACACCACCGCCCAAGCTTCAAGAATTCGTAGTCCATGACGGGGAGTAGTACTGGGAGCGCGTACGAGGCGGCGAAGCCGCCGAGATCGTCGTCGCTGCAAACTTTGAGGTCAATGGACCAGCATCAACAATATATAATCCAAAACTCACCCGAATCATCGGGGAAAAAAGCCGCGCCGGCGAGGCGACACCACGCCATCCTGTGTCAACAATCCGGCATTCAATAGCGAGTAGAGTTTCCCGGTTACCCAAAGATGTTGTCCCGTGTGGGTCCAGGCGGCGCCAACGTCGTCCTCGCGCGTTTGAAGCCTCGAGAATGGCAAAGCTGCAATCCTGGAAGATATGTAAGTACAAATAGCTATAAAACCATTGAAACTTTCATAATTTCAAAAGTCATGTTTGATAGAAAAACGTACCTTTGAACAAAACCAAGCCTCTGCGGCGAGCAGCGTCCGCTCCCCGAAGTCCAGTAAGTCGTTAAATACAGTTAGGTACCCCCGGAAGTCGAATATGACGCTCGGTGACGGTTTGAACGCGTGTCCGAAAAGAAAACCTATCTTTCAAGATGGTGGTAGGTATCTATGAAAGGGTCCTACCGTATTGGGCTGGACGTCGATCACGTCCTGCTCAACGTCGAACGATCATGTCGTTGAACCCTCTGGACGTCTGCGATGACCGTATTCGTTCTTCTCCTGCTCAAGACGACTCCACGAGGCTCCTAGAACATTTCATCGCGAGGATTTTGAATTTGGACGCGCTGCACTGTATCTTTTGAAGTCGACTGGATACTTGTGTCAGCCTTTTATCACCAAACTTGACCGCGACGCACCTGGTTCGTCTTCTACGACGCTGGGAATCTCCTGAACCCGAACCTCTTCATCTCCTCGTTTGAAACTCGACGGCGCATTCTGATTTCAATTCTGGACGAATTGAGCGGGTACTTTAAGAAACCGTTAGCTCTGGAAAGCTTGGAGGGACGACAAACGTAACATTTTGGACCCAACTTTGCGCGATGTTTAGAGGATGACGATGACCTGGAACGCGAGACTCGGGAGGGATGGGGCCGTCACCATGGTACAATGTGAAGGATTGTGTGACATGTTTCTGGAGGACGGCCCACGGGATTCTACAGGCAAGATAATTTTTCCTTTTCTCGATCATCAAAAACTGACACACTTCCAATATTCAGGCGGCTCCCCCTGGCCGACTCTTTGTGTAGCGCTTGTTTCTGTGTTCTGGTTGAATTGAATGCATTTCCTATCACGACGTGCTCGCGCTTGATTTTCCGAGCAGATAGACACCAATGAATGCTATTCAACCTGTTTTCCTCTTTCGCTCAAACCCTCAAGTTCTGTCAGCGCCGAAATATCCGAGGACCGCGATTGTGGCGCGGTGTCACCCCTGGACCTTCCGAATATTGCACCTCACTCGATCCCGTTCATGGCTACACGGCTGGCACGTTGTACTCGACAATGTATATATGTATCGAGAGCAGGAAAACCGCCGCTCTTTCCAACTGTGTTCTCTGTACGGAATTCATGGAGGAGGAACAATTCGACACAGACAAGATCTCCGTGTAATATTCTTGTGATCGAGTTTGTAACACTACTCGCATCACCATGGAGTCTGGAGCCCGATTCTAACGCGGAGGAAATTTATCCGAACAGGTATATAACACTGTCCGCCTGACCTGCTCTTTCGTTCCTTCTTCCACCATGTCGTCGTGCTGCCCATTTCTCCCTTGCTCTCTCGTCGTCGTCGCCGTCACCATCGTCATCGTTGTCTCCGCCATCATGGGCCTCGCTCTCGACCAACCTCAAGTCTCTGTCCTCAACGCGAAGCGGTCATTGCCGCTTTCGGATACAGTTCATCTTACCTCAAGTAAGTCGTCATTCTTCGGTTTGTTCTTGCTTCTGATTGATCGTGTTCTTGATAGGTTTGAGTCTTGGCTATTCGCTGCCTCGACGCCCTCAACAATTTGTGATATGTTCATGTATCCGGTATGTGTCTCTGTCTTCTATAGTATGGGCCGGTGAAGCTGAGTGTTCTTATTAGGAACGGCATCAGGACGTGCTCAACCGCTGTCAAACTCGACATCCGAATGGACATTCGGCCTGTTTACGGCCCGCTCTCTGACGGTAAGTGTTTGATTCGGGTTTTTGGGCAAGCATGTTTACTAACTAGACATTGTAGACACGGCTCAGCTTCGCTCCAAAATACGCTTACCCGGGTCCGCATAACGCGTCGAAATGTTCGGTTACGCCATATTCGAGCTCGGCTTACAACGGTGAACACTTCTGGTAAGTCTTGACTAGGGTTTGGAAAGTTTATTGATTAACTGAACATTGTGCTAGGACGCGACTGGGGTCTCAATACGCGGCTACCCGGGTCCGCAAAACGACTCGCAAATGTTCGTTTCGAGCTCGGGTTACAGCTGCGAGTACCGAGGACCAGGCTGTCCGAGTTTGCGCCACACAGAGGTTCTTACCCGGTTGGGAGTTTGAGTGGGGAGGAGGCTTCGAGTTGGACACCCCATGGTGGAGATACTCTGCCTGAGGGGGTTCCTTTTTTTGTAGTCTCGTTTGTACTAGGTAGACGCCGCAATATGAAGCTACAGTACCACCACGTGACCGAAAAATAAAAAACTTCTCTTCATTTTGCTCAGGGACACCCGTATAAGGCGTTTTGAACCTGAGGACTTGCCTTTCAAGGAGTATTATCCCTGCAGGAAAGACGGCAGAGGTGTGCCGTCGAACATCATGCGTGAATCAACGAAGAGGTACCCGGTACTCAGCCAAAACAGTCCAAACAAAGGGAGGAAATAGGTATATAAGCACCTCCAATACATAGAAGACACCCCAGCAATAATACTCCCTCTCCCTCTTGTCCTCAACGCGTACTTCGACTACGCCACAAGTTCCCATCAACAGAGCACAGCCACGTACCCACGCTTTTTTCTTCCCACCACGACGACGAGCAGACACGAATCCACGCCAGGACACCATCCAGCACGACTCGGACGACGAGCAGACAAGGATCCAGCCTCAGGTAGTTGTCGGACGGGCAGCCAAAGTCAGAAGAGACGCAGGCGGATATCAATGGAGAGCTTAGGTATGTACGCAGCAGCGCAGATGCTTGCGCTAGACTAATCAACTGGCAGGTTTAAAGCCGATCACGTAGGAGCAGGTTTATGGCGTTTGGAGGAGCCCATGTATTTAACAGCAATAAAAAGATTTAAACCCACACCCGAGTGCGCGATCCCACAGTTTATGGCCAGAGCCTGAAGCGCAAGCGCACGCGGCGGGAGATGGAGGAGGAGGAGCGCAAGGAGCGGAATAGGCGGGCGACGCAGGAGGCGTTTGATAGTGTCAGTGACGGCGGCTTATGCTTTTACTTGCTCATGGACGATTTGACGGCGATAGTAAAGGACTCGTTGAGTGCGAGTGCCACGGCGAATAATATGTGGGATTTTCCTATGCCGGCATCGTCGAGCTCGTATATATATATGGCCAGAGCCTGTCGTTCCCTCGTTGCACCCCGACGTGGTCCCTGCTCTCCCACTTCCTGCCCGTCCTCCTGAAAAGCATTCTGCGAGTCTCGTGCGCGCATTTATACTATTACAGATTTGTGCGTATCCCTTCCCTCCGCTACCTCCAAAACTGACAGCCACTAGTCCGGATTTACAGCCATTCAATACGCTAACGACGTCCATCTCCTTGACCCTTCTCCAGTCCTGGATTTCGCTCAAACTCCAGCCAAGGACGACAGCAGGCACGGCTAGCGCCCCCGTTCCGACGATACATTCCAAGCCAGCGTCGCCGGAGCCGCCAGAAGCCATGTTTGACGATGTGGGGCTCCCGTTGCCCCATGTTCATCTTCCGCTGTTGGATACGTTTTCTGGCACGATGAGTCCGTATTTTCCTAGTATCAGCCCACGGCGGATGGAGGAGAGGCTTGAAACGGGGACAATGTCGGCGTTTCTGCTTAATTGTAAGGATGGTTTGGTAGTCGAGTGCTTCTGATATTTCTGTGCAGGTATATGTGCACTTAGTGCGCGATTTCATCCATCTGGGAGCGCGTCTCCTGCAAAGGTAAGTGCTCTGTTCATTGCTTAGCATCGCTGATAATTTGTTAGGCTTCTGCGCCGTTTATAACCAAAGCTCAAGAACTAATTATACCACTGTTACATCTGCCGACAACCGATGTCGTTACTGGATTGCTGCTTCTAGCATGGACCAACTATGGTCAGAGCTCGGAGAGTGGGTTATGGGTAAGTCGCAAGTCGTGTCGATGTACTCAGAGACTGACTATTAAACTCTCAGCAATATTCTGGGTACACGCCCTTTCGTATCAACTTCTTCAAGTATTAACAGCTTTATAGCATGGCTATCCGAATGGCTATGGACCTGGGACTACACGAGGTATGTTCTGCGTTCTTATACGATTCGCCTCTCTAATCCCCGAGCAAATTTCCGAAATATACGAATCTGCTGCACACCGTATTCGGATGCGACTCCTCTTCTGGAGTCTCTTCGTGACCGATCGTATCCTCGCCTTCTCGACAGGCCGACCGCCTTCAATATCCGAGGACATCATTGAAATTTCTTTACCAACCGACGACGACTTTGTTCCCGATCCAGCTGGTAGGCTGGAGATTCCAGGCGCGGTACCCTTTCAATACTGGGTGCGGCTTATGGTTCTGTGCGGGCGAATAGCTGGTGTGCTAAATGGCAGGCGCGGGCGCGTACGGACACTTGTTGCTACTGCGGCGGATGGCGGCGGAGGGCTTGGGGGGCTGCAGAGTCAACTGGTGGCGTTCTATGCCGACTTACCGCCAGGGATGAAGTGGGCTGTCGATAATTTTCGGGTTCAGGAAGGACGCGGGCATGGAGGGACGTATCTATCATTGCACCTTTGGGCCGACGCCGTCACGGCGCTGGTTTACCACCCGGAGCTTCTTACGAGTCCATCTGGGATGGAGACGCCGCTATCACAAAACATGGACCGGTCCATCAAGCTGTCCTTGTCGAGCTCGACCATCAGCGAATGTCTGGTGTTTGCGGATCTCTTTTCGAGC
Source organism: Hymenopellis raphanipes (assembly GCA_036872995.1). NCBI lineage: Eukaryota > Fungi > Basidiomycota > Agaricomycetes > Agaricales > Physalacriaceae > Hymenopellis > Hymenopellis raphanipes. The sequence goes on from JAYMDG010000026.1 coordinate 376,610, forward strand.
CAGAGCTATGTGAGTTCTCTGTATACTTATTCAACATACATTGACAACCCTCTAGTTATCCAGCCCATTCGTCGTGCAACCGATATACGTCGCGTGTCTGGCCTTCCTGCACGACATGAAAATGAGCGCGTTGGGCATCGAGCCGCTGGAGCGCGCGTACGGCGGATCAGCTTCTCACGTCGCTCGCGAAGCAGAATCTGAGTGCGCTGATCAAGGCGATACATCATATGGAGCACTATTGGTCGGGGAGATCGTACGTGAGCAGTGTGCTGGACGACAAGGCGGCGGCGTTGGGGTATGCGCGGGAGGCTCAGGCGAATCTCAAGACGTTCATTTCGTTGCCGGATAGGGGACTTTTGAGGAGGTTTACGAGTGAGTGTGGATATGTGGCCTTGGAGGGGTGGTGATGCTCACGGTGTGGTGTGGTAGATCGGGATTTGAAGACTGCGCCGCCGACGGAGACGTCGTTAAGGGCGTCGATGGCGAAGGAGGCTGCAGAGTCGAGTGAGTTTGTTCCCCGTGTTCGTTGGGAGGAGGATGTTTTCTGATGCGCGGTTGGGTAGATACGTGCTCGCTTGATGAGCTGCTTAGTTCGTATTCGGTGGAGGGGTTCTATGTGCAGCCGGTGGAGTCGTGTGATTTGCAGAGTTTGTTGGGTGGGCGTGGGGGCGGTGTTGGGGATGGGAGTAGTGAGGGGTCGCAGGTAGGTAGGTAGGTAGGTAGAATCCGGCAAGCGGTCCCGTTAGGAACGGCCGGTTGTGAAAGCGTTATGAGTGGCGAGATCCGGCTTCCACCTATGTACTAAGTACTCGCGGGGATATCTTCGCATTTAAGAAGGTCGCCGCAGGCCTCTGGCACACAGTCAAGAGCTCTAGGCTCCGAATACTGACTTAACATCAGTCGCCGAAGGTAATCCATGCAAATATATTCAAGTAACATATAATGTCCACGGTGTGCTAGGGTACATAGTCCGAGTCGCTGTCATCGTCGCTCTCACCTGCGAATACTGGCGGGCGAGACACGGTAGGTCTAGCGCCTGGTATGCGTCTCTTCCATATGCGGAGAACCGGCAGAGGGACACCCCGCTTCGGGCGAGGGAGCTCATACGTTTTGTACAGCTCAGAGACGTCAAAGACCAACTTGGCCACCAGCGGCAGACATTTGTCCTGAAAGATCATGGCTTTAAGAACCTCCAACGCATTATGATCCTCCAAGAGCCGTGGTGTAAGACCTAACGCTGGCAGTTCCACAGCGATTTTGCGGAGCGCCGCCTCTCTGAGTTCCACTAAGTCATCATCGGCCTTGCAAACAAGAATGGCATGTTCCGGCGTCTCGACTTCAGATCCGCATAGTCTGCACCACCGTTCATTACGTGGAACGAGTGGATGGTATCGATCTGCTGCGCGCCGCAATTGCTCCAGTGCGAAAGGATGGTCCGACAGGAGCAACCGAATAAGAGCCTTTCTGTGCTTTGAGACCGACAGGCGTAAGTAATGCCGTACAAAGACAACTCGATGGGCCGGTTTATCAGGTGGTGGTAATGGTTCCAGGCGATTCCACAGTAGGTACGTCTTGTAAGACGCATCGATTGCAGCCTGAAGCCAAGATTTTGCGATGTGATCTACTGTTTTTATCATCGCTTCCACCTGAGGAACAGTGCATAATCGAACGTTGGTGGGAATCTCTAGTGCTGTAGGAAAATCCAATCCTAACGGGCGTGGCAGTCGCTTCAGTGCTTTTTGAAGCCTAGTAAGCCAGCATTGGTGTCCGCCCGAAGAGAGTACCACACACAAATCCAACGTCTCACTGGCAAGTTCCGAGTTGGGCCCATCTAGCAGTCCTTTAAGGTACCGCAACGCCATAGACACTCGTCGAAACGGGAGAGGCAGAAGTCCTAGCTCAGTAAACAATGGGGCAACCATGGATTGAGAATTGACGCCCAGTAAGCGTCGTAGGAATGCAAGCTGAACCGCGTATAAGTCATCGATCAACGCCGGAGTAACATCAAGAACGACATCGGCCCCATTAATCAGATATGGGTCCAGCAGCGCGTTGTAAAGCGTCCGGCCTTCGACCGGTGGGAGGGTACCTATAACTCGCTCCACCGAGAACACACCACTACTAGTTTGGCGTGCAGTACTTGCCATGTTCTTGTAGTGCACCGTGAACAGATCCTTCTCGCGAGAGCTGATCGTAATCCCCACATAGCAGTGCTCGTCTGTATACCGAACAGGTTTCCCAGCAAGGGTCAGCACCGGAAGGGTGGACAACGGCTTTCTGTCCTTCGTGATGACCATAGCCCAGGACTTCGTAGCCTCCGCTTTCAGGAAATTGCGAACACACCATGTATCGACGCCATTTAGATGTTGTTGTAGACCGTTGGAGGAGCCACAGATCAGAAACATGTCGTCAGCGTGCTCCAGATGCGAGACCACACTGACTATTAGTTTAAAGTCGTCGTCGTGGGGAAGAAGCTTTAGGTCATACATGAAAATGATCCATAGCGTGGGAGAAGCGGGATCCCCAATCAAGACACCCTGTGACGGACGCGTTCCTAAACGGGTAACTAGCTTACCTCATCAATCCATTCTTGTTCTTTTACTTTCATCCTTCGTTCGCCTTTGTTGATAGACCATTCGTTGGCGCGGCCTTCCTCGCCATCCGACCTCGGACCCGTATCGGAGGCGCTGCTGCGCCGCAGTGATTATTCCGTATAATTCCTTTTATTCCTACTCGAACTGACAGTATATAGAGCTTAGACACTATCTGTACGAGTAGCAACAATCCACTACTTAACCCAGTTCTCTCCTCGAGCGATTATCCTCAAGAAACTCTCTTCTCTTTATTTCCCGTGTGGAATCTCGCTGTTCCGTGTCACGCGAGCCCCACATATTTTGAACTAGGGCCGACAACCCAACTAACCTTTTAGACGCCACAACTGGAGCCTCCGAGTCTGATCAACCCGGATATCCTAGGCAACAACCCTCTGCTTTTCTTCTCCCTCTATTCTCTGTTTTTCTTCTCTATCTCGACTTCCTGGTTAAATATCGACTTTCGGCACCATGTCTTTGCGGAACCGATATTCATTACGAAGCCGACAAAACCTGGAACAAGCGGCCGCTCCTGAGCGCGAGGAGACCGTCCTTGTTCCAGCAACGCCTGATCCATCAGGTGAGTTACCATCATCCGTCCCAAATGCTGATTCTGCCAATAGGAATTCTGTTGATGATGATCCGAGTCCGGGACCACCACGTTATAGCGAGGTGGTGTCATCGAGCTCGGATAGCTTCTCACCGCCGCGTCACCTTGGCACACAGGCCACCGCGTCGCCGGGAGAAAATGTCCTACTGCCGCGTCACCTTGGTCATTCGACCACCGCGTCGCCGGAGGAGTCTACCTCGCTGCAGCGTCACCTTGACCATCAGGTCACCGCGTCGCCGGCTAGTCCTGATCCTGCTTCACTGCCGCGTCACCCTGATCATCCGATCTTTGCGTCGCCGGGAAGCAGCGATGAACGCGATGATCCTCCGCCCAACGGAAACAGCCAGTCATATTCTGATAACTTTCTGGACAGATGGGTACGCGAGCACCCTAACCGCATGGTGCATAGTGACTCGGACCGCATGGTGCATAGTGACTCGGACCGCTGGGAAACGGTTCCGATTCGGCGTTCGCGCAGTATAGAGGAGACGTTGCGTACGGCCACGCAGTCTCAAGGTATTAATAGGAATGGAAATAGATTTCATTTGCTATCTACGGAACAGGCTGAGACGGTTGCAAAGGCAGCCAAATCTATTCCAAGAGCTGATAAGGATAAGATCCATCGACGAGAAGTCGCCCTCAAGATCTATGAGCCGGGTGAGAGGGAAATCAGTTCGGACAGCGACGAGGAAGCAAACATACCTCGTGCTAGTCATCGTACTCGCGTTGAGACCGTTACAGATGAGTCCCAAGGCGAAGGTCCTTCCACAGGGAAAGGAAAGGGTGTTGACCCTCGAAACTGGGGTGCTGCAGGCCTCAACGAGGAAGAAATTGACATCAATGCGCAGAAGGCTGCTTATGAAAGTCTTAAGGCAGCCCAGGCCGCGAAGAAGGCCAAGAAGATGCCTGTCAAGCCAGTTGAGCCCGATCCGGCTGGTAGTTCGTCTGAATCTAGTTCCGATTCGGAGTCAGACACGTCTGACAAGAAGTCCAGGAAGAAGCGCACCTGGAAAGAGTTCAAGAAGTATCGGAAGACGCTGAAAAAACAGAAAAAGCGTGAGGTATCTGAACCCATTTCGGAACCCATCAACGACTTGATGGAGAAGCAGATCGAGTACCATACCCAAGGTACTCCCAAGCGCAAGCGACAGGCTAAATCAGGCGCAAATCAGGCCAATTTTGCGCAATCTATGCGTCCTATAGATCAGTTAGCTCCTGGTAGTCATTTGGCTCGAGAATTGAAGGTACATACCTCCAAGAAAGGACGACCAACCAAGAACAGAGGAGGTCCTCCAAGCGATTCAGGTTCCTCGAGTTCAGACTCAGATTCTTCTTCTTCTGATGACGAGGACTACAGCTCCGATGCAGAGAGCACGGCGAGTTCTGAGTCGTCAACAAGCAGTTCCGACTCACCCTCGGATGATGGCTCTTCGTCCGACTCGTCCAGCTCATCTAGCTCGAGCTCTAGTTCGTCGGGAAGGCGCAGACGTCATTCTAAGAAGCGCCGCGCTGCAAAGAAGCATGGCAAGAAGACCAAGAACTCGCGTAAGAGGTCCAAGTCGCGGAAAACTCGAAAACACAAGAAGAACATCTTGAAGCCGGATCCTCCAGAGAAGTATGATGGATCCGCCGACATTAAGAAGTTTATGGAATTTGTGACCGAGGGATCGGCCTACGTCCGTGATGGTGGTGTCCCGAAGAAGAGTCGTGTACTTAAGCTTTCACACTTCATCACAGGCACGGCACGCGACTTCTACAATAGCTCCGTTGCCGATAACGTTCGGAAATGGAGGCTGCGTCAGTTCTTTATAGAGCTGTACAATTACTGCTTTCCGCTCACCTTCCGTCTCGAACAACGCGCCAAACTTCGACGTTCATTCCAAATGAACCGAACTGTTCGTCAATACACCGGTGAATTGCGAGAACTCTTCAACACCGTTGGTATCATGGATGAACGCGAAAAAGTCCACAAGTTATGGTCCGGCCTGACCAAGAAGATTCAGCAAGGTCTTTGGCAGAAGGAATTGAACCCGGAGACTGCCACCTACGCTGAAGTAGAACGTGCCGCTGAACTGGTCGAGTTGATAGCGAATGTCGCTATTGATGATCATCAGTCGGGGAACAAGAAGGGCAAGAATTCACGTTCTCAAGAGCACCAAGGCCGTGTATCTGCTGTTTCGTTCAAGCAAGATCACTCGGAGCCGTCCCGTACCCATAAGCATAAGGGTCGTAAATTTGGTAAGACCAAATCTGGAGGGCGGGATACCCGTACTCACCGCTCGAATCATCACTCGGGACCATCTACGTCAGGAAATGGAAGTTCATCGAAATCACAGACACGTACTGAACTCTCCGAAAAGGAAAAAGATGAACTTCGTGCTGCGGGAAAGTGCTTCCGGTGCAAAGAACCCGGACACATGGCTCGACAGTGTCCAAATGGCAAGTTCGTCAAAGGGAAAGGCAATCACCCACCTGGTATTCAAAGCTCCAATATTGAGGTTGACTTTGAGACTATTCGAGATCTTGCGGAGACAACTGAGGATGCCGACGCGCTGTTCTTAGGAGCAGTCACGTTCACAGACGACGTCGAGTCGAACTCGGGTATGGACCCAGCTGCAGATCTTTCAATAGGTATTGATGAGGTGTTACAGGCTGCTCCATTGGGAGTGTATTTGGCATGGACTCTCATGAGTATTGATATGGCTATGCCCGTCAGTACCGTGGTCTATCCTTACGATATGTGTTGGGGTGAAATGGAAGCCTACCTGGGACTGGATATGTTCTGGGCTATTTTCCTCGAAAGTTTGACATGTGAACTCGATTTTAAGCATGAATTCAGCGTACCGACGGGCCTGGAAGGTCCTCAGATTATCCATACAATCTCGCATCTCACTGACACGGAGTCTGATCTGTCGCCTATTTTGGAACGAAGACCCGAAGATTGCGAGAGGAAAATGATACCTGATGACCTCCGCCAGTCAGCTGCTTTCATGGACTTGTATCTTGATCGCATGGCCTTCTACGAGGAGGCACTCATGCAGCAGCTGACATGTATTGATGATGCTGAACTGTCAGACAGCTGTTCCGACTATGAATCTTACTCCAGTTCGAGTTCTGAGGACTCAGATGGCTCACTACCACCCCTTGTGGATGCAAGTGACTCAGAAATCTCTGACGATGATGAAGAACAAAGTGTCACATTGGAAGAATTCGCTAATAATCACGGTGATTCTACAATAAGGACCTACGGGATGTACATGGACGACGTCGTCAATCATGTACTCGATGGTATTAGACCCGGTCTCCTGAGAACTCGTGTATACGTTGAGTCGGGTCCCTCTCTACAGCCTGACCCGACGGAACAACTTCCTTTCGTACCGCGAGACCGTCCTACGAGAAGATCACGTCAGGGAAATTGGCGTTTTCAGCAGCAGAACACACATGCTTACCGTTCAAGACATCATCAGCCACGCGCTGTTGGCGACATACTCGCTCAGACCGCCGAATTCCACTTGAACCGGAATGCGCCATATCCGGGTGAAGATTTGAGTCTAATGCCGGACTCAGAATCTCGAAACATTGTTGTCTATAGAGTATCGGACACGCACCATGTCATCGTGGACGTCGTGTACTCGGACACTGGTCTGCCGGAAGAAATCGAAGTACCTACAGCTTGGCTCGCCAACCCGAACTTCTGTGTCGCCCAGTGGTATGCTGAGCAACGAGGGCTATTAAACGGTCACATCTATGCTGATTGGCCAGTTGACGCACCATGGATTGGTAGTGGTCGAATGGGAGAAGCTGAGATTGATGCCATCTCAGAACTTCTCGTACTCAACGAGCCGTACGCGGGTGATCATCTAAGGCCTAAGGATGTCACCATTCCACGCTTTGATATTCGAAAATCAGCCTTCTCGAATGATCTAATCGTTATAAGGGACACTCACCTAAGTTACGCCACACTACTCGAGTTATCTCTGCTACGGAATGACCGATTTGACTTGGCACGGTGGTATCGCGTGCAATTAGCGCGTCACTATCGATGTATCAACCCAGAGTACAGCTATAACTGTTGGCATGCAGACGAAGACTCACCCATGCTTGGATTCATAGCCGCCGAAATGAACAGGCTAGAAGAAGAATTTGTCGCTTCTTGCCGGTCCTTTCGATCAGGCCCGGGAGATGATCACTTTCTTCACCTCTCCGGGGTACAGATTCCTCGCGGACAGCTCGCGGCCCTACAGCGAAACGCGTCAAAAGTTAAGGACGTCACTCGTAAGGTGCCAAAAACCTTGGTCATTGTCGTGAAGATCAATGGTCAACCGATCCGTGCGCTTGTTGACACCGGATCGATGAGTGACTTCATTTCAACTACGGTAATGGATCAGTTGAAGCTAGATAAGATCGAGCTCGCGAAAGCCTTACCTTTGCACTTGGCGGTGCAAGGATCGCGATCCAAGATCAACTTTGGGGTAAAGGCTCGACTCCAGTACCAGGGCATAGATGAGGATCGATACTTCGACGTCGTTAACATCTCCAATTACGATGCAATCCTAGGAACACCATGGTTATTCCAGCACAAGGTCACGGTGGGATTCAACGAACCTAAAGTCGTCATTGGTAGCAGAACTTCTGTTCCCATCGCTGGCGATATGGTCACGCAGATCGCGTCGCGTGCTCTCACAGTCTACGAGGAAGGTCTTGATCAGTATCGGCAGGAACTGATGAGTTACGCGCGTCCGTTATTCAAAAAAGCACACGAGACGGCGTTACCTCCTCTGCGAGCAATCAATCATCAGATTCCTTTGATTGATGAGAACAAGATCTTACCCTGGCGTCCATCGACATGTCCAGAGAAGTTTCGAGACCAGTGGGCAGCCAAGCGCGATGCGTACGTGTCCACGGGACGTTGGAAGCACACCAATGCAGGAAATACGGCTCCACTTCTCATCATCCCGAAGGTGAGCGACAAAAGTTTGATCCGAATCGTAAATGACTTACGATGGCGCAATGCGAACACAGTGCGGATGTCGTCCCCACTCCCGGTCATCGAAGGAATCCTGCGCAGGATGGCACGGGCGAAGTACCGGTCGATGATGGATCTTAGCGATGCCTACGAACAAGTCCGCGTTGAGCCGGCACATGTAAATCGTACTACGATGGCTACACCTGACGGAAATATGATTAGTCTAGTCATGCAACAAGGAGATTGTAATGCACCTGCAACGTTTCAGTCCCTCATGAACCACATTTTCTCTCCGTATATTGGTCGGTTCATGGATGTGTACCTAGATGACATCGTCATCTACTCAGAAACCCTGGAAGATCACCTGAAGCACTGTAAGCTGATAGTTGACATCTTGAAGCGTGAGAAATTCTACCTCGGAGAGCACAAAGTCTTCTTCCTTGCGAAGGAAGTGAAGTTACTCGGGCGAGTTGTCGACAAGGAAGGTATCCGAATGGATCCTCACAAAGTTGATTCCGTGCTGAAATGGCCCGTACCCACGAATCGAGACCTGTTAAGAGGATTTCTAGGGTCAGTAGGATACCTAGCTGACGACGTGGGTGCTGTACGCATACCAATGGGTCAATTGAGCACCATCACCGGAGACACGGTCCCCTTTCGATGGGGATATACCGAGCAACGCGCCTTTCAAGAGATCAAATCTAGCGTTCATCAGGCGCGTGAGCATCGAAGAAAACCTCTGGACTACTCACCGGATGCGCCGCCAGTATGGCTCATCACTGACGGATGCGCAACGGGAGTAGCGGGCTATGTTGCCCAAGGTCCGGATTGGAAAACGGCGCGAGTAGCAGCCTTCTACTCAGCCAAGTTGAACTCAGCACAGCAGAACTATCCAGTTCATGAAATCGAAATGCTGGCCGGCCTAGAAACTATGTTAAGACATCGTGATATTCTTCAAGGACTGCACTTTACCTGGATAACAGACCACAAGGGTCTGGTGCACCTGCATAGTCAAAAGAATCTTGCCGGACGTCAAGCGCGATGGCTAGAGAAGCTAGGCGAGTTTGACTATGTTGTCCAGTATGTGGAGGGCGAGTCCAACGTCCTCGCAGACTCCCTGTCCCGGATTTATTCTAATGATGCGCCGGGGACAGTACGTGCTAGAAGCGAATACACATACCATGACGTCGTCAATAACGACGCTTTGAATTCGTTTTCGGTCTCTATGCCAGTCCATGTCGGGCTGGAGGCACGAGCCATGTCCATGGTCACCGAGAATGTGGCGGAAAATGTTGTTGTTCTCAACGCGATGGAACTCCGGAAGCGAAAAGCGCCAGAATCCAGTGCCGCATTTGCACGTCGAATGAGAGATCGTTTCGTTCTCAAAGGGCCACGAGAACGAAAGGAGGGCGAGGGTATCACACAAACTCTCAAAACTCCAACTGTGTCGCAAGAAGCAGATGAAAATCGCGTAGATTCACCTGATATTGTACATCAAGAGCAGAGTACAGCTATCCTAGCCCAGGAATCGGATGAAAACGCGTCTCCAGACAGTCCTGAAAACGACCATGACGGCAAGAAGCAAGAAGAGTCTGATCACCTGCCTAATTCGGACACACCTCCAAGTACGGACACCGCGAACTCCGAGTCGCTCCTTAACGTACTATCTGGAGGGCGGGCTAGACTTGACTTGGCCAATGAGATCAAGCATAAATATATTCTTGACCCGTTATTCAAACTCGTGCTTGCGAAGCCAAAGGAATTCCGTAACTTTCAGGTTACCGAAAACGGACTGATATACATTCATTTGGCGGATGGCAAAGATCTACTCTGCATTCCCAAAGTCACTATTCAGGGACGGAGTATTCACGAGATAGTAATTGATGAAGCTCATTCATTACTTGCACATCTTGGCTATCGAAAGACATTTAGCTATCTACGAGATCACGTATGGTGGAAGTCCATGGCTAAAGATGTTCACGAGTATTGTAGGACATGCCGAACTTGCAGCAAGACGAAACCGAGTAATCAGAAGCCTTACGGCTTACTGCACCCTCTTGGACCCCCAATACGCCCCTGGGATGTCATTGGAATAGACTTTATGGGTCCCTTACCCGTTTCCCAGAATCGCGACGGACAATTCGACTCCCTTGTCGTAATCGTCGACCATCTAACGGGCATGGTGCACTTGGTTCCAGGGCGAGAGAACTACAAGGCGCGTGATATCGCCGAACTCGTATTCGCGGAAGTGTACAAACATCACGGACTGCCGAAGGCTATCGTCAGTGACCGCGACGTGTTGTTCACAAGTATCTTTTGGACTCACCTACACAAACTGATTGGCACTAAGCTCAAGATGTCGAGTGCCTATCATCCCGAGACTGATGGCCTGACAGAACGAAGTAACCGCACTGTCGAACAGATGTTACGGCAGTGTATCGCGCCCGACCAGAAAGACTGGGTATTGAAGTTACCTGCAATTGAGTTTGCTATTAATTTAGCACGTTCAGAGACTACAGGGTACTCACCATTCTTCCTGAACTCCGGTAGGATGCCCCGCTCGATGATCTGGAACTCTGCAGACAAAACAGAGTATCCGGCCGTACGAGTATATGCGCAACGATTGAAGCAAGCGGTTATGTCGGCGCATGACAGCATCCTGGAGGCGCGAGTAAAACAAACTCGCGATGCGAATCGGAAACGGCAAGTCGCACCGTTTCAAGAAGGCGATTTTGTATACCTATCGACCAAAAACATCACGTTCCCGAAAGGATTAGCTCGGAAGCTCATACCTAAGTTCATGGGACCGTATTGCATCCTGAAGGACTTCAAGAATTCGTCATTTAAGATCGATCTACCAGCTGTGTTAAAAAGACGCGGCGTACACGACGTATTTCACGCGTCGTACCTGCGAATTCATCATCCTAACGATGACCGGCTCTTTCCAGGCCGCTTGCACAACCAACTCGCTCCATTTGAAGATCAGGAGGGCGAGTGGGCCGTTGATCGAATCCTATCGCATTCAGGTAGCGGTTCCGAGGCGATGTTCGAAGTGAAATGGAAAACGGGGGACGTCACTTGGCTCCCCGTAGATCGAGTTGAACATCTTGATGCATTGGCAGATTATCTGGAAGCCGTTGGGGTTAGCAGCGTTGCAAAACTACCCCAAACGCGTGACTTACCGGTCCAAGAACTCGACGAACAAGTTGTGTTCGCCGCGGGGATGATTCTGGACACGGAAGAGTCAGTATATATTGTACTGCCCGGTGAAAAGGAGGCACATACCTCGTATTCCACTGCAACTCCAATTCCCGAAACTATGTCCTCCACTGAAGAGCTTGATCAGGCTGTCAACGACCTGATGAACATTCAGACAGATGCCGATGATGCTGGTGGTACAAGCACACCAACTTACCGTTTTGTCTCTAACCCCGTCATAGCTCCAGAATCCACCACGGAAGCTACCGATTCAGCCAACGCCGATGCGGGTCAGACGGAGACCGAGAATATGGATGTTGATGAGGAGACGACCACCGAATCTCTCGTTGTCGAACAGACAGCTGTCTCCACCACCGTCGACGCGGACGAGGCCGTTCCTGCAGATGTGGTCTACGACCCTCCTGTTCCGCGTAGCGCCCTGTACGAATCCTACCCGTACTTCAATCAGCCTTACGACTTCAACGACGGGCACATCATTTACCAAGGGCGTGGTGAATGGGTTTGCGACGCGTATATCTCGGAAGCGCGCCCCGCGTTCACCCTCCGTAACCACCAGATCGAGGCGTATATCCGTCAGCATGAACGACTGCTGAAGGATGGCTATGATCCCAAGGTACCATCAGAGATTGGGTATGACCTCTTTGTGGACACTTACCACAAGGACAACCTCTACGGCGACGGTTTCGCCAAGGTCTTGCTTCCCCAGGGCGAAGTCGTCTATCCCACCAATCCAGTCACCCTTGGGTGTTTCTTCCCAGGGAAATCCAGCCAGACACCTATGTCGCGTGCTGCCGATAGCGATGGCGACGAAGAGGACGCCAACTACGCTCCAGATCCACATCGTCCGCCAGTGACGCGTCGTAATCCAGCTAATGGACGCGATCAGCGCGTTTATTCCTCTCCTCCCACTACCTATACCAATCAGTCCCGATTTCGCTTTGAGCGCGACGAGATCATGGAGCACCTTCTTTGGAAGTCGGCCGCTCAGCGTATGTATCACGACCGTCGTGTCGAGCAGGAGAGATCCGATAGGGACAAGCGCAAAAGACAGCGGGAGTATGATGAAGATGTTCAAAGAGCCGCTTCGAGTATGCGCAATGACGACGGATAATTTTCGGACCAGAGTTCCTACAAGCGCAGGCGTCGTGCCTTAGGTCGCGCTAAAGGTCCATCCAAGTACCGTCACGAAGAAGGAGACGTTCATGGTTGAACGTCGGAGGGCGTATGTGACGGACGCGTTCCTAAACGGGTAACTAGCTTACCTCATCAATCCATTCTTGTTCTTTTACTTTCATCCTTCGTTCGCCTTTGTTGATAGACCATTCGTTGGCGCGGCCTTCCTCGCCATCCGACCTCGGACCCGTATCGGAGGCGCTGCTGCGCCGCAGTGATTATTCCGTATAATTCCTTTTATTCCTACTCGAACTGACAGTATATAGAGCTTAGACACTATCTGTACGAGTAGCAACAATCCACTACTTAACCCAGTTCTCTCCTCGAGCGATTATCCTCAAGAAACTCTCTTCTCTTTATTTCCCGTGTGGAATCTCGCTGTTCCGTGTCACGCGAGCCCCACACACCCATGCGTGCAGCAAACTCCTCGGACAAGTCGGCACCTTGAGCTACAACATAGGTCATGTCGCGATACAAGATTCGAAGCCAATCAAAGATCTTTCCAGTCGCGCCCAGTTTATGCAGCTTCAGCCACAACGCGTCGTGGTTTGTAGAGGGGAACGCATTGCTAATGTCGACAAACGCTACCCACACTGTATCACCCTTCGCAAAGGCCTGATCTATAAGTGTCTGAAGGATGAACATATTGTTATTAGTGCGATAACCTGGGCGGAACCCATTCTGCGACGGCGGAATCACTCCGAGACTGGTTGCCCAAGCGTACAGCCGTTTGTGTATCAGCAATGTCAGCAGTTTAAGGATACAGCTCTCTAGACCTATCGTGCGGTAGCCATCAGGCTTCGTCTGGTCTTTTCCTTTCTTCGGAATAGCAATCACGCGTGCTACAACCCAGCTTAGAGGGACCTCCGCCCTAACCATGCACTCATTTAGGACATCACACAGGTCATTATCATCCAGTAACAGTACGCTGCCACTGTTTTTCGGTCAAATCCACAAGACGGCGACGTACTATGTGCTCGGAGATGGGCTTTGCCTTCTCTCTCACCTCTTCCGGCGTCCACGGATGAGAATACGCTACATAAGCATTTGCGTTATCAGGCTCCGGCGAGGGAAGTGGAATCTCTTCAGCCATAGCCTGCCTTTCATCTCTCTGTCCTTGCTCTGGGTCACCTATAGGCAGTATGGGAGGGTTCATACGTTCCTTAAAGTGCTTGGCAAGCGCTGTAATAGAGACAAGCGGTGGACGTGGTTTCACACCGTGAAGCTTCTTAATCACCTTCCAGAATTCGGTAGAAGACTTTGCCGACTCCATCAGCTCCGCAAGGTTATCAGCTCTAACCTTACGTGCGCTGGCCCGTCCGCGATGTGATAGACTTGTTACTGCATTCGTGCTGGACAGACGCGCTCTCGACTCCTTCTTAGCTCCCGAGATTACTGAAACCTCACTTAAAGAAGTTACAACTTTTTCAGCCACTGAGTCGTCATCATCATCTGATGCTTCTTCTCGCGGCTCCATGGGCATGGAATATGGCTCCTCAGGGAGAGGAAGACGAGCACCTGCCTTTGCCAATGCGTCTGCTTCATCATTCCCATAGTTCGCACTATGACCTTTTATGTGGATTAACGTCAATTGCGCTCGACGGCTGGCCAGCCACACCGCGATCTCTTTAAGCAGATCCGCATTTTCGCAGCTCCAGCCTGTCCTTGCATGACGAGGTGCCCAGTACACGATTGCGCGAATAGCATACTCCGAGTCAGTATAGATATGTAGGCTCCAGTGCAAGGGCGTGATCTGCAGAGCCCGCAAAATTGAGAGCAGTTCTCCTCGATTATTTGTCTGTTTGCCGTAGACACGCAGAGAAACATTAAGATGACTGTTACGACCAATAAATACACCAGCCCCAGCGGCAGCTTTAGGTGTTCCATTGAATAGACATGATCCATCACAATAGATAACCCTCCGTGGCCGTGGATCGGCAGCTGAGCAGGTCCCATATAACCGCGCACGACATTCTTCAATAGACAAGGCAGAACCTAGCATTGCATCAATACGCGTGTCGAGGAAGCTTCTCGGGCGTGCGTCGACCATCACCAGCCTTGGTTCAGATCGCGGTGGATTTGATACTAGAGCTTGAGGTAGTTCAACTGTGAGAACAATCGACGCGTGGTCCGACCACTTCCGTATACGGGGGCTAACCACTAGCGACGAGACTTTAGCCAGAACTGACGCCGAGCAGAGTACATAGTCGACAACTGCCACACGTTCCGTATCGCTTGTTTTGCTCTGAAAGGAGGTCCAGCCAGATGACGAGGGCAAGTGAGTCAGGCCATTGAGTATCACAAGACTCGAGTCGTTTGCCAGCTCAAGTAATGTTTTTCCACGTCGATCTGAAGTAGTATCAGCTGAGATACGCGCAGGGTGGGAAGGATAAGGTAAAAGCGAGGCTATCCGACCATTGAAGTCTGTCGTCATGAGAACTGGTCTGTTTAGCAGCCCAACAGCCGCGAGGGATTCCTTTAGCCGTTGAAGGGGATCCAGCGAGGCCCAATGTGACCACGGGCTACCATGTGGTAGTACATAGGCGTTGACCAAGATAAATGAGGAGCAATCCAAAATCTGCAGGTCGGGAGCCTCCACATCCCGAAGCGGAGTAACTGCCAAAGTTGACCTATAGATAGCGGCCACGCCGCCCCAATTCCGGCGCATAGACGTTGGAGGTTTTCGTGAGATGGCCAGCACTGAGTATCCTTTTGGAAGGCGCAGAATATCCTCTTGTCCGGGGATCAGGTGGGTCTCCTGGAACAGATGTCGCAGGGTGGTGGCGGTGGGCCGCCGTCTTCGTAGTAGTGTGGTGTCGGATATCTTACTTATTGGTTCTGTGTAATGTACGACGTGGGTATTGTATTGGTACTTATGAGTTTGCGAGTATGTACGACGGCCTTTTGTAATTGACGTTCGTTTTTGACTATGAAGGGAGTCTGATTGCTGGTGAGTTGCGCCACATGCGCGATGTGTGCGGATTGGTGAGACGGTGTCGTTGGGATAGTTGGAAGTTCATGCAAGTTGCGGAGTCGTGAAATTGAAACTGAATGAGGAGTTGTCCACTCAGCTTCAGTCAAGATTCCAAGTCAGATGAAGCAGGAGAAGAAAATGAATTCTGGTGGTAAGGAATACAGTAAAGCAGTTAGGAACAGTGAACAGCGACAGGTGTAAAGAAGATACATATGTTCCTACTTGACCGTGAATTATATGAGCTACAAAAGTGGTCAAGCGGCCACAACGCGCGTGTACCGCTACGCAGACGAACTCGACAGCATGCTGCTCGCGACTGTTTGATCCCGACTTACAGCAAGCCCATCCGAGTCCAGGTGTGGTGCTACAGAAGGAACAGTAACTACTAGTACGTACGATTACCTTCATCATGGTGCGGTCCTCTAGTGTCTAAACCTAATACTAGGCACGGCCTTGTAAACGGAGGAACATCACCGAGAAATCGTCCCAGAGACACGCTCACGGCTTCACACGAATACAAACACAATTGTTCAAGCTCGCGCATTCATTGCGCGACACACGGTGGCGTTAGCCCAAGGTTAGTCGAGCCCAGAGAAAGAGGAACAGAAAGAAAAGGCAGAACTCTCCGTACCTGTCGCGTTCCATGGTCGAAT
The DNA here is from genome assembly GCA_036872995.1 of Hymenopellis raphanipes. NCBI lineage: Eukaryota > Fungi > Basidiomycota > Agaricomycetes > Agaricales > Physalacriaceae > Hymenopellis > Hymenopellis raphanipes. The sequence goes on from JAYMDG010000026.1 coordinate 392,796, forward strand.
CGCGCAGGACGGAGAGACTGGTATGAAAAGAACTTGAAGTCAAAGGAGAAATCCAGTGCTACGTACCCGTTTCTTCGATGTCGGGTACTCGGAGGATCTGACCAGTTGCACACGGTACAGGTGGAAACAATCTGTTGAAAGGTTAATTCAAATACAAGACGACGAGGTAACAAACGACTCACCAATATTCGATACCGAGTCATAGCGATGAGCTACGAGTAGCCTATGTGTATACTAAACTACGTCTACCGTAAAGTAACTAGTCCATTCATGTGGGAATCACAAAACAGCGTAACACTCAGACTGTGTACTCGAATGCTCCATCTAGGAGTCAAGTAAGTTTCGATTCGAGCCGACAGAAAAAGTGACACTTACAAGTCCAACGGAAGGTAGTTGCGAACAGCGTTAGCACGGCAGGCTGCCACTCCCATCTGCGACTACACCCGCGGAGGAGTCTTGTCCCATGTTGGTATTATCAGTCGGTGGAGACTACGGTTGGGCCCGAATTCGTGTAGTCGTCTCGTTAAATAAGGCAGGAGTGTTTAGACTAATCAAATCGTGTGAGCAATGGGTCGACAACAAAGGACTCAGGACAACGTACCAGAGTCAACGGTCAAGGAAGACCAACCTCGGAGATATAATCCAAGTCCCAGGTCCTAGAGCGACGACGCTGTGAGCGCAGTACGGCTTCCAGAGTGAGCTAAGAACGATATAAGAGGACCGTAAGTCGCGAGTCAAAAGATATCGCGGGAAACGTACCTTTCGCTGGAGTAGTAGAAGGCAGCAGCGGCCTTCGCCGCTGTGCTCGCGTTCCTCGCGTCTGCCTTCTCGAGAGTCCGGCTACTCAGTTTGACAGTCAGTCGACAAAGTGACGGACCAACAATGAACCAAGACTCACTTGAGGTCGGTGTGCGTCCTCGGAGAGACTAAATGTCATATTAGTCTCCCGAAGCTCGTTAAAGTGGAAAAGCTTACCATGTCAGTGGTAAGCCGAGTGTCAAGTGGGTCTGTGCATGAACGGGTGAGTCAAGGTCCGAATTCATAGTGTATCGACCTACCAGTCGACTCTTTCCATCCGGATTCTGCAAGGAATGTACAGTCGGCGTGTAGCCGTACTGTTGTTCACCGGCATGAAGCCGAGTGAACTGCTCTCCTCAAAAAGCAAACTTGACCGTTCGTAGCGAAGACCGTCTTGGTGTGCGCGAGCCCGCGCCCGTCTCATGAGGGTACCAGTGTTATAATCTGTGGGTTGATGTCAAGTAGGTTTCGGTTTAAGTCGACAACAAAAGCGACACTCACAAGTCTTGTAGCCGAAGGGAGTTCAGATCCTGGCGAGTCTGTTCATGAACGATTAGTTCAACACGCGAGTAAACAACGTGTCGACTTACCAGTCAAGTTGTATTCGGGATCCCTGCAACGGGTGGTTAATTGACGGCTTTGCGATAAACTGGTGTGATGGCTCGAGGGATATACGGGTGTTCACAACTTCCCGGTAAGTGTAGTAGAGTCTACCCGGATAGTCAGTAACACGAATGGTTTGAGGAAATTAAACCGGACACACCTACCACCGTCAAGTCAGTCCTCAAGATTGACGTAGACGCGACTGTTTCGTTGGGTGAATATGAGGGACATCGCGTGAGGTTGTCGGCTCATTTCTGAAGGGACTGGTGAATCGTTTGTGTCCGGCTAGTCAATGTCGAGTCAGTAGATATAACCCGTGAAGCGAACCACGTACCATTAAGAGTTAAACCAAATCAAAGCGAGTCTGCGGGTTGACGGGTGAGTTCAAGGGCTAAGGAAACATCGCGTCAACTTACTCGTGGAGTTTATTCACAGTCTGGTCGATTAGGGCTTCAACGAATGGTTAGCTGACACGGACATACAATAAACTTAAACAACACACCAAGTATGATAGCTTGAGGATGCCAGCCGGCTCGTAGCCCAACTGTCGTTCACTAGCGCGGAGCCCAATGAACTATCCAACAAGGAGACGGCAGACCCGACCGAAGACCGTCTTGGGAGCTCGAGGGTAGTGGTGGAACGAAGTCCATGTTCGTAGTGCGATGAACGTCGTCTTTAATGAAGAGCATCGTCAGTAAAGCTGGGTAGCAAGCCCACCGTCCAGCTTACCTTGTGTCGAGGAATCCAGAACAGAGCAACATCGACACTTGTCGTCGAGGACCAAAGGCGTTCAAATATCGCGAATCGTAAAGGCTACAAGGGAGACAATCAGTCAGACGATAAACACGGCGACGGGATAACCGAGCTCACCTTGGGACCAGGTGTCCTCCTCGCTGTAGGAGGAATTCAATTCTGAGGGCCAAGGTAGGGCTTTGGCGCAAGATAACAGCGCACTAAGGTCATTTCATTAGTATGGATGAAGACGGTATGAAGGCTCTGAGACGTACCAAGAATCCACAGCGAGGGCGGGTGAATACGACCAGGTTTATGATGGCCAGCGTCGGCGTCGAGTCCAGAGATAGCGTAAGGCCATGCTCGATGTGGTAGTGATACAAGGGCGACGTTTTGGAGGACGAGTCAAAATCTGGGGAACGATGAGCACAAGAAATAGGTGGAAAGACGGTACAAACGTACCGAGCAGCCAGTATATCTGCTGAGTCCACAGCGCCGTCGGGCCCGCCTCCTTTGTCGCTGTCGAGGTAGCGGATGGTCAAGAAACTCTGTGGGCAAAACTGGTTAGCGAGCTCGGCGACAAGGGAGAACGTCGACGACCTACCAGAACGCTGGTATGCATGAGAAACGATGGCGAGACGGCGGCGGAACTGAGGTAAAGAGTGCAGTCAACAAAGTGAGATGGTGGTGGGAAGAAAGAGGCCTACCCGTGACTTTAAGCGCCGGGTCACGTTTTCAGACGCGTCGGGAACAAGATGGCGAGGACGTCGTCGACGACGACCAGAGTATGTATAGAACAATAGAGAAGTGTACAGAGTTATGAGAGGAGTGAGCAGAAGAAATGAGAGAGAAGAGGAGAAGAGAGGAAAGAAAGGAAGTGGGGGATGATGATTTTGGTGGAATCCTCTCGCCTTTTATTGCGTTTGGGCAGGCGGATATTCCAAGCAAAACGTAAAAGGAGTCCAGTAATCGGGCGCCGTGATCCTGGAACATTGATTGACGCGAGAAGTTCGGAACTTGTTGAAAATTATTCGGACGCCACGGGAACCCGTTTCCAACGTCCTACGCGAATTAACCTCCCTGAGCGCGTAACGGCGGCGAAAGTATTCGACCTTGAGGCATAACATTTGAGTCATAAACTTCGTCGAAGCCACGTCAATTCAGAGAACCAAAACCAATAAGAATTGTGTCCCGGTGTGAATACAGCACCAAGTATCCCATTGTACTCATTCAAATCTTCCAGCTTCCAAAAGAACGGATCTGTTTCAAGGAGTCAACCCTGATCTGATGGGGGGGTCACACTGAGCCGTTTGAAAAACGGAGAAGTTTGAAAACTTACAGATCTCCAATTTCGAGACGGAGATGCGCACCGCTTCGCGTTGCGCTCTACTCTCCGTTCTGGGCGCGGATATAGGTCGCCGTTTACGTTCTGATGAAGTGGTACAGGGTCAGGATAAAACTGAAGTGATTGAAGAGTGGAAAAGGCACGAACCGTATTCGTGCCACATCCAATTGCGGAATATTGCCGTGTAAATGCGATGGATGGCCAATATGACGCCTGGAATAAGTCGAGACAGAGAATATTCAAGTGCCTCCGTCGTCAGACCGGACCAGTTTGGACGGGAAACGCGCAATCTCCAAAAGTGTCGGAGGGACGGAGGAGGAGGACCACGTCATGCGTCATTTCCCCGCATCCAGGAGAGCCGAGATAAGATTGTCGAGGCCCCAGACACGTCACAGGGACCAGGAAATCCTCGTGCTATCGATTGTCAGGGTCCACTACGCCTTGCAGAGACGCAGACACGCAAAGTAGGGGTATAAACGCGTCCAGTTCTCCAAGGACCGTCGGAATTCGCGGTACGTAAGATAGAAAGCAAAATCCAGGTAAATTCGGGTCCGCGAGAGTCGCCAGACAGTGGGAGAGCAAGGGGGCGCATTGGTGTAAGTGCCGCAAGATCGGGATGGTCGTGGTACAAGGACAAGTTTAGCCGATCACTTGGCATTACCCAGCCTGGATCGAACACTTGAAAGACATCATTTCCCCGTCAATTCCCAAGGCATAGGACGTCTCGAACGTCGACCCAGTTTGGTATACCCGCTGGACGAGCGGAGGAAATATCCCGTGTTGAACACGGAATATCATCCTGGTGACACCGCGAACATCGCCTCCAGGGTTCTAAGCATCGATCATGTGGGTCGCTTGGTCGCCCTGGAAGGAAGTTTTGGAGAAGTTGGTTTTGGAGATTTCGGCAGGATTGCCTTCGTCGTAACGGCAACTTTTGGTATAGTGGTAAGTCCGTCGATTTCTCCGAGTCTGGCTGTTTACTATGTTTTAGTAGGATGCTGTACCAACCTTTGTACAGTATTATGGGGTTCTCTAGTAGTCTACATTGTATCTAATTTTGCAATAGACATTTTGTACTAGCTCGCAGTAACACTATTTGAAGGCTAGTCCGACAAGTTTGCTTCACTTTTCTTACGTTCGTACGGAGGTGGTTTTTGTATAAAAATCAAGTTTATTCTGGTCATAATCTACGCGTAGACGGCTATGAGAACACGAATTCAAAGGTACAGAATGGGCCAAGGGCGTCGCGACGGCGCAAGAACGTTCACGCCACTTTCCACCCCATCAACGTCCCCTTTCCGAAACAGCGCAGAAGACAGCGCCAAATATACGAGCCACAGGGAAGCGATGCGGCGACGCAGTCGCCGTTGATACCATCTACAAATGAGTTAACTCCGGGAAGTGATCGAGTAATGTTGAAAGCACTAACCTCATGCTTCCAAAAGCGAGCGAGCGATCCTGACCAGACAGCGCAAAAGCGTCCATGAAAGTAGTCCGTACCGCCCTCTTCACCAGCGTCCACGTCCCCGCCAAGTTCCGCCGTGTCTAAGACAATCTCGAAGTGTGGCGCTAATTCCGCTTTGACGTCCGAGTTCGACCAACAGCGAGAAGCCCGCAACGCGGGCGCAGCGGCGTTGAGCCGCTGCTCGCTGTAGCCGTAATATTGGCTCCAGGCTCTCCGTTAGCCCTAGTAGTATTCAGGGATACAAAACGAACATACCTGAACGAGGTCCCCGTCTTGAAGTTTCCTAATTCGTCCGTTGAGCCCGAAATGCCTCAGATCCAGATCGGGATCAGTGCTCCAAATGCTCCCGAAATGGTCCCAGGTCCAGGCTATGTCCGTCGTGAAATACTTTCTCCAAGCGTGGCGGGATCATTGTTGAAGTCACGGTTGTCACCGCAGTGAGAAGCCCGCAACGCGGGCGCAGCGGCGTAGAGCCGCTGCTCACTGCGGTCAACGCTCTGAAGGGGAGTTATTAACGATAAAATGAAGGGAGATAAAGATACGTACCCGAATGGTTGTCCAGCGAAACTTCCAAATGGGATATCGACGCCGAATTTGGCCAGATCCAGATCTGCAGTACGCGGTCCCATTTATCCGTGATTGGTGGCAGAAGCGGCGTCCTGTGCGCATGTGGTGTGGAGTTCGATATTCCCTGAATAAATGAGTTCAGGATCAATTCGCAGAGAGGCGGGGGAAGGTACTCACCAAATTGACATTCAAATGCGGTTCAAACTGGAGGATTGTCGTCAAAATTGACCTCAAGAAAGGAGGAAAACATACCCAAGTTGGCCAGAAAAAAAAGCCGGTCCGGCGAGGACACCACACGCCGTCCTAGGTCAAGATTTCCATATTCCGGGGCCAGAAGAGTCACAGAAGGCTGAGATCAACGTTAATTAACGCAATCCGAATGGAGAACTCTCCATCGCGGAGAGCCGCCTCCGCGCTTCCTATGAAACCGAATGCGTTACTGAATGCAGGCACAAATAGATGTGAGGTACATACCGAAGGTCATGTCCAAATACGAATCCAGGGAAACTAATCAAATCTGGGTCAATCGACCAGTTTCAAGAAATGATCCAAAACTCACCCAAATCGCCGGAGAAAAAAGCCGCGCCGGCAAGGCGACACCACGCCGCCCAAGCTTCAAGAATTCGTAGTCCATGACGGGGAGTAGTACTGGGAGCGCGTACGAGGCGGCGAAGCCGCCGAGATCGTCGTCGCTGCAAACTTTGAGGTCAACGGACCAGCATCAACAATATACAAACTAAAACTCACCCAAATCATCGGGGAAAAAAGCCGCGCCGGCGAGGCGACACCACGCCGTCCGTCCTCTGTCAACGATCCGGCATTCAATTGCGCGTCAAGTTCTTCCGGTCACCCAGAGTTGTTGTGCCGGGTGGGTCCCCGATGCGCCAACGTCGTCCCTCGCGGGTTTTGAGCTCAAGAATAGCAAAGCGTCGATCCTATGAGAAACTGACAGCCAACCAGCTTTAAAACTATTGAAAGTTTCATAATTTGAAAAGTCATGTTTTAAAGAAAAACGCACCTTTTCAAGAAAATCGATGCCTCTGGGGCGAGCAGCGTTCCCCGAAGTCCAGGAATTCGTTGCTTGTGGTCCTGAACTCCTGGAAGGCGAATAAGAAGACCGGCGACGCTTACAACGCGCGTGTCTGGAAAGAAGAGTCAATGATGAAGATGGTGGTCAGAAGTAAAGAATGACCTTGCGGGTATTCGGCCCGATGTGATCGACGTCCTGCTCAACCTTGAACTATCATGTCGTCGAACCCTCTGGACGTCTGGAATGCCCAAATTTGTTTTCTCCTCCTCAAGACGACTCCCAACGACTCCTGGAACATTTAATCGCGAGGATTTTGAAGTTGGACACGCTGGACGTCTTCTTGCACGGAAAGGACGCTTTTTCAACATTGTACTCGCGAAACCGGACTGCGACGCACCTTGTATATGCTCCACAGCTCTGTAAATCTCCTCAACTCGAACTTCTGCATCTCCCTCCTCGTGTCCTCCCTTAAAACTTGACGTCGCGTTTTGATTTCAATTCTGGACGAATTGAGCGGGTACCTCAAGAAACCGTTAGCTCTAGAAAGCTTGAAGAAGCGACAAGCGTACCAGTGGGTCAACTTTGCGCGACGTTTAGAGGATGACGGTGACCTGGAACACAACAGTCGGGAGGGATGGGGGACGTCACGATGGTACAAATTTACAATGTGAAGGATTGTGTGACATGTTTCTGGAGGACGGCCCACGGAATTCTACAGGCAAGATATTATTTCCTCTTTTCGATCATTAAACACTGACACACTTTCAATATTTAGGCAGCTCCCCGCTCTCGCATTGGGGAACGTCCGCAGGTCCTCCATCTGGTACGTCGTCCCGCGCATTGACAACAGCCTTATTTATCATTTTAAGCATCCAGTGTCGCTTGACGTTCCTGCCTATGAGTCATTTGCCGCATTCGAATCGGAATATCTGGGACACCCAATGTGATAACAAGTACTTATTGGTGCGCTGCACTCGTCCTCTCGTTATTCCATATAAATCCCTTGCAGATACTGGTTCCTCCGATCTTTAGGTCATCTCTGATCAATGCAACACGGCGGATTGCAAAACGACAGTGCCGCTATATTCTCAGAGCACCTTCAAAACAGCAAACCTGGATGTTGGACTTTTCTATGGGGACTCTATGACGCGTACGCATGCGCTCGGCGAAATAGGACAGGACACTGTGGACCTTCCGGGGTTGGTCCTCCAGGATCAGTACTTCACAGCTATCAACGACACCAACACAAGCGTACTCGACACTGGCGCAGCTGGTATCTTTGGCTTGGGATTTCCCGTGAACAGGTGCGCGTCGTTCCCTTCGTTTTCCATCTCGTCCTTATCAGTCTTTATTTGGTCAGAAGTCTTCTTCGATACCTACGCCAGTCTTTATTTGGTCAGAAGTCTTCTTCGACACCTACGCGTCTCGTCGCCGCCGCCGTCAGGAAACCTCACGAGCCGTACACTCATGGGGACGTCGACCCTCCAACCAGGCTAGAACCACATTCCCCACCTTCGGCTTCACTCGCCCATCGTTTCCCTCCTTGTCCAATCTCCCAGAACATCTACCGCGCCAGGCATCCGCGTCGCAATGGACACCCGATCCGGCGCGACGGTCATCGCTACCTCATCATCAGACGACAAGCTAAAGATCGCTACAAAACTCGGTGCGAAACATGTTATCAATTACAACAAAACCCCGGCGTGGGACGAGGAGGTGCTGAAACTTACGGGCGGGCGCGGGGATCATTGGATGATATCTTGGAGGTACGTTTTCATTTTCTCTCAGGGCCATTTCATCGCTCACCTATCACGCAGGTTGGAGGACCCGGTACACTGCAGAAGTCGATGAAGGCTATCAGATACGGCAGCTCGATTCATCTTATCGGTTTCCTTGCCTCTGTGTGTCGTAACGTCTGTCTATCTGCAGACATTTCTCATGATCTTCGATAATTAGACTGACCAGCCTCTCGTGAATGTCGTCGGCCTGAGTGTATTCAGAGGTTCCACTCTGCGGGGCATCCTCATCGGTTCAGTCACCCAGTAAGTATTGTTTCTCTACCTGTGATGTCGATTAATGAAACGTTTTTCAAGGTTTAAAGACATGAACCGTTTGTTGGAATCGAATCCCGAGACGACGCGCCCTGTTATTGACAAAGTCTTTTCATTTGACGAGGCGATCCAGGCCTACGCGTATCTGCACTCGCAAACCCACGTCGGGAAAGTTGTGATTAAGGTGTAAAGTGTCTTATGTCTAATTGTATTCACTGTACTTACTATATGTATCATTCCCAAATCTCTGGAACATATCCAAATGAAGTTAGAGATGGACAATGAGGGTGATTGTTCTGAAGTTAAGCATAGCTTTCTCGGAGACATGGAGTGTCGAGGGGTGTAGGTGCTAGTGAACTTGCTGGGTGGCGTTAATCTCCACTGCCACTGATTCGTTGAAGGACGACGCCTGGGTTGCGGAAACGGATGGTGTCTGAATACCTCGCTGAGAGTATGCTCCCTCTTGAGCGCAGGAAAGGATGGCCGTGGTAGGGATGGCCGAAGGTTCTCGCATGCGGTTTTGGTGTAAATTCACGAAGCTGTCCACGTAACGGGAGCTCGCACGACATTTAATAGCTAGATAACTGGAAGAGTCCACTGCATTCGTGATATCGTGGAGCTGCTCTGGAACATGTATGTATATCTCTTCTCAATCGATTTGTGAAAGCTGCCGCCGTTTCTACTCATCAAGGACTCCGTTCAATTAAAATCCATTGGTTCCTCGGACTCGAAGGCTCTTTGGTTTATGTTTATCACCAGAAGGTCGGAGAACTCATGTTAGGCAATGTCAAGAAGCGCTGAGCGCGAATGTTAGTCAGTCTACAAATTAGAAAAGAGTGTGTTAGTACTTAGACGGCGTCGTGTGTCTAGGATATGACCATCAGAACTTCATTCTTACACTGCATTCAGCGAGGCCAGAATGCGTAGACCTTTCTATCTGTAGGCCAGGGAAGGTGTAGACGAGCCTCCCCATTTAAACTGGTGACCTTGTACATGATGACTTGTCAGCTGGCGCGGAACCCCAAAAAGGTATAATCGCTTAATCCAATTAACTGGGAAAAATATGCAATGAAAAGGTGCAGTGAAGCTTTTCGAGTTATGCGGGGAAGGGGACGGGAAGCCTCGCAGAAAGGAAATGTGGCGCGCGCGGACAGGTAACGAAGGACACTAAGCGTGGGAAATTTTTATCGGGTCCCGGATCATGCAGCTGTGGAAGCTGTATTCCATGTCGAGGCACATTTCAGAAAGGGTATTACTGTAAACACTAATCGTGACGTGTCCATCTGGCAAATCTGCAATCCTAATTGAGGTAGGGTCTCTGTCCTGAACGTCGCGATTCCCGAAAACTACACAGGAAGATAGTTAAATCCAAAAGCATCATCTATCGTCTAATCACGACGTTTATAAATAGTATCAGAACAGGAAACAAAACAGAATGCCCATGATCTATCGAAAGGAAACAGCGGAAAGAGAATCGAGAAGAAACGAAGGTATACCACCACCCACGCAGTTCATAAGTATACTAGCGCGGGTCTTCAAACTCACACAGAGTCTAAATGGCCTGCGTTGACGCGAATGTTGCGTCTGGAGAACGGAGAAGTGCCGCCGAAAGTACTCGCATCCGCATCCTTCTCACAAATGATGAATATCGCCACTGGAGAAGGTGCCACATGTATGGTCCACGAGGCAGCGCGCTCATGGAATTGCGCCGCATACGCTAACATCGCCTTGTAGCCACGGAGTCTCGCTCTGAGTGCACCAACCCTAGAAATTCCCCTACGCGAGTCTGCGGTTAAACGTGATCAGAGACCAGGCAGCCTGAAGATGAAGAACGAAGCCATCGACGAGGTTCTCGAGCTCGTCGGTGCTGACGTCGTCGCTCAGACACTTGAGTGCGAGCTGGTCGATGAAGTCGTGGGAAGGGCAACCGAAGTAGGAGAGCATGCGAGTTGCATGCGCCAGATGGAAAAAGAGGCGATCTTGAGAAGTGACGTGTTTTGCACTGCCGTGAATTCACGAAAATGGGTAAACAGGGCACCTAAAATGTGCGTGTACACCTAATTGAAGATAGGTCATTCCACGAAGAGCTAAGGTGAAAAGAACGAACTCGGTCTTTCCACGTCGTATTCCCAGAAGGTGGATACAATTCGAAATGGGGTACGCGATAATTGAGAACCGCGTCGAATACCACATCGATCCAGTGTTTTTCCCTGCAGATTGTAGCATAGCAGGAGAACCAGAATTTCTTCGCCCTCTCGTTATGTTTGTGAACGTGTCAGGCGACCGCCTCCCTATCAGTCCTGGCTAAGGCCCAGAATGGACCATGCTCCAATTCTTTATCACTGGTCTCGTACCACGATATCGGACTGGACGTGGATCAGATGCTAAAAACGAGTAGCTAGATGCACGTACGCACCTTGTACTGAAAATGAAATTGAAGGCGTATATCTTGTCGGCGAAGAGGTCTTCTGGCCATCTATCCATGAAACGCAACGAGACACGGAGATCCTCGTCGGAAGCCTGAGATGGAATCTGATATGGCGCACGCTGCAGAGAGAGCGTAGCCGGCGGTGGTGAGATCTTGCAAAGTGATCTTCCAAGGGCTCGCGTCCACCTTGATCGCAATCTTGAGCAGCTCCGGATAATCGCTAAGTCGAAGCCTATCCGGGATGCGCCGCCTCTTCTTCTGCCGACCATACTTCGGCTCAATGAGCACGCGTACGAGCTCAAGATCCTTGTTTCGTATGGCGACAATAACGGCTATGGCGTCCTTCACGGCAGGATCTGCGCCAGACTCGAGGAGGTAACATGTAAGCGGAATAAACGAGGAGTGTACGACCATGGCCAACGCGAAGCCGTTGTGGGCGTTCATGTTGAGAGGGGGTATAGCTGGATTTGCCTCGATTAGGCGTAGAAATGGGAGAGGATCGTCCGCGTACCAGCGTGGTCATTGGCGAGCATCCAGCCTTCGGAAGAGGTGCTTGGGGAGCTCGGTGATTAGGTGCAGATGGGTGGCAGACGCGCAGCGTAGAAGCCTGGAATATAGAATGGGCGGCCATTCGATGGGGCCTTTGACGATTCTGCGCGTTATGTATTGCGCTCGGAATGAGTTTGGGCTGGAATCGAGTACAATTTTGAGGTGACGGGATGTTAACGGTAGGTGTTCGGACAGAGCGGTTAATTGGATGTGGTATAACAGCTATCGAATCGGTTAGCTACCGTCTCTTCGAGGAACAAATGCGCACCTCTACAGGCAAATACTGTAATCCTAACTTCATTGATATATCCCATCCCTATCATGTTCCACATCGAACTTCGTCGCGGTTGGCGCTTGATTCCAAGAGTTGCGCGAAGTTTCAATGCGCGACTTACAACGCGTAGGAGGAAGCGAGCTTGCTACCAGATCGTGGTAACATGGAATTGAAGAACGGCCTTACCGGCCCGGGTACCGGCGTACGGATCTATTGCAGGTTGCTGTTTTTGGTGCCGATCAACGCCTTTCTCTTCCCGCCATCGTGTCGACACCGACGCCTCGGGCAACGACTACAAACGCGTCGGAGGACAGCGTCTGATAACTAACCCTAACCTTCGAGCTCCAAGACACTTTGCCACAATCCATTCATCCTCAGCGTGCCGCAAGGTACTTTCGCTGCAATACCCGTCTCGACGAGGAGCCAAAAAAAAGTGCGCATTTTTCATGGCTGCTCTGCCTAATGCTTACCTTCTCTCAAGAGCCTGCAGATCGGACTAGAGGAAAGCCTACACGTCGTCCTGGATAGGAACGATACGTATTGATTAAGTCACTCACCCACACAGACCCGACACCCGTCCCTCTTTTTCTCCATCACGTCGTATTCCTTTCATGCCGATGTAGGCTCTAAGCCCTCCTCTCCTCACCACTACGGCCATGGATTACGACCACTGGAATCACTCCTCGTCAAGGCAGACGCGTCGGAAATAACGCGGTAACCACACCGGCGCGTTGGATTACGGCCCATGAGCGGTGCAGTCGGACTAGACGTCGGGATCGAATAAGGATACGCGGGCCAAAGGAAGGGATTGCTATAGATGTGTGTGGGTTGTTTAGATACCTGACTTGACTAACGCTGACATGGACATCCTTCAGCTTGTTAACGAGCTCACAGCCAGAACCAAGATCAGAGTCATACGACTACGTCATCGCCAGAAGCCGCCGCGGATTGTCCAGCACTTGGCGTCGCAGTATCGGATTCCTTCATCACAGTCAGATCCAGAATCAGAGTACCTCCAGGACAAGGAACAGCCCCGCCAGCTTGCGTTAGCCCCAGCACGACGAAGAACACCCAGCGGACTCTGAGACCGCCCTCGCGTCGCCCAGCATACTCCATTCCAGCCTAATCCACTCCCCTGCCCACGTCGCCCAGATCCCCCACGACGGTCGCCCCAACACTCCCCATGGATCCACCGCTGCACCCCGCGGCATTACATCTTACGCACCAGGACTCTCCTCCTCCTCCTCGCGCCTCTACTATCCTAAACTTTAACTTGCTCCGTGGACGACGCCAAAGCCAGGAGCGCGAAGTCAGCCCTGACCCAAACGGCCCGCCGAGACCCAGTCTCAAAGGCGGAGTCGGTTGGAACATCATGAGCGGCATGGGCATGCTCAGGAGGCGGCGCAGCGGCGGTGCTGTGAACGTACTGACGACACCGGCAGCCGTAGTGCCGAGCGCGAGTGTTGGCGCAACCCATTGCATACGGCTTGTACCGCACCTGGACTCGCGCTGTGCCTTGCGCTTCGACACTATAACACGCGATCGCAAAGAGGGCGATGTGGCTGTGCGCATTGGGCGGTTTACAGAGCGGTTGAACCCGCCGACGACAACGACAACGACAAACAAGATTGCGTTCAAGTCAAAGGTGGTGTCTCGTGCGCATGCAGAGGTCTGGTACACGAGACATTGACTGCCGGGAGTCTGGCCGTATCTCTTCTCCAATTATCGGCTGTTCATGACGATGATGGGTTTCTTGACATCCGTGTCGTCCAGCTCTTGGAAACAGGTCGTGGCTGGAAATTTTCATCTTTGATTCTGCGGTCTGATTCTAGGTCTAGCTACCTTACGGTTAGATTGCGCAAACCTTTCTTCCCTCGTCGTTGCATTCCCACACTTTACTTTGTATTGCTCTTCGATATACTTATGCACAATTGGTTTTCCCAACTCATTTATCATGTCCTTCTTTATACATCGTCTAAGGCTCCTCCATTGATCACGTCTTTTTTCAAAGGCCTCTTCCGTCTCCTACGACCTCGTGTTCTCGATTGAAGCATGGAGATCCTGGCCACCATGGAGCAGCGAACTTCGGCTCTGCGGATCGCCTCAGTCGAAATTTATGCTTTTTTGCTGGGGACAGACGGCGTGTTTGCAGAAATGACTAGACATCCGTGGAACAATATCAGGGAGTGCGGGGCGCACTGCGTCGTATCGGCTCCAAGGTATTAACTTTTCCAATAAAGGCGCTTCATAGTGGGCTGACGCGACTTTGCTATCCCAGTCCGTCGTCTTGATGTGGCGTTGTCATCCGTTCACGCTGTAATCCTTTTCTTGAGAAGCGCGCCCGTCTCGCCGATTATTCAAGATGGACTTAATAGATACACCCGACCTGCTTACCCGTACCGGTTTACAACAAGACATACTGGTTCGACTGACAAGCTCATCAGTCGTAACGATCCGTCACTGGGTACGTTCCAGCAGCGGAGCTGTTTCTCTGAGGAATTCTACCTTGTCCTGTACCAGGCTGACAGGTTATGCAGGAGGATCTATTCTTGTCCAGAATGCCGGAGCAACCAATGCGGACAGTGCGCTACGCTCTTCTTTCGACACGCTCAATATCTGTGAGTGGTGGTCGTGCACGGTGTCAGTAACAGCTGCAGCGCTGCTACGTAACTATTGCCGTATCAGGTGCATCGGAGAGCTGCGTGAAGATTTCGACTAGAAGTACAAATTTTGAAAGAAAAGACCGAATCACGACTACTGCCAGCTTTAAATTCCACCCTTGATATCGCCCTCAACGTCCTATGATAAAACACGTGAGTTTCTTGAATGGAGTCAGTCAGCCTGAACTCACCGCCTATAGCTTGGCCTTCCGCTCTTCAAGTCGCGCGCAAACCTTGCACTCGAGTAAAGACAACTTTCACCACATCCACAGCAGCGCGTAGCGCGCACACCCACACTGGGGGGTGCACACTCACACTCGAGCATGCCCATTATGAATTGAACAGCATATCGAGACTTCAGACCTGCATACACCACACTTCGTGTACATGTCACCTGGTGCGTCGGGTGCGACGCCGCCCACTGGCAAGGCATCACAACCTCCCCAGGACAAGTTTAACATCCGGGGGTTCAACCGACACCTTATGTTCGCCTAGTACTCCTGGCGAAGAGACCTTCTCAGCTTCCCCAACATCAAACTCGACTCGTTCACAGCCCGAGACGCCTAAACCGGCACCGACTCCCGCAGTCTCAACACTGAAAGGCTTGGTCACTGGGAACACCACCTTCTGAGTAGTAATAGAAGTGATTATTAGATGGCTGTATCGGATACATGTACCAAAATGAAATAAGGAAAAATGTCCGACGTTTCTTGATCAAAATCGGCATAGCTCTGGGCTCGAGGACACCCAAACCAGGTGGATTATTGTGTACCAGACACCCGCGCAGCAGCAGAAAGAGTACATGGATGCATCGAGGCCACTCTAAAAATGAACACGGTTAATTTAGCTCACGAAAGTCGACTAACATGACTTACTGCATCACTTGAACCACGTCCCTGTTGGTGTAGATACGAGCAATAGTAACAGCTGTGGGAGGGAATGAGATGAAAATATGTCATATTCGGAGTATCGAGGAGCTAACCTCGTGCTGCTGGTGCATACCAGATTACGACCTCCCACTCCTTCAACGCTCCCCGCACACGCTTGCATGTAGTATCAACCTGCAGCCCAAATGTGTCGCGAACAAGGTTTAGTAAACACGAATACCCAGTATAAACAAGTGTTCCGCCGCTTGGACTCGTCGCCGTAGTGTGAATATGGCGCTCAGCAAGAGCATCGACTCGTACCATTTCCATCGCCGCTGCAATACACATAAGTACAATGTTGGAGAGAGGAGCAATGAACACATGCCTTGAATCCCTAAGCGCAACAGAGCCTCCGTTCGACGCTCCTTATAACGGACAGTACACTGTAATCGGCGAGAAGGTGAGGGAGCTGTAAGCGTGTTTCCATTCGTCGCCGATGCTACATTGAAAATGTGAACGATCTTAGCCACACGACAATCAGCCAAACTGACCTTGATCAATCGACTGAACAGTGCTAGTCAGTGCACCATTAGCCTGAATGCTCTTCCGAACGAGCTCCTTCAGTTCAAGGTTTGCGTTTGTTGCCGAAATGGTAGGGAGCAGAGGCGATGATGTCGTCACGGTCGCAGACGGGACCGATAGTTCTAAGGGCAAGTGAGTTAAGCCTGCGGCTCACAATCTTAGGACGTACCGTCAAGCTCGTCACCATAATCCGAGTTATCACCGTTGTACACTGCGCCGCTCGCATCGTCCTGTGGTTTCGATGATTTGGGAACGGACTGCTTCAGGAAGGCCCCAAGCTTGTCTATATCAACCCAGTCGGTGTCCAGAAATGTCGTGGGGTTTTGCAAGATGTCGCGGGTGGAGAAAGCCTAAATTGGTCAATGCACACGGCTCCGACAGCCAAATAGAGGCACATACATAGTCGCAGAAAGCCATCAGGTCCCGGGCGCTGACATTGTCCAAGAATGCGGTCTCCCTCTTTGTTCGAGCGCATCGCCGACTCATGGAGCACGCGGGAAGGTGGTGGACTGAGGGAAGCAGATTTCGGAGTTTCAAATGATAATAGCGCGACTATAATTTCCCGGACGCGACGTCCGGCTAGCGAGTACGGATGCGTACTGTACTGTTTCGACCATAGGTTCGCGGGGTGTGATGCGTTATGCTACGAACTTATATGAACTTAGTTCGTAACCAGGCACGAGGCCTAGAATTACCATATTGGGATGCTCCCGCCGCAGGCGGGACCGAAAATTTCCTTTTTTAGCCATGCAGACCCTGAAAAGAAGGTCCGTTATGCGTTATCCTAAGCTCTAAGTTAGGTTCAGACGACTGCGTGACACGTTATGCGAATTTGCGGTTGAAACAGTACAGTATGCCCGAGTGTGGGTGTGCACCCCCGGGTGTGGGTGTGCACGTCCTAAGCTGCTGTGGATGTGGTTATAGATGTATATACTCCTTGCACTCCCCGAACGTTTTCTCGACTTCGGTCATGAAGTCGAGTCTGGAACATGTCAGAAATGGAAGATAATCAAAAATAGAATATACCTTGTCGTGCACATATCTGTGCACTGATGCTTGGGGAACGGGCATGGCATAGCGTAGTGATAAGTGAGGTCATGCCAGAGCGAATTTTGACATCCGACCGGCCTATGGCAGTCCAGTCGTTGCTCCGAAGAGGAAACATGCTGATAGGGGCACGTTTTGGATACCGAGTGGGTCGTGAGAAGTAGGCACATGTTGGCTAGAGCACTCGAATCGGTGAGACACTACTTAAGCTGGACATTTTGAACCAGTTCATATCAGGTAAGCGGCCATGATCGCTGCTTATCAGGTCATCTGGCCTAGGCGTGCGAGTACCCAACATCATGTTTAGAACGCCAAGACCCGAACTGGCCGAAATGAAATCAAGGATGCCATCGTGTGAGTCGTATTACTCCCTGCCAATGACATGGTGGCGCTCGAAACGAACGTGTGAGGGGCTGTGACGTATGGTGCAGGACCGACATCACTATTTACAGTCTCCCCGAACTGAAGTCAGCAGGCGAAAGTTACTTGGAGATTATTCCTGGACTCCGCTCCTTGTCCGCTCCAATCAGCGGCTTGCAGGACCTCGAATACCCCATATCTAATGCCTGAAATGATCCGAACGAAGTTTGGGATGGTTTGTATGAAAACCTTACGTCGAAATTTGCATTAATTCCGAGAGGTTCGCGCGTTGGACGTGTCGTGGCGCTGATTGTCTTGAGGTTGTCGTCGTCATCAGGGGGCGGAACGCTGTGTTAAAGGTAGGTAAGTAGGTAGAAACCGTCATGGGGCCCATTGAGGAACGACGGGTGCAAGCATTGTTAGTAGGTGAGAGCCACCACCCCAGCACTTGCGTCTCCGGAAGTATACCAGACGAGCTCACCGCAGGCTGTAGATCTGGTACCTTCTACGAAGAGTCAGACCGATTATCAAAAGGTGGTGGTCAAAGATCAAGTGCCATCTCAGGCACCCACTAAATGATCGGGCCGACTTGCACTACGACCACGCTGAACTCGATGTCTCTTTTTGTTTTATGTTTCCTGTCAACCTACTCGCGCGGGCATCTCTCCACGCTCGGAATTTACTCTTTCATCAACGTCATCCCAACGGTGTCAAGGTCAAAAATTGCATCAAAACGCGGCTTATTCAACTTTGTCTGCTTTCCTCTCCGCCAACTACGAGCTGTGTTATCTATGACGACTCTCTATGATGCCTCTCCAAGCCAATCTTATCGTCTCGGGACCGCCAGCCTGGGAAACGGACGGTGGGGTGATGCAAGCCTTTTGCAACGACTAGCGGTTCGACTTGAGTGCATAGAGTTCTCAGGGAATTTGTTCCAAGCTTTCCGAGCAACCACCAAACGACCATCATGCGGCGCACATTTCTTCGATTTCACTGCCTAAGTCCGTCGCTACAAACTAGCAAGGTTAAACGCCCCACAAGCATTTAATAACTCCTCAAGGACAACGACTGGAAATGCTACGTGTATTTTATGCCGAGCTCGACCCTTCTCAAACCCAAACACGATCCTCGCCACCTCTCCCTCCCCCAGCTCCGGAACGACATACGTCAAATTATAATGACTCAAATCATTAATTCTCCCCGATCCTGCCAGACACGGACAACCTGATCCCTGTCAAATCCGTACCACTCGCTAGAAAGTCGCTGGGTAAAGAAACTCCATTGATTCCAGAGAATAGAAACGTCATAACATTCGAGGAGGTCGCGTCTTGCAGGAATGCCCTGGACGGTGGATACGTGATGGTGAGATTCGCAGACGTGGCGATCGCGGATATGTGGGGTAGTGCTACCAAGCCTCAGTTCGAAGACAAGAAGACCAAAAGGAAGAGAACTCACAAGCATCCAAGCAACCCCACCCGCCTCCGTACTCCAGATAAGCGCCGCAGGAACAAACTGATTCACATTCGCCGCCGGGCCCCCAACGACCTGTGCGTCAATCTCCATCCCTCCCACACTCAACCCTGCTTCATTATACGTAGTTTCTCGGATACGCAGGGTCATCGAACGGTGGTGAGACGGCCTGGCCGAAGTACGCGCGCGACTCTGTAAGGGTTTGAAGACGGGCAAGGGCTTCAGAGGAGACGTATAGGTCGTTAAACTTCGCTGTTAGCGGCGTTCTGTGGAAGGTTAGATATGGACGAAGGAAGGTGGAATGGAAGACGACTCACAGAGCGACGGCAGCCGCATCTCCATAGTGCTCACTTCCGACTAGAGGGTATAGTTCGGGCACTGTACCATCGTTGATAGTGCCTAGAATGCCGGCGATCTGTGCGCCGAGTATCCCAAAGTATGCTCGCTAATTCACGAATTAGTAGGAAGCCGCGACATGGAGGAAACAAGACATACCATGTCATAGCCGTATGGACGATCCCAAGGACCACCAAGCGTATGGAGCGTGGTGTTGTAAAATGCGGCAAGCATATCCCACATCTTGGTTATGATATTCGGCGCCCGAGATGCGATAGTAAAGTTTTTGGGCATGTAGGCCCATAACGAGAGCGAGTAGAGTGACGCCGCTGTAGGTACCGGAGTTGAACTATGTGCGCCAAGTTCCGTTCCTGAGCATGAAAGCATGAATAACAAGATCTGCACTTATCATGAACACGCGGCTCACATGTTACGTGAAAAACCAAGTTCACAACCCGTTGAGCTCGAAAAGCTAAAGCACTGTGAGCCGAAAGCCTTTACATATGGTTTGTATGAAAAGCTTACCTCAATATTCACTCCCTTTTATAATTCCAGGCTCGTCCGCGGTCGGTGAAAAGAGGATTGGTGGTGGTGTTGTCGCCGAGGCTCGCAATCGCGTGTTGGAAGGTGATGGTAAGAGCGCAGATCCCAATTCGGGCAACGCCGAGTGATCGAACTCACTTGTACTTGTACTACCATCACTCTAGTGACCTGTGTTCGCGACATGAATCAATCTCACTTCTTTGTCTCCTCCTTCGCGTCTGACCTCAATCGGAATCCTCTCGCTGCGGACCTGATTTGAGATCCCGGTGGCTTCAAAACGCGAAAACACGTCAAGACCTCGCATATTCAGCATCCCGCCGCATCTCTCACTTCCGCTACGACTCATGCTATCTATGACGAGGATCTTGTGTGCCTCTCTGAGTAATCTTATCGCGTCGGCACTGGGTCTGTGGGAACTGTGAGCGTGACGCAAGCACTTACAGCCCCCATCCACCATGCTATTTCGACTATGGTATCTATGGAAAATCTTCTCTGCGGCGTTAATTCCTCTCTTTTCACTTGCCTTGGGACATTTTTTTTCGACATCTCCCTTCCCAGGATATCGAAAAGGAACCTCATGCTCGAGGACGCGAATGCAGGACTTCCAGGTGACTTTGTCGAGTTCGCGCCTAGATCCGGTTTTTCATTCTATTCGGTGTTTACGTGTGTGAGATCATGAGAGCTCAGTGAAGACGATGTGGGGCATGCAGATCCCCAAACGCTGAACTTGGGAGATCTGGATTGGGGATGTATACATGTAGTGGGAAGGTATGGGTGGGTATGTTTACCTTCATACTCCTTATCTACAGGCTCACGGGCCTCGACTTAGGTGGGTACACAATATTTTCTACTGGACCCTTTTACTCCTCACTTCATTAGCTCAAATTCAGCATGCTTCAATTCGCCAACTTACGTGTGGCGTCCATTCCAACATTCGGCAAATTCGGAATTAAAAACTCAAATGGACCGCCTAGCAACAATTTTAACTCCCATCTCCACAGATTCTCGCAGATCTCGATCTCAACCAAATCGATTTGGGAGGGCGGTAGGATAATCCCCCATTTCCTTCCTTCCTCTCCCCCACATCAACATCTACACCAGTACCAGTACGTTGACGACGACGTCGCTCAGGTACTACCGCGTATGTCGAGATCACCGACTCGTCTGGTCAAGGTGGGTTATTTCCCCACCGTCATATTGGACTTGACTCTCATGGGGGGGCAGGTGTCGCGACGCTTTGTCTTGGTCTTGTCCTCGTCTCTCCTTCCACAATTGTACCGTCGGCAATGCTTCTACGGGTAGGTTCTTTTCGCGTCATCATGTTGAACTTTCTGTGCGCTATACAGGCTTCGTTATCATCTTGTATACTGTACTAATGCGACCGGTAATTCACATAACGCATCACAAGGTGTCGTGAGGTGAACCTAATCGACTTTCATAATGCGTAACAGCCAAAAAATTCCTCGGAAATTTGGCGCTCGGCGGCTGACGCCGCCGCCGCCCGACGCTCCCGATAAAGGATTCAGACCCTGTAATAGGCTGTATGAACTAGCGGTGAGTTAGCTCACAATCATAACGCGTAACATGCCGTGAAGATGTGGTCGCGTTAGTACAGTATTGACTAATTATTAATCTTGAAGGTTCTCGTCGCCAGGCTCCTCATCATGGATGGTACTGTTGATAGTAGATATACGGTATGTCCAGCCTAGTCTCGCGATACTTACTCACCGACTGCTCGTAGTCATTGACCTCCTTCGGGTCTTGGCGTATTACATCTGTTTAAACATTGCTTCTTTCAGGGCAGTGCCCTTGCGGCAATTGCCGGTGCACGTGTTGAATTTCGTGTCGAAGTGGTAGGGCCATCGTTGTTCCCAAACATCCATCATGGCTCAACAACCGGCCTATGCATTCGCACTCCCATCTCTCCAGGCTACACATCCTGCCCTTCAAAACATCGCTAACTATCCTGAGCTGGGCCGATCCGTGGCTGCCGGCGCCCCCCTGGATGCGACTGCGATTGTAGCCGCAAAGAAAGCAATTGTGTCATTGGAGGAACTTCAACGTCAGTCGCATTGTTTCTGCTATTGACTTGCATGCTGATTTGTTCTTCATAGTTATGGGAAACCCTGCTGTCACGCCGGCGATTGTAGAAAGTGCCCATAATCGCCTCGGCCTTCTCCGGGACATGCGTGAGTCACATCGTAAGATTCCCATCACATTGTTTTCTTATGATGTACCCTAGATGGCACTGAGGAGTATGGCGCAGGGAATCTCGCGGTCATGATCCATCAGCTGACCCAAGTCGTGCAAAATGGCTTCGACGGTGTCAATGTGAGGCTTGGTAGCATTGAAGCAATGATTGAAAATGGTCGGACACGTGCTCTCAATTTGCGAGCCTCTCCGGATCCCACTCATATGCTTCGGAAGACAGTAAGGGCGGATGCTTCTCATGGATTCATTGCTTACGCACCCTAGGTTCCCGGCTGCGGCCATGTCTTAGCAACCAATCTCGCAAATGGAACTCCAGTTCCAGCAGCAATTAATCCACCTCCCGGTGTTGGTACCATCCTTGCTCGTAATCCCATTGCTCCCGATTCTCTCAGTCTTAGGGATATCCTGGCCTTCATCAATTTCTATAATGAAGACTTTGGCATTCTCTGGAACGATAATCTGGCAGTGCGAAAATCTAAGATTCGAGTGTGGCTTACTACATAATCAGTTTAATTATAGTTGTTTGTGCTATGTTACATTCAATGTCGTGGAATTTTGATTTTTCCAATTGGCTCTCATGGCAGCTCGCCACCGCTGCACACAAAGCGCTTCCAGCTTCTCGCTTTTTCTTAAACTTGGACGTCTTAGCGCCACACACCAACAATGCCTTGGACGTGGCTGACCTTGATGGGGAGGCGATCTTTGGTGATGTCAACGACCAAACAAAGTCGTGGGAAAGAAAGTATAAGGTTCCCGTCGGCATTGAGTTGTTTGTAAATGGTATTCACAGTAGGGAGAACTCATCTGCGTGTGATGATACTGCTCGATTGATTCTGCGCGGTTTTGATAGGGCGAGTCGTTCGGGTGGTTTGAACGATCTCGCTCCGTGGCCACAGCCTCGATCAGCAGTCAGAGGAGGCGCAAAGGTGTGTCTCGTTAGCTGAGTGCTATTCCCGTAAAGTCGAAATTTAATTCGTTGAGAGGCGGACTCGGAATTGTACGAAGGAAGAACAACGCGACGGAGGGTTCAGGGAACGAGTGGTCCAAGGTATGTCGTTGTATACGCCATAAGTATTCCAGGTTCAAGCATGCAGTTGCTGCGGCTGTCGGTGCATTACGCGGGATTTGAGTGAGGCAGAACTCAGAGAAACGAACAGACATGAGAAGGAACCGAATTTTAACACGAGAGACCTCGAATTAAGGAGAGATCAGCTTCGCGATGTGATGGCAGGATGAAAAAGATGTCGATCAAGTTTAGCCAAAAGCAGCAAAGTTGATGGTTCGCATCCTGCCTTCACGTCCTCAACTGAGAGGTCGAACTGAGACACGCGCTGGCGATTGATTCGAGTTCATCAAGGTTGAAGAAAATCATGCTACAGCCAGAGAGCGTGATATGTCGAACAAGAAAGGGTGAAGAAGAAGATTTTCCAAGAGTCTTGCAGATATATCGCGTCCGCGCCTCCAATCGAGAAATATACGGAGCGTGTCTTTCAAAGAATTTTAGTCTATATTGATTGATTTGTCCCGTTTATAGTGCGTAGGCCCGCCAGGGACTATGATGCACTGCTAGTGGCGCAATACAACTGTGCGGGTCGCTGCGAGTAGTAGGTATATAATGTCCGTTGTGTAATGTTATGCGTGCGCTATAGTAAGTCTGCTCCGGTTTCCGTCACGGGTGTGTTCTAAATCGAGAGGTTTGGTGGATTGGCGGCTAGTCTTGCGCCGCCTCGGGAAGTGTGAAGGGGGGTAACATCAGGAGTGAGTGAGTGAGGTCTGGGGTTTCTCCATGTTAATAAGCTACTGGAACGATGCTTGATGGACGTTTGTTAGCGTCACGATGGAGAGAAATAGCGGCTGTACTTCCCTCCGCCTTAGAGGCGGGAGGGACTCCGGAGTACGGTAGTCACCTCCCCCTCGCGTGCCTGAGGCACATTCCGTTCACCCAGGCTATATTGAAATATAGCTTCTCATTGTTTGATTATACGTATCTCGAGCGCCAAGCCGAATCGGTGTTTCGATCCGAGCAAATCATCATGCGTGCCGAGTAATGATGATGACCTCACGGCTCGACTACAACAACGACGACCACGGCGAGCGGCGACCACCCTGAGTTTGCCCGATTCCTTGCGCTGCGAGTGCGCTTTATTCTTGTATTCACGTTTTGGAGGCGCCTGATGACCTGAGAGTGGTGCAATATTTGCCTGGCGGCAGGATGGCTAGCGGTCGGGCGGGTTTAGGCGCTCAGATCGGCTTAATCTTCCTGGTGGTGAGTCTCTGACGACCAACTCGGTCTTTTCTCAAAACCTCGTAGGCACCCGCTTTCTGCGCTGCAAGGTATGATTTTGGGCATCTGGGGCGGGATCCGATGACTGTAGCGCGCCAATTTTTTGTCAACCCGGTGCTTTCTCCGTTCTGCCTCGTCGCGTCGCGGAAGTGGATGGATGACAGCGTGTCTCGTCAGGCAATGCCCTCGTTTCATGGTACGTCGCTGCCGCCTCATGATTATGCCAATGTTAATATTCATCCATAGTAACCCCTCCTTCGAGCTCCCTCCCGCCAGCCACCGCGCTTTTGTGGACAGACTTCGGTGTTTGGCGTCGTAACCCTACGTGTCCACACAGGTCCGGCGCTTTCTCGATGCACACCTTCGGATTGGCGGTCTCTGCACTCATCCCCGGCGCATCTCTCATCGTCGTCTCGCTCGGCGTTTCGTATATCGACCTTTTCATTTCGCCGCTCTGCGCAATCCCCCCTTGCTAGGCTGCAGTCTCCAACCTGTAGCTAACGGTACACTTTCTGCGCCTCGAAGAGTGCAAGGTAAATCAACAGCTTCGCGAAACGTACAGTCCCGTTGTCCGCGTCGGCCGCGAAGCGACTACTCTGTCCACCAGTTCGACAAGGGTTCATACTACAAGAGTCTACTAACGTGAGTTGCCACCTTTTAATTGTTTGCCCTTTTCCTCATGCCGTCTTAGGAACGAAAACGACAGAAAGGCTATCCATCACACTCCCTTCCAGCGAGTCTTGCAAAATTCCAGCCGGAACTGTTGTTTCAGTGTGTTATCACCATTCATTTTAACGCGAATCACGCTGACAAACTAGTACAGACCGCGGACAGTAGGAAGGAAGGAAGGAAGGAAGTCAATACACGGCACGGTCCCACAGAGGAACGCCGGCGGCAGAATACAGGCAAGTACGTAGCATCACACTAATAGACTACGAACCGCCCTTGTTACCACCTCATCGACGGCAAGACTGCACGAGATAGCTCGCCGTTCGCGTCTCCGTCTTGGCGCCATATCCAAGGGCTCTTCAAGCTTCTCAACCGCTGTCCACGATTTCCCGAAGCGCGCCGCCCTGGTATGGTGATCTGTTTCCCCCGAAATGTTTAGCTGACATGTATCTAGCGGAGCGCTGTCCCGAACTGGGCCTGAAATCTAGGCTGCAAGATTCCAAATGCTCGTTTGCGTCAGATGTACTCGGACAAGATCATGGCGGAGGTTAGTTTGCATAGCGATAAGTCGACTAGCGAGGTACGAGCTTCAGGCTTATTTGAGGATAAGATAAGCCGTAGATGGCAGCGTGAGCAAGGCGCGCGTGGCGTAGTTATTATGTAATGACAGCCAGTTAACTAAGTCACGCGAAATAGACAATTTGGGGCAGCAAGAAGCCTTCCCCAATTTCTCTCTTGCTTCCTGCTGCCATCTCCCATCCTCCTCCTCGTTGATCCAGCTTTTTTCGCCTTCGCACATGTCGGATCCGGCACCACAGACACCGCGTGTTCGTCGTACACACGCCACGGAGGCAATCATCGCGTTCTTTAAGAAGCTCACGTTGGTTGAGAAGCTAGACCGTAACGTGAAGATTGAGGCCGAGAACACGGCGAGGAAGGAGAAGACGGAGAAGCATTTGCTAGACGCTACTGCGAATCCGACGCCGGGGTCGGAGGTCGCGTCGATGATTAGCTACACGGAGGAGGAGATTGCGACGCTCCAGACGCCTGATTTCCTGAGTCGTTTCAAGAATGTTCCATTCGCTGTCCTCGATATGCTGACGTCGTGGAAACAGGCTGAGAAGCGGAAGCGAGAAAAAGAGCAGGCAGACGCGTCGGTGGATCGGGCGAAACGCAGGAGAGAGAACATGGACGGGGTCCAGGCTCACGTCCCGGGTGCTGTACGTGTCCCTGACATCCACGACATTGTGTATGAAACAGACCGGCACGTCCCGATTCCTCTTGGTTTTTTCCGTTCCAAGTCCCTCCGTCATATCTCCCTTCACAGTTCGACCCTGGACACGGTCAAGACCAATAACCTTGACGGGACGACGAAGAAAGTCATCCTCGACATCCAGAAGCTTGCTGACACGTTGGGCCCGGATATTCTCCCCACTCTGGGCGAGCATGAGGAGGCGGCGGAGCATCATCTGCGATTTCAGTCCTCGAAGGACGAGGCTGGGGATGACGGTCCTTATGCCAAGTTCTGGCACGACCACCACTCCTTCTTCTACCGTCAGCCGGACAAGGTCGAATATTACCAAGCTTGGGCGGCGGTGGAAGCTAAGAGGCGTCACGATTTCCGTGCAGCAGGCAAGACGTTGTTCGACCCAGTCGCTTACCAGTTTGATTACAAACAGGCTAAGAACACGTTCGATTTGCGCAAAGAGTTCGAGAAGAAATTGCTTGACCAGCGTTCCCAGTCTTCCGAGTCCCGCCCACCCCAGCAGCGCGACCGTCGCGGAGGCGGCAGAGGTAGAGGTGGTCAGCCCTTTCAGGGGAGCAGTGGACGGGCGACCACGCCGTCTATCTGCTTGGGATGCGGGGAGCGTGGTCACGGTATCTCCGACCACTATGAGGGCGGACCCCACGCCAACAAGAAAGTCCCTTACTGCGCGTTCCTCGACCGATCCCCCGTTCATCCGCGGAACCAAAAACGCATCTGTCTCACATACAATTTCAACCGCGGGTTCAATTGCTCCCACCCCCTCGATGAGCGCCTCCATATCTGCACCCTCTGCGGAGGCGAACACCCCGGAACACTCTGCTCTAAATCAACTTGAATTCCTTGCTCGCTTTGCCCCGCCCAAGCTCGAATACCACGATCTCTCTGATTCCATCCATCGACGACCACGTCTCCATAATGCACTTCCCGCTCACAACGAATTATTTGAACGAATCGTACACCCTTACAACACCGCTGCATTCGCTTCTGCTCTGGAATCTCATAACTTGACGGAGGACTACAAATATCTCGTGCACAACCTAGAACATGGTTTTCCCATCGGCTCGCTTCCTCCTCTCACCGAAACCATCATTATGCCTAACCACGTGTCATGTCGCGTCCACCCAGAAGCCGTCGAGGAATATATCGAAGAGGAGAAGGCGGCGGGTCGGATTTCTGGCCCTTTCTCGCGCGATGAGATGGAGTCGATTTGTCGAGGGCCTTTCCAGTCGTCGCCGCTCATCGTCTCGGTCACTTCGCAGGCACCAGGTGATCCGGACAAGAAGCGCGTTTGTCGGAACCTGTCGAAGGGTACCCAAGATCATCCCTCGGTCAACTCGTTCATCGAGAAGGACCATTTCCCCACGCGATTTGACGAAGCTAGGCGCGTTGAAGAGCTCGTGAGTATCTGCTCGTTATACTATTCACTTTCTCGCTCCCATATATGCTCGTCGCATGTCGCACGTTTGCTATATGCTATTTGCGCGCCAGACCATGCACGGGTCATTGCCAGTCTTTGCTCGCTTGCTCGTCTGCGCGTGCCATTTCACATTCTGCAATTTACAATTATCCGATCCTATTGCTCACTGCACGTCTATCAGGTATCTTGCGCACCTCCTGGCACTCAAGCGTGTACCATCGATATTGCCAAGTTTCACCGGACATGCCCGGTGTTACCAGATCACAAGCCCTACCTCGTTTTCCAAGGACGCGACGGCGAGTTCTGGCTCGATCATTGTCACCCGTTCGGCGCTGCCTCCGCTAGCAGCAATGCAGGACAGATCGCCAATGCCGTCGTGGATACTTGGCGTGCTCGGGGTGTTGACCCCCTCCTGAAATATGAAGACGATTTTAAAGCTATTCATCTCGCTATCGCCGGACTCGATTCCACTATTTCCCCTCCATCCTATCATTACCATTACGATCGCGCTGAGATGATGCGCCGCATCGCCGACCTCGATGTCCCCTGGCACCCAGTAGAGAAGAAAGGTGACCCGGAATTTGTCTCGGTCACCACCTTCATCGGATTTCTCTGGGATTTTGACGCGCGCACGGTTGCGCTCCCGGAGGAGAAGCGCTTAAAATTCCACGAGCGTGTGCGATTATTTTTAGCCATGTTCAAGTCGGCGGGGTGCTTGCTGCCGGACGTGCAGAAGATTCATGGCTCGTTATGCCACGTCGCATTCGTCCATCGCGAGGGCGCTTCCCATCTCCCAGCTTTCTCTAATTTCACGTCCAAGTTCAAAGGTCGTGAATTTCACCGTCTTCACCTCCCCAGTTCGGTCAAGTCGGAGGCCGCTTGGTGGTATCAAATGCTATCGATTCCCAATGCAATTCGCCATCTACGCCCGCCCGGTCCCATGTTCGACGCAGATATTTATGTTGATGCCTCGACGAGTTGGGGGATTGGCATTTTGATTGGTGGTCGATGGGCCGCCTTCAAACTTCTTCCCGGGTGGAAGATGCCTGGCCGGCACATAGGCTGGCTCGAGACTATTGCAGTCGAAATTCTATTCCTCTTCCTCTTGGCACTTGGTGTTCGCGAGCGCTCCGTCCTTGTCCATTCTGACAACTATGGCACTATCGGCGCCCATCAAAAGGGCCGGTCAGGCAACGCTGCTATGAACGCGTCGATTAGGCGTTCTTTCGCCACTCTAATGACCACGATTATCACACCCAAATACACTTACGTCGCCTCGGCAAACAACCTCGCTGACCCACTCTCGCGCAGAGAATTGGGATCACCCCAGGATGCTATTGAAACCACTATCGAGCTCCCTGCAGAGCTCGCTGACATTCTTGTTCGTGTCCATGTTTAGCCTGTCTCCATTCGGATGGGGGGCAAGTGTCTCCCGGCGGGTTGAGGGCGAGCCAGTCTCGCAACCGCGCACCTCATCCCCGCCAAAACCTTCTCGTTCTGATCGCTCTTTATCTCGTTTTCACGCACGCTCTCATGGTATGCTATTTCATGCTGCTAGCATTCGGATGCTCACTCCCGCTTCTAGTATCTGTATCCAGTAAACCTCGCTATGACCCTCTTAAAGCTACGCCTGCTCGCTCCTTTACGCTATCAATGAGTATGGATTTCTCCTCGCCATTGAAGACATCACACTGACAGGCGTTGCAGTTAATCGTGATATAGACCCGCCCGTTATTGCTGCTCCCGTTCCTGCACCCATATCGACGACACTCGTTTCGCAGTCGTCCGTGCACATTCCTTCTATCTCAGATTACGAGCGCACCACACGCCCCCGCCGTCCGCGCGCTGGCAACGCCATCGCCAACAATGAGTTCCGTCCCCATGTCGCTTCAAAAGACAGGCCTTTTACATGGTCTACTCCATTCTCTCGGCAACGCGAGGCGGATGATGCAGCCCTCTTTCCTGCTGAAGTCCTCAGCAAGGCTCACCATGCAATACGGGGCGCCCTCGCGGACAAGACACGCGGAAGTTACGGCGCTGGGCTTATTCGGTTTACCCAATTTTGCGACAAGTACGATATATCTGAGGTCGCACGCATGCCGGCGTCGCATACTCTCCTTTGTGCTTTTATCGGCGAATATATGGGCTCAGTATCCGGCGACACTATCAAAGGCTGGATGTCGGGCCTTCGTTCTTTCCACGATATTCATGCTGCCCCGTGGTACGGTGACCACCGTTGGGTCGCGATGGCTCGCGTTACTGCACGCAAGGAGGGTCGAGAGCACAAGCGTCCTCTTCGCGCCCCCATCACCACCCAGCATCTTCGCGCCCTCCGATCTCGCCTTGATTTGAAGACTAGTTTCCACGCATCTGTCTGGGCGGCCGCCCTCGTAGCTTTCTGGGGCTGCCGCCGCTCAGGGGAGATTCTAGTTGTCAACGCCTCTGAGTTTTCCCCTTCCACGCACATTACTCGCAGCGCCGACGTCATGTTCATCACGCTCGCGGATGGGACGGAGGCGGTATCATTCCACCTTCCGTGGACCAAGACGACGCGGGAGAAGGGGTTTGATGTCTCGCTTGCTGCCCGCGACGACGACCTCTGTCCCGTCGAAGCCATGAAGAACCTGCTCAAGGTCAACTGCAGAGCACCAAAGAATTCTTCTCTATTCACTTACCGTGACGCTTCCGGCTGGAAACACCTCCTCAAGCACGTCTTTATGGATTTCTGCAATGACGCATGGGGCCACCTTGGTCTGGGATTCATCGCTGGTCATAGTTTCCGGATTGGCGGTGCTGTCGAGTTGCTGCTCGCCGGTGTTCCTCCTGAGGTTGTGGCCGCCATTGGTGGCTGGTCATCCTTGGCTTTCCTGTTGTACTGGCGGAAGGTTGATCAGATCCTTCCTCTCTGCACGGCCAAGGCATATCGGAAGCAAGACTTTGATGAATTGGCGAAGATGTTGGAATCATTTCGCGTTCGCCATAATATCGACTCACGTCTCCTCCAAGATTACTCTCAAATATAATTGCTCGTTCCTCTACTCAATACTCTACAGATACTTGTACCATTTACCTTACTGTTGTTAGCTCGACTGCGCGTACTCATTTAGATAGAATCGTCAACAATCTTCGATGTCATGTTTGATGTTGTCGTTGTAGGCTCAGTTGGTGAAGCACTGCAGATGAGATCAGGCTCTCATTGGGTGAATTTGGTTTGCACCCTCCGGGCACTACACCAATTTGTCAGAGCCTTGCTCTCATTGGGGGAAATTGGTTTGTTCCCTCCGGGTTCCTTCCCCTTCACCGACGTTCAAGTCTCGGTTTGGTCCTTGCCCGGTGGCTTCCTCGCCACGCACCGCGGCCATGGAGGTTTCCCTCAAACGTCCTCACGTGACCGTTTCCCAACCTCATGGCGTGCCGGGCCACACCGAGCCTTCGACAACACCCAAGAACTAAAGTTCTTGGTCTTGCACTCCCAGGACAGTTCCTCCTATTTCTTCCCTTTCCATCCCTTCCTGCAAACAGAGCCACAGGCTTATCTTATATAGCGATAAGTCGACTAGCGAGGTACGAGCTTCAGGCTTATTTGAGGATAAGATAAGCCGTAGATGGCAGCGTGAGCAAGGCGCGCGTGGCGTAGTTATTATGTAATGACAGCCAGTTAACTAAGTCACGCGAAATAGACAATTTGGGGCAGCAAGAAGCCTTCCCCAATTTCTCTCTTGCTTCCTGCTGCCATCTCCCATCCTCCTCCTCGTTGATCCAGCTTTTTTCCCGCCCTCCATCCCCAGCTACTCCCTTTCAGCGTTGGTGGGGGAAATTGGTTTGTTCCCTCCGGGTTCCTTCCCCTTCACCGACGTTCAAGTCTCGGTTTGGTCCTTGCCCGGTGGCTTCCTCGCCACGCACCGCGGCCATGGAGGTTTCCCTCAAACGTCCTCACGTGACCGTTTCCCAACCTCATGGCGTGCCGGGCCACACCGAGCCTTCGACAACACCCAAGAACTAAAGTTCTTGGTCTTGCACTCCCAGGACAGTTCCTCCTATTTCTTCCCTTTCCATCCCTTCCTGCAAACAGAGCCACAGGCTTATCTTATCTTGAGTGGTTTATTTTTTCGTCATTTAAGGCGTGTCTCTAGTTTGGCGGCAAACGCGTTTACCAGACTCCTGCCCATGGCCAGATGAACTTTGACAAGCGAGACGAAACCGAACACGACTCCTCAGCCATAACTACTCCTCGACCAAGGACAGCATTCCTGGCAGCACCTCGGGATGTACTGGTCCCATGTAAGCTGTATGTTCTCTCCTCTAACATTGGTCTAATTAATCTATAGGATCGCTAGATCTGACGCGGCTCCCACTCCCTTGTCGTATTTCTAAGCCGTCGCCCGGAGGTTGCCAAGAAGCTTGATGCTGAACTCGACGAAGTCATGGTCGATCCTCGTGCCATTCCCGATCTCTCGGTCCTTCAAAACCTGCCATATGTCAAAGGAAGGTTGGTGACCGAACATGTTGTACCCACGTCCATTTCCAAGATCGGTCCCGCACTGGTCCCGAAAACGAATCGTTCGATCTCATCGGCTTGGCGTTCCTCCAAGGAACCGTTGTCCCCACCGAAGCTTGGTCGATGCATCGCAACCCAGCTGTCTTCCCATCTCCCTTCCTGACCGCGGGTTGGTCGTATCCGCAGTCCTGGGCTGGCATGAAGCAACACTTGATACCGCTTGGCACTGGATCGAGAGTTTGTCGTGGCGAAAACATTGTGTAGGCTACGATCAAGGTCGTTGTCGCTGTCATAGCAAGATCATTTTCAAAGCTTCTGCGGTGATGAACTTCGTCTTCGCAGGAGCATGGCGTCCAAGAACAGCTTCGTAAGCAGCCTTTGCCACATCGCTCATCGCATTGCTGATGTGTACTTCTAGGCCATCGTCCTTTCGGTAGTGCAAGGCGCGGTCTTCTTCGACCCAGGAACAGTTTGATTAGGCTTCCAAGTTCTCTCCTCAACGTTTTCCTGTGTCTGTTTTTTGGTTATTCATTCTTGTTTTCGATGCTTCTCTCGACATTTCCATACCCTTTCGCGATCCCCCGGGCTTTCCGTTCTAGTTTTCCATCGTTACCGTTGTCGACTTTTCTGACATGTTCATACTCATCTTCCTCGTGGTCGGCGTCGTGTCGATGGATCTTCCATTTTGCTATCAACACTTGTTTCGAATACATCCATGACTAGCTGGTTTGGATACATGTTGTCGCTAGACGCACCAGACCTTATCGCTGCCTTAAGTCCACGTCTTGAATACTTCGTCGTCCAAAAGATTCTGTAGTTATAAGTATTATATCGACCTTCATTTCGTGGCGTAATTATATATTGCATCGATATGTCCGTCCACTGTTGAAGTAAAGTAGAATAACGAGTGCCGGAATCAAGTCATCATAAATCATCTTTCTCCTAAGTGTTCCAGAGGGCGAGGATTGCGAGGTTCTCGAGTCAAATGCCATCCGCACCAACTTTGCACGCTCTCTCTGCAGCGCTGATATTTATAGACAGTGCACTTACTGCGATGAAGCGCATAACGTTTCCAGCGACAACGTAACCAAGCTGGGCTCTCGTCATGGGCCCCGTCTTGCTATTCATATCCGGGCCGCTAATCTAGAAATGAGCAAGCCACGGGAACGACCAGAAAGAAAGGACTAACCAGTATGCGAAATGTTATCCTAGTCACTCCTTAGCTTTGTGAACACCGTGTCTTTCGCGCCGATGATCGCAGGCGCCGAGGCGTCGAAAGACTTGATGGTGACACCCTGCTGGAAGCTGGGGTAGTCGTGGTATATCTTGGGCTGGGGGCTCTGAGGCGGGCCGTGCTTGGGCGCGAACGCGCGCTGGGGGACGCGCTGCCGGTTGGGGAACGGTGGGCGCGCTAAGGTGGGAAGGAGGCGGAAGGTGATATTAGGAGAGTTGGATGCGTAGGGAGACAAAGACCTTGGGGCCGGGAACGACGGAGTGGTAGATGTGATATTAAGGAGGAGAATAGGACAGATCAGTAAATGAGAATCTTTTGTGGGTGCGAATTGAAGAGACCCCGCGTGGGAAGGTGGGCATGATGCGTTGGCGCTATTATAGCGGGTTTGTGAGCGTTGGTTTGCGCATTCTCGAGGACCACATGGATCCGGATTTATCGCAGTTGTTTGTGGTTTCGTTTGACAAGAATGCTGCCATTCGCGTAGCAGTAGAGGTGAGACACGAGACAATCAGAAGAAGAATAGTCGGAGAATTGCATCTAGATTCCAAAGTGTACGCCAGCAGGATAGAGCAAGGATCTGGCAGATCGTTTGACCGCGTATCTCCGTATTCGTGCCATGCTATGATAGCACACTTTATCCAGTTGTCGTTACAATGTCAAATCAAGGATCGTCAGAGGGAGCGACGAGAGCGAAACCCTTGTAGACGTCGATATTGAGATGAAAGAGAGCTCCACAACCCGTTCAGGTCGGGAAAAGCCGTGGACCACGTGCAGGCTTTTGCATCCTGCTTTCATCACTGGTTTCTTCGTCGCGTCCTAGTTTGTGTCTTGCCGACTAGCGATGGATCTACAGTCAAATATTTGACGTGCTGGTGTCGACCGGCTCCTTCAGATTGAATTGGACATCCAAAAATGCTGTTCCTCTCGGCTGGTTGCTCTTTATAACTCTGTCATCACCAACCTTCCATTCATCTTTGAGACAGATAAAGACAATATGGATATATCTGACATGACACGGTTCTTTTCGCGCTCCGACGCGCTTGTTTTGTGGGCTGCCATTTTGGGACCACGTGTTGGAACTCTGCTAGACTATCACATCTGGCGACGCAGCTGGTATCGGGCGCTCGATGTCCTCTCTGGGTCTGGCATGGTCGCTCCGAAGAGGATGGACTTTCCTCAGCCCCTCGATAATTCGACATCTGTCAGTGCGATATTCTCTGCGATGGAGTCGGAGACTCGACGTATTTCTCGATGCACAACAATAATATCCTAATGAGTGTGTGGTGATTCCTTACAACTATTTCTTCGTTCTGCCTGACCATCCCATGAGATCACATCTCCTTATCCGCACCTGGATGTTGCGGTGGGGAGTGTTTGTCTCAAAGCTACGTCCATCGCTACTAGGAGAACATTAACCGCAGCCATATCCGAGGGTGAGACTCACACTTGCCCTAATTAGCGCACAGTGCACGCAGTCGAAGACGCAGAACCAAATAATGGTCATAACAATATCCGTTGTCCTCTCCGACTTCCATCCCACGGACTGGCCACTGGAAATGCGAGACTTCATCGAAGCGAGTTTTTCCTCCTTCCCGCATTGATTGCCGACTGACTCTTCTCGTAGTACCGCCTCCCCATGTGCCTTATCCCACAAGAACTGGTCAATCTCATCATCGACTTCATCACGTCTCCCACGCTCGATGACGTTGATGGGCGGCTCCATCATACCGACACCTTACAAGCCTGTACGCTCGTCTCCAAGGCATGGTTCCCTCGAGCCCGGAAACACATCTTCCATCGCATATACCTTCGCATGGAGTCGTCCTCCGTCGAAGCATACCCAGAAGATGATTTCAAGCGATCATGGCTTTCCTCCCGAGCCACCTACATTTCTCACGTTCCTATCGTTATTCCGAGATAGTCCCAGGAAGCCATGGGTTGAGGAACTTGTCATCATGGATCTTACCGCGAAGACCAGAGTCCCGTTCGTGGAAGTAATGAGCTGCATGGCGAAAGTTTGGAGTATTACTTTTGGTGGCGGCTCACTATTTGACGACTCGCCTCAGCTGGGTAGTCAAACTTTCCGAGTGGTTTGTTTTCAGAGCATGGACAACATCTGCAACAAAGGAGGAGTCGAGGAGGGCAGATCGACGCACTGAGTGACAGCTGTGTGGGGTTGCCCAGGATGCGCCGAGGATTTTGAATACTAGGAGACCGAAGCGTCTCGGTTTTGACTCAGTTTTGAGTTTTAGTGTAGCCAGCCTCGAAGGGAATGGAGAGTAAGGGAGTAGGAGTATATTGGAGAAGGGATTTGTGGAAAACGATGATGGCTGGGCTGATGGACATGTCGGAGGGAGAATGGTGGTCTTGACAAGGGGATGTATGGACGGACGTGGTAAGAGAAACAAATCAGTAACTGGAGGAATCTTGGGATGAATGGGGCAAAGGTTTACCGTCAAGGGTATCGGCAACAGTGTGGCTAGATTGTCGTCTTGATCGTGTTCGGAAGGGCGCGCACGAGGTGGCGGAGAGATCGCCCAGGTACGCGCATGAAGAGGGTGTTGGAGTAACTGCTTGGTTTGAACAATCTTCTCATTAATAGTAAGGCAATCAATAATATCGGGCGATTGGTCGACAATGAGACGAGACTCCGCAAGTTCCTCGTCCTTCGTTGGTTGGGTCCCTTCGACATGCGGAGTGCACCGGTGTTGCTCTTGGGATTCAAAAGCAAGGAGTGCGAAAGTAGGGCATGTTTTTGTCAAGTTTATTTTAAGCTGAATAGGCGCGTCAGGTTACATCTACCAGTTTAAACGGAAAACACACCAGATTGAGCAGGTACTGTATTTGCTGTGGACGACGGATCTCTATTCGAAGGGACGGCACCGGTATTAGCGAGATTTACGATAAAGAAAAGCCCCACTTACCATCAGCCCAAAAGCAACATGATGGTAAGAGGCAGATCACAGGCTGAAATGCTTGCATACGGAACTTCGGGCCGATATCCGTAGCTTGGCTCTCTCTACCACAATGTCCAGCATATATTGCGACGAATCGGAAGAACACACTCACTTCTTGCGCGCGTTATTTGCACTGGCTACAGCGTGCTTAGGCAGGTCAGAGTCCATCAGACAACTGCCTGGATTTTCTCGGAATCAACGACAATGACGCTCCCTTCAGTCGACCTCCTTCAATTGATTCGCCGTGCCTGCAATAAGAACGATAAACAGGTAAACCCAAACTTGAATGAATTTGTTGGTCATTTTGATTTTGGGCTCTTTCTGAAAAAGACTTACTCTCTTTCAGGAAAAGATTCCAGTGGAGGTATATAAAGCTGGCCGAGAAGCGTAATAGCCATTGGCTTATATCCCCCCGTGCTATTTGAATTTTCTCTGCATCTGTAAGTGTACTTACTTTCCATTGTCTTCTACATAAGTTTTGGTTTATACATCCTGGCAGGAACAGACCCTTTCCTGGATGCGCGCAAAGACTATCCGTTCAACGAATGGATAAAACGCTTCGACAAACCGGGCTGCTAAACGTGCTTGGACGATTAGCAGCCCTCCCTCTTTCAACCGCTTCGCCACAAAAAACGGTGGGTGGGCCGACGATAATCTGTTACAATGTTACAATGATTGAATCTGCCTACGCTAAATAAATAGCTAAGGTACTGGTACCCCGACAGACCGTGTATAGAGAAAAAAGTCATAAGTAAAAGGCGATGCAGACCACGGGTGCCTCAAAACCCTGCGGGGAAAACCTCATTGAGGACAAAACCGCCGTCAGGGAAAGCTACCGGGTTATCGGTGAGAAAAGTGTCAATAGTGAATAAATCAGTCGCTTGCACGGAAACGACGCGCGGATATGCCCTGAGATGTGGCGACCCGACGTGTGTAGTCGCCCCAGATGCGTCCGGCAAGTCGAATGAAGGCAGTGTGCCAAGAAGAAGAAATGTTGCGAAGGACTCTATCCCGTAGAACGCCACTAGAGAAAGCGTCATGAGGTATCAGCCCATCAAGAGGAGGAACATGGCCTAAATAAAATTGGGTCAGTGCGAGGGGCCAGATGACAGCATTATCAAGAAGAAGGGACTCAGCCGCGTGTTTAAGCAATGGGAAGTCAGAAACTTTCGCATCCTTGTTCCCGGTCTTAACGGCATTTTCTGTTACCCGCTCAATGTCCTTCAGCGCGTCCACGCGGTGGGTCGAGAAGCGAGGGCAACACACAAACGTGTGATGCATGTCCTCGATCGCAATGCACCCGAAGTGACACAAGTTTGATGCAAGATAATTGCGGGAGTGCATTGTATCTGCCGTTGGTAGCTGACCCGATCTGGCATAGAGCTGCACCGCTGCTGAGTAGGCTGAAACGGCGTGAGTGTAAGGAAATGAAGGAGGAAAACGCTTATCGTATAGCCAAGTGGCCATCCGATATTTCCGCCCGTAGCCAAACTCGCGAGATGTTCGACGAGCAAAAATAGAAATGAGGTAAGTCTTGATGTCAGATTCAATCCAGCCGTGAGCATCAGAGAAGAAGGTAAAGTCATTCATGTAGAAGGTTGGTTCAGGAGCAATAGGGAGTCGGCCAGAAACAGAGTGAGACCCAGAAGCATAGTGGTCCGCCTCGCTGTTGAGACGCGACTCCGTCGAGTCACCGTCCGTATGGGCTTTTGTATACTCCAGAGATAGATTTCGGTTTTCTTGTAGAATCGCCAGAAGCCAACGATAGTATGAACGCCCTGGTAAGTTTCGAAGGCGAGGCTGGATGTCCACGAGCGTGTGAGAGTCTCCAATAAGTCGTACCGAGTTCAGGTGATCAGTAAGAAGTCGGTGATGGGCCTCGGCGGCCAAGTCGGTGGCTGTTAGAGCGTCCATGACCTGACCAAACACCTCTGCATGGAGAATCGACTTCGCAGTACCATCCACGCGCATGACAAGAGTCCGTGGTCCGGTAATCGCCGCAATAAGAGTTTTAGAATCAAGAAGTCCCGCTGACGCCGGACTTGCAGATCCATCAGAGGCTCAGACCACGACGTCACCATCTTTCGACTTGACCTTTGACGACGACAATTGCGATATCGACGCCATCCAACGGATCCAGCACTCGGCAGCTACACGCCGTTCCTCGCGGGGCTTAACCAAATCCTCGGATCCATCGACAAGCCACGACATAGGGAGATCTTCAAAGACGTCAACCATTCTCTGCCAAGCGACTGTTGCTCCGAGGTCAGATGCACGATGGGTTGGGAACGGAGGATCTGTGTGGGTGGACAAGGTGCGAGCATTCCATATACCAACCTGATGAAGAAGACTTACTCCCTTTTTCCGCAGAGAAACCCAAGTACGTCCATGTGGTACATCCTTCCCGTGTACACGACAGAGTGCCGATACGTGGGTCAGGCTTACATCTCCGCGCAAGATATGACTCTGGTCCGTCGACCGAAGACTCAGCTTCACGCCAGCAGTCCCCATGGCCTGTTGGGCCGTGATCCAAGCCGATGGAATACGCCCGCGATATCGCGAGAACCCACGACGAAGTCCAGCGCCGTCAAGAGGGTTGACACAGCCGTTAATGGAGCATTGCCAGTCGGCGAGGGTAATCCACGCCATCTTGCGGTATGCAGCCACATGGTGATTTAGGTCTCGTGCTAATCCCTCAACAGCCAGCGACGCGTTGACATTGGCGACTGACGGGAACTCGAAACCGTGCTGTTGCGATCACGCGTGAATGTAGCCTACGTCGGACGATTCTCCAGCTCAGAGTGTCTAATGATATACACGAATTTTGCTATAGTGGCCATATAACAAGGAAACGAGGACACTGATTCCACGCACCCACCCACGACATCCGACATGGACTATCACCCACCTTCCCCAGATCTGCGCCGTGATTCTCCAGGCCCATCTTATGTACCCCGTATCGCAGCCAACGGCAGCCGCAGCTCTCTACGCCGTTCTTGCTATCAGTCTCCTATTGTGGGTGAAGCAGTGACGGCGGGGATCGATATTCTCCAATGTCGTATTTATAGTAGCGGTGAGGAAATGAGGTGGCGCATACAGCCCACCATAGTATGCCTCCCCGTACCCGCGTAACGCTGTTGCTAGGGAGAATATTCCCCAAATCCACGATGAAAGCCGCTACCATGTACAAGCACATCGATACGGGTATGAGCGAGGGTGACGGCTTATTCAGGAGCTCTCGATATATGCTTTTTCCTTCGACATTGGTGGTCAAGCCGTGGCTGGCCTCGAATGTTGTCGCGCTTTTGATTCCCGTCGGTCGCGTAGTCCCGATTCCTTTCCAATCGTAGAGCTCTCTGCGACTGAATGTGAGTCATAGCATCTCGGCCTATGTTTGACACATAACTACTAGCTGAGTTCTTGATGACTACGTAACTGTGGTTTACGGAGGTGTCCTCGCGGCGGCTAAGGCACTTTGGCTCGTGTACTGGCGTATCGAAAGATTGGACTGCATACCCCCACACATATACCGATCGTCGTCTGACAAGTTGGAAGCAGCGAAGAGTACCTGTGAGCACTCTTGCAGAGCGTTAGTGGAGCACGGCGTAGATGAGACTGGGCGAGTATGGTGGGAAGGAGGTCGTGTTTGGCTCAACTTACACAGTCATGGACACATCGTGTTCGAGAAAAGTAACTAGGTATTCTATCATACCATGCTCGGTACATATCTCTCACTTGCTTTTAACTTACTCCTTTGGACACTGTGGTACACTAGAGCGAGCTATGAATGAATTGGGAATGACTTCCAGGTCCGGAGATAGACAATGCGGCGTTCGAATACGTGAAGGCGAGGTTCACTGCGCATTACAAGGGGAAGGGCCAGCCGATTGGCCTATGTACGCACCCGATCCATCTTGCTACCCTATGATCCGCGCGTTTTTGGAATGAGCGCAGAAGCAGCAGAATGGTGTGTGTCTTACTTAGTCACGATGTGTACCAATCCGTGTTTCTTAACCGTGTTAGTATGGAAGAGACTGACGACACCAACAATAGGTGAATCAAGCCATTGAACTACGGATGGATGGATGGATGGATAAGCCCACGTCTTGTGGATAAGACGCCAGGTTTTCGGACCACGTGTGTGCCCATCTCACAGACGGTATGTAACCTGTTTCCCATTGCCGGCCTGAACATACCAGTCCTCGAAAATTCGAAATCGTTATCACATTTCCTTGAGCGAGTGGCAGCAAAATCTAGATGCACCACAACGAATCGTCCAAGTTGTAAAGGCCTGAACACTAATCTTGATCCCAAGGTCATACTCCTTCCAAGCGTTTCCGAGATCTAGCGAGTAGACCAACTTACGCCACTCTCCTCAGAGAGTTCGGAGTTTCAAATCCCAATGACATCATGCTCGACTACCACCACGACGAAGCGCGGTAAACGTCTTGATTATTTTGCTTCTGACCGCGTTTCGAGGCGCCTATGATTACCTCGGAGTGGCGCAATGGTTGCTTGAGCCTTAGGCGACAGGATGGCTAGCGGTGGGGCGGGGTTACGTCCTCGGTTTGCATTAACCTTCCACATGGTGCGTCTGTGACAACCTCGTAGACACTCACTTTCTGCGCTGCAAGTTATAACTTTAGGCTGGGCACCGAATCAGTACGTTCCATACTCTATGTGATGCCCGTGGTGCTCACCAATATCTCAGATAGATCTTTCGCTATCATTTTGGAATAGCGCACCAGCGGGAAATCTATGTTTCCGGCGGCCCCCGTCCTCGGAGTATATATTTAAAGCTCGACATTCCTCGAACGAGAATGTCCACATCCTCCAAATGGCGCTCTGGGACTTGAGGCCGACAATGTTCCTGGAGGTTTAATGTGTCCCGGGCGGCTTGCTATAGGAGGGTGAGTCTTTCATTTTGCTCTCAAAACCTTTGACATTAATTTACCTGTGTAGACCATACAAGACTCGGGATTGCCGACCGTTGTTGCGCTGGTGCTGTCATCAATGAATTGGTCCTTTAAGACGACGTCTGCACCGTAATCGCATCAGGATACCCATTGCGTATTCTTGGGTATACGGACCATCCCAAGGAGAGGAATGGACTCCGCTCGCCACGTCTTCCCGTTCGCAGCCGCCGACCACAATCATCGATATCCATTGCCTACTCAGCCGGGCGCATCATTTGCGAGGCACAACAACCATACCTTTTTCGGCGTAATCATCTACGTAGACTGGAGGCATGCTTTGAGATCCTGTCTGTCCTTCTGATAGGACTTGATACCGAGAGGCGCAAGTAATGCCGTACAAAGACGACTCGACGAGCCGGTTTATCAGGTGGTGGCAGCGGCTCCAGGCGATTCCACAGCATGTATGTCTTGTAAGACGTATCAATCGCCGTCCGAAGCCATGATTTTGCGATGTGATCCACTATTTTCATCATCGCATCCACCTGAGGAGCTGTACGTGTCCGAACGTTGGCGGGAATCTCTAAAGTTTCCGGGAAGTCCATTCCCAGTGGCCGTGGTAGACGCTTCAGGGCTTTCTGAAGCCGCGATAACCAGCATTGGCATCCTTTCGAGTAGAGACCCGCGCACAAGTCCAACGTCTCACCTGCAAGCTCCGAATTAGGGCTGTCAAGCAGTTCTTTCAGGTACCGCAGCGCCATAGACACACGCCGAAATGGGAGAGGAAGAAGTCCAAGCTCAGTAAACAAGGGAGCAACCATGGATTGAGCATTAACACCAAGCAAGCGCCTTAGGAACGCGAGCTGAACAGCATACTACAAGTCATCGATCAAGGCCGGAGTGACATCGAGGATCACATCTGCTCCGCTGATCAAGTATGGATCAACCATCACGTTGTACAGCATACGACCCTCCACTGGAGGGAGCGTACCTCGAGACGTGTTGGTGAATATGTCTGGAGCGACATGTTGGCGACGCAAACTCGTTCTTGTCTGAAGGATGGGGTTTCCAGCGTCTTTGTGCGCGATCGTTTACACCGAGGGTGTGAGGAGTCATGACTGTGTGTTTGGTGTGTTTTCGTTTTTTTATGAGTGAATATACATACCCTCAGACTATAATTCAGTTTATGATGTATGGAACTGTCCTCTCAGTTTGTATATGGAGACAATTCTTCACAAAGGTAGGACACTCGCCAGACAACGCCGCCTTGAATGAGACTCGGCCAATGATAAGACTGAGGGATACATTATTTGGTCATGAGATGAGCAGTTGGTGGTGCCGCATAGCGCCAAACTATGCGACTTTGGATGTCCGGAGTCAGAGTACTGCCCTGTACGGCATACTGCTGATTCCGATCCACGTGTCTGCTGAGGAGAGTTACGTATCTTTCTTTCCGCCCACCTCTTTCAACTCTTGCGATTTACCCTCCGTGGAAATCCACACCTTAAAAGTCTGCGTTCAAAGGTAGAGCGGCTCCATAGACGCGTCCGGGTCTCACCCTTTGCCATAGAAATGGAAAATTAGCGACTTGTTGTGCTTGGTGATGGAGGCGTAGGAAAAACCGCTTTAGCGGTGCAGGTAAATATCTGTGATTGAACATTTCCATATACGCAAGTCTCATGTGTCATTCTAGTTCACTCTAAACGCCTTCATTGGTATGTCTACGCTATCTTCCTTGGTACTACCCTCTTCAAGCCACATTTTCCCTCTGTGTGCCTCAACAGATGTGCGTTTCCTTTGTGTTTGTCCTACTTATTGTGTGATTCACTTCCAGTATTTCCCATAGACATATGACCCCACCATAGAAGACGCTTTCCGAAAGCAGATCTGCGTTGATAATCGTATGTGCCACATTGAAGTGATTGATACAGCTGGCCAGGGTGAGTCGTAGTGTTAATTGGTCCCTGAATGTTCCTTCTGAGCATATCATCTAGAAGAGTATGCCACACTTCGGGACCAATGGGTCCGGTGAGTCTCAATAATTACTATCTTCAAAGATTCTGTTCATGTTCAC
This sequence comes from Hymenopellis raphanipes, assembly GCA_036872995.1. Classification (NCBI taxonomy): domain Eukaryota; kingdom Fungi; phylum Basidiomycota; class Agaricomycetes; order Agaricales; family Physalacriaceae; genus Hymenopellis; species Hymenopellis raphanipes. The sequence goes on from JAYMDG010000026.1 coordinate 436,026, forward strand.
CTAGCGAGGGCCAAGCTTTTCTCCTGGTTTTTTCAGTTGCATCAAGAACAAGTTTTTCCAAGGTCCAGCTTTTCCACCAGTCATTGCTACGGGTCAAGAGAGGCGGCGCTGTGTGCATGCTTGTCGGAAATCAGTGCGATCGGGTCGGCAGTCGCGAAGTCTACAACGATGAGGGATACGCACTCGCACGCCAGTTTGGATGTGGTTATGTTGAAACGTCTGCAAGAACAGGGCACAATGTGGAGGAAGCCTTCCTGAATGTTATACGAGTCTTGCGACAGACACGAGGTACTGATGCTGGTCCCTTGAAGCTGCCCAAGGTGGACAAGAAGAACAGATGTATCATTGTATAGCATCTTTCTCTGTAAATATTGTTTGTTAATATAGACCTTACCTACCTTTAAACACATTTCGCTTACTATGTCTAATGATGATTGGGAGGTGGACACTGGAGCTCAACAATCCCAGACGACAAATCTAGAGCCTGGCTGGCTCACTGGACCGGCGCCACTTCCCACCGAGGACTATCAGCTGCCTGCGGCGGTGTAAGGTACCTGCGAGTCTGTCGCAATGACGAAGGAACGTAAGACATGCCTCGGATCCTAAGCTTAAAAGCAAGAGTCATAATGCACTCAAATCAATCGAGTATACGAGAGCAAGTTTCAGAGCTGTATCCTCCCCAGTCTCGAAATGAATCACCACGCGCAGACAAGAAGTGCGCGGTACCAATTGTCATTCAGGCAGAATCACGCATAGTATAATCACAAGCAACCACCATAAGACATGTCTAAAGGGCTAGCGCGGCACACATCATAAGCGGCAATATAGCCCACGGAGTTCCCAACGACAAACATACCGAAATCGATCAAAGAACGTCAGTACGAACATGTCAGAGGAGACGACGATAGCGATGAAAGTGAGAACGGAAAGCGAAAGGGTATAACATGTCTATAGCAAAATTGAAAGCATGAAAAATTCAAGAAGAAAACAAAGTGGAGGAAAACGTTGGGGCGAAAGAACCTGGAAGCCTGATCGAGGTGTTATTGGTCGAAGATGAGTGTGCATACCATTACCAAGGGGAAGATGACCTACGTGTGCGCGTCAGTAGAGGCATTAGCGACATGCCAAAGGGTGCTTACTCGGAAAATCTCGAAACAGTCACCTCACATGACGGGTCACAGGCGTGGCGTCGTTCAACTGTCACTGTGCTCAACCTCTTGTTCATCTCTGCGCAAGCTTCAATACTGCAGTCTTTCCACGGCAGTGACAACAACCTTTCTCATGGCCTGCGCAAGGTTGTGACCGCCAGAAACTCTGATCCAACTCCAAGAGGCATAAAGTATTGGTTGATGACGGCTAGGTACTTGGATACCGTGTCGTCATCCCGCCAGTGGTTGGGAAGGAAGGTGTCTGGAGATGGGAAAACAACTGGGATGGTCTGAGTAGCGGCGACGGTTCTTGGGAGCAGCGCGAAGCCCCGGAGATCGAAGCGTTCTTCCAGGACTGGAAATGGACGTGGGCGCGACACGTTCAAGAAGGCTCGGGCCCACAGAGTAAACTCGTAGACCTGAAACAGATGTCAGACTCGAGTTGATTTGAGTGATTGTTGGACATTACGAACCTTCCTTGTTGAACGCATTGAGATGCGGAGAGTTTGGCACTACAGTCAGCGAGACAGCTATATACGCCATGTCTTGGAGGTTGAGGACGGAGGCTTTTGAAGGACAGTCGGAATCTCTCTTTGGGCGAATGACCAGCTAAAAAGAGCATTAATTAGAACAGTCAAGTCGTAAGTACTGCCAGACGACTCACCAAAGTCTAAGGAGTCAAGTGTTCGCATTCCACAGCGTCGGTATCCGAGAGTCGTCACTTGGATTCGTCAGTGGCCCATCCGCCACTTTGAAGACAAGTCCATACTCACCGCCGCGCTAAGTCCTCACTGCTACGAATGTGTTGGGTTCAACGAGTACGATGATGAAAAGACAAGACTTACGGGAGTTGAAGAGATAGTTTGAACGAAGCGTGCACCGATACAAGACACTTGGGATCCGAGTCGACGATTCAGGTATTTCCAAGGTGTTGAAGCGTATGACTATAAGAAGAAATGACATGTTCAACGAACGTGTGGTCGTTGCGGGACAATCCACGCACCTTCAAAAGTCCAGAATGATTTCTTTCGCCATGGTCTGAGGGGAAACAAGTTCCGAAGGAACCGACTATACTAACAGCGTCGAGTTCAACACCAGCAAGAACGTAACAATTGATAGGCTCACCGAAGAGAGGAACGAAGCGTCCAAGTGCAGAACTCCATGCGCAGTCTCCGCGTGGGCGCTATACACCGTCGCCAGCGTCTACAGCAAAGTCTCAGTCCTAGGATTTAACAAACACCAAAAGATAGCATACCGTGGAGCGCAAATGGCGGCTTTAGACCGACGTATTTAAGAAAACTAACAGAAGGTGAGTACCCGACATTCGAGGAGCAACGGCAAGTCACCTACTTATGAAACCAAACTATGGAAGGCCTTTGTTTAGCAGCGCCAGCTCCGTCCACACAGTCATCCTAGGGCGTCGTTAATGCTGCCATCGTCAAAAAGATGCCCCGCCTACACTTCAAGTCAAAATCTTGAAAGGTTTCAACAAGGTCGCCGACAGCAACGTCAAGAATGACGTACGAGAGCATTTAGCAGTCATGAAGAATGGCGTTGGCGATATCTAGAGGTACAAGGAAAATGAGCGAGGGTACGATGATGGTGGTCGGAAGGAAAGGCACATAGTCGCCTTTCTTTTACCATCATTTACGAGGGGTTACGACGTCTAGAGCACTGGTGCGTCTTGCTTTACCCGCTGGAAGTGCCGGCGACACCACGAACATCATATCCAGGCTTCGCATCACGTCTTCTAGTGTTCCTGGAAAGGAAGGTTCTTTCAAACTTGCCGAAACTGCAGGGTCCTAAGGAGTGTCGAACGAGATGATGACGATCGCTATGCTCTGGCGGCGATTATTGAGATGGTCATCGTGGCGGGCTGGGGTTACTGGGGATGGTGGATGAAGCCATGGTGATGCCTGTAAAACCGGTCAGTGGTAGTATGGACGGGAATCGGAAGCGGATACACCGCATCTGCTTGTCCAAGAAAAAGGTTGCGCGGTGGCGTACTCAGCCGTGAGGCCGGCCCCTTAGGTAAGGAATCTGCATCAAAGGCAATCTGCCGAGCAGACGCTTCAGCACAGAGATCTCAGCGCTCATGCGCACGTTAACGGTCCGGTTGGAAAGAAAGCAAAGGCTTCATTAATGAGGATCAGCTGGTGCCATTTTCAGGACACAATGTCCAACACAAAATGGTGCGTCTGAAACGAGCAATGGGAGTCAAAAGCAAAGGAAAGTAATACGGAGAAACACTCACAATAGCCACCTCGGAATATCTATGACCCGATCAAAATACACGAAGATACGTGTTTGATGACCGGTTGATCAACAGTTGGTTGACAAAAGGAACTCGGCCCTACTCGGCCGAACGTCCTAATCAATGTGAGCTTGGTGCTGGTCGGCCATCACTACATAACCGGCCATCTAAAAACGTTAAACGCCCGAACATCTTTCGTGACTGTGACCAACAAACAGTTCTATGTAGGGTGGGACTGGCTGGGGGGGGGACAGGTCGATTACGACCACCCAGATCCAGGGACATTCAGGGTGCAAGAACCCTGACCTCTGATAACGGCGTCCCGCAGCCGGTTGTCCGTCGGCACTGTGTCGGCATGAAATAAAATCTATGTGTGACTGTGAGGCGCTCCAATATGCTAAATGGGTCAGGTCAAAGGCGGGTTACTAGCCTCCTGTCATTCCTGCAGGTTTGCCAGCCGTCAGGCCTGCGTCAGGGCTTAAAAATTGCTACTGCGTGATGAGCGCCAGTCTGTAGGACGGCGCCGTGGGCTGTTACCTGTTGCTAAGCTGTTTTTTGTAAGATGTCTACTCCACGCGTAATAAGACTTGGTTTCAACTTAGTGGCGAAGTGCTCTGCTCTGCTCTTTTGAGGGCGGGATGCTTGCTTTGGAGCAGCTTCTCAATCCGGCTCCAGGAAGCAGCAACCGCCCTCCCTCTTTGTGTCAGCTTTCAGCTTATAGGATTGAGCACAATGTTCCCTTCACTCGCGAAACCACGCTGGAGACAGTCTTTTACTATGCCAAGGATACCCTAGTGGAATATCCAGAGACCAGCTCATCTTCCAGCACTTGTGTGGCTCATGTCTTTGAGAGAGATCCTATGGATGCTGCCTTTCAACCAGAGCGCTCCATTGTCTACTCCCGAGGACGGCCTAGTGGATACAAGAAGAACCGCTACTGCCACCTTTTAACGGGGGCAGATGGTAAACCAGTGCCTTGTTCTGTCTCCAGTACAACATGTGAGCATATCAAATCCTTCTCGATGATTTTGCTCATGTAGCTATAGGTCAAGATATCAAGGCTTGCCCATTAGTCGACAAGGACAGCATTCGCGTATTCCATACACAGGTTACGCGCTCTGACATTCACAATATCGTCAAGAATCGTCTTTCCGCACTATCTGATCCCTCTCCTCAACAAGTTCTGTTTCAAAAGACGGCAGCCTACTACACTGCTGTCATGCGCATGGGTTGTCCAGGTCCTTGTTTAGAGGAAACTCACTATACAGCAGAAGAACAGGAAGGGCGTCAGGAAGCTTTGGACCTTCAGACATCCATTCACAAAGGAGGCAAGGTTAAACCAACCTGTGATAGGTGAATGGTGTTGGATTCTGACAATCATGGCATTCTCTACCTTCGGTAAGTCCATTGCATACTTATCTTCTTATACTTATTACTCAACAGATGTGAACACTATCACCACTCACGTCGCAAAGACCATTTTGTTGACTTGGCCATTGGACGCGACGAATTTGACACTGAATACCTAAAAGCTCTATTCCTAAAGGATCAAGAAACGATTGACCAAGTGGAAATGGATGCCTTCTCTGAGGGTTATGGCCCTTTAGTGGAATGTCAGAGTATTCTTAATTTCTCTAGTCAGAAAATCGATTGTGGTACGCGACTTTTACTGTACTATTACGACCGCATGCACACGTCACAGGTCACAAGGACTGATGACGCGAACCTAATTGGCATTGCTCACAGGTCACAAGGCCCTGTGAACATGTGCCAAAATGGTCACAAAACCGGGATTTTCCGAAATTTTAGTTCTCAGAGCTGTTTTTACCATTTTTTCAGTGCTTTTTAGTGTATTTACATAGAAAATGATGGTTTGAGTGGAAATTAGATCAATTTCAGTGCTATTTATATCAAAAATTGGCCTACAAGTAAATATTGTGAACATGTGTCACAGCACTTCGCCGGCTGTGAACATAGCCCCAAACATGTTCATGGCGTCACACGTCACAAGCCGTGTGCATCCGGTCGTAATAGTACAGTATTATTATGGCAGCTGTCATTCAGACTGACTTCATTAGATCACGAACACCGCGATGAGGATACAGGAGTCTTAAAGCACTGGAGACTAGATCATCACACCTGTCACTGTAAATTTGCTGTCTGGAGGCCACTTGCAGAGTATGAGGCAGAGTGCCCATATGTAGTGGTGATATCCTCCAACAAGCACCACCATGTCGCTCCTCTACCCATGCGAACCCCGGTCAACATCCGGGCTGATATTCTACAGCTTACGAAGAGTCTAGAGGTCGACCTCCCAGATTTAACCCCTCGCAGATTCCTACGGCATCCTACTGTGAAAACCTTTCTGCGGAATCGCATTCCCAACTTGGCAGAGCCTCTTCTCTCTGATCTGCATCCTTCCCTCTTCAACCGCAATCATTTACGAGCTTATTTGCGAGATGTCCAGAGAGATTCCTTTCCACAGGGTACTGGTTGGGAAAGTGCGTAGTATTCATCCTGAATGCACTGTTACTCACTTTGCTATAGGTATTCTGCATGCTAAGCGCATCCAAGACAGTACCCTTTCCCATGCAGAACGTTATATTCGAACAATTCAAGAAGTGTCTTTAAAGGATGGCTCTACATTCCGTTTCATTATTTGCATGAAGCCTCAGCAAACTGCTCTCTTGAAGGCTGCTAATGTCCTTCAGAGCGACATCAGTTTCAAGCGCATAGTAGGCTTTGACGAATTTGCCATTGGTGGTAAACATCCCTCTTCTAATACAGGTAAGCAGCGTGGCATATATCTTCCCTTTGCCAGCTCATAGTCTCTCAGTCTTAGCCTTTTGTCGCATCTACCTAACGTCCGGCACAGCAGAAGCCCATCATATCATATTCAACGCCATTGACGACTTGGTTCTTCAGGATACAGGCGGACGTCTAAAATGGAGACATATTCATGGGCAAAGCGCTGACGATTTCTGTGGCATATGGCTGTGGGGAGGAGATCAACACAGTGGACAAGCAAAGGGTATATTCTACTCTATAGTCTGTTATCACAGTTAACCTTAATTTTAGGACTCGGCTGTCATCTTGAGCAACGCGCACAAGAGGAGAGTGTGAGGGAGCAACATGATCATTTCGAGACTCATCGGCGAATTTGTGACTTGACACCTTACGAACACCTCCATCGCCTCTTTAGGCTCTGTTATGCCCACTTCATGCGAAACATCACTGAGGGTTCGCTCCCTGATCATGTCAAGGTCAAGATGCGATCACTAGCTTGCATAACTCATCCAGACTTTGAGGGAACACTAGCTTACATCAAGCGCGAAGGTGGAAAAGCAGGTGCAGGTGTATATCAGCTACTTACTAGTGGTGCCCTTAGTATTTACTTCTGTGACAGATTGGGTAGTGGACAAGATTCGCTCAAAGTTTGCTCTTCAAGGCTTATGCTGGGAGCGTAGCAAGATTCCTCTTACTGTCTGGAAGGCAGGGGAAGCCACAACAAATATTGTGGAAGGTCTTCATTGCGATGTTAACCGGGAAGGAAAGGGATGTAGCTTATTGGGGGGTCTTCGAAAAGGCCAGCACTATGATAATGTCCGTCTAAAGGCCATTGAGGTGCGAGCTCATATCTTCATCTGCATTCTCTCATTTAACAACTTTCAGACCTGGGAAACCACTGGCTAGTGAACAGCCGGGGTCCGGTCATCCGGTCCGGGTAGCGGGTGAGGGTGTCCACGGGTACGGGTCGGGGTGCCGATCCGAGAACCCGGCGTGACCCGCATCACCCTTTGTGACTCTTTGCCATTTGCGGCAGTCTTGGACTCTGGGGCAAGTAGGTGCCCAATACTTCCCCATAGTAGGTGTATATGTTTTAGAGAATTTATTCAATTTATTTCACCTCAAACGAGTTCAACGTTGCCGCGAACCACCATGGACGCCAATCGCCGATATCGCCGAACGATTCGGCAACTCCCGGATAAGGATCGATCAGCTTCGATCTCAACTCTTGCCTTCTTACCACCACAGCATGACGTTCACGTCGTGCTCGTCGGCTCCAGAATGTTTTCTGGAGCCTTCCTTAATTGTTCTCTTTGCTCTGCTCCGCTTTTCTGGCGCGGTTCGGCTTTGCGCCGCCCGCTGTGCCCTCGGATACATTCCGGCACGCCTTCTGGTGTCCGTCTTCGTGACGCACCATTCGACTTGGACCCGGGACGCGTAAGCCCTCGGGACGAGGCCGCTGCACTATTGGATGGCGTGAGCGGGCTCCGCGCTTCCCCTTATTCGCTCGTGCCTGCTTGCGCAATTGGACATGGGCGCGCACAACAATTTAGACGATTTCAACAACTCGCAGGACGACAAAGGCGACGACATAGTGATGACTGGATATGGCTTTGCGTGATGGAGGGTGTTTGGGGGATAGAGAGTCTGGACTGCGCCGCGGATGCGTCGCAGTTCAAATGGTGTGTGTTTCCTTTGCTTTTTCTCATTTTCTGAAGTCATTCAGCGTAGTACGTTGTAATAAGCTGTCTAGACACCTCACCCTCTCACACGCGCCACCTCCTCGTTCCCAACATCATCATTAACTCTGCACATCTCTCGCCACATATCCCATTCACTCACCCACCATGCCATCCACATTTTGTTCGGTCGCGGCTCTTGTTAATTCAAGCAGCCGGGACTTGAGCATCATGTCTCGTGCCCGTCGATAACCTGCGTGCAATTGCCCGTGGGTCGTCGGCACGCACGAAAACTACAAATGATATGTGTATACTTGCAAGTCCTTCACACAAGGATGCTGCAAGTACTCGCACACTCGGAGGCTGCAAGTACTCACATGCAGTGCCTTGTACTGCATAGTTTTTTGCTATGGGTGGTAAGGGTGCCGGGTGACCCGTACTCCGTGGGTCATTGGGCGGGTCACCCGTACCCGTACACACGGGTAGGGTAAGGTGGCGGGTGGGGTCGGGGTCTGGATTATTTACCCCCGGGAGACCTGGGCTGTTCACTACCACTGGCATAGCTGCTACTCATGCGCGAAAGGACTTGTCCTACTCTACCACTCGAAATTTAAAGCGGAAATGTAAGAGTGTTGTCTAGAATCTCCAAAACGTTGGCTTTAACAATACTTTACAGTTACATCTCGGTATCGCGATTTGCTAGCCCAGGATACACGAATTGAGTCTGCCAATGCCAAGATTCAAAAAACCCATCATGACCTTGATAAGGCTCAGCAGGAGCTATGGCGAGCGCAGCAAGGATCATCCCAGCCGCGACAGCTGGAGCAGTTGCAGAAAGAGGTACATAAACAGCGGGAAGCCTATGACAGTGCTATAGCTAGAAACCGCGGGCTAATGAGGAAGGGTACTGGGCGTAGAGGTGTATTATTGCCAGCCTCATCATCGTCTACTAGTCATTAACAAAATCTTATTCCTTCCTCCAATAAGGACCAAGTGTCAGTTGTGATCGCGTGGTACACTTTGCTCTTAACCACCATCACAGTTCAACACGCCCAACATCCAGCCTCATTGCCTCTCTCAGAGCCAAGCTCAAAGCCGGCTCTCATGCCTCCTAACAAATCCAAGCAGGCCAGAGGGAAGAAGACTGAGGATACAGTATGTAGACTTGTCAGTGTTCAATAAATCTACTAATCATCGTCTAGACTCAGAGAGTCTGCTTAATGCGGCTCTTGAATCGAATCCGCACGCGCCATCAACAGAGTCTTGCTTACAAACAGCGACAACAACTTCAGAGACCCAACCGCCTCCAGGTCAAGAGGGCGAAGAAGGCGAAGAAGGCGAAAGATGCTGTGGCATCAGCACCTCGGCCTCAACCTCTATCCTCACCTGGAAGCACACCCAGCATCCCCATTATCATAGATTCAGACTCGGAGGTGGAGGACGCAGCCAACGCAGAAGGCAGTGACGACGATGTGGAGTACCTATACACTGCTACTCCGCTAGTTGATTTGACCGATGTAAAATATCGCCGCGTACCCTCAGGATATCCCCAGACTCAAATAATTACTCTCTAGGTGGGTTACTGCCTCATCTACATGTTCGCAAGCTCATAGCAACTCATAGATAGCATGCAGAATGTATTCTGATTCATTCTTTCCCTCAGACTCCCTGGTGTGATGAGGGCCATCCCACTCTCAACAGTTTCTCTCTCTAGAGGACAGCGCAACAGCCATTGGACTGCCCTGGCTCTCGCGCCCTCTGTGGCAGCCACCACCGGCACTTTCTTCTTACCATCATCTGAAGACGACTCCTTCTCCCCCATTTGTGCTCCTTTTTTCTTGGTTCTTGGTGCACTGCCCTCTCTAAGTCTTGGAGAGGGTAGAGCAATAGCGCTTTGCGCCGTCGCGCCATCGCCGTCGCGGACACTATCTGCGCCCCATTTCACCCCCATCTCAAAGTGGTGCGTTCTCCTTCGTTTCTTCACGGATTTCCTTCGCGTTGGGCTTAATACCCTTTCTGAAGTATAGAGAAGGTCTTCTCACAGTGATTTGCCCCGTCGCACCTTCGCCGCCGCCGCGGCGGCGCACATCACCCGGACTTTCTCCCACCCCCATCTCAAAACGACTTTTCCTCCTCCAATGCTCCATGGATTTCCTTCGTTTTTGGATGCCTGCCCTCTCTGCAATCTAGAGAGGGCAGTGCTGCATCGTTTTGCGCCGTTGCGCCTTCGCCGCCACCACCGCGCACGCCATCCGCCATCCGGATGTCATCCCACCCCCAATCTCCCAAATGACTTTTTCTCCTTCTTTTGTCCACGGATTTCCTTCGTGTTTGGATGCCTGCCCTCTCTGGAATATAGAGGGGGCAGTGCTATCGCGTTTTGCGCCGTCGCGCCTTTGCCGCCGCCCCCGCGCACACCACCCGGATACCATCCCACCCCCAATCTCCCAAACGACTTTTTCTTCACCATCTCTTGACGGATTTTCTTCGTTTTTGGATGCCTGCCCTCTCTGGAATATAGAGAGGGCAGTGCTATCGCGTTTCGCGCCCTCGCGCCCTCGCCGCCGCCGCTGCGCACACCACCCGGACACCACCCCACCCCAATCTCCAAACGACTTTTTCTTCACCATTTCTTGACGGATTTTCTCCTGTCTTCATAGCCAGAGACTTGGACCATGATGGAGGCATATGCGTTCCTCTTCGCCCATATATCAGAGGTGTTCGGGACCATGCGCTTCGAGGATTCCTTACGAAGCCTGTGGGCTTTACAGAGGGACACATAGGCACTCTTGAACTAGTACCCTGGTGCGCCACTTTCTACTAACTGACAAGAAGAAGTAACTTACTCTCTTATAGGCCAATGGAAAATTATCAGCACGTTCTCCCCTCTGAGCTCACCAATTATCGCCGGACACACCATTTCAGTGTCAACTGCTTCTGTACCCATGCTCAAACCGGAGAACCACAAGAAGCGGTATTTTGCGCGTATCTCAACTATCAGGCAGGTCAGTATGTGGCTATATGTCGCAACGGAGCCTCAGGATGCAAGTATTTTGGTATGTAAAATACTTCTTTGTGCCTTCAGACGCTAACTCTTGTCTTATAGCACCTTTGAAGAAGGCTTTCACATACTTTGGAACACCTTTGCGTGGGTACTGTAGCGTTTCGACCATAACTCCGCGGTCTTTTACCGTGACGCTAAACCCTTAAAAAGATATAGCTTCGTAACCAGGCAGACCAGCGGGAATTGCCTTATTTGGATGCCCCGCCGCGAGGCGGGGCGGAAAATTTCCATTTTAAGCGATCTGTGCCTGAAAAATTTGACTGTGACCCAATATGCAATATGTATAGCTTTGCTTCGCGAGGCCCCATGACCCGATATGGGAATTAACGGTCGAAACGCTACAGTATCCCTTGCGTGGTATGTACAGTCTATATTGTGCAAATTCCTTGCTTAAACTATGATATAGACACTCCTCTGCCTAGTCGCGACTTTGTTGAAGCTATCCGCTCTGAACTAGCTCAGAGCTGAAGAGGCTGAAGTGAGAGCTTTTCTCATTGGAACGCCACCACCACCCCTTCCCCATCGTCAGCAGCGACCTCGTCCATCAGGTGTCAATGAGGATCAAAATTACCCTCTTTTGCGGGCCAGAGCTATGGCCAACAGACGCGCATCTGCACCTTCTGCTTCTGCAACTGTTGCACCATCTACTAGTGGCCCAATTCGCACTGGTAAGCTTGTTATACTTATTGTATTCATTCTCTCAAACAAGTTTCAGCTCGTGTCACTCGTCGCAGCTCTCCATTCTCTCAGTTGGAGCGTGTTGACCCCAACCACTATTGTAATGATCAGTCCCTCCAAATCGGGTCATGGACACCCGACACGGCTCACTCAGACTTGTACACACCTCTCGTCACCTTGAGTCACTCTGACTCGTTTAGTCTTAGACACTATCTCACTCTGACTTGTTTAGTCTTAGACACTGTCTCACTCATGGACACTATATAAGCTACAAGACTTGTACTAAATACTCGTTCAATCAACGCCATCTACTTGCCTATTGCACTCATCTTGCATCTCTTTCTTTCCCAAGTTGGAAGGTCCTGCCAAGACCTTCACAGTTTGATTGAACCACAAACCCACAAACCATCCAAAATCCTCTTCATCACCATTCACTTTCGTTTCCACACCTCCTATCATGTCCAACCCCTATGACTTCCAGTACCCAAGCGATAATGCCTGGATTGGCACTGAGCAGACCAACACTCAGCCCACTCAGCCCAGTCAGCCCAGTCAGCCCTCGGCAGATGCTGATATCAGTGACGTACCTGTCAATCTCACTCATGGACAACTCGCTCGAATCTTCCAAACCTTCATTACTCTCAGCAATGACCTTAACCAGCAGCGTCAGCTCATTCACGCCCAGACTCAGCTCCTTCAGTCTGTAGTTGGTCAAGTTCAACAACTTCGCACTCTGTCACATTCATCAGTCCAAACCTCCACATCCCATACTCCTTCCAAACCCACCTTCAAGGAGCCAGCCCCTTTCACCGGCAAAGCTGCTGATGTTGAAGCGTTCATCTTCGACATCCGAAATGCGGTTTTCCTTCAACGTATCGCACTCCCAACCGAGAAGGACAAAGCCTTAGTCATGAACTCATACCTCGCCCCCGGAGTTCCCAAGCAATGGTTCCGTGGCATTCAGAACTTCCAACCACGACTTCTCCATAACTTCGATCACCTTCTTAATGCTTTCCGCACTCACTTTGGCAGCACCAACCTCTCCTATCAATATTCTCGCAAACTCGAGACTCTTAAACAGACTTCCACTTGCTCCCACTACGCATCTCGCTTCATTGAGATGGTTGCCTATGTTGACTGGTCTGACCAGACTAAGATCGATAACTTCTACAAAGGCCTCACAGAAGACGTTAAGGATGCACTTTCCTTCATCTCACGCTCGGACTTGCCTAACAAGTTTGATGCATTCGTTAAACTCGCAATCCAGAAAGACAATCGTGTTCGCGAACGTCAATCTGAACGCACTTCTCAGCCTAAAAATAACTCATCCACTACTTCTACTCCAATCCACTCTGCCCCAACATCTCGTTCTTCTACTCCCATTCATTCTCCAGTTCCAACTCGTCCTACCACTCCTCTTCCACCAGCACATACTTTCTTCACTGCGCCCTCGTCACCTCCGCTCTCTCCTGGTGTTCCCATGGAGATCGATGCGACTCGGACTCTCAAGCCACGTGCTTAATTTCGCTCATGTAATCATTCTTATTCTGGCATTTTTACCACCTCGGCACCTCGTTTCCGGACTTAATCACTCACTCTCGTACTCGCACTCGTACATCCCTGGCTATGGTTTAGTCTATGGATACGCTCCCTCTCACTGCTGCGGCTGTTGAGATAGCGTCTTGAAGTTTCAAGCGAATGGCCACGGTCACTCACTTGTCTCTTAACTCGAACGAACTTTGACAAAGGCCACAGTCTTATCAGTTCTCCTCGTTCTCCATCCTAGTAGCATCTTCTACGTGTGAAGATCAGGATACCATCCAACCCATTTTTGCACTCTCAAAACTTGTCATCCTTCCACTCGTGGACTTCGCGTTGCTTCCGTCCTTAAAAAGGGAGGTAATGTAATGATCAGTCCCTCCAAATCGGGTCATGGACACCCGACACAGCTCACTCAGACTTGTACACACCTCTCGTCACCTTGAGTCACTCTGACTCGTTTAGTCTTAGACACTATCTCACTCTGACTTGTTTAGTCTTAGACACTGTCTCACTCATGGACACTATATAAGCTACAAGACTTGTACTAAATACTCGTTCAATCAATGCCATCTACTTGCCTATTGCACTCATCTTGCATCTCTTTCTTTCCCAAGTTGGAAGGTCCTGCCAAGACCTTCACAACTATCAGGAAAACAGAAATGCTATTGCTATGTTCTTTGAACTGGATCAGTATGGGACTACTGGCATTTCTGCAGGGGAATTCAAGCGTCATGTAGTGGTGTGCAGGGCCTGCGGAAACTTCATGACGCGTCAAGCTCAAGCCTCACACATCTGCTCTGCTCAAGAAGTCATTGAAATCTCTGACTAGTCTGTCTTTACTCTTCAAACTATTCCTTACTTTACCACATCTACTGTAGACTTTTAATCAATACGTCAGTCACAGGTCACAGGCGACCTCGATTTGACGAAATGTCACAGGTGTCACTCAAAATCTCACGAAAATGGCCCAGCGGGGCCTCCCGCCGCGGCGGGTATTACCATATATAGTAATCTGACGAATTCAAAATTTCGTCAGGCAGGTCACACGTCACACAGCATGACGAATTGAATTAAAGTGTACAGTACTAGTATTTGTTTAATTTTCCTCTAAAATGTGGGCTACAAGCACTATTCTATCTAAAATTCACACTTTTCCATACCCAGCTCTCTCCAAACACTGCTATGCGTAAAGTGAGGTATAGAAATCCTCTGACCTCCAATTCAAGGGTCTACCTTGTGAGGTAGAATGCGCCCTCGAATACTAGGCGAGTATGCGCTGCACAAGTAAGTTCATCATCTTCGTCCTTGGTTGTGGGTGATTTGACGCGATTTCTACACGGCAACAAAGGCTGTGCACGTCAACTTGAGCCACCGTAGGTAAAAGTAGGATGAAAACAATTAACATGATGTATAGATATTGCAATGTACATTACGCATTACGCACGACTGATTTAAATGAACGTTGTATAACTTTTTTGCCTGTGCTGGCGAGTATGATGGGATTGATTGGATGCTTGGTTGCTTCCGAGAGACTCGCGCTTTGAACTGAGATGTTTCTTTTGGGTGAACAGGCCATGAAGTGTTATCAGGTATCTCTGTCGACTAACTGAATCATAGCGGTAAGGGTAAGTGTTCGACTCTGAACTGTCCTTTCGAGATAAAGGGAATCGCGGTCGTAAAGGAAACTTCTTCTGTTCATTCATTTTTCACGCTGTTCTCCGCCTTGGTAAACACGACGACGTGGGCCTGGGGAATCTATCATGGGGGGAAGACAACTTTGTTCAACATTAAATCAAGTAAGTAACGAATTCGACTGCAAGTACGGTAAAGGTAAGCTACGCGTCTAAATATGTCTACAGACTTTGTCGGGAATCAAGTCCGTTTGTACGGTAACTATATAAACGACTCGCCAGTCCGCCATGGCTCGAGTCTCCTTCAACGGCGCATCATGTCCTTGCAAGCACGTACTCTGACGCAGACTCGCGAAAAGAAGTCACTCCCCAGACTAGGGAGACACACTCCTTCGTCCTCTTCATCGGTTCTGTAAGACCGGTGGAGTCCTGCATTGTCTTCCCTCTTCTTGATCTTGAGCACGGTGTGCGGAGAAAGTATCCCTAACAAGACGTTGTCAGCTGGAGCGCGTACGAAGGTAAAAGGAGAACTTACTGGGGGGAGGTACTCCCAGACTCTGGGTTACATATTGGGAAGCCTTCAGTATCCAGCATGACACCAGCCAGCTCGGATACTGAAAGACTGCCGCATCCGCATCGTTTCTCCTCCCAGCATGACACTAGCCAGCTCGGGTGTCGAATGACTATTCCCCAATAGACAGCCTTCAGTATCCAGCATGACACCAGCCAGCTCGGATACTGAAAGACTGCCGCATCCGCATCCGCGTCGTTTCTCCTCCCAGCACTAAGCAGAAGATTAGAACCACATCAGGAAAACGGTAGGTTTGGCTCTGAGCATCTCTGCGTCTCTATGGAGACGTCAGAGCCATCAGAGATGCTCAGGGATGTCATGGCTCCGCGAGATGCGCACCTGTCTCCCGGAGATGATCCGCATCTCTGAGCCCTGCTCTGACCAGCTCTGAGAGATGTCTTTCATCTCTCAGAGACAGCCAGAGCACTTCGAGAGCTGGCTTATAATATTAATTTCTTAGGGTTGGGCTTATAAAAGAAAGAATAAAAACAGTGACATTTCGAAACTACATAAACTCCAAGGCACTATGGTACATCTAAGTACATACAGGAATACTGTACCGTTTCGACCGTTAATTCGCATATCGGATCACGGAGCCTCGCGAAGCGAAGCTATATATAGTGCATATCGCGTCACGGCCAACCTTTTCAGGCACAGATCGCTCAGAAAGGAAATTTTCGGGCCCGCCTAGCGGCGGGCCATCCCAATCGGGTAATTTCCGCTTGTGTGCCTGGTTACGAAGCTATATCTTTTTAAGGGTCTAGCATCACGGTAAAAGGCCGCGAAGTTACGGTCGAAACGCTACAGTATAGATAGTCATGACGGAACTGGCGCCACATCACCCATCAGCATCAGGAGGATAGCCGTGTGCTGGCCACCATTTGGCTCCCCCTCGCCGATATTGGAGGTCTCCCGGACCACCATTGTGCGCTACCGCTTGTGCTTACCATCATCTTCCTCTTGTGACCGTCGTGGCATGTTCAAGTGGGCCGTCGTAGTGGTGAAGCGTGGTCACATGTCATCGCATGAGCCATTGTTGTCCTCCCATCGCACACTGGCAGGCCGTGATTCTAAGTCGTAAATCATCATCGAGAAAGTCTATCAAGATTGTTAGAGAGCTCTTTGTTGAATGCGGACGAGAAACAACTTACCGGCGCGTTAAAGCGCAGTGAGAGACGATGTCAAGGACAAGACTCTTGATATGAAGACGTTACTAGCGAGGAATAAAGTGGTAAGTGAAGGTTGTAACGTGCACAATGATACGCACCAAACAACCAAGATAACCACCTGATGCCTCGTCAAACAAAGCGGGAACGAAGCCCTACATCGTCACACTTGCAGTGATGGCGCTGTCATACTCGTAGTCGCCGTGCGTCATGCTTGGTTGCCGTACATCGCGCCCGTGGTCGCCGGTGCTGTTGGGATCGTATTCGGAATCGAAAAACCATTATGCTCGGAGTCGGGAAACCGTTACGCTCAGAGCCGGGACACCGTGGTGCTTGTAGTAGCCGTGTCGTCGTGCTTGAAGTTGCTCCCATTGTCGTCATGCGTGTAGCTCCTGCGTCGTGAAGCTGCTTGAAGTCGCTAGGTCGTCATGCTTGGATTCACTGGGTCGGCGTGCTTGGAGTAACCATGTCATCGGGCTTGAAGTCGCCACGTCGTCGGGCTTGAAATCGCCGCGTCGTCGAGCTCGAAGTTGCTATGTCGTCGGGCTTGGAATCAGCGTGTTGTGGCTGCCGTGGCTGCGTCCTCGTACTGGCAGTCGCCGTATGTGCAGTGGCTGCGTATCCAGCAGCGGGAGAAGAGCGGCAAGATGAGGGTGAGGTGAACGTCGATGAAAGAAAGAGACGTAGTCCGAAACCGAACATGCACATGGGTGATGACGTGTCGTGCACGGACCCAGGCACAGATCGGACTTGGGCATTTTGAATAATGTCGACTTGGGCTTGCGGCAGCCTCTCGCCTGCCCATGTATTGAGTCTTCGGTTTACTGCTCTGATATTTGCCTTCCATATGCCTTTGGTCTTCTACCATGCACCTTTTTGACATTTTAGAAGTATCTACATTTCTCATACATTATTGTGTTTTGCAGCTTTATCAATGGTTTTTCAGCTTCTAATGAGGACAAACTACCTTGAAGGACCCTCTCACAAGTTCTGAATTTTATGCTGCAAACATTGTAAGGAAAATCTAGAGACACTCAGAGATGCTGAGAGATCAGGTCCCAGAGCCCGAGATGATCGGAGCCGGTGATACCGGAGCCAGAGATGCCAGAGCCAACCCTACCGTTTTCCTGATGCAGACAATGATCATCTCATTATCATGTATACAAAATGGGAATGAAGGCAAAGCTGCACTAAATAACGGACAAAACGAGTATCATTACGAACAATGTCCTATCAAAAATTTGTTAGTTACGTTGAGACTTCGTTTTAGATATATTCGACTTACCATTGCGCAACAAGCAAGCCTAAGAATGTCTCACTAATGGTGAAGATACCATCGCAGTCCATACGTGGTACACTTCGAGCTCGTCCACCAGGTCAGCACTAAAATCGGCATCACGCGATGAGCGGACATGCGCGCCGAATGCAGGCGTCTACACCGGTGAAGACGAGTCCCAGGACGTTCATAATGATCGTCTCGTAAGGTGTACGACTGAGATGCACTCGTTCGAGAAATAAACTCATTGGAGCGTCAGCACGTCGTCGTCCCACCCAAGATCAATCTCATCATGATGGGCCTAGTGTTGGGCGCAGATTTAAACGAACAGTGGAGTCTGCATTACGATCATGTGGGCAAATATTTCGAGCGCCGGATGTGTCCTAAAGAAATAAGTCATTGTCCACCAAAGCTCTAGCAACAATTTTCTCACCACACAGCAATGGCGGTGCCAGACGCTTCACGCATTTGTAGGCGTAATCTAGTCCATATGAGGACACGAACACTGCTCCCAGAATGAGAACAAGACCAAAACATCGCGATGCGCAAGTTGTGTGCCCGACCGGCAATATCTCGACCAGCGCCCCTGAATAAAACGCATCCGGTTGCTCTCAACCATCATCACCAAGCTGCAATCTAGCTACCAGGCATCTTGTTCAACATTGGTAAAGCGTGTGTACGAGTCGACTTTCTTGACCTACTATTCCTGCAGGCGCGCTAACTGATATTCCCTCTCGGCAGATTGGAGCCCGTCCAGTTTGCAAGCAGTTCCACCACGACGATATTCTATCCGAAAGCAAGTTTGTCGCTGTTGGACAGATATGATTCGGCGATGAGTGCGGGGCTGGAGGAGTTGGGGGTGGAGGTGAGGTATGATTTGCGGGCCTAGTTTTCCAACGAAAGGAGGTTTTTTTGTTTATATAGGAGAGTTTGGCTATGCGTACTTGCATTGGTTGTACATATATCATTTTCGTCCTTTACTACTTACGATGTATATTATACAGATGTTGATCGTTATTCCTTGTGTATGTTATGATATTCATTTCTTGGATGCTATTATGACTACCAGTATGGCTTTCTTTCGTCTGAAGTGGGATTTGTGATATGTGCTTGGAGAAATGGATCCAACATGTGGAACTAGCATCTTGAGAGGTAGAATAAGTTTGTGGTTTTGCTATATCGGTTTGAAAAACGTCTCCATCGAAGTTACGTGCAGTTCATGTACGTGGGAGGTATTAAATTACCGTCTGATGATGACCTTGATGATAGCATACTTGCGTCTCACAACCACGAGCACACTCTCATATGAGTTGTCATATATTCTAGTGGCTGAATCATTCTAGGCAGTGTACATGCCGGAATCGAACCAAACACGTACACCACCCTCAAGATCAGCAAGGAAGGAAGGTTTATTCAATCTCCTCAAGCTGTCCCATACTACATCGGTCGTGACCCACACCACACCTGAGGTCCACACCCGGAAAAATTTGCACCTCAACGCGCGTGACGGGGAAAGAGTTGAGGTTCCGCACACTCGCATACTTGAAATCTCCTGAATATTGAAATTCGACTTTTTTCCTCCTTCGGGAGTCTGGACAAGGATTCACATTGAAAGGAGTCGCAATTTTTTGACATCAACAGTGAGTTTAGACTCTGTCTTCAAGGTACACAGGGCATAGTACGTCCGCTAACTGATGAGATCATTTTTGTCATGCCTCGGCGCAGATCTCGGCTCTTTCTGCGCCACGGAAGTCGCGAAGCACGTAGACATGTTTGCATTGCAGTGAGCTCCAGATTATGGGGCGCGTAACGGCTGCGAAGAATTTGCATACTGTCATGAAGGAGCGAAAGAGTTCCGTGCGAGCTTTGTCAGTAAATGAATCGTCCTGCGATGTGCCGAGGTAGCTGAATATCTCGGTGTATATCTCTAAAGGGATCGGAGGGGTTCCAGCCCACGTTCGCGCTACAAGAGTGTTAGAGACTGGAGATTAAGAGACAAACAGAAGCCACCTCATTCTGCCATTCGAAGGACTCGGAAGGAGTACTTGTCAGGAATCCAGTTGTGATACAGCATATAAGAGATGGCGGCGGTCCTGGGGAGATGGTGATGATAGAGAAGCAGGGGAAACAAAGGCTTTAAGAAGCAGAGCGTCGCGCCTAGACGTGTCCTGTCCATTGTTCGCTGTTTTAGTGTTTGGCGGACAAAACGAACGTAGTAGGCAGTTCGTGCAGCAACCCTATTGTTCTTCTGGATAAAAATAACACTGTAGGGCTAGTCTTCTGTCCTTCCTGGTCATGAACATTAATCTTCGATGCAACCTATGGAATCAGGCGGAAAGTAGACTTACGGATCTCCTCCAATAGATAACGCGAAGCACGGAGAGTGCCCCATTTTCAGTAGTGTGTATACGCTGAGATTTATCGCTTCTACAGCGTGGCCCGGGCACAGGTTCCTAAGTGTGGCGTAAAAAACCCGTAAAGACTCCAATCAAAGGCATGTCCACTGGGCGCGCTCTAAAATATTGTCCGAATAAGCGACGTGGTGAAGAGTAAGAGATACGTAAAGCGTACAGTATGCAGTAAGATCAAAGCGTCGGCAGCGCATTGTCAGCGAGAAGTGAAAAATGGAAACTGACACGGAAATAAAGATTCGTCGCCTACAAGAAATAGAAACATAGCAGTATTGACCCAGAGATTCAGTGCAGCTATGTAATTTGTCCTGTTGGAGTATGAGTGGCACAACGGTGGCGTTTCCGTGAGCGTAGAAGGCGGGATCAACCAGAAGAAGAAGAAGAATGGCATCCAGGCGATTGCTTGTACAACCCCCCGGTTCTACACCACGTGTGTGCCCAGTCACACCAGCCACGGTGAAGAATGATGGACGTTCAATTTGGGCAAGGAGGATGGGCGGAGTTATCGGCGTTAAGACGTCGATCATCATCAAAACCCCGGTTCAAAAACTGGGACTTGCGTGTCTCTCAAGAAGCTCAGCTTATTCGTTCTAGTACTCGATGTTTTGCACAAGAACGACTCGGCTTTTCTTTTCTCGCAAAACCGCTTTCTGCACAAGAAGTTTCCTCAAAAAGTCCCCACTTTGATTGCCCCCATCTACTTATTCTCCCACGCACCTACAACTGTTATGCCTCGCTCTTCACACGCAGATCAATGGGGGATCAACGTGGATCAACAACTTATCATGATGGAATTGATCATCAAACCCCCCAGCATATAAAAGCTGGCTAGATTTCTTGATAGCAGCCACCTATCTTACCCACCAACATGTATCAGCCAAGCCCGTCCTACGACTACGACTACTCCCGACAGAGAACCATGGACTACGTTGTCCCCCCTCTGACTCCCGCGCCAGACAGTTTCAGTCTGCAGACGGATCTACACTCCCATCACAGTCAGTCGCCCTCGTACAGTACTTCACGCCACCCGTACAGTCCGAGGCATACCATGGACGGAACATTTACCAGCCGGTGTCCAGTCTGTCTGTCGCCACGAGTCCTTCCTCCTGGACTTCGTCCCGCTGTCGTCGCGTGGATGTATCTCCACGCGGGTCAAAATCAAGAGTACCGTCGTCCGGATACTGCACAACCGCAGAGCGAGTAGGAGTAGTTGAAGGAGGAATGTTGGCAAGTTGGGTGGAGTAAATTGAGGAGTGTCGAGATGGGCGTAGTCGGAAGAGGCTTGACGTAGATATTCGTAGATAAAGACAATGATATTTGATCTGGTGGTGGTACGAAGACAAGAAAGAGAAAAGAAGCGTGCTGAGCCTAAATACTAAACTACATGTCCAAGAATAGAGTAATGTCCGGGCTAGTGTATCTACGGGCGAGTGAAGCTAGTACAGTAAGCAAGTCCATAAATAAGAAAAACGAGGTAAATATACTCCAAACGTCCAGCCGCACGTCGTGTATAAGGCGGGCGCGCGTCAACAAAGTCCATAAATATCTCCTTCGATCCGAACAGGCAGGCAATGTCTGATCAAGGAGAGTTCCGTGTGCCGTACACGGTACTCTTCCACACCGCCCAAGCTCTTCCTCGATGACTCGCGATTCGTTCTCGTCTCGATCAAATCATGTTTTACAACGCTGCTACCCCGTCTCGAATATCTCGACATTTCGAGGTGCTCCACCCGGCCGAGTGATATCTCCGCATTGTTTGAGATGTTGGAGTCGAGGTGCATCATCGCCCAAGGGGCAATGGAAGATGGATCCACGAGTAGCACGATGTCCACATCCTTGCGGCGAGCTCTACGTGGTCTATGTGCGCCGAAGTGGTTGCTTTTGCAAGATGATAGACTTTGGAAGGAGATATCTAAATGCACGGAACTCGTATGATCTGACAATTGTAAGTACATCCTGCGTCTTGCTTTACGAGCTGTTCCTGACATCGAGACTAAATATGTTTCCCATTGTCAGACAGAAGTGGCTTTATTTCATGGCATATTTGGGACTCATGTGGAGACACGTTCAAGAGACATATACACAACATTGTTGCGCAGCGATTAGTCTATTCTTTTCATGATGATTCCTTTCTGCTAGATTTTCATTCAACACGGTGAAGCTGAGTACATTTTTATGGATACATCACGCCGTGGGGCGGCGACGTCACTGTGAGTAGGGCACATAGCCTCAGAAAGGCGGCACGCCACAGCGCAGTGCACTGGGCATAATCCGGAGACAGTCGAGGTACTTGTCCTCGCCGGGATTCACGGAAAACCTCAGCCATCCCTCAAAGTCTCAATGTAACACTTTCGTAGGACCTAAGCTTGACTGCCCCGTGATGGAATCAGGTACTCGTTATCCTGTAGGGGTAGCGTTAGTCCAGGACAGGCAGTCAGCATTGATACGCACAGTTCCCCTGAACGCGATTCTGGTAATCTTCACGAACCAAGAGATCAAAAGCCTCATGAGCAAACCGGTGGCCAAGGCTTTGAGGAAGCGAAGCCGTGGAGACTTCTGCTGATGATGCTCGAAGTAAACCGGGAGGGAAGGATACTTGGGTGCGTTGCGCAGTGGTAGGGCAGGGGAAGAGCCATATCGTCATCTCATAGTGGGAGGTGCGCACATGTGTCGCGGTATTCATCTATGTGTCTGAACTTGGGATAATCACCCTTGGGGTATTGAGCAGTGTCAACGACTTACTGTTCGAAGTACGCGACGCCGAGCAGAATTAATGGTGGTTCCAGAAAGAGCGTAGACCGGCGATCAATCGACGCCAACCATGGTTTCCTTGTTGGACACCACTTCGTCGCAAGGAGAATCGGCTCCAGTTTCGCCCATCAATCAAAGGGAATGAAGCTTAGACTTTCAAGGACCGTCAATCAAAGAAAGATGGATTGTTGGCGACAATGGGAAAAGTCGTATTGTCCTTTTCAACACGAGTCGGCACGCGGAGAACGCCCAGCAAAGGTATATAAAGCCTCTCGTCGACCTGTCAGCATTCCCATAAACATATCAAACAATCCCTCGCCGCACGAACGTCCAGACCATGTTTATGTTCATCTGCCAAGGCCCCTTGCTCGAACCAAGGCCCGGAATAGACTACGTCCTTCTCCCGAGAGAGGAACACCGCGCTACCAATACAGCGGACGCACCACCAGTGTCAGCATCGGCGGAGAACAAGGCGGAACGAAAAGTTGCAGGCGCCAAGCGAGTGGCTAAGGCGCAGGAGAAGAAGGCGCAGAATGAAGAGGCATTCATTTTGTACAACACTCCTAGATCCACAGACTGATATACGAGCAATAGGTACTCGAAGGAAACAGCAGCACTACGCCTGCAAAGCGAGAAGAGGTCGGTGGAGACGGGGATGCTATGTGTACTGGGGCGTGACTGAGATCTCCCTGTACAATTTGACTTCTCGGACTCCCAGAGTGATCTTCGAAGGATCCATTCATTGCGCCCATTCACGAGTGGAAGTGGTGGTCACTGGTAGTGGCAAAGCCGCCGAAAGTCTCCGGTCCGGTGAGGCGGACCGTAAATTTGAAGAACGATGCCGTGACCTGCCGACAGTACTTACCTCCTGCCTCCACTGCTCTGAACTGAATTTGGACAGCAATCTATCCTTCATCGCAGACTCCGAGTTTCCTCTGCGAACTTTTTATAGCCGTCTAGTCCATTGTTCGCCAACTAGTCGCGCATAATCTCGTATACCCTGTACCCTAGAATCCTTTATTCACAATGGTCGTCTACTGTGGACCATCCGCTCGTATAAAGGACGCCGCTCGCATTCATCAAACGCCCAGCTCGCAGCACCCCTTTGACGCCTTTATCCCATTCATCACCGCTACTCACGCATCCGAATCACGATGGCCGTCGACTACAGCTACTACTACTTCGCGCTGGAGACCGAGGCTGATGCTTCATTAACGTCCAGTGCGACGTCTACTACACCATCCTCTTCTGCTGCCGACACCAAACCTCAGCCCGCGCTGCAGAAGCTTCCCGCCCTAGCAACACTCCAGTCCAGCATGTTCATCGACCTCGACTCGGAGGAGTGGGACGATAACCTCGGGCGATGGATTGCTGGTTCGAGGCGCGTAGCGTCGGCCAAGAAGTTGCAAGCTTCAGTAAGCTGTCCAGTCCGTACGTGCTGTGAATGAAGCTGACGCGATTTGCATGGCTACCCCGCCGGCTGTTGATGGAGAGTTGAATAAGTGAGAACGAACGCGATGTGATGGACCTTACCGGATTATATATGGATATAGCGAATATGTACTCTGCGGTATCCGCAATAAGCTCGTTCTTCTCGCTGAGCTCTTGTTCACAAGGATGCTCTTGCACTGGTTACTGCTAACGCCTCTCTCAACCGGCACGAATACGTACGTTGTCCATCTGGTAATTGTTCAGCGGTCGCATGTCTGCTTCTCCTTATCTCCCGCTTCCTCCTTTTTGTTTAACGTCTGACGTGGCCGTTTTACTTGGTCAAGGCCATCACCGTACTTCCAATCTCCGAATCCTCCTCCCTGGACTCAACACGCTTTGAAGATTACTTGGCCATACTTACGTTCAGTATAACGGCAAGTAACGCTCTTAACCTGCTTTCAGCTCTTGACTTACCTCTCTCATAGCTGCCTTGACTCTTTCAACGGGACGACTTTGTTACCTAGTCTGTTCGATCGCGTTACTTGCCTTCTTACCACCGCGACCAGTTTCGGAAATTCGAAAACTGACTGTTGCGCCTACTGCGAAGCCTACGGACACAAATCGCCCTGCAGTCTTCGATCTGTCACGGCTGTACGCCGCCTCATCATCACGCTGCCGCTCTCGCCGTCGTCCTCGTCACGGACAGCCAAAATCCAACATGGAATTATGCCGATCTCAATCAAGACGTCTCGAGGAGCTCGTTCTGGACGCGCTGGTACCGCATCTCTAGGTCCCATCCCGCCAAGTTGTCATCGAGTACGCGATGTGCTGCGGGGTGGCTGGAGGATGGTACGCGAGAGCGTTTACGACCCAATCTCCTGGTGACTTATATGCTTTTCATGTCATGTAGAGTCTCGTGTTCGTCGTTGCCTTGGGGTGCGTATTTGAAGTTTCCCGATGGCTTAATTGTGCGAATCATAAGCACTTTCCAGACACGATTCCGAACGGACTTCAAGACATCCCCCAACGCAAACAGATACTATGCTGCATGTCATGTGGTTCATTCTCACCATCGTCGCTGCCTCTCTGCTCGCCGCCTAGCCCCCGATGTTCCTCCGCCATGTCGTATGTCGCGAAGGCGACATGAGTTCAACTTATACCGAATATCGCCTAATATCTTGAAGGATAGACCCTCCTGCATGCCGCCTACGAAAATACGATACTTATCGGGAGTCAAGTTCTCGTCTGGTGAGCGTTCCATTTCGCACTTTAGACTGATGCCTGGTCATGAAACGACTTTGAAGCTATTCTTTCGTTCTGTCGGGGTGAAGACTACGCTATCGTCTTGGTCGTGGTGCTGGCGGCGCGCGCGCTAGACGTTCAAGTACGCTTTACGGATCGGTGGTGGGCAGGACGTCGGGATTATGGCCTTACACCCCCTAACACTTAAAGGGTTACAAGCCTCCATATATCTACTGTTTTCATGCGCGGTATGGTGTTTGTCGGAGCCGCTGTGATGCTATGGTGAACATCTCGATATTTCACAGATTGATCGTTGGTCCTCAAGCTTGTGTTCGCGGTTGAATTGTCGATCTCTCTATCTCCTTCTCGTCTACTCCTTTCCATTTCGTTCAGTATATAGCCTTTTGTTCGAGAAGGAAGGCCGCTCCCGCGGCACCCTTGATAACATTATCAACCTACGGAGTTGTACTTGTTTATAGACATCTTATCTTTTCTTAATTGACAGGCCGTTCGCGAGTGCATTGTTTAGCTTAGGATAACAGCACGCCTTCGCTTCCCATAGTATCACTCGATTCTTGAGTTTTAAGCCGCCCCGACGCCCGCTTCTTCCTCAGCATGCAAAGTATCCTCAAGCACAGCGGTTCCTTCATCAACCACACCGCCTCACTCGGTGGAGAACGAAGACAGCGTGTGGTGTGCCTTCAGTGAGTTGCGAGATGGATAGAGAGGGAGCGGTTATATGATGAAGAGATGGAAGACGGGCGCGGTAGGAGGGGAAGAGCGCGAGAATAAGCTTGAAGGTGCGCGCGCCCGAGGACTGTCTCGCCCGTGGGGGGGGAAGGAGGCGATCTCGGAGTGAGAAGGAGGTGCGCTTGTGTGGAGATGGAGCGACGTCTACACCACCGTCAGCTTCTCCCATCGACAATAACCCTCCTCCTGCGCTGCACAAGCCTTCCGCGTTCGTCGACTTGGATTCGAAGGAGTGGGATGGATTGCTGGTTCGAGGCGGGTCAATATCATATATGAAGGCCAAGTGACAAGAGTCTTTGGTAAACCTTTGAAACCATACCTTTCTAGCGATGAAACTACCACGACTTGAAAGCATCCCAGCGGTGGATGTGAAGACAGCAATGAAAGCTCTCTGTACATGTACTCTCCGTGCGCAATTAGGCACACACTTCTCGCATTGGTCGGATTCAAGACCATGACAGCGGAGGGCGATAGCTGTCAAGACTGATCAATCACGAATGCGCTGGTATCCGTGAAACTGCACGGTCTATAGCAGCATGAGATGACACCTGTTAAAGCTGGTGGTTCGTATCTAGTAGCACTAGTTTACTTCTTAGCAAACGAGTCAACCTTCCAAGTAAACAGACGCACTCTTTCCCCCCAAGGTGACGTATAAACATAACCCGAATCATACTCCCGGCTCGCATTACCAAACACCCCACATACATACAGATAATTTACACCTTTTCCCAAAACACAACAAAGCACAAAAGAAGGAGGAAAAAACACGCGAGAGCTGAAATTTGTTGGTACCAATAGCAGTAGTGAGATATAAAGTGTTAGCATCATAGATCAGCAGGCGGCCGAAAGACAAGCAGACAGAGAGAAAGGACGCGACGACACGAGTAGAATAAACCCCGGATCGCCTCAAAAATGGGAAAAGAAAGGAAAAAGAAAGAGGTATGATATAAGCCTAAGCATACAACGGGGTTAGATGATAAACACATTTTTAGCGTCAAGCGAAAGAAAGAAAGAGAAGAGGGAAGAGAATAAAAATACATCAAGCAACAGCCCAACCATCCTCCCCCGCATCCTCGACACCCTCCATCATCTCCTCCACAGCCGGCACCGCCTTAGCCTCTGCACTCGGACTCGCGCCCGTGTTGCCTGTCGAACACCTCTGTCCCGACGCACCCTGGGGGCCCGACCTGGGTGCATTCGCACAGCGGTCCTTTCCGTGCGCGATCTTTAGGTTCGCGTACTCGGGCTTGTTCCTGACGCTCTCAATGGCCTCAATCGCGTTCGAGATGTTGGTAAAGTTGACAAAGGCGCAGTTCCTATACGACGTCAGAGAGCTATAGCAATGAAAGGAAGCAAC
Source organism: Hymenopellis raphanipes (assembly GCA_036872995.1). Lineage (NCBI taxonomy): Eukaryota > Fungi > Basidiomycota > Agaricomycetes > Agaricales > Physalacriaceae > Hymenopellis > Hymenopellis raphanipes. Next base: position 463,764 of record JAYMDG010000026.1, read on the forward strand.
TCACTTTTCCTCCACGTTCCCGATGTAAACGTTGCGCGTAGCACCGCTGTGAACAGCGAGCGCAAGCGTCGGCGGGAGGGGTCCCGAGTTCTTGCCCCATCCAATCTTGAGACGGCGGTTGTTGATCATACCCTGGTAGCCCGCGACCTGGAAGAACGTAAACACCGCGGAAGGATCCACAAAGGTGACGAAAGCGATATGCTTATACTCAATGTAGCGGATGCTCTGCAGAACGCCTCCACGAATCCAATTGCACAGATCCTCCGTGCACGTCTCGGGGTGGATGTTGCCGAGGTATACAGTGCGGTTCATACCCGCACCACATAAGAGCGTCCATGGGACTTGCAAAGGGATTTCCGTACGGGCTGAACGGCGACTGGAAAGCGTTCGGACCAGCAGTGAGCGGGGACGCCGTATTCGCGGTGGGCGACGCGCCTGAGCCATGAGCGACTGGGCGGCGGCAGCCTAAGCTCGCTGCGCAGCCGCCTACGCGCAGCGATCTTTGCCGTAATTAATGCGCTTTCCGGCCCAGTTGCGCTCGGCAGGCAATGTATTGACGACCTTGGTCGCGACAGCAATGCTGAGGAAGTGGACGAACCCAATATTCTTGTCCCGGATAATTTTGACCTGGTCGATAATCCCAAAACGGCTGAGCTCATCGCGGAGTTGCTCCTCGGTCATATTCTCATCCAACCCTCCAATATAAACATTTCGGGTGGCGTTGCTCTGGGTAATCGCGAGGCTGACCTGCGCAGGGACAGGGCTGGGCTTTCCCCATCCAATCTTGAGCTCCTGGCCGTTGAGCGCGAGCCTCTTCATGGTCGCGTCTGTATGGAACGCCGCGGCGGTCAGGTCGTCGAGGAAGGAGAGGAAGACGCAAGACTTTTCCGGGAGAATACGAATGCGACGAGATTGAGGAGCTCGTCGACGGATGCAGTAGAGAGTAGATTTCCGATGTAGACGGTGCTTCCCTGGGCTGTCGCGGAGAGCGCGATGGGAGAATAGGCGTCGACAGCGGGGGATTGGGGAATGTTCAGCAAACTGATTAAAGTTCTATGAAACCGTTAGTAGCTGGAAACAGGGCTGAATTGAGCGAAACGCACCTGGCTGGAACTGCCCATCTGGTAGTTGTAGGGACAGCGGAGCATGTTCATCGGGCGGAGGCCGAGGCCGAGCATATTGTATGCGCCAAAGTTGGCGTAAGGCGACGCCGCGGACGGGCTGGGCTGCTGCTGCAGCTGATTGATGCCCGCATTGGGGCCATAGCCGTAGTTGGCGAATGTATCGTGCGACGTCGGGCTCCAGCGCGCCTTTTTGGCGTCAAGTCCGGCGGGGACGATCTCCATGAATCGCTAGGCTCCGTCAGCGGTGGCGATACGAGCAGAGAAAACAGTGAGACTCACCGTCATCATGTTGATTTAGAAGGGGTACGGAGAATTACAAGTCCGCCATGGCAAGATTGGAAAGCAGAGCGAAAACTAGTCAGAAATTTTAAGCAAACGAGCGTGGGAGTGGCAAGAACCAACAAGGCACGAATCGAACAAAAGGCCCGCGACGAAACGAATACAGTAAGACAAGGCGTCTCAAACGAATGCAATACGACGGGATGGAAGCAGGATGGAAGTAACCTTGCTTCTTCTTTCGCATACCCCTGATTTTTGATGTGCCATGTGGCTCCCGATCGCTCTCATGCCACTCGAAATCGCAATAATCCTTCTGATGCTGCGGCACTACACCTGATGAGACTACAGCTGCGACGCCACATAGTCCTTGGCTGCAGCTTTTTCTCTTCTTGCTCAACACCGCTTCGGGATCTGAGTCTAGGCCGTGCGCTCGCTTTAAGCCTCCGTACTTATCCGTGATGTGGCGGTGTGTAGCTACGTATGCTGTAGTTGATGGCCAGGATCAACAGAGGCAAATGTTGAGTCTGTCATCCGAACAGAGATCACAGTGGCTTTTCTGTATGCCAGGCAATAGATGACAGCATCTTGGGCCAGAAAATGCAAGAGAGCATGAGGAAAAGGGTTACATTGACAGTATTCATGATGGTAGGGTGTAAGACACGTCACCCTAATTGGGACATTTACATAGTCAACGCCCAAGGGCCCGCAATCACTAACAGACTACATACAAACATACTTACTTATTCATCATGTTGTATCTGTCTTTGAGAGACTAGGTTTCGCCGTCATCATCCGAAGGGATATCAATGACCTCCACAGCCGACCAATCGTCGGTGCGCAACCTCTTGCGCTCACGCCAGGCCTCGTGTTCCCCCGAACTGCTACGAGCCCGTTTTACTGTATGCTTTTAGCAGCAGAAGTAGAAGCGCAGCACTTGGCGGGTGTGGGGGAGACGAGGGCAGGGGGAACATATGAGGCCCCTGGGGCAACAGCTAGTTGCGCAGCTCTGTCATAATCGTCATCGTCTGAAGGTATATCAATGACCTCGACCGCTGTCCAATCGTCGGTGCGCAACCTCTTGCGCTCACGCCAGGCGTCATGTTCCCCTGAACTGCTACAGGCTCTTTTCTTTTCAGCGGCAGAAGTAGCAGCGCGAGGACCGCGCTCGGCAGGTGTGGGGGAAGATTGTAGATGCGGCGAGGAGGGGGGAGACCAGGCAGGGGGAGCATATGGGTGCCCTGGGGCAGCAGCTGGTTGCGCAGCTCTTGGGGTTGGGAGTAGCATACGACGACTCTCCCAGTAGTTCTTCAAGATGCTGTCTTTGAGCAAGACATCCATTGGGATGTGTTTGCCGAGCAGTCGGAAAGAGCCTTTGCGCTGAACAAGATGTTAATAATATCCCATGTCGAACAGAGTTAGCTCGTACGTATAAAAACCACTGTCCTATTCGTCCGAACTTCGCATCGCCCGGTAGGAGGTTATGCGTACCCCCGTGGAGCATATTCCACTCATTTCCCGGACTATCCTTATGATCGAGACCGAGACAGCCGCGAAGCTCCAAACATCGCGCGGCAATGTTGGCGTTGAGTTTTTTCCTCTGAGCGTCAAGCCTATTCGGGTTGGACTGGGGCGTATCAGGTGGGGGGTTGGCGTTACGTCGGGGAGTGACGGCTTTCGAGTGGTGCATGGTGTTCGAGGCGACTCTGTTCCTCTGCGCGTCAAGCCTATTCGGGTTGGACTGGGGCGTATCAGGCGGGGGGTTGGCGTTACGTCGGGGAGTGACGGCTTTCGAGGAAACTTTTTTGTGGGGCATGGTGTTCGAGGCGACTCTGAGGAATCGCCAGGTGGGTGGGTAAGTAGGTAGGTACAGAGCCCATCTAAAACACCGGGTTCTCTGACATCTCTGATGTCCCTGCAGAGATCCTAGAACTTAGAAGATGCCAACACCGTCTGATGGGTAGGGTACCGATTCGCGGAGAGAGACATGTCCCATCTTTGAGAACATCTGACCCGTAGCACAGTCGCATACCCTATGCGCATATATTTGCGCCGGCATATGGGCGAAATGAGATTAGCTTCAATGACGACACTCCTTAAAGAACCTTCATGAAGCTCCACCTCCAGAGACACCGCGACGTGGTACATCCTCCCGGAAAGCCAAAGATCCAGACTAAGACGACTACTTGTCACAACAAGAAGAAGGTGAACCCAGTAGTATCGTTTGCAGTAGCCCCAGGCGCGACATCCATCGGAAGGCGGAAGAAGCTAGACGTAGTACAAGCGGCTCTCTGAATCTGGAAAGTACGCGCTTTGGCCTTCCCAGAGGGCAGCGCGTCGCATAAACGAGAGTCCAAGAATGGAGAAAGACTGATTGCCGTGGTGGCAATCCGCGCACAGACGCTGGTCCGTGCGCATCATTCCTTCTTCGAAGTTGAACGAACTGTCACCTTGCCTCACCTATTAACCAACAAGACGAGTACGCGGAGACTATGAACGCTCAAAGTAGAGAATCTCGCTGGGGTGAACCAGTCGTTCTTTGGTCCGTCCTTTAATCTTTCCTCTTCCTCGGCTGAAGATTCGTAGATTTTGACTAAATTGTACTCACGGTACCTTCCGAGTACGCGCCCCGCAATTTGTCGCACACACCGTAGTCTTCAGGAAATGGGTCCTCATTGACTTCGGGTTCGTCAGGTTCAGGTGGGGGCTCTAATGACAGTAACGCTGCGTCTGCTTTGGTCGTGTTCAATCCTTTGTTTATGCTCGTATTCGCCGCTCTTTTCCTTCTGAAATCACACTTCCGTTGAACGCTTTTGGACAGCATTCTTATTTATTTATGCACAACCTATTTAATCCTTACACTGCTGCTGTTTCTTCCATACTCCTCGACCGATCAAGAACCGTCACATGATAAGACACTCTGAAGCCATTGTTGCCAAATTGTTGCTTGTAATACAAAACTCATTTGGGCTCCACTGCACTGTCAACAGCCGCTCCGTTGAATATGAATTACTTGGACTGCGAAGAAGCTCCTGCTCGATATGTCGTGCCCGTCCTTCGCTCTAACGCGTCAATAAAATTTTCGATGTCGAACGTGTCGAGCTCCGCAGGGAAAGTTTTTCTCATCGAAGATTTCTTGGACGGGATACACAAAAAGGATACAAGTATACGAGTACAGCAATTCAAAAGGCAGCCGTTTCTTGGAATGTACAGCACGTTTGCAGAGTAGATACAATCTTGCCTTTCAAGGTGTCTCGGAGTCATTCATTGGGGCACTGTGGAATAAAGTCAGTCTCATAGACGAAGTCGTCGACGATAACACGTACTGAAGAAACCGCCTTTCACGACGCCATGAAATCCAGGAGAGTATTTAGAAACGGAGCGCGCTTCGCCATACTTTCCGCGACTGTCAGTAGTAAAATTGAACGGCAGCATCTACTCGTTCGCTCATCTTCTTTCTTATCCACTGCATATCAGCTAACCTCCTCAACACCGAGCTCACCCAATACGCGCATCCCTCGTGATGATCCGTAAATTTATAACAATCGAGATGGCTCTTCACGCCTGGTCAGTCGCGTCCTAAGTCGTTAACAAGCCCAGCACGCACCTGCATCGTAAATCCGAGCATCTCTTGTAGAGACACGGCAGATGTGAACTCGCCGGAGGTCCTGTGAGCGTGAATGCCAAAGCGTCCGAATTTACGGCGGACAGCATGGCGAGATTCAGCGAGCCCGCACATTCTGATGATTCCCCAGACTCCATGCTGAATCGGAGAGACGCCGGCGCAGCGCTAGAAAGTATGAGGTCGACGATGAAAACCCAGTGATTTACGAGTGGTCGTGCAACCTCAGCCTGGTCGCCTTCGTTCAAGTACGCGACGGTATGTATGGCGCAGACGCGCGCCGGGAAATAGACGGCTTGAGCCTCCTCAGGGAACGCCTCCACATCCCAAATCCACGAGTTATTGAGCTTGTGACTCACGTCCATCATCTGTGTTTAATTGTTCCATTAGCGTTGTTCGCGAGTTTCAAGGACACAAACTTTTAGTCGTCGTCCGAGATCGATAAAGAAGAGGATGAAAGTTATCCTGTCTAACCGCGCAAGGCAAATCGAAGGCTTTCTATCCCTTCACAGAACATGGTAGCAGGCTAGACCGCGACCGTATGTTGCTAATATGATTCAATATGATGCTCAAAGGAAGAAAGGCGAATCCGAACAACACCTAGACCACTCTTCCTACGGGACATAATAGGTAAAACCGTAATCGACGAGCTTCGAGATGCAAAAGTAAGTAATGTAAAGACACGCATCGTACAACAATAATAGAGAGTCCTACATTTAATACGCCGCACCCCAAATTGCCGCCAATCGATCGGCCTCGTCCCCAGACCGACCCCAGAATCCGACCAAACCCCAAGCGCCTCCACTCCCAGCGTCACTGGGAACGGTCGTGTTCAAACAATCACTCGTTGTCTTCCCAGCGGATATGACATTGCCCCGGTTAGTCGTCAACTGTAGATAGAAGACCCGCGTGTGGCTTTTGGACTGTGCACTACAGGCGAACACTGTGGTGATGTATTCGCCTGAGCCCGACTCACGCAGGCCACACGCGGTCGAAGACAGTATCTAGAAGAAGCATCAACATCAAAATGGTGTAAATAGAGGAACTTTTGTCTAGAAACCCAAGCCTGGCCAGCGAGGCACGCCGCTTGCATTCCAAGAATTCGTTCTTCGTGTGTTGATATCTAAAAAGGTATCGAATTGACCATTCGAGAGGCGTTACAGGCGGCGACGCGTAGCTGATACGAGGACTCGGCTTCAAGGTGATGGTGGCAAGACGCCAAGTGTCAAGTTGGCGGATTCGGATGATCGACATGTTGACTAAATTGGCCCTTTGAAATTTGGCTCCTCCCGACGTTCGTTGTGTTCTGTGGGTCCGTCCTTATCTGGTTAGTCTTTATTGAATTCTAGACAATGCGACCACGCACTTCCTCGGTGACTCCTCGTCCCAGCGGGCTTGGTGGCGGACTGAGGACTTGTCACCGGTGTCACCGCGTTAGCGCTGTGCCACGTGGCAGCGTCCTTGTCCATCATGAAACCCACTCTACGAACCTAATTGATCACGGTACGCCCATTAGTTAATAACCGAATGAGCGTGAAGGGAATGATGGACCTTCGTTCGTCGTAATCTTCCCCCAGGGACTGGTTGTGATAGCTGCGGCACTAGTAAGGACCTGTACAGCGACACTCGTCACTTGAAGGTGTTCCTGTTAAGATGGTAGGACTCTGATATGAGGCGTAGGTTCGTGTGCTGCTGCAACTTGAACTGAAGGAGTCCGAGGTTGCCGCCGCGATCAATGGTGTTCCGCTGGAGGGTAACGGCAAACATGGGTGCTGCCAAACGGGGGATGAAGGGACCCATGGTGGAGTAGGAGGATGTGATCACGGGTGTCCATTGAGACGCGCTTGCGGCCTGGCGCGGTAGATGCTCTGGAAGATTGGACAAGGAGGGAAACAATGGGCGAGTGAAGTCGAAGGTGGGGAATGTGGCTCTAGCCTGGTTGGAGGATCGAGGTCTCCAAGAGTGTCTGGCTCGTGACGCGTGACGTTTCCTGGCGATGGCGGTGGCGAGACGCGTAGGTATCAAAGAAGACTTCAGACCAAATAAAGCTGGTAGGCTGCTAAGAACGGAGATGAAAATGAAGCGAACGACGCGCACCTGTTCACGGGAAAGCCCAAGTCAAGGATGCCAGCTGCGCCAGTGTCGAGCACGCTTGTGTTGGCGTCGTTGATAGCTGCGAAATACTGATCCTGGAGGACCAATCCCGCAAGGTCGACAGGGTCCTGTCCTATTTCGCCGAGCGCATGCGTACGCGTCATGGAGTCTCCATAGTAAAGTCGAACGTCCAGGTTTGCTGATTTGAAGGTGCTCTGGGAATATAGCGGCACTGTCGTTGAGATGACCTAAAGTTTACTGAGGCTAAAGATCGGAGGAACCGGTATCTGCAAGGGATTTAGATGGAATAACGGAGAGTACTTGTCCGGCGGAGAAGGGTGTCCCAGATATTCCCGGCCGATTCCTGTCCGGACACGTGTGCCCTCACGCGATAGCGTAGAAAGGGCTGGCGAAGAATGAGCCCGCTACGGCTACGGCGACTGGATCCCGCCCCAGCCACACGTCATCCCGCCCCAGATACCCAAAGTCATATCTTGCACTGCAAAAGGCGGATGTCGACAAAATTGTCAGAAAAGACCGAGTTGGTCATCAGAGACGCACCACACAGAAGATTTAAGCCGATCCCAGGACCTAAACCCGCCGGCCGTGCCCCGCGCTAAACCCAGGCAACCATATCACCACTCCTAGTCAACCAGGCGGCTCGAAACGCGATCACAATCGAATACAAACACGCGCTCGCAGCGCAAATCATCGGGCAAAGTCAAGGCAGTCGGCGCTCGCAGAACATCATGTCATCATGATTTGATCAATTCAAACTCCGAACATCAACAGAACGTAAGTAAATGGAAGAAGAAGCAACAAATAAAAGGGCGTGAAAGGAAGTGAAGCAAGAACGACATTGAATACATAAGGAAGGTCGACAAAACGGGTAAGAGATTGCGGGGGATGGAGTCTGCGCGCTTCATGCACGGATTCTAGAGCGAGTAAGATTGAATTCATGTCCAACTTAGTGTAGGTCTCCAGTGCGCGGTTGATGTTCTGCGAGACCACGGCGGCGGCGGCGAGACCGTAGACTACTACCAAGTCGTCAGAAACAACGAGGAACCAGTATCGTTAGCCTATCACATCGGCCTCGTCCTCAAACTTGATGACAACACCAACACCAACGGGACCCAAGATCTCCTCCTGAACGATCTTCATATCGATGTTGGTGAAGATGGTCGGGGCGATGAAGAACGGTCGCATCCAATCATACTGCTGCTGCGAGACCTGCGGGCCCTGGTCGATACCCTGCCGACCTTGATGTTCTTGGTGCGTTCGGTGAAGCGCTTGAGGAACTCGTCGTAGATGCCGGACTGCATGAAGATAGCCTGTCCGTGGTTCCAGCTATCGAAGCTGTTAGACAAGACCGAGGAGCAAATGTGAAAAACGTATAAGATACCATGGGCAGCCCAGTTGACGGCTTGTTCGAGCTCGCAATCGTTGAAGATGATGTTGGGGCTCTTGCCACCAAGCTCCAGGGTGACATCCTTGAGGTTGGACTTGGCAGCAGCCTCCATGACCTTGCGGCCGACAACGAGGGTAGATGTGAAGGCCACCTATGAAATTACTAAGTCTGACGCGTCACGCGCACTGAGGGAGACTAACCTTTTCGATATTCATGTGCGAGGAAATCGTAGCACGTAACCCGTGAGGATGTTAATGACACCCTTGGGGAAACCAGCCTCCTGGACGATTCGATGGCGGTGAGAGGCGTAAACTCGGAAGGCTTGAGGATGATGCAGTTTCTGGTGGTGGCGAGGGGAGCTTCCAGGCGAACATGAGGAGAGGGAAGTTCCATGGAATGATCTGGCCGACGACTCCTCCGATGGGCTCGTGGCGCGTGTAGCAAAGCTTGTTCTCGTCTTGCCGAAAAGAGTGAGACAGCCGAGCACGTACTCGATGGTGCTGCCAGACGCGCCCTTGGAAAACTCGCCGCCGATAAAGACACCATTAGGGAAAGAGACCTTGCTGGTACGCGCTTGTGCATCTCTTTCATGATCGGTCGATCAGCCCATGGCGCGTCCATCTTTGCGCGTCTTTGGGTGTGTTCTTCGTCGGGGTCATCCCTTGTGTCTCTTTGGATGGTGGTGGTGGTGGAAAAGAGCGGTGCGTGTGGCTGTGTTGATGGATGCTCGTCTTGGGAAGCGAGTAGGCGTTAGAGAGTCTATAGAAGTACTTCTTTTAGTACTGGTGTCTTCGTGTGGTTGTGCTTTCGTGTCTTCCCTATACCGGGAATGTCTATACTCTGTCTCGCGTCGTAGTGGCGAGGACTGCCGTCTTTCCTGCAAGGAGAATACTCCCTGTAAGGCAACTCTCAAGGGCTCAAATGACTTTTATGGGCGTCCCTGAGCAAAAACGAGACATGTAGGACCAGTGAGCTGTTCACTTCAATATACTCACACCTGTTTTTGAATGACTGACCTTTGAGAGACCTGTGTGACTTGTGAGGATTGGTTGAGACCTGTGTCAAAATTGGCAAAACAGAACGTGTGTCAAAAAATCTTTTGTTACTGAATACCAGCCATATAAATCACCACGTAACGCACATACCCCACCCCTTAAATCACCACGTAGTGTAGCACCTTAAATCACCACGTAGTGTATGTCAAGTTGTCAACCCCATGGGCAAATACTCTAGTTGAGTAAGTGTTGACAATTTTCGAGTATTCTATAGCATGTATCCTATAGATACAGCTGAATTAAAGTGGAGGTCCCGATACAAAATTCACGAAATATAATGGTATCTATAACATTGCTTAAATCACCATGCAAGGGTGGCATGACCATCATGACCATCAAGGTCACAAGACACTTTTGATCTGTCAATCTTGTTCTCCAGCGCTCACCCCACCTCAAACATAAAGCGTCTCCGACAACAGGGTCGAGAGTACCAAGATGCGCAGACAAGAGCTCAAACAAGTACATTTTGCAATAGTTGGTACAGAATATCAATACTAATCCTCGTCCTCAGAATCATCCTCAGAATCCTCCATCTCTTCCTCCTCGTTGTTATCCTTCTTGGAGTTCCTGGTCCTAGACGCGAGTTTGTGATGGTTGAGTATTTCGTACTCTTGAATGGCCTCGCGTGTGTAGTATTGTGGACGCTTCAATCGAGCAATCCGCGTCTTCTTACTAAGAAGGATCAGAGCGGATGCCGGAATCAAGTCCTGTACACATACGGATTTTCTGGATCAGAGTGGCGACGGGAGTGCTCCTTGCAGAGAAGCTTGAGGGGAAACTTTTGACGGTACTTGGCTTGGGCAGTCGCACCACGCGCGCGAAATGCGGCAAGTTCTTCTGGGGACATGCGCGCCTTTCTCCTAATCGTCGCATAAGCATAGAACCAGTAGGAAGAAATAAGACACACTTGGCAATTGACTTTGATGCATATTTGCTAGCGTGCGCTTTGCGCCGTTGCTCCTTCTCCTTGTGGCATTTCTCCTTCTCCTTGTCGCGTAGCGCCCGATTGGCGGCTGGTTGGGCATGAACCGCGCCTTTTGTCCTGGCCATTGTGTAAAAGACCAAGTGAATCACATTTCAAACTCCCGTCAAATGATATTTCAAACTCCGCCTGAATTCGGCACGGGCTGCCGACGCATTTCTCAGCCATCTACCACGTCCTGATCCTAGCACACACTCAGAACTCAGATCGGCATTCAACTTCTACAGATCATATCCTCTGTAGACTTGTCTGCTTACAGCCCGGGACGCGCGCGATCGTCATCCTATCCTTCAGTGCAGTTCCGACAAAGCTGACCCAGTGCAGAAATCACACTGAAACCCACCTAAACCAGAGTAAAGAAACATGTTCTCTAACCCTAGGGTACTCCAGAGCCATGTACTGGGCAGAGTTGTCCTAAGAATCCATTGTGGGTTAAAGCTGGTGTCGTGGTTCAGCAGACACATCCGGAAACCCTAATGGATGACTTACCCGAACACTAGACTTCAACTTGAGGCGGTGGGACTACTGTATAGTCCGAAGCTCTGTGGTAATACCGGGACAAACATAGTCTAAATAGACCCCGTTTAGTTAAAATGATACTCAGGATAACAATTAACATACCAGAATGGGTCCATTGTCCTGAATAACGGCGAGGCAGCATTCCAGAGTCGCAGTACTTGTCCGGGAAGCGATAGGTCCAAGGAAAACGAATCTGACAATGGCTGCAGTCAAAACCAATCTTGAACCATGGGCTGGTGCATCCTCAGTCGGAGGCGGGCTGAACATGGAACGATGCGAGTACCGGCATGTCTGGGAATGCTGGTAGGAGGATCTTGACGTCGTACTCACTACAAATCAGGTTAGATGCATCAAAAGAAATGACATGTCAACGTACCCACGAAAAATAACCACACCAAGAAAGCACCGTTCCAAATCCTCCGGGACGTGTTCTGAGGCACTCAACATCATGTAGCGACTGTACTACATACAAGATCAGCTCAGACAAACTAACAGAGTGGCGGAGAAACACACCTAACAGGATACGGACTGCATGGATCCAGAAACTCTTCGCGGCGAGTGAGACGACCTCAAGTGTAGTCGACGTTGAGGTCCACGGTGGTGAAGAGGAGGGTGTCAGAGAGAAGGACGACACGGTGTACGAGCAACAAGACGACATGGTGGGGAGAGATGAAGAAGAAGGACCACGGAGGACAGGTTTATATATCTGTCGGGTATGTTGATCGGGTTCCATAGTAATAACCATTGCCCTCGCCCCATATAGGGAACGAGGTCCATAACCATTGCCCCCGCCTCATATAGAGAACGAGGTCCATAACCCGAGAGTACTTGGAGAAGATGTCCTGTCTCGGTGTCGGCTCGCTCACAAAACGCGTACGTATCGATAATGGACTGGGGAAAATTCATGGTATACAAGCTCTATAACTCACACGAATAGCGGAAATTAAAAGGCTACGGTCGTCTATCTTGATCACCCTTCTCCAAGATTGTCTGGACTCTTTCCTTCGTCAATGGAATCGGATTCCAAATCAACCATGGCAGCGGTAGCATTTTCCGGTAGCGAAATAGGCGCCAAGAAAGCCTGTCCTTTCTTCCTAATCGCCTCTGTCAGTAAATACATCACACTGGGGGAAGCAGGCATACTTACCCGAAAACACTCACAACCAGTTTATCGATATCCTTCTCCTTGGCCCTTCTCACGTCCTCCAACATCTTCGTAACCGCTCTCAGCTCCTCGTTAAGCGCCTTGTTTAGCTGTAGCACATGCCGATGTTTAGCTTTCATGATAAGATACTGCACCATTCCTTTCGATCGTCCGTGGATCGTGTTCGTTCTAGGATCCACAAGTTTTTGGAGGTACAGCGGTATACCTTCCCAGGATTCTGTGTTGTTACGTTCCGAGTCGTCGACAAGACGCTGTGGCTTTGGAGGAGGAAGAAGAGGCGCCACGGTTTGGGGATTGGCGAGGAGGAAGGACGAGTGCTTGTACCGCTGATGCTTCGTGAGCGCGTCGCTGCGCCGGAACGTCTTTTCGCATCCTACGATTAGGAAGGAATCAGTGACGATTGTAATGGAATGATACGAATCACGCTGACCGGGGACAGGACACTGGAATGGACGTTCTTTGGTGTGACAGCGGAGATGGCTTAGCAGCGCGGAGCGTGAGAGAGATGGGATGCCTCGTCGACTACACGTAGTCCAGTCGCACGGGAAATCGTATTGTGTGTTATCCCCAATGTGGTCTGAGTCGGTATACTTAAGCACAAGCTCGCAGTGAAGACAGACAGTAGGTGCTCACCGCGATAGATGTGCTTTGGTACGTGATCATAGATCTTGCCACGGTTTCCCCATAGACACGTTGTCGCTTCGCCTGTATCTACGAACCATCAGTACTCAGTTTTCGAACTCTAGGAGGGTACATACGCCACGCAGATCCATCGTCCGAGCTCGACTCTAGCCAATGCGTGCTAAACTCAATAGAGTCCATCGTGAGAGTAGTGAGTGAAGCTGTGTCGAAGGAACGCACACCCACAATCACCGGTCGGAGATTTAGAAGGATGGATCGTCTCTGCACGATGCCTTACGTACCGCAGGTTTTGGGGCTATCCGTGCATCATATCGATCTAATTCTGCAGTGACAGGTAGATTAGTAGTTCCAGTTCTGTCCATGGGATCGAGGATGCACCCCGATGTTGTGGGTGAGTGGATCCACCTTCGGAGTCTGAGGTTGATAGTCATCCTGGAGATCGTAGATGTACCCACATTGGCCATGCGTGGACCGCGCACAAGACTCGGATGTTTTGATATCCTCGTGAAATAAGGAATAAACTAGGATCCACGCTTAGACTCGTTGATTACGGAACCGCCGGTCAGACAGCAAGTAAAGAAGAGACTTCTTAGCACGCACTTGAACAGATTGGGAACGAACGAAAGATTACGAATTTATTGATGCAGTGTCCAATTTGGGATGAATAATGTTAAGAAGGAACTAGAGATCGGGCATGTGAGCCGTGTACTGAAGTCAGGCATCGAAGATACATCAAGTCAGCGAGAAAGGTATTCGGGGACTGCAACGATGACAAGGCTCCAGTCTCTCCTGAAGGTGGGTGACGACTGCGATATAGGCGTACTTTGCTGATAATAGTACACGCACCAGACACAATTCGCGAAATGCCGCTTTGGCTCTACATCGAGGTAGACCCCTCCGGTTCGACCAAAAAGAAAGCATATGTCTACGGAAAACCACGGTGTCAGAACAGTCGGTAACGCAGAGATCTTCGCTGAATGCATAGGACTCTCCGGCCATAGGGGAAACAAGCGTTGTAAGTGCAATAGATGCCCCAACAAGTGTATGCGAAGCCTTACGCTCAAAATGAAAAGCCAGAACCAGCTCCATGAACAACCAGCAGATGTGGAAGTCCCCTCCAAAGCTCAACGAAGACGAGCCGGATAGCTAGAGAAAACGAACAGCAACCTACCAGACCAGGGCTCAAAAGCCGATGCATAGGATAATCACATCAGGGAGAGTGTGCAATAACTACCTGTTCCAAAGATCAGTTGGAAACACTCGGATGACAACACGGACACGAACCAAGAGCAATTCGTATTCACGGCCGGCGGGTGCGCTAAAACCGGAGACAACGACGCTACTGCAAGCGTCGGAGTATGGTTTGGCGAAGAGGATCCGAAAAATTAAGCCATACAGATCCCGCCCGAACTGGGGAAACTAACCAAGCAGCTAGGCGAGATAACCAGCGTCCATAATTGCCAAAGAAAGCGAAAACCTGGCAATAAACAGGGACTCAATAAACGATGCGTAGTAACCAAAAACAAAAGTATTCGGGGACTGCTTCAACTCCGTCAAGAAGTCGGAGAGCTAAAAGGATCTTGGTAGTGCGTCTAGTAGGGCTACCTATCAATGCATCTGACTAGATACTTTTTGAACATGCTTACTGGACAAGTTGAACTAAACAGACTCACCGCTCAAGGAAGGAATTGAGGTCATGTATTACCTCTGGCAAGCAAGATATATCGTAGAACCCGAGGCCCGAGTGAGGCGACAACCAAGGCGGCATAAATGATACTGACAAGTAAGTAGGTGGAAAAGAAGAGATTAGAATGCCGACGCCGATCATTGGTCGCCGATCGTGTCATTTGCAGCTTGGACCCGAGCCACCATCACCTTCATCCTGCTTTTGATCGTCGTCGACGGCGACCACCATGCCAGAATCGCACCCAAACGCTGCCAGCGCCGTCGCTAACCGCGTCCTCCAGACCGCCCAGTGTCCTCTCACTATCCCGCGGACACAGTAGTCGCCCGCGTCGTTCCGTGGCTTATCGACAAGGCTCGCGCTGTAGCTTCCCTCGGCAACGAATAAAATTGATCCTACGGTACGCTGCTTTTGCGGCCTTTCCTGCTTGTACCCAATCCTCATAATTAATTGAAAGACGCGTCAGGCGACAATCGTTTTTCTTGCAATCATCAGTACGTATAGATGGTCATCGTTGATTCTTACTCCTTTACTAATGATGGCTGCTCAGTCTAGTCACCTTCCTCGTCCTTCATACATCCCGCATAGACGTCATATACCCCCCAACTTGAACGCGATGTTTGCGGCTATCCCATCAATAACGTTTCCGCCGCATTTATCTTTGAACGCCAGCGACGTCCATTCCTCATGTCCACCCATCATCTGTGCCTGTCCTAATGCTCCACCATCTAGGCCCCTGGAACTCGTGCTCATGACGTCTCATCAATTGTCGCCCCACTGCTGTGCATCCCGCGTCCTTTAGATAACTTGGACCTGGCGTCGTACCCAAGGTTCCTCCTTCCTTATTACCCCCACCCGCGAGCAACTGGAATCGCGCCACCCGGCTGTTGGTTGGTGGTCCAAGGAATGTCAAACCTTGTTCGGTGTGCTCGTACGTGACGTCTCTGCGTGTGCAAACATGTTCTTATGATTGCGTAGAATGCCTGTAACGCTTCCTCACTACACGCCGCTGTTCCTCCAGAAGTTCTGGCTAACGCATTTCGTCTGCATGGCCATGATTTGCGTGTTTGATCAATGATTTGCAGCGCGCGCGGACCCATTCATCGATATGACGTCTACACTACCGAACTCTCAGAGTTGACTTTATCACACCGCCAGGCCGCCCTTGCTGGAGTTGACGTTGAATCTCTTTATGGCGCTACTCGACACTCCTACGAGAAGCTGTGCGAACGGTTCGCACTATTGGAACACCAGACAGAAGCGATTCTTGATAGCATCATCGACGACTCCGTCTCCACCGATTCCATCCCCATTGATCGCTCCCAGGTCGATATTCTTCTCAAATACTTTGCCTTCCTCCGATTCCGTAACAGTCCAAAGTATGCCTCCGTCATCCAAGAGCTCAGAGACAAAACCTTGGTTCTCAAACTAGACAATCTGGAGGTGTACAATTATATGTTTCAGCATTTCACATGGCGCCCGTTCTTTAAATCGATTCACGACTTTCTGTGTTCGGAGCGAAGATACATCCCGTCACGCGATGTTGATTTTATCCGGCCAACGATGAATCGTTTGGAGGAGATATTCTTCGGGGCGGAGATGTTTACATCGGCCTCACGTCGAACGAGCAGGAATATATCTTGTCCGAGTGTTGTTTTGGAACGCTGGATGAGCAGTTTGGCACAGATGAGTACGTTTTCTTATCATGTTTCGTTTCGTCGGCACACATTTACATCTTTACAGTGGGAACGACAGCTTTTTCTGTCCAATCACGCCGTCCTTGGCGTTGTACATTATCGGGAGTAATAGAGACAAATGGCCTGCCCCCGGCCCAATGTCTATCCAGGTAGATCACGAATCAGAGATCGACATCCATTTGCGCAACGCTATGATCCTCTCGGAGGGTGCCAAGCTGTACTTCTCGTCGCTCATCTCCATCACCCGGAGTATCTCGTCGTACGAAGAAAGAATTCCGCTGCCGCGACTCGGTCCAGTTCATCGACTACTCCCGACTGAAGCAGCGCTGCCGACAGAAATATCTCCAGGCGACCGTGACGAAGATGCTCATCGTCAAAGGCGACGTCGTGGTATTTGACCTCACCGACGATGTCGAGTTTATGGGGAGCGACCCTATGGCGTTTGGAGCGTTCAGCGATGTGTGGAAGGGCAGGTGGTATGACCGGATGGAGCGGAAGGAGCGTGTTGTGGCGATCAAGTTTTTGAGGCAGGCGATGGTGCAGAGTGTCAAGGAGAAGCTGTTGAGGAACTTCAGGCGGAGGTGGTCACGTGGCACCACTTATGCCATAGGAATGTGAGCCAGTGGTTTGGGATTGTGCAGAGCAGGACGAGTATTGGGATGGTGTCGGGGTGGTGCGAGAATGGGTCTGTTGGGCATTATCTGAGGGATGTGAATCTTGGTGCTTGTCGGATGCAGTTGGTATGCCTTTATTTCCCTTCTGTGTTCGAAGTATGCTGATGATTGCGTTTGATAGCTACGGCAGATAGCATCTGGGGTGTCGTATCTTCATTCGTTTAATCCGCCTATTGTCCATGGGGATTTGAAGGGGGGTAATATACTCGTTGATCAGCGGGGGCAGGCGATTATAACGGATTTTGGGCTGAGCAAGGTTATGTCGGACCTCTCCTCGGGTTCGTCGTTCTTTGCTGGATCGATAAGGTGGATGGCGCCCGAGCTTGTGGAGGCGCTGGCGGCGGACGAGGAGCGTGTTCCGCAGGTGACGACGAAGAGTGATGTGTATGTGTTTGCATCGGTTTGTTTGGAGGTGTGTTCCTCTACCTCTCCGTCTTGGCTGGCTGATGCGCGGAGGTGTAGATAATGAGTGGTGTCCCGCCGTATCCGAGGAGGAAGAATGATCAGGCGGTGATGGTGGATATTATTAGGGGGGTTAAGCCGTGGTGGGGGGCTCCGGAGGGGTGGGAGGAGAGGGTGGGGAGGAAGGTTTGGGGAGTGATGGAGAGGTGTTGGGATGAGAGGCCGGGTGGGAGGCCGGGGATGGGTGAGGTGGTTGGTGTTTTGTATTACCGTGGTGGTGAATAGTTATCTTGTCTAATAGTCGATAGTTTGTCGTTTACTGCATTGTTAATTTGTATTCTGATTTCGGAGATGCGTAGAGCACCGTTTATTGGTGGCCGTTGGTGATTACCACACAGGGAAAGTTGAATTCCCATGACAAGTACAATGGCTGTGGGAATACTACAGTACTACATCTGCAAGAGTGCGCGAAGTAGAGTACAGAGAAAATGAAAGTGTTGAGGGGACTGGTTCCAACGTCCAGCCGCATTCCTGAGTCCTTGGTGTGTTCCTTCCCACCACCCCGAGGATCAGGAGGCATTTGAATCGTGGAGGATCCAGCGGAGGAAATAGATTGCGTTTCTGATTGGCTGGGGGATTGAACCACGGACTGGTTCTTTACCTACGAGTTCTACCACCGGGAGAGCGAGATTAAGCCAAACGACCACCCTACGAGCAACGGAGAACTTCAGAACATCCTTGAGGAAAGTAGCGGCAGTCTGCACGTGTGCCATTCGTCAAGCCTAGTTACATAGAATTGGAACCGGCAATTCACTCGCGTTGATTGACGAGGAGTGTGACGGCGAATGATGGCGTTTGGGGCGTTTGTTTGCCTTGAAATACTAATTGTGAATGAGCCATAAACCCGAGAATGCACTGCTCCGTCCCCACCCAATAATCCATCGCATCCGAGAGAGCCTGCGGCCTCTCCTGACCCTGCGCGACTAGTCGTATCTGGCCCTTCTCCAGCGACAAGAACACGTCAGATTGTACATGAACGTCACCCTCGTCTTGTATTTCACCCTCACATGCATACAAGATAAAATAACTGCTAGCTACACACACAGGAACAAGTATTCATCACATTCAATGGAGGTATCAGTATTTCACCATGTTTGGTCCAAAAAATGAAGGACTTGCCACCATTCATTGTGTGCTACAACCCGACTCTTCTTGAGTGCTTTGATAGCATTTCAGCGTCGTCCAAGCTGCGAACTGCGCGAATGTTAACATCGCAGCACAAGAACTCGCGTCGATAAAACTCACCAAGCTGTACCCGGCTTGTGAAATGTAGAGATCACAGCACAAGGAAGAAGTATGCTGCAAGGCAAGAAGTGCTCCAGCGAGTGATAAACGGCCACAGACAGGTACTCGTTGCATTTTTCTAAATTTCAACATTAAAATAGGCCGAGTGGAACGGCGCGCGGAGATGGGGAGGCTGCCACGTGGAACAGCGCTAACCCGGTGACACCGGTGTCAAGTTGTTAGCGGTAAAGCAGGGGTTATGCCAAACTACACTCGCCTCCGATTTGGTAGTGGTAGTGGGAGTAGTAAAAGCGTCACTAAAGCTGAGACAAATTTCCCAAAGATGGGACACGTCTCTCTATGAGAATCAGTACCCATGAGAGACCACGTCAGGGTTGGCGTCTTCTAGAACCTCTGCAGGGACATCAGAGATGTCAGAGAACCCGGTGTTTGACAACTGACAATTCCTTCATGTCGCCTCCGAACACCATGCCCCGCAAAAAAAAATCTACGAAAACCGTCACTCCTAGGCGCACTGCCAAAACCGCGGAAGATACCCCTCCCAAGTCGAACCCGAATGGGCTTGACGCTCAAAGGAAGGCAGTCAACGCCGATATTGTCAAGCAATGTTTGGTCCTGCGGCGCCGTTACAGCCTCAATTATCAGCAGAGCCCAGGACGTGGGTGGAAGTTGGTGCACGGCGGTACTCACAACCTGCTGCCGGGGGATGCGAAGTTCGAAGATATTGGCCGGTGGTTTTCCTACGTACGCGCGGACAGTGTTCAACATAGGTTATTACTAACATCTTGTCTAGGCCGCTGGCTCTTACATAGGCGAACGCATCCCGACAGAGTATTTGACTGAAGATAGTGTTCTAAAAAACTGTTGGATTATTCGCGCTCTGCTCAGGCCAACTCCAAGAGCCGCGCGACGAGCTGCTGCCACACATGCTCTCCTTGCTTCATCTCCACCCTCCTCACCTCTTCCACAATCATCTCCCTCACCTGTCGAGCGCGCCCCCCGCGCTGCCTGTGCTGCTTCGAATCATCTGCGGAAACGACTTCACAGCAGTTCTCGGGAACGTGACGCCCAGCACGGGCCCAAGAAATCGCGCACAACGACTATGGAAGTCATCGACATCTCTTCAGACGACGATGACGACGCTCCAAAAGCAGGACCCTCCCAAGTTTGGATTAGATGCCTCGTGTGGTCAATGGCGAGTCTCTGATTACACCATAGTCAGCACTGTATTGACATATTTTGACAGATGAATTCGCCCCCAGTCTTAGTTATTTTGGAGGCGCAGCCTAATGGCTCCTTGTTGCTGTCGTGCCCAGAAAATCGGCGTCGCCTGGAAGAAGTCGGACTCCTTGACTTCTTCGGCTCGTACATGCGTTATGAAGCCAATTACCACAACTGGTTCCCTACGCCATGGGACACGGCGTTTATCGTCTCCTCGAAGACCAAGACTGTCGCGTTGAGGCATGAGAACGTGGATATCTTTGCGAAGGGCTGCGCTTGGGGTAATTATATTAAGATGCTATTGCCGTAGAATCTCTTATGAATACAATGCATGTGAAATGTGCAGCCCTTTCCTTTTGCTCATCATGACCCGTCGCGAGCTCAGAATTTGTGTTCTTGGCTTTCTTCAAGGCATACGGAATTATCTCTACCATAGACCGTATCATTAGGCGAGTGTAGTTCTACAATTGAGGTGTATTTACTACTTGTGCCGGTCTCTATAACGGTGCTTACAGTTTGTCAGAAACGCAATGGCCTGCCGTTATGAAAGAGAAATTATCTTCAAGGCATTTTACTGTATCTCGCATGGATGCTGCACCTCTTCATTTGATCTTGTTCTGGGATAGACAGTGAACCGCCACCTCAACTCTTGCATGGAAATTCAACGAAGCTACTGTAGCGTTTCGACCATTAATTCTCATATCGGGTCACGGGGCCTCGCGAAGCGAAGCTATACATAGAGCATATCGCATCACGGTCAATTTTTTCAGGCACAGATCACTCAAAATGGAAATTTTCAGGCCCGCCTAGCGGCGGGCCATCCTAATCGGGTAATTCCCGCCTGTGTGCCTGGTTACGAAGCTATATCTTTTTAAGGGTCTAGCGTCACGGTAAAAGGCCGCGAAGTTATGGTCGAAACGCTACAGTACACTAGGATTGTAGTCACGGCCGAATTGATGGATTGAGTCGGCCTCTCCATGAGTGTATTTAGTGAAAAGCACGGGTACGGGTTACCCGGTCCGGGTCTGGGTCGGGTTGTGCATCGGGTAGGGGTCGGGTGTCGGTCCGAGTACCCGTCGGGAACCCGGCAACCCGTATCAACCCGTGGACAACAGGCAGGTATAGGTTTCTTGGAAAAAGTACTTGCCATATCTTTGACAGTCATGAATATGTATATTTTTGAGAACTTATGTGTATTGATTTGTCCTCAAATGAGGCCAATGTCATCCAGAAACGACGCTGTGCTTGATTTTCTGGCCTGGCGGCTTTAGCCGAGCCATCCGGCATTTGCCGGATAACGATCGCACAGTTGCGATCTCATCTCTTTGCCTCCCACCACCACAGCACGATGCCGACGTCGTGCTAGTCGGCCCCAGAACTTGTTCTGGGACTCTTTCTATTGCTTTTCTTTCTACTGTCTGCTTTTTCTGGCTCGGTTCGGCTTTGCGCCGACCGCTGCGCCCTCGGATACATTCCGGGGCGATCTTTTGCGCTCATCTCTGTGACGGCGCTTCTCAGTACGGATTCGGACGGCGTAAGCCCTCGGGACGAGGCTGTCTTACCACTAGATGGTGTGCGCGTACCTACAGAGACCGATTCTCTCTGCCGCGACAAGCCTCAGCGCGACGCGTCGTCTGGCATTTATATTCACGACGGTGCCAATTTGACGTGGACACGCCGCGCCCCAGCACTCTGGACGGGTCTCATAACTATTGGAGGTGGACTGGACGGTGTCGCGGCCACATCCAATCCCACATGGTGCGTATTCTTACAACTCTTTATTGTTTCTATTGAACGTATTTTAGTGCAGTGTATGTACCCACTCCCCTCCACCTCTCTTCCACACCTCCTGCCCAATGTCCTTTCGTCACTGGTATGCGGATCGCTCTCTTGAGCTTTCCGTGCCATGGCGAAACCAACCAGCAAACGGGTCTCGGGATACCCGTTCCCCGTTTGAGACCCGCGGGGAAAGTAACGGGTAACCCGTACCCGAGCATCGGGTGCGGGTGTTGCGTCGGGTTCGGGACGGGAGTGCTCACGAGCACCCGTACCCGACCCGCGCTATTCACTAAGTGTATTTACTGCCACACGCTGAAGGGAAGGCTAGTGGTACATTATCAACTGTAATACTACGACATTACTACTGCAAAGATGAGATCAGCATGAGGCATAGAAAGTAAGCCGTGAAACAAACACACCATATTAAGTTGATAAGACATTCATCTAAATGGACATGCTTACCGTATCGCGTCGTCCTTGGAGGAGGTCGGCATCCACAAAACTACCCGCCTTTTTCTGTGTCCAAGTTAGGAGTAGCACACTTCCTGTCCACGATGCGCGCCACATCTGGGCGGCCCCAGCGACCACCACGATAACATAACCCCAATGCTTCAAGCGCAATCCACCAGTAGACGCTTACGCGTCGGCTAATAACAATATCAGGTTACCACAAAAAGGTAGAAGTCTCATAGCCTCACCATAGCATGACGACATCCTCTTGCAGTCAAACGGCTGTGCAACAAGATCTCGGCAGTGCGAATACGTCAACCACAGGGGGCGGGAATATCGTTAGCGCTCACGATGAACGCACCTTGCTTCTCCTCGAGGAAAAGAGATTTCTGCTGCTGGGACATGTTTGCTATTGGTGGAATGGAACTGAGAGTGTCGATGGTTGTCCTCCTTGGTATTTGTAGCTTCTTCCTTCTTCATACCTAGGAGACTTGACCACTATCAAGATGTCTAAGCCTCGGAAGAAGAAAGTCGGTAAATTGTTCCTACATAACGCGACTTAACCTGTATCAGAGCGAGACCTGATGTCTAAGCCTCGGAAGCAGAAACTCGGTAGGCGTCATGCCTGATGACGAGAACAACGACTGATGAATCAATGTCATGGCATCGTCTATGAGGTTTAGACCGGCCCACGCTCAGCAGGATAGATTTATCCTACGCTTCATCATCAATACCGCCTGAACGTCATTAGAGAGAAGAGAACCTTACAACCAAGTCAAAGCGTGTCAGCAAACAAGAAAGCGAACACTCACAGGTGAGAACAAGGCGCTCAACGAAGGCTTCAGCGAGTAGAATGCAAAGCAAAACACTGACATGGCCCAACTGTCGGATCCTTTGTATAACGTCCGGGTCCATGGGTTCCGTCCATCATCTTCCGAGCTGCAGTAAAGACATCGTATACAGCCAAGACGTCAGGCTCAAGACGAGGAAGCACAAACTAAGAAGCCCAAACAGAGGGGACAAGCTATGACGATGGTCCATATCGCTGGCCATTGCCCTAATCATAATGTACAAATGCTCTGCAGATAAGTAGAAAGCAAACGAACGACGTAGGATGTTGTTGTATGTATTAGAAAAAGATATATAAAAAAGGTCCTGAATGCCAAGATAGTCGTCGTAAAATCAACAAAAAGTAACCGTACTGTTCAAAACACCTATGAGCTGTCCGTACTGTTCGAAACGCCTATGCACTGTTCAGAGACAGTTCGATAGGGCAGCTCACCGAGGTGACTTGGGTGCTAGTTTTGTAAGAGCCGATGAGACCGTCGATGCGCATATCGAGACGAAGGCGGAACTTGACGGCTAGGAGGACGATTAGCAGGGGGTACGAAAATCGAGCAAGAAACATACAATCTCGAACACCGATCGTAGTAGCAGCGGCGTTCTTGCAGCCGTTTTAACAGTTGTTCCAAGTCACATCCGAATCATTTGATGAAGTTTAAGGGTAGTAGTAATTGCGTGAATTCCTTGGCTGGTATCGTCTTGTGTCCTAGATCCCCAGTCGCCACCAGCCTATCCGTAATGAGGTCGTACACTTCGGCGTAGACGTGAGAAAAGGTGAGGGGTAAATAGTTGCTGCCGGTGTGGGCTTCGAGATCGGCAAATGCGGGGAAAGAAAAGTTGGCTAGTGCCCGGTTGAAGTAGGTATCGACCTTTTTCTCCCAGTCGCCGGTGGCGTTGGCAAGAGGAGTATCGTTGTTGATGATAAAGGCCGGGACGCGGGATACGGTGAAGGCTAGTACTAAGCCAACGGCTGTCAAACTATTAGGGTGTGTCAAACAGCTGTAATTGTACTCACCATACGCATAAGCCGAATAGGAAAAAAGCAGTAAAGTGTCGAGTAAAGTACTTTCCACAGAGCCCGCATTCGCCTCGCTTCCAGGCGGTCCATTTACCCTTCCTTGACTGTACTTTTTCTCGACCGGCCTTTGTCATGACCCGTAGCTCTTCCTTTTTCCATTCGGGACCCAGAGCAGGTAACCAGCTCGACGGGCCCTGATACGCCCGCCGTGTCGTACATTAACTTTGGCCTCGACGGCGCCAGTGGCCGATACCTGCAACGCGATGAGCCGGGAGACGGGATAACGAGACCAGACGCACTCGTGAGCTTGATTAGAAGAATATCCAGTAAACGCCGAGCTGTACTTTGGTCCAGCGTTGTTGAAATCGGCATAAATGTCGAAGCCGCCTTCGCCTTGCTCCTCATCACCACCCTTCAGCGGTTCCTCTCGCCCTGCGTGAAAGAATGAACCGCGGTTGTATCCCGCTGTGCCCGTCGGTGGACCGCCAAAGAAGGATGAAGCATCGTCTCTTGGCCGAGACTGGGACGACGGGGCCGGATAGTCGTTGTCGAGCGCATCTGAGCGTAAAACGAGGAGACGGTTGTGTGGATTGGTGGGATCACGCTTGGATGTGGGGTTGAAAGCTTTTAGATTTGAGATCGCCCGGGATCTTGGTCATCTACCAACGCGTCTAGCAATGATTAGTAGATTGCAAGCATCCATCTATACTGCTATGTGCACACCTAGACTCTACGTCGCTATCCGCCCGCGTCTTCCTTCAACGCCGTCTGTCGCTTCTGACCTGGCTGCCCATCTGACTATCATCGTGCATCGCTTGCTGCGAGTTGTGCTGGGTGGTGTCCTGAGGGTAGATTCGTGTTTGGTGGTGTCCTGAAGATGTATTGGCGTCCGAGTCGTCGTGGTGGGAAGAGAAAAGCGCGGGTACGTGGCTGTGCTCTTCTGATGGAAGATGTGTGGCGGAACCGAACAGTGGTGGAGATTGGGTGGAGACGCGTTGAGGACGCTTTAAATACACGAGAGAAGAGAAAGTGTTATAGCTGGGTGTCAGAGTAACTTCTTGTGTTCATGTCTTCACTGTATCTTCGTGTCCTTCACGGTGTATCAGGAAGCTCTTCGTTGATTCTCGCGTGATGTTGGTGGTGAGACTCCGGCACACCTCTGCCGTCTCTCCTGCAGGGTAGATACTCCTTGCTCAAGGGTTAAAACGCCTTTTACCGGCGTCCCTGAGCAAAAACAAGAGAAGTTCACCTATTTTCAGTCACGTGATGGTGAAGCAGGCTCATAATTCGGCGTCTATCTACTACAAACGAGACTACAAAAAAAGGATCACCCTCTGGCAGAAGATCTCCACCTGTGGGGTATCCAACCCGAACCCTCCTCCCAACCAACTCCCAACTCCAACTCTCAACAGAGTAAGGACTTCCGTGTGGCGCAAACTCGAACAGCCCGGTCCTCGCTAGTCGCGCTGTAACCCTAGCCCGAAACGAACATTTGGGACTCGTTCTGCGGACCCGGGTAACCGCGTATTGTAGCAAATCCGCGTCGTGTCTAAAAGGTACAGTTAGTATACAGACTATCCAGAACCGTAAACTAAGACTTACCGATACTGTTCACCATTGTAAGCACGAGTATAGCGTAGAACGGACCTTTTCGACTCGTTCTGCGGACCCGGGTAAGCGTGAATTGACAACAA
Source organism: Hymenopellis raphanipes (assembly GCA_036872995.1). Classification (NCBI taxonomy): domain Eukaryota; kingdom Fungi; phylum Basidiomycota; class Agaricomycetes; order Agaricales; family Physalacriaceae; genus Hymenopellis; species Hymenopellis raphanipes. Next base: position 489,418 of record JAYMDG010000026.1, read on the forward strand.
TACCCGAGTTGTGTTCTAGTACAATGTCCAGTTAGTAAACAGGCATGCCAAAACCCGAATCGGCGACTTACCGTCATAGAGTGGGCCGTAGATAGGCTGAATGCCAGTTCAGCTGTCAAGTTTGACGGGTGCTGAGCCCGTCAAGGTTCCGTACCTGGAAAGAACCTCAGTCAGTACTTATTTCACCGACCCGAATAGAAGAAAGACACATACCTGAGTACACGACATCTCGTTGGCGCGGTCAAGGTCCTAGACTTGAACCTTCGAAGAACATGATCAGTCACGAGCAAGAACAAATCGAAGAATGAGGACTTACTTGATAACAATGAGCCGTATCCCGAAGTGGCAATGAACTCTTCGCGTGGAGGACGGTGACTTGATGATGGTCGAGAGCGAAGTCCACAGCGGCGGAGACGACGATGGCGACAACGACAAGAGAGCGAGGGAGAGGAATCGAGGACAGTCAGCACGACGACATGGTGGACGGGGGAATGAAAGAGAAGGACACAGGCGGACAGTGTTATATACCTGTTCGGCTAAATGTGCTCCATGTTACAATCGGAATCCAGCCTCCATGGTGATGCGAGTGACGTTAATGACTTGATCACAAGAATATTTATGCGGAGATCTTGTCCGTGTCGAATTCCTAGCCCTGCGGTGATTCTGACTGAGGATACAGTTGGAGAGAGCGGCGGATTGTCTGCTTTCGATACATAGAGACATTGTCGAGTATGAAAAGGCAGTCATGTAGCCAAGGAAAGTAGCCAGTCAGACGCAATATTTGGAAGTTGCAGGGACGACACGGCGCCACAATCGCGGACCTCGGATATTCTGGGCACGGACCTAACTTGGGGTGAAAACAAAAGAGTAAAACAGTTGAATAGCGGTCATTGGTGTCTATCTGTTCGCAAAATTGAGCACAACCACGCCATGATAACGGGAATAGCATTCAAGTCAACCAGAAACAAAGAAATGAGAGCTACAAAGAATCGGCCAGGGGGAGCCGCCTGAAAATTGGAAGTGTGTCAGTTGCTGATGATCGAAAAGAGGAAAAACTATCTTACCTGTGGGGAATCCCATCCTCCTGAAACTGGTCACGCAGACTTTCAAACTGCTACCGTCGTGACCGCCATTTCTCCCGAGAGCCGCGGTCCAAGTCGTCGTCGCCATCCTCTCAATGCCGCGAAAAGTTGAATCACAAATGGTGCGTTTGTCGTCCCTCCAGGCTTTCCAGAGCTCAATGTTTCTTGCAGTACCCGCTCAATTTGTCCAGAATCGCTATCAAAACGCGCCGTCCAGTCTGAGAGGAAGAGACGAGTTGGGAGGAGCGGAGGGTCGGTTTCATGAGGTCTACGTCGCAGTGGGGACAAAGACAAGGTGCGTCGCGGTCCCATTTGGCGACAAAATGCTCAAAAAGGCGTCCTTTCCGTTTCAGCGCGTCCAAATTGAATATCCTCGCGAGTACATAACCCAGGTGCCTCAGACAGTCGATTGGGGAACGAGAAGGGCCGAGTCGAGCATCGTAGGCGTCCAGACAGTTAAATGGCATCCTAGTTCAACGTTAAGCAGGACGTGATCGACGTCCTGCCCAATACGGTAGGACCCTTGCCTGACTCCCACCACCATCTTGATTCTTGACTCTTTTCAAAAGACACGCGTTCGCAGCGTCACCGACCTTGTTATTCGAGTTTTAGGCCATTGGACTCACAAGCAACGAATTATTGGACTTTGGGCAGCACGCGCTGCTCGCCGCAGAGGCTTTTGTTTTTGGGAAAAGGTGCGTTCTTCTAAGTAAACTTGGGGCTGCAATTTTGAAAAGTTTTAACAGTTTCAGAGCTTTTTGTACTTTGTTTCTGGTAGGTTCGAATGTCTGAAATGCTCGAGACTCAAAACCCGCGAGGATACTAAACGTAGGCGCATCGTGGACCCACAAGCTACAACGATTTTGGGAACCGCAAGAACTTCACCCGGATTTGAATGCCGGATCTTTGACATACGACGGCGTTGTTTCGCCTCGCCGGCGGGGCTTTTCTCTCCCGTGATTTTGGTGAGTTTTGGTCACAGTGTGAAGCTGGTCAATTGACAATTGACGCAGATTTGATTACTTTGACCTCGATTTGGATATCACCTTCGGAGGTATGTACATCACGTACATCTGTCCCTGCGTTTAATAATGCATTCGGTTGTATAGGAGGCGCGGAGGCGGCTGCGCCGCCTCTCCACCATGGTGAGTTTCCCAATCGCATCGCGTGAAGATCTTCATTAACGGTTATTTCAGCCATGTGTAAACTCTTCTGGCCCTGGGACAACGAGATCTTGACCTAGGGCGGCGTGTGGTGTCCTCGCCGGACCGGCTTTTTTTTCTGGGAACTTTGGCATGTTTTGCGCCTTCTTTTGGGTCAATTTTGACGAGAATCTCACAGTTTGGACCGCATTTGCACGCTGATTCGGTGAGTCTTGTCCTCCTCTCTGCGCCAGTGAATTGAACTCGTTAATTCAGGGAATAGAAATGCGCCGACCGCGAGACCGCATTGCGCATGGGAGACCGCGTCTTCCACCAATCGCGGATAAATGGACCCTCGGACTGGAGATCTGGATCTGGGCCAATTCGGCATCAATATCATTTGGAAGTTTGGCGGCGGGACAACGTTTTGGGTACGTACCTTTCTCTACCTTCATTTTACCGCCGCTACTGACCCGACTACCTTCAGAACTTCGACCGCAGTGAGCAGAGGCTCTACGCCGCTGCGCCCGCGTTGCGGGCTCCTCACTGCGGTGAACACCTTGACATTACGGAACGGTTCCGCCACGCCATGGAGACACTACTTTACGACGGACATAGCCTGGCCCTGGGACCATTTCGGGAGTACTTGGTGCACTGATCCCGATCTGGATCTGAGCCATCTCGGTCTCCACAACGAATTAGGAAAGTTGACGGGGACCTCGTTCAGGTATGTTCGTTTTTCTATCCCTGAAGACTCAAGCTAACGGGGAATTCTAGCCTAGGATTACGGCTACAGCGAGCAGCGGCTCAACGCCGCTGCGCCCGCGTTGCGGGCTTCTCGCTGTCGGTCAAACTCGGACGTCAAAGCGCAATTAGCGCCACACTTCAACATTGCCTTCAACGTGTTCGAACTTGGCAGGGACGTGGGTTCTGGAGGAGAGGGTGTGATGGGTTATTCCTATGGATGGTTTCGCGCCGGCTTCTCAGGATTACTCGCTCCATTTTGGAACCATAAGGTTCGTGTCCTCAATTTTGCTTGATCATTTCCCGGAGTTAACTTATTTGTAGATGGAATCAACGGCGACTGCGTCGCCGCCGTATCGCTACCCTTTCATTCGTCTATTGGATGATTGATTGTGCGTTGTTTCGGGAGGGGGAAGTTGATGGGGTGGGAATGGCTTGAATGTTGTGGCGGCGTCGCGATACGTTGTCCTGTACGGTACCTTTGCATTTCCTTTCTCGTAGACGTCCTCGTGTATATTACGACCAGAATTGATTGATTTTGTCCAAAATGATCTTGGCGCGAATGTTAGAAAAGTCAAGCGAGTTCGTTAGAGTTCGCCAAAAAGTGTTACTTGGACTTCCTTACAAAATCTATATTGTAAAATTAGACATGACGGAGGCTGCTACAAGGCCCCATAATAGCACAGAAAGTATGATACACTGTCCTACTCAAACATAGTAAACAGCCAGATGCGGAGAAATGGGCGGACTTACGGATATACCAAGTGTTCACGTTACGAACGAAGTCAATACTGCCGAAATCTCCAACACGAACTTCTCAAAAACTTCCTTCCAGGGCGGCCAGGAGGCGCACACGATCGATAGTCTGAACCCTGGGGATGATGAGCGTGGTGTCGCCAGGATGATATCCCGTGTTCAACACGGAATATTTCCTCCGCTCGTCCAGCGGGTATGCTCAATTGGGTCGTCGTTCCAGATGTCTTTCTGGTCCGGAATTGACGGGGAAATGTCGTGTTCGAAGTGTTCCATCCAGGCCAGGTCACGCCAAGTGATCGGCTAAACTTGAACACGAACCACGACCATTCCGATCTGGCGCTACTTACAGTAACGCGCCCCCTTGCTCTTCCACTCTCTCGCGACTCTCGCGGACCTAAATTTACTTGGAGATTACTTTTTACCTTACTTATTGCGAATTCCGACGGTGCTTGGAGCACTGGACGCGCTGTTACCCTACTTTTCGCGTCTGCGCCTCAGCGAGGCGTACTGGACCCTGACAATCGATAGCACGAGGATTTCCTGGCCCCTGTGACGTGTCTGGGGCCTCGACAATCTTATCTTGACCCTCCTGGATGCGGGGTAATGACGCACGACGTAGTGCTCCTCCTCCGTCCCTCTGACACTTTTGGCGAATTCGCGTTGTCCGCTCAAACTGGCCCGATCTGGCGGCTGGAGCACTTGTACTTACTCTGTCTAGACGTATTACAGGTGCTGTATTGGCCGTCAATCAAAATTAGACGCCGAATTGAATGTGGCACCAACATGGTTTGTACCTTTTCCGTCCTTCAATCGCTTCAACTTTGGTCTGACCCTGTGACATTTCATTAGAACGTAAACGGCGAGCTGTGTCCGCACCCAAAACGGAGGAGAGAGCGCAACGCGAAGCGGTGCGCATCTCCGCCTCGAAATTGGGATCAGTAAGTTTTCAAACTTCTCCGTTTTTCAAACGGCTCATCGTGACTCCTCCGTCAGAATTCAGGGTTGACTCCTTGAAACCAATCCGTTCGTTTGGAGCCTGAAAGATTCAAGACTGTATGAATACGATGGCTTATACACTTGTATTCACACCGGGACACAATTCTTGTTGGTTTTGGTTCATTGACTTAAAGTGTGCTCAACAGGTTTATGACTCAAAAAGGAATGCTTCAATGTCAAATAGCTACGCCGCTGTTACGCGGTCAGGGAGGTTAATTCGCGTAGGACGTTGGAAACGGGTTCCCGTGGCGTTCCAATAATCCGCCAACAAGTTCCGAACTTCTCGCGTCAATCAATGTTCCACGATCACGGCTCCCGATTACTGGATTCCCTTTACGTCTCGCCCGGTTCTGCGCCTTTCCAAACACAATAAAAGGCGAAGCAATTCCACCAATTCCATCATCACCCACTTCCTTTCTTTGCTCTTCTCTCCTCTTCTCTTATTTCTTCTGCTCGCTCCCTTCATCACTCTTCACACTTCTCCATCGTTCCAGAGATGCTCTGGTCGTCGTCGCCGACGTCCTTGCTATCGCTTTCCCGACGCGTCCAAAAGCGTGACCGGGCCCTTAACGTCACGGGTGGGCTTCTTTCCTCCCACCATCATCTCACTTTGTTGATTCACTCTTGTCCTCAGATTTCCGCCTTCTCGACGTCGTTTCTCGTGATGTTCAACGCTTTGGTAGGTCTTCAACGTTGTCCTTGGTCGACGAGCTCGCTGACCAGTTTTCCCCACAGAGTTTCTTCAAGTTGTCCATCCGCTACCTCGACAGCGCTATAGTCGCAGTAGATTGACTAGCTTCTCGGTACGTTGATACCGTCTTTCTACATATTCCGTGTGCTCATCATTCGCCAGATTTGGACTCGTCCTCCACACCGTCGCCCTTGTGTCACTCCCACTTCGTGCATTTCGTTCCGCCCTCTATGGACTCGACGCCGGCACTGGCCATCCTGGACTCGGTCGTTCTAACCCGCCCTCGCGAATGACACGGCCGCTGTGGATTCTTGGTATGCCTACCTTTACACTGTCTTCATCCATACTAATGAAATGTTTGTCCCTAGTGCATTGCACTTGTGCGCCGACGCCCTGGATTGGCCCCCCGAGAATGGAATTCGGACTACAGCGATGGAGGACGTCCCAAGGTGTGCGCGATTGTCTCGACGCCGTCTTTGTCGGCTGACTGTTGTCTTCCATGTAGCCTTCACGATTCCCGAGCTTGGAATGCCCTTGACTCACGACGAAGACGTCAACCTTGCTCTGTTCTGGATTCTCAATACAAGGTAAGTTCCACGTCTGGTTGCTACTGCATTGACTAACAATGCTCTTCATCCCAGACCAAAGGTCCCCGCTATACGAACACGGACATTGTTACAACACTACCCTCAAGACATTGGACTATTCATTTGGCTCCGCGCTGATGAAGGACAGTTGGGCTTCGAGCCGGCTGAAGACCTATATGTCCCTCCAGCGGTACGTTGTCCAGGTCGAGTGTGTTGCCGTGTCAGCTAACCAATTGTTACAGACCTAATCGACAAGATGGTGTAAAGGAACTTGGGCCTTGACTCAATCGTTGCTGCGTAGATTTGCTTTGATATCAGTTTAACTCTTCCATGGTACGCGGTTCGGTTCACGGGTTATATCTACTGACTCGACATTTACTAGCCGGACACAAACGATTCACCAGTCCCTTCAGAAATGGGCCGACATCTCACGCGAATATGCACTCAACGCGACAGTCGCGCCTACGTCTACTTCTCTGTAAGTAAACAGTTTCCCTAGACTCGGACAGTTGATTCAAGTGTTCCGTTCGCAGGCTTTCCCCGACTCGATAACAACAGTCTTGAGGACTAACTTGACGGTGGAAGGTGTGTCCGGTTTAATTTCCTTTAACCGTTCTTGTTTACTGACTCGGCTGTAGATACGACACCCTTCGAGCGATGGGCGCCGTGATCCTTACAGTCTTCATACTCGGCCTTTTCCTCTCAGGACGACCAACAACGGGTCCGACGACTGTCTCGATGACTTGTAAGTGTTACTTTCGTTGTCAACTTGAACCAAAACTGACTTGACATCAACACAGCTTAGTTGAACAGTGTTACCCTCAGGCAACGGGCGCACGCTACACCAAAACGGTCTTCGATTCGAACGGTCCTACTTTTGGAGACAAGAGTTCACTCGGCTTCATGCCGGTGAACAACAGTTCAGCTACACGTCGACTGTACACTCCTCTGTGGAACCCGGATGGGACTCGACTGGTAAGTCGACACGGTATTTATTGAGACGTGGACTGACCCGTTAATGCACAAACCTGCTTTGAACTTGATTTAACACTGGTATGGTAAGCTTTTCCACTTCAACGGGCTTCGGGAGACTAACCTGACATTTAGTCTCTCTGAGGACGCTCGCCGTCGTGACCTCAAGTGAGTATTGGTTCGTTACTGGTCCCTGGCCTGGTGGACTGACTTTTAAATTGACTAGCCTGACTATCGAGAAGGCAGTCGCGAGCAACGCGAGCACAGCGGCGAAGGCCGCTGCTGCCTTCTGCTCCTCCAACGAAAGGTATGTTTCCTTTGATAACTATTGACACGCGACTTATGGTCCTCTTAGATCATTCTCATCCCGCTCTCTCTACTTATTGGAAAAAACGGTTCACTCGGCTCCATGCCGGTGAACAACAGTTCGGCTACACGTCGACTGTACTATCCACCCTCTCTTGACGCCGCCGCCAACCATTCTGGACTCGGTCGTATTGACCCACCCGCACAAGTGTCACGACGACTATGTGTTCACGACGAGTATGTGTTCTCGGTATGTTCAGCGTTGTACTCACTCAAATCCCATCCATAGGCCCTAGGGCTCAGTTATTGTACGTCGAAAGCCTGCCTTGACCCCAGAGGCGAACTGGGACCACAGCGACGGCGGAGACGCGATGCGAAAGGTATAGCCCGAAGGTGTGTTGTACTGTCCCGACGTCGTGTTGGGTTTGTCGGCTGATGGTTTGTCTTCTCTGTAGCTCGAGCATTGATGATGGTGCCACGGTTAGATGGCCGGGGTACATTCCCGTACGAATGGACTTGTACGACTACTTTACAATAGATGTAGTCTAGTATTACTTCGTGTACGCTACTCGCGGCTCGTTGTTGAGAGAATATTGGTGAGTCATTTCTTAGCTCGTTGTCCTGTTCTGGACTGACCTTCTACAGATTGTTTTCATCTCCACTATCGTGTGCGCCTGGACAAAGATCCTTCGGCTTTCCGCAATCTCAAGAACTCGCGTTATACTTGTCCTGTTGTCTCGTTGAGCACAATGATGGATCGACGTTCCTGTGAGCGGTAAGTACGGATTCCTAGCCTTTGACTGGTTCCTTTGTCATTCCTCTGGGGGTTCACAACGCGCTGCTTGCGGATTTCTCCTTGTTCCTTTCTTATCATTCTCTCCGTCCTGCGCGATTCGACCATGGAACGCGACAGGTATGGAGAGTTTGTTCTCCATTTTGTTTTGTTTGAATTCCTCTTTTCCCTTTTCTACACTTGACCAGACATTGGGCTAACCCGGCCTTGTGTTTAGACACCTCACGCCGTAAGTGGATGTGCTTGAGCACTCGCGTGAAGCCGCAACCGTGTCTCTGGGGATAATTGCTTCACAGGTAATGAGCGACCTTTATGTAGTATTGGCCTTGAACATTAGAGTACCGCGTCGTGACGAAGGTAGGAGTAGTACTAAGTAGTATTGACCATTCCTTCTGTGGCGCCGAAGGCATTCATTGGCTCGGACTCGGAAGGGTTTGTGGCGAGTCGGGATGGGAAGAGACAGTCGCTGTCACTCGAGAGCAGCATGCTGTCGCGCACAACACGGTACGTGCGCGTTCAAGTAGTCGCTCCGATTTTGACCACTCAGTGTGTAGGTCGCGGTCAAGTTATACGTAGATACCTTCTCATCGTTCACTGTTCAATCAATGTTCGTTAGTTCTTTACTGTACTTAATATTCAACTCGTACTGGCAGAATCCAATCCGTTCACTCTGACGCGAAATCTGGAGTTAAGCTGGGTGAACAACCTGTTGTATAAGTTCAAGTTCACAACTCCACACCTTGCGTGGACTTCCGTCTATCGCAACGACACCATCTCACCAATCCGCGCACACATGCGCCTCATCACAACGGGGTACATCGCAGGCAAGGAATCAGCAAATGCGATGACCACGAAACCTGTACTGATATGCCTTCCTATACATGATTGTACTCTTCAAGATCCGCTTGTCAAAGTCGACAAAAAAGTATCGTGTACGCGTATTGTACAATGTCTCTTACAATAATCCCTAAATACAGCTACACTAGTGACTCTAATCGAGACCCAAAACCCACGCCACTACTGAGACGGAAAAGCAGAAAGATACGCATCCCAATCAGCCAAACTACGCAAGAGTTAATAAGATAGCACATCGATAAAGCAAGAACCTTACCTAAACCCCATCGGCGTATTCGACCACACATACATAGTCCCATCCTTCATCGCAGTTCCCTCATGCGGAATCTCCGGGGAATAAGTCGGCGCCGCCTGCGCCGGCCACCCACCCGTAAACCCAAACGCAGACGGATCATACGCATGATGACCGCCCCCCATAAACTGGTCCCCCACAGCATGATACTGCGCGGGATGCCCGCCAGACAGCGCAAACTCCATCTCGTCCTGCGCCGGCCGCTCAGTCGGAATCGTCGACTCGCTCACATCACTGATAAGGGTCTTCAAAATATCACTGCCACACATCATCAGCCCGTGGCAGGTCAGTGTCGAGCGCACTCACATCAGACGCCCAGATATGTTCCATCTATAATGATTGGCGGTAAGTCTCATGGAAACGCAAATCGATCGGGATTTCACCTTCGCTCCGTGGATTGCAGCACCCGCAAGCAGCGCTCGATATCCTCCGTCTCCTTCTCAATCGACCAGCCCTCCCGCTTGTTGCCCCACATAGTTAATGCGAGCACAATCCCAGCGGCGAACGCCGACATCTGCAACTCAAGCCTCGGTAAGCGTTACGTCTAAAAAGGTATGGATGCGCTCACGGAAAATCCAAACATCATCAGTCGTCCGTTCTCGCGCTGCGTGTCGAGAACGCGAGCACAGCTCCGTGCAGCACTTCGACATATGGCCAGGGATGAAGAGCTGATAGGTGTGCCCTTTGGAACGATGAACGGCCGGTGTATCTGTATCTGTATGTTATACCAGACAGCGTGGAGAACAGCGGATTGGTCAAAGAACAGTATCGGTTCGCGCGAAGGATCCCACACCACTGGAAATGCATTAGCGAACAACGCGTCAGAGATAACAATCAGAGTGCTAACAGTGTTGGGGGATCTTGCCGAACCAGGCATTCAGTAAGGAGTCTAACTGGGTTAAAGCCTCCATCCCTCCATCATATTTTGTTCGCCGTATCGCATAGAGTGAGCGAAGGGCGAGCGACATGATCTGACACAGCTTAAGATGGCACACAAAGTAGTCGATTGTGGACGGCTTGCCCTCTGGCTGCTTGAAGGTGCCCCAGTACTCATCGTCACATGCAATCGGCAGCTCGGTATCGAAACTACTGCACAGTCAGGAACTCGCCAAGTCGTAAGGAACTCGAGTACTCACTCTTCGTAGTGAAGTGCTGATGGCCGACCGTGATAAAATCCCAGATGACGGTCCATCAGAATTAGAGCCCAAAATGCCCTCTTCTTCAGCTCGGTTTCCGCTGATGGGGGACCAGGCCTATGACGATGGACGCCCATCTCAATAGCATAACGAATCCCAAGACCAATCATAGTCCAACTAGATTGTGGCATGGAGGTTCCCATCACAAATTCTGCCGAAAGCTACACATTGATTAAGATCAGAAAGATGAAAACGGCAGGTAAATAACTTACAGCACAGTGCTGTAAATCGTATAGACTGGGGTTTTCGAAATACCCCCGTGGAATATCTCGAACTTGCTGAAACCATTTCCAGCCACTAGAGTGCTCGGATTGGTCGTCGAGGAAAACGCGAGGATCATTGGAAGCTCGTGAACCAATGGCGCATACCAGTAAGAGGACTGCCCCAAAACGAGCATCGTGGAGATGCCGGCCTGTTACTACGTCCCTCTGAAAGGATGGTTGATGAAATAGAGGGAGGTACGGGTGGAAGTGTGAAAAGTATAAGGAGATGAGGGAGACGAGGAGGTCAGGTGGAGGAAAGACCAGGGAGGGTTTAGAAAGGGCGGTGGCTTCTTCCCACTGAAAGATTGCATAAACGTTTGTTATCGAGCGGGGGAAGACGTATTCATACCGGGTGTAGTAACCAGTTTCTCCAGTGTTCCCTCTTTACGGAGAAACCGGGACCGGGTTGGCGTCCATGGACTTTGACAAATGCCTCGTTCATGAAGGAAACATTGCTCGCGGGTCCAAAATAGCGGCCGTCTATGGCCTCGAGGGAGAGTTTCTTAACAGAGTCCATTACTCCAATAAAACTCAGGTCGGATTCCTTCTCTGCCTCTTCTTCTGGGGAAAGGCGTGAAGATTGAGGGGAATCTCTGACATCGTCTGGATCTTGTCCTTCTTGAGACTAGGAAGAGTAAGACAAGCAGAGAGTAAGGGGGGCGTGCCGACGGACCAGTTTTAGGGACTGCTCAAGTTGTAGCACGCGCCGTTCGAGTTTCGTGACATAACTGGCCAGGATTAGCGACGATCCTGGCAATAGCTATTTACATACTTGCTCTTTGGACCTCTTTTCTGTCAACCGTGTAAGCCGACGTGTCAATAAAGATGTCAAATGACATACCTTTGGCGGTTCAATGTGCGTACAAGGGGAGCCAAACGAACGACAGTTGGTACATTGGCCGTCGGGCATGGTGCCGCTATCACCTGAAACACGGTGAGCCCAGGACTTACAGAAATTCAGAAAACGCGCACATTTTACTACAAGGCGGGTCAGCGTCAGTCAAGCATGTATTTGGAGCCACTCACTCTTCTTCCGACGACATCCATCCTATAGAATAGCGTCAGTGAGACAGTCAACAGCAACGAACTCGGCACATACGCAGGCGCCCTGTAGGCGACGTTTCTTCCATCCTGTACGCGGTGGCGGCTGCTGTTCTTGAGGACTTTCCTCGCCGGACGACATCGAGTGATGATGATTGAGATGCGGAAAGCAAATCAACGGCGACTGCAGGTCTGAAAGCGAAACGCGCTTCTTACGCTGGCGCGCATCGATCTGCCATCGATCAGCAGCGTGTAAGAGTCTATGCTGAAGCGCACTCACCTAGACGCCTTCTGGCTATGCGTTCCGTCATCTCTGGTCGTCGTCCACTCCTACGTCACGTCTGGCTGCCGTCGTCAGACGTCGCTTCCTGCATGCTGCATTGGTGGGTTCGTGTCTTTGCACGCGCTGGTGTCCTGAGGGGTTTTTCATGCGCTGCTGGTCCTGGCAGGAAGACAAAAGCGTGGGGTCCGTGGCTGTGCTTCGTTGATGGGAGACGTGTGGCGGAACCGAATACTGGTGGAGTACGCGTTGAAGACAAGGGAAAGAGGGAGTGTTATTGCTAGGTGTTGGGGGATGGTTTGGGGTGTCTTTCCTCCTTTATATACTTGTTTCTTCGTGTCTTGGCAGTGATACGGGTACCTCTTCGTTGATTCTCGCGTGATGTTCCGCGGCACACCTCTGCCGTGTTTCCTGCAGGGATAATACTCCCTGTAAGGCAACTCTCAAGGGTTAAAACGCCTTTTATGGGCGTCCCTGAGCAAAATGAACAGTAGTTTTTTATTTTTCGGTCACGTGATGGTACACTGCACTCATAATTTGGCGTCTAGCTAATACACACGAGACTACAAAAAAATAGATGCCCCTCCAATGAGGTGTCATCTAGCATCTCCCATCGACTCCCCCCGTAACCCGCTTCCCCGACTCGAAGAGAAGATAAACTCGTATGTGGCGCAAACTCGAACTGGACCGATCCCGGCATCCTGGTACTCGCGTAGCTCGACGCGGCGTAGAACGACTCGTTATGCGGACCCGGGTAAGCGCATAGCCCAGTCATGTCTACAGTGTCCAGTTAATATACAGACTTTTCCAACCCGAATCTATGACTTACCGGGAGTGTTCGTTGTTGTAACCCTAGCTCAAAGATGGCGTAAACGGTAAACGAACATTTCGACTCGTTTTGAGGACCCGGGTAAGCGCGTATTGACAGCAAACCCCCAGTCGTGTCTACAATATCCAGTTAGTGGACAGGTTGACCAAAACCCTAATCCAGGACTTACCGTCGAAGAGTGGGTCGTAACCAGGCTGAATGTCGTTCAGATGTCAAGTTTGACAGGCGTTGAGCCCGTCAAGGTGCCGTACCTGATAAAAACCCTCAGTACTTATTGTACCGGGTATAGAAGACACAGAGACATACCTGAATACACCGCGAATTGTTGAGGCCGTCAAGGGAGCGATTGGCCGAAACTCGAATCTATGAATAACATGATCAGTGACAAGCAGGAACGATCCGAAGAATGAGAACTTACTTGAGGTAACTTGAACTGTATCCCAAAGCGGCAATGACCTCTTCGCGAAGTTGAGGACAGTGACAACGATGGTCCAGAGCGAGGCCCACAGCGACGGAGACAACGATGGCGACGGCAATGGTGATGACGACAAGAGAGAGCAAGGGAGATACAAGCAGCACGACGACATGGTGGAGGGAGGAATGAAAGAGAAGGACAGGCGGACAGCGTTATATACCTGTTCGGCTAAATGTCCTCCACGCCAGAATCGGGCTCCAGACTCCATGGAGACGCGAGTAACGTTGCTGACTCGATCACAAGAATATTCATGCGGAGATCGTGCCCGTGTCAAATTGTTAGTCCTCCGGTGAAAGTTCCGAACTGAGGATACAATTGGAGAGAGCGGCAGTTTCTCTGCTCGCAATTCATATATACATGTTGTAGCATGAAGTTTCGAAGGTGCAGATGGTACGGGAGGCGCAGAGGTTAGCGTTCAGGAGATTTACAGAGCTGTGGGGCGGTATACAAGGTGTGTCGCAGTCCGGTTTCGCGAGTAGAATGTTGAAAAGGCGTCCTCTGCAGGGAACACGTCCAGCACGCGCAAAGTCAATATCCGCGCGAGTACACGTTCCAGGAGAGTCAGACAGTCGTTTGGTCAACAAGAAGAGTCAAGTCGCGCAGTCCAGACGTCCAGACGGTCCAACGACATGAGTGTTCAATGTTGAGCACGACGTCGATCACATCGGGCCGGATACCGTAAGGTCACTTCTTGCTTTTGACCCACCATCTTGATTTTTGACTCTTCTTCAACGACACGCGTCCAAAGCGTCACCGGCCTCATTATTGGAGTTTAAGGGCCTTGGGATTATAAGCAACGAATTATTGGACTTCTGGCAGCTCGTGCTGCTCGCCGCAGAGGCTTTGGCTTTTGTAAAAAGGTGCGTTTTTTTAAGAAAACTTGCGGCTTTGCGTTTACCAGTTTCAGAGATTTTTGAACTTCATTTCTGCGTGGTTTGAACCTCTGAAAATCTCGAGACTCAAAACGCGCGAGGACAACGTAGGCGGCGCCTGGACCCACAAGGGACAACAACTTTGGTTAGCCGCAAGACCTTCATTCGCAATTGAATGCCGGATCATTGAGACAGGACGGCGTGGTGTCGCCTCGCCGGCGCGGCTTTTTTCTCTGATGATTTTGGTAAGTTTTGGATCATTTGTTGCAACTGGTCATTTGACAATGGACGCAAATTTGATCAGCTTGACCTCGATTTGGATATCACCTTCGGAGGTACGTACCTCGCGTCTACTCGTCCCTACATCTCGTGAAACTGACGGTTTGATAGAATACGCGGAGGCGGCTGCGCCGCCTCTCCGCGATGGTGAGTTCCCCATCCGCATTGCGTGAAGATGTTCATTTATGTTGATTTCAGTGTTCTATAAACTCTTCCGGGTACCACAACCATCCCGATCTCGCGCTACTTACACCAAGGCGCCCTCTTGCTTTACCACTCTCTGGCGACTCCGGCACACCTGAATTTACCCGGATATTGCTTTATTACTTACGTACTGCGAATTCCGACGGTCCTTGGAGGACTGGACGCGCTTCTACCCCTACTTTTCGCGTCTGCGCCTCAGCGAGGCGTAGTGGACCCTGACAATCGATAGCACGAGGATTTCCTGGCCCCTGTGACGTGTCTGGGGCCTCGACAATCTTATCTTGACCCTCCTGGATGCGGGGAAATGACGCACGACGTGGTGCTCCTCCTCCGTCCCTCCGATACTTTTGGCGCAAACGCGTTTCCCGTCCAAACTGGCCCGATCTGGCGATGGAGGCACTTGAATATACTCTGTCTAGACTTATTTCAGGCGCCGTATTGGACGTAGTTCACCATTACAGGGCAATAAACCCGAATTGAATGTGGCACCAACAAGGTTTGTACCTTTTCCGTCCTTCAACCGCTTCAGTTTTGTTCTGACCCTGTGGACATTGATCAGAACGTAAACGGCGACCTGTGTCCGCTCCCAGAACGGAGGAGAGCGCAAACGCGAAGCGGTGCGCATCTCCGCCACGAAAATGAGATCTGTAAGTTTTCAACATCTCCGTTTTTCAAACGGCTCATCGTGGCTCCTCCATCAGATTTCAGGGTTGACTCCTTGAAACCATTCCGTTCGTTTGGATGTTGGAAGATTGTTCTGTACACCGTATTCACGAGAACGAGACAATTCTATTTGATTTGTATTCTTGCAGTTCAACTGGGGCCAGACAAGTTTTGTAGTTCAAAATACATCCTCACAGGTGAGATATTTTCGCCGCTGTTACTCGTTCAGGGAAGTTAATTCGCGTAGGACGCTGGAAACGGGTTTCCGTGGCGTCCGAATAATTCGCCAACAAGTTCTGAACTTCTCGCCTCATCCAATGTTCCCCGATCACGGCGCCCGATTAGTCCAGCCCATTTACGTCTCTCACAGGGTCTCCGCCTTTCCAAACACAATAAAAGGCGAGGAAATTCCACCAAAGTCATCATCACCCACTTCCCATTCTTTCCTCATATCTCCTACTCTCTCAGTTTGTCTTCTCATTCCATTCTGTGCTCTATATTTATCTCACTCGCTCTATAGACGCTGTTGTCGCCGCCCGCCGATGTTTTCGCCATCGTCTACCTGACGCGTCTGAAAGCGTGACCGGCGTTTAACTTGTTGATGGTCACGGGTAGGCTTCCTTCCTCCCACCACCATCTCCCTTTGTTGACCTCTATCCTTCTTCCAGTTTGCTACCTCCGACGCCGTCATTCATGGCTATCAGCGCTCTGGTACGTCGTCTCCTTCTGCCGTGTTCAACGACTTTGCTAAACAAATTTTTTCCGCAGACTGTCTTTTCCCTCTGGCGCTTTCAATCCGTCGAAGAACGAAGCGGGCTCTGCGGCGCTGTTGTGCATGCACCTGGACTAGCTTTCTGGTATGTCGGCGTCGTCTTTCCCCGTGTTTCGTTTACTTAGCGCGAACCAGAATTCGACACGCCCTTTACGGTACCACTCCGCCCTCGGCATTTCCTTTGCCTCGCTGAGCTCGACTCCACCGACTGTCCTACATCGCCGTCTTGTGCCGCGCTGGATCCTCGACTACTCGGTATGCGCACCTTGACGGGAATGTCCTTGTACTGACAATATTCTCCAGACAGCTTGGGAACCGTTAGGCAGTCAACGCTAACAGTAGTCGTCTAATGCGCCTTATCTCGAACGTCGTCTTTGTTTGGACTCGCTCTGTACGATGGCGAATTGTATGTGTCCTTCCGCCAGGATGTAGAGCGCGACGGCGGAACTGTGACCCCGACATGGGTGACACCCCCTCGATTCGAAGGATACCAACTCTGGGACTATCTATGCTCAACGAGGACGTCGCTAGCAGCGTCGTCATGAAGAGGTGAAATTCTTAAGTTTGACCAATTTTGTCAGAAACTGATATCTTGATTTAGACAAGACTACGAGGGCGTAAGACCGCCGGAGTCGAAGGACTGTGACTGTACTATGGAGGATATGCCGCTGTTATGGTCCTGCGATGTGCGCCGGACCCGCCAGATGTGGCGCGAGTTGGTGGCGGGAGGTCTTGACGGGGCTCGACGTCAAGGAAAGCGATGGGATTCATGGAAGGGGGATATTGTTCCCAATACTCTCGCACAACGAGGAGAATGGCCGTGCTCTCAGAACGTCTTGGCAAGGTTTTCAAGTTCGGGTCCATTTGTACCAAACTGACCTTTTATACTTCAGACTTGTGTCGAGCGCCGACGTCGGCTAGACGTTTTCTTTTGGTGGACACGACGATGTTTTCCAACCAGGTAAGTCCCAACACTTGTTAACGCTGAGTACATACTAACTCGGCGTCTTACCAGACTTTGACCAGAGTTACCTGGGAGGTTACCGTTCTTTCGTGTAGTCTACCTAGCCGTAGTACTGTTAGTTTACATTTGTATCTCTAACAGATGGTTTGGGTACTTGATAGTAAGTCGTCTCTCGTTCTCTGACACCGCTCTGATACTGACAGCTATTCGTAGTATACAGGGTTCTACCTCTACTCGCTCTTAGTGTGATTGAGAGCCTACCAATCAAGCCACCGTCAACGTCGTGAAACGCCTCAACACGACGCAGCCCAGCATTGCCCCCTCCAGGCCCTCAAATCGGGTGGGCTGCAACGTCAACACATCAACCTCTGCTCACATCACTTAAAGCTGAAAAGAGAAGAAGACATACCACAATAACACCCTCCTCATACAACCCCGTAATCCTCCTGACAATCATCTGCCCAAACTCTTCCCGCGCAGGCCATGCCAACATCCTCAGCGCATGAATCACCTTCTTCCCTTCCTCCTCTCGCTGCGTAACATTAGCGGGCACGACGGTGACGAATGTCCCGTTAAGAGGGAGAGCGTCCGCCGCTGCCTGTTGACATTCCGCGGCTCCAACAGTATCGTAGACCGCGCTGAGGGGATCGGTGGTTAGGGATTTAACGACGGAAGGAACGTTCGTGACGGGCGTCTGCGCGCGGTCAATGAGATCCATCTCTCCAAGTGTTTGGAGGAACTCAAAGTGGCGCACAGATGCATAGAGATGATGCGCGTGAAGCCGAGGACTTGAGGATAGGTCAGTTTCGCCGCATTCACACTGGGTCAGGGTCGACACACCCACACTGATGCGACCACACTCACACTCGGGCCGACACGTCGACCATCCATTCTTGGCCGAGGCGCGACATGATCCCACCGAGATCCCGTGACCACGTTGATTCTTTCCTCCGTACCACCACTACGGGGTCTCCATCGCCCATATCTGTGGCTATCGGAGCCCACTCTTCGCACATGAATGCTGTCAAAGCTATTTTCTGTGGCGCTCAGTCGTATCTGGAACGAATGCCGATAATGCCGCGCCATTAGACCGCGTAAGCCATTGGGACGAGGCCGCCACGCCAATGGACAGCACGCGCGCGATTTCAGCAGCCAGGTATCCCTTGTCTCTTCGTTTTCCTCATGCCTGCACGCAAGGCCATGCCTTTTAGTCCAAGACGACGATAGCTAGGATGACGACAAGTGCGATACCGACAACGACTCGGGATGGCTTTACAGCTGGCGGGTGTCGTGTATGCATCCAGCTCCAAAAAGCGTGTTCTTCTCATCTTTATTTCAATCTTAATGCCTTCCATTAGATACCTGCCGTATCGGAACGACTGGAAATGTTTGGAGCAGTACGACACCATCCAGAGCAGCCAGACTGTCATGCCACGAGATGGCGGTGGCTGGGAGAAGTGGAATGCAGTAGAGATAATGTCTGGAAATGTGGATAGGAGTCAGGTGTGTTCTCCTTGATTTTCTGTCCTCTGCGTTGTCCTAATATCTTGTGTTCCTTGTTTTGTAGGCTGTCAGCCATCATGCCTTTCTCCTCAACTTTGCATTTCCTCTCAGTGTCACTCTAGATCCCTTTGTATATCACCATTGTCGACCTTTCGATATCTCACAATACTCCCTTGCCGTTCGGGGCCTTGGAGGGTTCGAGACCCTCGAGGGGGAATATTTTACCAGTTCTGATAATGGTGCCCGGCACCTATACTACGACTAAGTGTACATGCAGGCCTGTACATGAGGAGGTGACAAGTCATGTAGGCATTGTAGGGTACAAAGTCAATGGCCGGAACACCGTCGTTCCGACCATGTAAGGGATAATTTGAACTTTACATTCCAAGTCCATCGGGGTGTGAGTGTGATCAGGTCAGTGTGAGTGTGTCGGTCTGAGTGTGGGTGTGGTCTCGTCGGTGTGGGTGTGTCGGCCCTGTCCCAGTGTGAGTGAGGCGAAAGTGTTATATGCTCGGAGGACTTTGAGGAGTTGGATCGTGGTATTAATAGTATGAGAGCATGGCACACAAACCATATTGCCGAGCAATTGTGCTCCCCCGATGATCAACGCCTAATGGCCTGTATACTTGCGCTCGAGGGAGAACGTCGGATCGAGCCCGAGCCCGATGGACGCTTTCCCTAGGAGCGAAATACACGCCGTCGCAAAGCAGATGGGCGCGGTAACCGCTTGATCGAACGACAGGTTTGAGTGGGATCTATTTGAGCCGGCGGCAATTCAACGCTTTCTTGACACAGCACCGTCATCTAACCAATGCCGCCTCTTTCTAGCTGTCCTTCGCTGCGTAATGGACGATCGATAAAGCATTAAAATTCAGCTGAGAATATAAAGCACAACTCGTCCAAGCGCGGAAGTTTTAACAACTCGACATGGCTTCCGCGCATTTATTTGGTTATCTTTAACCATTTACTTTTCTGGTACGTGGACCGCGAGACGCGTATCCAGTAGCGCTGATCTTTACTTGTACAGTTAGTGGAACGCCAGAGTGGCGCGTCTGAACCTCTTGATGTAGGTATTTCAGCGAGTCTAGCCCCGGACAAATATATACTGCATCGCAATCTACAGCGCTCGACTCGGACCTTGGGAGGGTTACAACCATCGTGGAAACTCTGCTGCTGTGTTTCCGTGTGCACATGGCCATTTCTACTCGTCTTGGAATCCATTACGCTTTTCGCGATGACCGTCATGGGTTCGAATTTGGATCACGTTCATATCCTGAAGGCTGCACAGCTCGAAGTGCTTACTAGTGCCAAGGAGCACGAGGCTGTTTCTTCTCTTCAAGTTCTTGGGGAACAGTTCCGCCGTCTTATCTGTGTTTCATGGGCTTGAACGATCTACAGCTCTCTGGTATAAAAGCTGATTGTTTTTCGACTAAGCATGACCCTTGCTTTAGGCATCGTCACCCTTCCCAGCTATAACGTACGTGATCTTCGCAGACTCTTGATTCTGGTCACCAACATGGTCTCTCTTATAGAGCATGATTACGAAGCGGGAGACTTCTTATGACAACGTGACTAGGGCGACCGATGGAAGCTGGACTTTGCTTCCCTCTATGGAGACTCGAATGCATGCTCGCGACACTGTAGGTTTTTTCACCTCTGGGGGGAAACGCGCCGAACTGATTTCATTCAACGAAGACATCTGCTACATCGGTAAGGGCGGCAGCAGACATGGAGAAAGCTGGGCCAATCCGGATGACATGCTCGACGAAGGGTAAGTCCTTCTGCACGCTCTGAGGTGGAGATTGATTATTTTTCTGTAGCGACCGCTGGTGCCTCGACTACCCCACCTCGGGTGACGGCCCCTGCGGTGACTATAACACCTGCTACTACAACAGGTAGACGGTTCTGCTTCATTGTATACCTGTTTGGATTGCGATGAGTTACTTCATGACTTTTCACCGAATAGTTCTCGTTGAATTGTAATTCGTTCTTGTTATACAATGCCCCCGTGATGCGACTCTCCGCTCTGGTTCTTCTGCGACGTCCTAGTGTCGACGTCTATCTCGAAACCGAAACCAGATGGCTCGAGATGGGCTGGAAGCAAAATTCGATGCGATCAGTTCTGTACTCCTGAGGCAGTCATTCTGGAGCAGAGATGCTGAACATGCACATGCATTTACTGCACCACTGTTACCTCCCGTGCAGAGGCGTCCTCGTCAGGGCCACAAATTCATCGGTCGTAGGTGAAGGACAATTCAGCGTTGTGCACGACTGTAGCTTAGTGGTAAAGCACATTTGAACACCTTTGTCAAAGAACCTATGCCTGTTCGACTCAGGCCAGTTGTATCCAATATCTGTCAAGTTTTTGGCTGAAACTCTAAAAATTCCTCCTTGGCGCTTACACCAAATGATGAATCGTTTTTAAAAGTACTGATGAGTCTATTCGTAAGCGTGAAGTCGGGATTGGATCAGGTGTTTCCCAAACACGACCAACGCGTTTTGCCTTCTTTTTCCAGTACCACTACCATCTTCCAGAAACCGATATCGCCAGTCGCTGGGGCGGCCTGGTCTGGACTTCCAAGTTATAGAGCACAGAGGCACGCCCGTGAGCTGAGGCCGCTCTATCTGGGTACCCTTCAGGAGGATGAGGAAGGTGTCAGAGCTCGCAACGCTTCTTCGGGTTAACAACTGTGATTGATGAGCAGAGTGTCGGCAGATATCTTGTGCGTACTGGTATCTACTTCTCGCGAGCAGCATCTGACAAGCCCCAAGCCCTGCGCACGCAGACGAAGCGCGTTCTCTGCGCCCAGCATCCCCGAACCCAATCACTTGGTCTCAAGAGCGTCTTAACTAAGGCATCCACGCGGGCGTCACATCGACTCTGTTGTATACATTAATACAATCTCCCCAAGACGAATCCTGGCCAAGCCTTCGTTGTCCCGCCGTCAGACATCGCCGTCGACCAGCTTATGGGAAAGAGCCGCAACACGGTCCTCAAATCCGTCTACGAGCGATTCGCCGCCAGGTTGCATTGTGGCGCTTGATTACAATCTCGCGTAATTGGCGCTGTACCAGTAGTATGACGCGTGTGGAGCTCCGGGAACTCATCCGGCTCGAGGAGTACGGCGGGCAGAGTAGCCTTCACCATCCCGCCCTCTTTGCGCTTGTCGTATGTGTACTCCTCGAGCTTTCGCTGCCTTCCAACTTATACTACTTTCTTCGCGTAGCAATCGGGCTTCTTGATCATGAAAAATGGAATGCCACCCTCGTTGAGCATCACTGGGAAATGCTCCTCATCCGTTTGCTCATACAACACCACCATATGTACCCGCCTCCGTCAGACTTCGCTGTTCTACCAAGACCTTGCAAAGTACCGTCATCGCGAAAGAGCGGCCTTGAAAAGGACGCGGACTTTTACTGGCCGGTACCCTGCTCTTGGACTGGAGAAGATTTGGGTAACGGGCCTTCTTCCTCAACAGGTGTGTTTTGTCTCCCTTCAACATTAAGCCAGTCTGCTAACAGAGCGTCATGAGGCGTCAAACGTGGAGACCTTGACCAAGGATTTCAAATCGGCGTCGTACCAGATTGCGATAACGACTCGCAAGCAGCACAACCCCTGTATTCTGCACTTCGATGTGTCGTTGAAGAACCTCCCCAAGGAGAGATTGAGACCGCCAGCGTGAACGCCGGTCGGGATCTTGAAACCGAAGAGCACGGTTGAATGTCGACGGGGTCACGAGGTGCTTATTCCGTGGAACCGAAGGGTATTGTATGTTTTCTTCTTCGCCTTGGATAGTTTCTGATGTTGAATCATAGCATCCACTGTCGCACCTTTTCACGCAAAATTATGTTTCGTGCAGCGCCCACTCAATATCCTCCAGCCGATGCCGAGACGTACATTCATCAAATCGATGGGTTAGTTACCGCGACTGTTCGGAGATGAACGCGAAGGAAACACGCGACCTATTGAGATACGACGCTAGGCCGGTTAAGCTATCTTTCGACGACATCTGCTCGTCATGAATCCGCCTTTTTTGCGAAGCCGCCGATGATGAGGAAGGTAACAATCTTTTACATTCAATCTTATTCTTTGCTGACAACATGCACCCACCTTTACAGCGCAGCGACTAAGCGAACGCTGTCATCCTCCACCACGACATAATCTGTAACCCGGCGACCTTGGATTGCCGATTGGGACCACGGACCGGTACCAACTGCGCCAGTGGAACAAGACCGTTGAACGCTACGGGCTCCAACTTGTCAAAGGCCTACGTAACGCAGATCAGCAAAAGAAATGCGTTCCATTCCTGCTTCCCCGCGCGTCTCGTTGTCCCGCCCCCAGACCTCTACCCGAGGGAACCCACACGACGCATTATTTCGAATGCGCCCTTTTACGACTGTTCGGGTTCTTGGAAGCGTCTCATCTCTATCCGGACGAGATAGATGTGGTGTATTCATATCGACGCTCGCCGTCCAAGTACTCGCGATTCGGGGTGGCGTTCATCCAGGTCAAGACGACCCGGACGGGTTCGTGTTTTTTGACGAATGGGCTGTTGGGTTCGGGAAGACGAGGGGGGAGAAGCGCCCGGCGGAGGAGGATGAGAAGTCGAGAGTTGACTTGGACGTTGGGGAGCAGCCATCAAGTAGCATGCGCCAAAGCCAGAAGGCTCTTGAGCTGGGGCTCCGAGCGTCGCACTGACACTGCTTTTGTTTACAAACTCTCTTTCCCTGCCTTGGAGTAATTCATTTATTAAGTACTAGCTTTCTCAGATACACAAAGAGTACTACTACTATTATTAGTAGCATTTCTTTAGTCTGTATAGTAAATTGTAGATACTAAGATACCCTTACAGTAAGTGTGGGTACTCAGGCTATGAGATGGTGTAGGTCTGTGATTCATTACTGGATCCTCTTAGGTGTTGTGAAAGGCATCAAAGTCTGAATGGATACACATGTTGGAATGCAGGATACAACATCAAGCAAGAAGTACTAGGGATAAAGTTAGTTATGGGGCCCTCCGAAGTCCCAAATTTTCGCGGTTCAAATTTCAACTTTCTGGCATGCAAACTGCCAAAAAAATGTTCGCTCCTTATAGCCTAGACAACCGGCCTGACTTGAACAGGCAGCCAAGTCACGATCTAGTGTTTAGTGCTTGTGCTCTACGAGCCGAGCCACGGTTGTGTGTGATCCTCGCAATAATGGCGGTCGAACTGAACGCTTTCAAAATTTAACGATATCATTGCCATCATGCTCCCTATCACCTGTCTAGGCAGTGTGCGTTTGGCGAGGAATACGCCCACTCGATATCCTCCAGCTGAAGCCGAGACCCAGCGCTCGTCAAGTCGATGGGTTACCGCGACTGCGAGATGAGCGCTGAGCGCTGAGCGCGAAGGACTATCTCAGAAGTAGGAGATAGCATCTTGGATGGCATTAAATCTGGTCACCTGAAATGCACAGCCACACCTCCCCTTGACTTTTACCACCATCTTAAATTTCCCAAACCTCTCATCTATCCCACTCTCCCACATACACCCCATAGATGGCCTTGATTACTATTTCTGGCTATCCTTGCAGTGGGAAAACCCGGCGCGCCCAACAGATATCGGATTCTCTCGAGTCCAAACTGAAAGACCCGGAATACACTGGACCACAATACAAAATCGTGGTCATCTCGGACCATTCACTCAATATCAGCGGTGTGTATCATCCTCGCTACTGTCTGATTGCGCTCAAATTTTCAGACAGTCGCTCGGAAAAGCCAGCTCGAGGCACCCTGTTCACGAATCTGCAACGCCAAATATCGTCGAACAATATAGTGATACTTGACGCGCCTAATCATATCAAGGGGTTCCGGTATCAGATATACTGCGCGGCGAGGGAGTTCAAAGTTCATGTAGCGACTGTGAGCCAGCGTTCTTCCTCGACATGCCTGATGTTGACCTCGGGCTCAAGTAGGTTTTTGTCGTATCAACCCCAGATCAATGTCGTGCGCGAAATGAAGCGCGACCGGAAGAGGAGAGATACACAGCCGAGACGTACGTGTCATTGTAAGTAGCTCTATCTCAGACAAGCCAAATTAGTGGAGTCGAATAGGCTGGATAACCTCATTCAACAGTTTGAAGAGCCGTCTTCCATGGTCCGATGGGATTCACCGATGTTCACGCTTTTGTGGACGGACGACGGTATTCCGTCCTCCGATATCTGGAGAGTCATCATATCTGGCGATGTTAAGCCCCCCCACTCGGGGACTCTCTCAGTCAGTCCGTCTGTTCTATTCTATTCCTGCTTCCAGACATTCCTTCTTACTTACCATTTGTATAGATCACGAAGGCCCCTACGGATGCATTGCTTAACCTTGAAAACACGACGCTCGCCGCCGTCTCCGCGATCATGTCTCAGCAATCTTCGTCTGGATCTTTCGGTGGGCCAATGCAGCTGGCGATAACGCCCACGTTGAACATCAAGATTATGCTTCCAGGGCGAAGTGTGACCTCAGAACTGCAGAGGCTAAAACGGCAGTTTGTCAGTGTGTACAAGAAAGCGATCACGCTTGGAACGACGGAGAAAGGCACGATTGATTGGGAGGAGAGGTGTGTGGCTGAAAAGTTTGTGATGTATCTGGAGGAACATCTGCAGTAATGGTAGGTAGGTTCTGTCTTTTCTGTTTTGGCTTTGGTGGCTCATAGTTCCCGTTAGCGCCCGTGAAGATGATGGGCCGGTCGCGTTGATCGTTTCCTGTTCGACTTGTAAATTTCCGTCATGTAGATATTTGAATTCTATCATCAATGCATTCTTATGGTCTTCTTGCCTCCAGCGCGCGCCCACTGTCGACCCTCGTTCTCGCCGTCTCTCGTGCGCGTATTCTCTGCATCTAATCAGACACTACATTCTGCGGAAACTGCTTACGTCTCTGCACGGGAAACTGCAACAGCCGATGCGGATGTGGACGCGTCTTCTATAGGCTACAAACTGGACGGCGTAGACCCACCCTTCCGTTGTACGGGCGGGCGCGTTGAATGCCTTTGATGCACGCAATAGTACAAGGGGACGGGTGGACTGTTGTGTCGTACATGTCGGCTCTGTCGGGTGTGTGTCGCTCGCTTGTCATCTCACTATCCGAATCTTTGCTCACAATTACGATTTCTAGGCGGGTCGTGGCTTTCATCGGCGTTCTACGCAAAATGGTGGCCGACTATTCAGGAACGAACCATGTTCGAAAATGGGAAGGTGGCTGCTGCTGTTCTTTCCTGCGGGGAAGGAGATTACTGATGCGAAGAATGTGCTGTTTTATGCAGATACTGTGCAGAATGTGGAGTTTCTCTGGCATTGGTGATTAACGAACGTGAATTGATTGGCGCGCGCGATAGTGATACGAGTTTGGTTGATCTGTGGACCAGGTGTGTTGTTTCTTCCCGGTGCTCGCCAGTGCTAATTCGTCTATAGAGCGCTGTCGTACCATTTCCTCGACCGAACCTTGAAGTTGCCCGGCAATTTCTTCACTGATGATTCACCCCACGGCGCCGGTCAACTGTGGTCGGACATACCTTTATCATCGTCGTATCAGAATGATGATGGCCCGTTGCCTATCATCCTGGTCAACTCTCGCCGGAACAATGACACCTCTGTAGGCTTCCTTTCGCAGGCAGCCCCTGTGTACGAGGTGAAGTTGGCTTCGCCTTGACGCACACTCATAAATGGGTGCTTAGATTTCTCCTCTTCAATTGGCTTCTTCGAGCCAGATCTCTCGGCTGCCACTGACCTCAAGTTTGTTGGCTTTAAGTTAACGGGAGGTCAACCAGACAAAGCTTCGTCCTGTGTCGATGAAACGGGCTTTGTTATGGGAACGAGTTCGAGCTTGTTCAATGTTTGTCTTCTTCAAATCCCCGTCTGCCGACGCAGTATAAATTTCTTGATGATGCGCGAAGGGGACTTATGGGGGATGGCGAAAACTTTTTCCAGGTCCTCAAGAACATTGTGGCGAAAATCCTGGAGCAGTTTCGGGACGATGATGTTGCGAATTGGCCAAAGTACGGGCGGCCCTTACACCGTCCGCTTGCTTTTAAACCTGACTTATTTGTTAGCCCGTTCAAGAAGATGATGACGTTCCGCGTTTGTCGATACGAACAGTGACTGGCTTGAGCTAATCGATGGTGGTTCGAATGGAGAAGTTATCCCACTTGGACCGCTTTTCGTTAATGTCAGAGGAGTAGATGTTATTGTCTCTGTTGATGCAGGTTCAGACGACGATGACAACTGGCCCGTGTATGTCTTCGTTTTTGTCTGTGCCGAAGCTACCGTAGCACTGACTGGCGACCCAGTGGTGCAAATCTACTGTTTACGAAGAACCGGACGTCCACGTTCTGTGGGTCTTTTCACAGTACTCGCGAGATGTAGACTCTGACTGAGGATTGTTTATCACCAGCACCGAACGTTTCCTCCGATTCCCGACTCTTTGTGCATGCTGGGTTAAACCAACGTCCCACGTTCTTCGGAGAATGACCTGCTTGAATACCCCATGGTCCTTTATTTCCCCGACTCACCTCCACTGAACCAGTCACCAAGTACGTTTCGCTTCCTTTCTAGTGCTCGGTCATGCTAAACGACCTGCAGCACCGAAACGTTGAAGCTCGGATACACCGCCAAAAATCAACAGCTGTTCCTCGACCAGACTTTCGAGAACACTATGGAGGCTTCACGCCCAACTCGAACGACCCCGATGGGGACTTTGGCAAGTGCCTCCAGTGTGCGGTCGTTGATCGCGCGATCCCTACTTCCACAACCGGTCGACGTTGTGCGATACGTGTCGCAAGCGGTATTACTACGACCCAAACAGCCTGTCCAGGCACTTTCGAATAGGAAGCTCACATTTGTGGATCCGGACCCGCAGGGATGTCCTTTAGGACGAAGCTGATCCTCGTGGCGGTTTGGTGTTGTTCGGGTGTTTGTGAGTGTACTCCACCGTTGTGCAGACTGCAGTAAGTACTAAGACTGATGAGTGCTGGTTTAAACTGTGTTGTTTGAAGAAACGGAAGGGGTTGTCTGTGAGGTATCATGTGTTGAAACCTTTGGGCCATTGAAGAGGTTTCAAGCTTAATTTTCAGCTTTATCTTTATTGTATTTGTGTAGTATTTAGATCTATGAGAGGGAAAAATGAGATGACAAAAGCAAGTTCTAGTTGTTTTGTGGAATTTGGATGTACAGATCCAAAATAGGAAGGATTCCACTTGCTTTCCTTCCATCATTAGCTAGGCCAAATCAGTCTGGTGCAGTCACCACGCCTATTCATCCGCGCAGACCATTCGGAGGCCATCAACGCCCGGAGGCAACTCGGACTCGCCCGCCCAGAATCGCGTCGTTCGTCTAGTCGAGATACGCCAGCACGTCGGCAATGAGGGCCGTAGTGGGGATGAGTTTTGCTGCTCGTGTATGACCATCGTGGTTATTGTGTCGTATCGTACTGCGCAACCGTTGGTAGGAGAAGGCTGTGGGATGTATGGACGTGTCATGGAACCACCGCGCGTACATTCTATTTGTCAGTCCCTAGTACAACCATCTCATCCTTTTCCAGCTGCTCACAATCCGCACGTATGGACCATACACACCTGCCAATTCATCATCCGCGTCCTTGGAATCCTCGATCCCGCATACCATACCCGCCATCTTCTTTGCAGGTCTTGTCGCGGCTTTTTACCAAACGTGCTTTTTTCTTCTTAAATCGTTCTTTCATTAAGTCTGCCTTCTAGAATTAGGCCGAAAAGTTTAGCCTGCAGGCCAAATATCTGGTGCACCCACTTTTCTCGACATCACACGCCTCGAGCCCCCCCAGGATGGCGGCGGCTTCGTGAAACGACAAGCCCGTCCTCCGTCTCGTCAATATCCTCCCGCCGATGTCGAGACGCACGTTCGTCAAATCGATGGGTTAATTCCCGCAACTCCGAGATGAACGAAGGAATATCTATGACTTGCGAGTGGAGGGGCTGCGTATCGGCGGCAATGTATGTAGTGTCATCTTGGACGTTATCAGGGTACTTTCGATCTATTGGGATTCGATACTTTGACGCTAGGCCGGTTGAGCTATCTTTCGACGACACCTGCACGTCAGGAATCCGCCTCTTTCCAAGCCGCCGATGAAGAGGATCTTAGTTCTGATTGAAACCATCGATATTGATACCAACAAGGTACATAATCATCTCTTTACATGCAATCTTATTGTTTGCTGACAACCTACAAGCGCAGCCTTTACAGCGCAGCGACCAAGCAGAGGCCGTCATCTTCCACCACTTGACATTATTCAGAACCTGGCGACCGTGTTACACTTTGGATTGGCATGATGACCACGGGCCGGTACATAGAGGACCAGCGTGCAACCAGACCATCGAGCGCTACAGGTTCAAATTCGTCGAAGCCTACGTCATGCAAACCAGCGACATACGCGACAGGACCGCGTTCCAGCGGTGCTTCCCTGCGCGTCTCGTCGTCCTCCACCTGTGTGTGCTCGAAGAAACCCACGCGGCAAATTATTTCGCATACGCCCTTTTATTACGGCTGTTCGGGTCCATGGAAGCGTCGGATCATGGAACCACTGCGCGTACGTTCTCTTTGTCACTCCGTACAACCATCTCATCCTTTTCCAGCGAGTCATACAACCTCACAATCCGCGCGTATGAACCCAATACACCTGCCAATTCAGCATCCGCCTCGCCCAGTTGACTACTACCTCCTCCTCAATCTCGCTTGCTGTTCCCGCCATCTTTCAAATGAAAAATCAATGCTTCACGCCATTTACGAAGGCATGCATCATGCGCTTGCGTAACAGTCGACCCACACGGTACTATCACCTTGTCAAACAGAAGGCAATGCGCTTAAGCGGATCAAGCTCACCTATCGAATGGCAAGAGACCCGTCATCGAGCGAGAGCCCAACCCGGCGTTGTGGCATTATAGTCCATTTGTGCATCGCGGGATGGGAAGATGTCGCGTTCGTGCTCGAGACTGACGACGGTGAACAAGTTTATCCGACTTTGATTCACTACCGCAACCATGTCGAGGAGCGTAGGCCTGATAGAAGGACACCTTTTTCGGTTATCCGGACTGCTGTCGTTGCTATAGAGCTCAGAACCTCAGTAGGTTTTGTTGTTTGAATATGTGGGAATTGGCATGACGTGTTACGGCTAGCATCCAGTGCGACGCATGTTAAAAAGTTCTGCAGGAGCAGTGTGCGCGGGTCTTTTACCCAGAGTCAATATACTAACGCCACGATATTATAGTGAGTTGGAACATTGCTTCGCATTCTAACAAGGGCATATCGAGATTGCGGATTCATTTAGACATTTATTTGTGAATTACCCCGTGTGCCGAGCACGAGCGTCTTGAACTTAGACTGATGGCTTTTAATTGGATATGATTCTTCAATTGACTGCGCGTGTGAGTTATATGCTTGATCAAAATCAATTGTGCTTTCAGTCCGCCTTCAATTTTGAAATGCTTCAGCTTCTTCCCGAACAATCAACTCGTACAGTGCGCCTCCCAAACCCCCACCGAACGATTGACATTCACTGATGATGTATAAGTAGTAACAGTACAAAGCCCTACCCAGAAACTGTCTTCTGCGACTTGACCTCTTGAAGGAGGTTGTCAGTTCGGACTTCAGATGAACCGTGTAGAGAGGACCGTCTACGTTCCTCTCTACATCCGTGCCGGAGGTGGACGAAGTTGACGCGACATTGCGAAATCTATATATGGAGAGCGAGAAGCTGGGGATACTGGTTGGGAGGGTTATCCAGATTCCTGATGGTAGCTCCACGCCCCACCTTGTGCAGGACGTGTTTTTGACGTGTCTGCAAACCGTCGCGACGCATCTTCACCTTGAGCTGCTCCTCAGGGGCGGCGATCCAGGCCGCCGCATGGACGATAGCCGTAGCATCTATCCCTGAGTATTGGTAATAGCTCCGATGTTTGCTTCTTGACGTCCAGCACCATGCCTCCAAAACGGCCTAGCGAATCTGGCAACTCTCCCAAAGCCGCCAAACGAAAAAAGACCGGTGCCGGCACCGCGTCGCTCAAGAAGCCTCCCGGCGCAACTGTACCTTGTCATTCTCTGCTTTTTTCACCTCTGATCTTTTGTTTAGCATGCACCAACGCCCCGATCTGTTCGCACTCCTCATCCACCTCCTCCGCTCTTCCCATCTGTGGGGGGCGTGACATCCACTTCTCATGATCCCTCGTTCTCAGATGACGAGGACTCTCCACCGCCCTCCCCAACCGCTACCCAGTACCTACAAGCGGTAGAGGCAGAAAAACACAATTTCCCAGGTCCACCCTCTCCCATAGTTGATCTTGCTCCTGTGGCGGAGGGTGTAGACGAGGAGAATGCGTCCACGCTCTCTCAAACAAACCCAGCAACCCTCCCCCGTTATGAAGAGGAGGAAGAGGAAGAATACCCTCCAGATCTCCCTCGTCCGCCTCCCCCACCAGTTGATCTCGCTCCTGTGGCGGAGGGTGTAGACGAGGAGAATGCATCCACGCTCTCTCAAACAAACTCATCAACCCTCCCCCGTTATGAAGAGGAGGAAGAGGAAGAGGATGAGGACGAGGAGTCGGAAGATGAGGACGAGGATGGGGACAAAGACGAAGACGAAGATGAACCTCGTCCGCCCTTCCCAGCAGTGGATTCCGGCGTAGACGAGGACAATTGGTGCCCTCCGGATTTCGTGGTCAAGCCCGGCCACCCCTCCGTTCTTACTTGCCCCGAGTTGGAAACTTGGAATCTCGCTATAAACAAAACCTTCAACATCCTTGTTTGCACAACCTGCAAGAAGGGTATTCCATCGCTCCCCAGTAGGGTCCGTGAGCACTTCACTAAAAAACACAGCGGCTCCTCCTTCCGCTACGAAACGATTAAGCCCATCCTCTCTCGCATCGAGGGCCTCGTGGCAAGGTACTATAAATTCCCTTACAAGACGGAGAAGGCCCCGGAGGCATATGATTGGTTCACGGTTGAGACTGGACGCTTTGGCTGTTCTCGCTGTCTTCGGACCTTTCCGACTAAATTGGCGTATGACAAGCACCACGGCCGGCACCACCCAGGCATGGACAAACGTGATCGTGGCTTACTTACCAATGTGTCTTATCAAGAAATATACACCCACGGCCATTATCCTCCCTTTCGGGTGAAACCTAGTCCCAATAGCCACCTACCATCATCCTTGGAAGGGCTTGAGCCTCAACGAGTCGATGGCGTCAAAAAGTTATTAGCGGAGGCTGAGGCGCATCGGGTGGACACGTCTCATATCGGTTCTCCTAACCCGCGATTTATCAGCCCCCTCCTCAACCGTACTCACTGGTACGAGCTCGCGGAAGGCAAGGAGGTGAAACACCTCAAGAAGCAAGTTGATCTTGGTGCAAAAGGCACTCATCTCGGACGGCTTCAACCGTTTCTCAAAGCATTCTTTGACGCAGGCGTTGCCCTTATAGAGCAGTCGGAGCTTCTGGTCAGCCAGATCATCAATAGTGGCGATCCTGACAAGAAGTATGTTGCCCTGTTTTCTTTGCATACACGCTCTAATATCTGTGTTCGTTTGTAGTGGAATAAACAACAGTCCGCTCGACAAACACCAGCAGCATGAGAATGGTTCTCTGAACTCCTATGTCCTGCCTATCAACCACCTACTCTGCGCCCTGTTCTATCGTCCTAAAGAACCTTTGACCATGGAACACGTACATGAGTTCCCGACGACACCCGAGCTCGAAACCCGGCTTAAAGCGCTTGAGGCATTTCTGAAGAAGAACAAGGGCACTCAACCCGAGTTTGACGTCGTCGCTCAAGATGTCTTTCTCGCACTTTGGCACAGAACATGGGGCGTCACTAAGGGAAAATCCTTTTCAGACCCCACTGCCTGTTTCCTTGGACTCTACTGCCTAAAGGAGGATGGCTCGTACCTAGCACCTGGTGACGTTACCCATGTCCTGATTCGGTTCATGCGTGCTATCCGAATTGTCACCCTCCGCGAAGTCCACCGCCGCCATGACGCTGATGCATCCCTTGATCGATGCGAGCTTGCAAAGGAGCTTCATTGCTGGATTAAAGCCAAGGCGAATACGCCGTACAGTCACTTGTACTCGCTAAATCAATACGGCCAAGCTCTGTCTCGCTCATCTAAGTCGATGCCTCGAATTTGGTGGAGCGATAACAAACGCTACACCGAAATGCTGTACCGCGGACAACCTATCTCTCTAGATAACCTGCGAACCATGATCCATAAGGTCCAAACTACGGCGGCAAAACTCTGGAGCGAAGTTCTCTTTGGGCTCGATATCCATATTACGCATCCCCGGATTCTCTTCGACAATTTAACAGAAACCGCCCCGAACTACTCATTCCTTGAGGATCCTCGTAACACAGCCTTTGCACGCCCAATGCTGTTGTTGGAGAAAATTTTGGACGACAAGGTGCTCTTGAAAGAGTTCGTCCTCGAGGACGGGAGTTTCAATGCCATTGGTGCGCGGAAATGGTTCGCTTGCCTAGCTAGGCTTGAGGCACAAATCATGACCGGCATCCATCTGAGCAGCGGTGGACCCGCTCGCGGTACAGAGTTGGCCTCAATGCAGATGCGGAACACAACCCTTCACACTCGCAACGCCTTCGCCCTTGGGGCCTTCTTCAGCATTGTCCGTCAATACACGAAGGTGTCCAGCATCACCGGGAGTGACAATCTCATTCCCAATGCCGTTGATTCCTTCTTTGCCGATCTCCTGATCCAAGTCCATGCGCTCGCTCGCCCAATGGCCAACCTTCTTGCCTCTAAAGTTTTCGCAGAACTTCCCGATGCGCCTACCCAGTATAATAATATGCTATTCATGGGCTTTGGCAAACCGCTCGAGTCGAATCGTCTCACAGAGGAGCTTGGCAAGCTCTCACTACCAACATTTGGTTGGGAACTGGGTATTGCTGCGTACCGACACATCTATATCGCTTTTCACCGTAGACATCATCCTCGCTTCACCCAACAACTGGAGATGACTGACGAGGATACTATTGACGCTCTTCAGTCCGGGCACTCTTTGGCCACCGAAAACCGGATCTATGGACTATCAACCAGCGCCATGACCGGCACTGATGAAGATACCCTTCAACTCTTCTTGGAGGCCTCGACGGCCTGGCAGCATACGCTGAAGATTGTCCCTGGTGGCCTTGGGCTTACATATAAAACCTCTGGATATGCAAAGTACGACGAGTTACTCACTCGGGGTACTGTTCCACCCTTGCACGCCGCTGTGGCTGCTCCGTTGTCGGCTGCTGCTGCAGGTGCTCAGGCGCTATTAGCAGAGTTCAGCGAGTACAACCAGTCCGCTCACAAAACAACACATGACAAGCTCGATGGCTTGCTGGCGATCGTCAACGATCAAGCCAAACAGCTTCAGTTGCTGACTTCTGTAGTCATGGACGGTAGAGGCAAGGTAGCATGATACATGAATGACAAACAGTATGGACTCTTTTACTCATTGTGTCGGCGCTATCGTAGGCATATGGCTATAGTTTCTGTCAATGAGGATGTTCTGCGATACGCACTGAAGTACTCCCTGCCTCCGTGTTTTCTATCAAACTGAAGGTATTACTGCATGCAGTGACGAAGTCGACATGATATACGTTTCTAAGTTGATGTCCAAATCGAGATGTCAACACCAGGGCAGAATGGGTAAAGGTGGGCATAGCTTGTAGTACTGGAAGACGACCGTCGACGACGAGATCTCAGATCCTGCGCGATACGAAACGGCGGTATGAAGTAGTGGGCGGCGTCAAGGCCAGAGAGGCGTTGAAGAAAATGCCGAGGTGGACTTGGTAGGGTGAAGGACGAGTCGGAGTCTGGTGCGCGGTGAGCAAACGAGCTACGCGGAACGATGACGGCAACAAACCAAAAAGCCAGTCAACTGCGAAGACAGCAGCAGTCAGCGAGGTGCACGACTTGGAAAGAAGACGGTAAGCTTACCACAACTTCGTATCCTGAACAGCGCTAACTACGTCGAATTCAATGCAGTTCAGCGCCCATAGCGACCTCTAGGACCAGGATAAGTCACAAGAAACACAGCCGTGAGTTCCTCGCCTTCCGCGTTGTCTTCCTTCTTCTTCCTCTTGGGGCAGTGTGCTGAGGAGACATTAGTGCGCGTGCGAGGGTAAAAATACAACTTACTTAGAGGGGGCATGAAGTAGCTGTTCCCGCTAGTCCGGAAGCAAAGCTATGAGGATTGGCGGCTGGCCTCGCGAACCTGGCGCACGTCTACGTGTCTCGCATGCGTAACCTGAATCGACTGCTGTTAACGAAACGGTGAGAACAAGAAAAAGGCATCAATACGTACTTGCATAGAGTAGTCCGCGGCATGGACCTTGGCGAATAACATCGTTGTGTTGAAGAGCGCAGCGTGTGGAAATAGTAGTTCAAACAAGGTCGTTAGATATCAGTGATACGTACCTTCCCGTCGCAAAAGAACAAGGGTTCAGCCGGTTCGAAACTAAACTGGTTATTCACCGGCGCGAAACCAAGGTACTTACAAGACGGGTCAGGATCCCGGGGACCACAGCGACTGCAAAGTTAATCCGATGATGATGGCAGTCGCGTACGAAGAGACCAAGAATATCTGGGTCAACGCAATCGATGGCGGGATGGTCGTAAGCAGCTTGGAGTCCAGGGAGACGGAACGGCAACGAAGAGCGCTCTACGGAAGCATGCTCGGGATTGGACGGTGATATCGAGTTGCTTGAAGTAGTGCGGCGAAGTCTTGATGTAAGTCGTTCCTTGACCTCAGCAAGCAAGACTAGTCGCTGCCAGAAAAGAGTAGTCAGGAAGAGATCGAACAGAACAACGCACCTTTGTGAGACGACGACGACGAAAACACGATATCACAGAGGCATAACGTCCTGCGAATACCCGTCTCTTGATGGTGGCGGTGATGCTCGTATTGCGAGCACATCGTAGAACGTTGGTCTACGATAGAGACAGTGGTCAGTCCATGTGTTTGCAACCGGGGCGTATAGCTTACCTTGTTACGAGAATCCCGAACAGACTGCTTGGAACAGGATTCGCGCTTGTCATCATGCGATTAAGCGGTCTAAAGGTCGAGAATCGTTGAGGCTACTGGGAACGTACACAGTCATTCAATGAATACGGCGGCGGGCCCATAAACCGCACCCTCCTTTATCGCTCTCAATGTGGCAGAAGGAATAGGGCCATATCTGGCGGCGGAGAAGAGTGTGGAGACATTCAACAGAATGTGGGTAAAGGAACCAGCAAGGTACGTCGCACGATGTGGAAGACATTCGTTCCCGCCGCGCCGCCAAAAAAGTGCGTAGATACTCACTTTTGCACTGAGAAAAAAGCTGATCCGGCGAGGACACTAGATGCGCTTTCGCCCTTCATGTTGCAAGATCACGTTTCAAAGTTTAGAAGCTCGCAAATCAATGAAGGGATCATGTTGCAAATACTGTCGCCCTACCCCCCGTGGCAATGTCTGTGCCTTCCATTGACAGAAACGAAAAGTTCCATTCAAGTGAGGGTCTATTTCAAAAGCACGTTAAATAAATGGGGACTTCGTCGATGACTAAAACGATACACCTGGTCCAACAAATGCCCATATCCGCCTACCCAAATTCAACGAACCACCATCCGTACAAGTCGCGCCAGAGTCAGTCCAGAACTGGGAGATCGACGAAATAGAGCGTTAAAAGCGAAGAACACGCGTAGTTCCTGGAAATAAATAGCCAGGTAACCTGGCTAGGAAATAAAGTCGTTGGTGATGATGGGGAGAACGAACCTTGGTCTTGCCGCATTTGGATTGAGGTGCTTCTTCTTTTCAACCGTCATGTCTGTCCAACCTGGTAGCCCTATTGTGATCCTTGCACTCTTCTTTTTGGATTTCGGCACTTCAGGAACTCTGGATCGCTATTTTGGAGCCTGGACGACATGACTCTATATGCGGGATCGGTGTATCGAAGGATTCGATGTTCCCCCACTTTGGACAGAACTGCGCGTGATGTTTCGCCGGAACCACGGGAGCTCTCGGACATTTGTTCCTCTGCTATGATGAAACTTTGGAGCAATGGGCCTTCTTTAAATCCAACGCGTCTCGTGTGCGTCACCGATCTCGGGTTAGGGCGGGATATTTGGCGCCACGGCGGGAACGAATGTTCTTCGCATCGTACTGGGTCGATGTATCGAGGGCATACATGTACTCTTGTGCGCCTACTCACTGTGGACATGACTGCTTGCGGCGTTCTTTCTGGGTAAGTGTTTTCTCTCATTCAGTCCATATTTGCTTGTCATTAAACTCTTCATTCCAGATGTATCGCTGGAACCACAGGAGCTCTCGGACGTTTGTTTCTCTGCTATGACGAACCTCTCGAGCATTGGGCCTCCTTTAAATCCAACGCGCCTCGCGGACGTCACCGATCTCGGGTTAGGGCGGGATATTTGGCGCCACGGCGGGAACGAATGTTCTTCGCATCGTACTGGGTCGATGTATCGAGGGCGTACATGTTCTCTTGTGCGCCTACGCACTGTGGACATGACTGCTTGCGGCGTTCTTTCTGGGTAAGTGTTTTCTCTCATTCAGTCCATATTTGCTTGTCATTAAACTCTTCATTCCAGATGTTTCGCTGGAACCACAGGAGCTCTCGGACGTTTGTTTCTCTGCTATGACGAACCTCTCGAGCATTGGGCCTCCTTTAAATCCAACGCGCCTCGCGGACGTCACCGATCTCGGGTTAGGGCGGGATATTTGGCGCCACGGCGGGAACGAATGTTCTTCGCATCGTACTGGGTCGATGTATCGAGGGCGTACATGTTCTCTTGTGCGCCTACGCACTGTGGACATGACTGCTTGCGGCGTTCTTTCTGGGTAAGTGTTTTCTCTCATTCAGTCCATATTTGCTTGTCATTAAACTCTTCATTCCAGATGTTTCGCTGGAACCACAGGAGCTCTCGGACGTTTGTTTCTCTGCTATGACGAACCTCTCGAGCATTGGGCCTCCTTTAAATCCAACGCGCCTCGCGGACGTCACCGATCTCGGGTTAGGGCGGGATATTTGGCGCCACGGCGGGAACGAATGTTCTTCGCATCGTACTGGGTCGATGTATCGAGGGCATACATGTACTCTTGTGCGCCTACTCACTGTGGACATGACTGCTTGCGGCGTTCTTTCTGGGTAAGTGTTTTCTCTCATTCAGTCCATATTTGCTTGTCATTAAACTCTTCATTCCAGATGTTTCGCTGGAACCACAGGAGCTCTCGGACATTTGTTCCTCTGCTATGACGAACCTCTCGAGCATTGGGCCTCCTTTAAATCCAACGCGCCTCGCGGACGTCACCGATCTCGGGTTAGGGCGGGATATTTGGCGCCACGGCGGGAACGAATGTTCTTCGCATCGTACTGGGTCGATGTATCGAGGGCATACATGTACTCTTGTGCGCCTACGCACTGTGGACATGACTGCTTGCGGCGTTCTTTCTGGGTAGGTGTTTTCTCTCATTCAGTCCATATTTGCTTGTCATTAAACTCTTCATTCCAGATGTTTCGCTGGAACCACTGGAGCTCTCGGACATTTGTTCCTCTGCTATGACGAACCTCTCGAGCATTGGGCCTCCTTTAAATCCAACGCGCCTCGCGGACGTCACCGATCTCGGGTTAGGGCGGGATATTTGGCGCCACGGCGGGAACGAATGTTCTTCGCATCGTACTGGGTCGATGTATCGAGGGCATACATGTACTCTTGTGCGCCTACGCACTGTGGACATGACTGCTTGCGGCGGTCTTTCTGGGTAAGTGTTTTCTCTCATTGAGTCCATATTTGCGTGTCATTAAACTCTTCATTCCAGATGTTTCGCTGGAACCACAGGAGCTCTCGAACCTTCGTTCCTGGGCTCTGGCGGACCTCTGGAGCAGTTTGGAACTCCTTTAATCATCGTACAGGTCGAAGGATCTCGGAACCACCATATGAACCACTTGGACTGCCGTTCAACTCCGACTTGTATGTGTTCAGTCTATGGACTGGAGGGTGCATCGGCGATATCTATAACTTTTCTTGTGTCGGCACCGTCCTAGGACATCGGTAATCATACATCCCGTATCGTGGCTACGAACCAATCCATAATAGTGTGATACGGTTTGACCGTTTTGTATTGTTGCGATATCACTGCGGCCCCGAATCGCAGTTCCTCACATCTCTTTAGTTGCGGCGCTTGGCAACCCCGATAACCATGGATTCACTACCTCGTGCAACAATTGGTACGTCTGCATCAGGCGGCGCTTCCTGATGGTGACAGAGGTTGACACCGGGCGAAAGGACAAAGGTTAAAGACAGGATATAACCTTTCGATGGTGCGACTGATTCGTTTTTATGGGATGCTGATTGATAACTGACCTAAAGATTTCGGCGAGACAGTATGGAATGCCTTCACAACATTCTTTCCGAAATCATTGCTGGGCGACGACCTTAGCTGCTCGTTCTAGCGTACCCTATATTGGCGCTGACGCGTCTGGATTCCATCGGAAAGGAATGCCCTCATCCCCACCGTGCAAAATGGCTGTCGATGCTTCCTCCGCTCGACAGCGTCATCGGCACGCCTCAATGAACGATTCTGTCAGGATTCTGTCACACAGTATCTGAATGACATGTCTTCAGTGCTTCATAATGTCGGAGGGATCTTGACGTCGGCTCAGTGGCGCATGGAAAGATGATCCTCTTGCTCCATCTTATCGGTGGTCTTACCGGAGGCGAGGAGTCTTTACATCTACGTCCTCTGTCCATGCCGCTGTGCTTTCGGCTGGAGAACACGGACAATTTGGAACTTGTCAGGAAGTCTTAACGTTTATGGACTATCGCTGATCTCGTTCACAGAAGGCTTGTCCGCACAATTTACAGAGGATTGCCCAAATGACTTGGCCTCCGCCATACTCGAGGAGAGTAATCAGCGTGGGATATCGTACGTGTCTTTTGAGGGTTAGCCATCCCACTACTTCAAAGTCAGGACACCCCATATCCGGTAGCTGGTATGCAAGAAATGCTACTTGAACTCCATATCCAATAGACTTATGGGACTCCTGGACCGTAGGATGTAGATTCCTTCGTTCGCCGCCATCCGTCAGTCGTGGGGAAATGTCTACCTACCCACTACTCTCTGGCGCTTCCATCAGTTGGCTAGGCACATTGGTTGTTGGAACGCTTGGTTCGAATTTTAAACTCTGTAGCATTTGACCGACGCTCATGTCCTCTTCTTCATAGGATGGAGACTGGCCGAGCACCCAGACCGATACGGACGCCACTATCAACTGTCCAATCACGTCGAACAAGCCGGCTAGTAACACACAGATGCGTCACTGCAATTCGGACTCGACATGGGGACCCGTTTCCAACATCGACTGCTCTTCGTTCATGCAGCAGTCGTTGGTAGCGCAACAGTGCATTGGATAAACTTCTCTGCCCTCGTCTACTTTTCATCGAAATATCCTAGTCCCTCTTTCCGTAGCTACCTGTAAGAAAGTATATCCAGTGCTGAACTTTAGTTTTCTTTTCTTCCAATCGTCAAATCGTCTTGAACAGTTTGTCCCAAATGGGTGTAATTCATGTGACCGGTGACCCTCCTCTTCGAGAGTTTCTTTTCGAC
Source organism: Hymenopellis raphanipes (assembly GCA_036872995.1). Classification (NCBI taxonomy): domain Eukaryota; kingdom Fungi; phylum Basidiomycota; class Agaricomycetes; order Agaricales; family Physalacriaceae; genus Hymenopellis; species Hymenopellis raphanipes. The sequence goes on from JAYMDG010000026.1 coordinate 529,628, forward strand.
GACCACGGGACGCTTCTGAAGTTCAGCGTTTCAACGCCTGGACGACTTGGTTCTTTCTTCTTCCATACCAAGACTAAACAACGGCGACGACTACGGACTCTGATACCTTTCCAACATCGCATCGGTTGCCGTTTACCCGCACATCGCATGGGCTTCGCGGGAACGGACGAAAAACAAAGAGGTTTAGCGTCGTTCCGCTAATCCTTGGCGATTGATGTCGGCGCTTGGCTTCAGTTCAATTGCATCGATGCGACTTGTTCGGCTCCGACTTCCAAATGGGTGCGACAAAGTGGCGACAAATGCGTCTGGCGATAAGTTTCATCTATTCAATGATCTTAGAACTCAAAGGGAGGCACGGAATATAGTCTTGCCTGCCCTGAGCATAGTGGACGCGCGCTTAATCTATAGGCGTTGATATGGAGGATGTAGGACCCCGAAGGAACGCGCCGGAACCGCTCAGCGGGTTTGGATTTGCCCTTACTTGAGCGTTTCCTTCCTTTCCTCCTTTCTGTAACCTCATTCCTTCCCTAGATTGTGCCTATAGCACGATGGCGTTCAACTTCAAGCCTCTCGTTTTCCTCCTTACCTTCGTTTATGGTTCGGCAATCTCTTCTCTTTCTATTTCGTGTTTTGAAATATCTCCCTAGGCGCCTCCGCCGCATGTACCGAGACGCACAAAGTAGGAATTTTCTGTGGCATTCGACAACTCATCCCAAACGACATTTTTAGGTTGTCAATGGCAATACATGCACCCTCAATTCCCAGAAGGCGTCGATCTCGACGTACCAACTGATGATCTTGAATCCCGGAATGAACTGCAACGCGCTTTCCTTGGGTCAGTCTCTATGCGTTCGGGATTCCACATATGACTGCCAGGTATGTATGATGACTTTCGTCAACAATATCAACCTTGATGTGAATTCTGTAGCCCGTCTATCGAGTTCAGAGTGGTGATGGGTCAGTCGTATTTCCTATGGGATGATAGGTCGCTAACATTCGTCTCAGATGCTGGGATATCGCCACCTCGCGTTATGGTCGCACCAGGCGCTTAGGAGCCGCTCTACTTGGCGGGAGGTTACCCCACGATGCGGATAGGCGGTCAATTCGACATTGTTCGCCGCTCGCCATACTTCACGCCGAGGATGGAGGACCTTACTTATTAGTGTTCGGTAAGCAGTTTGTGATTTCAACCTTCTATCAGTACTCAGCCTTCCCCGAACAGAACAGACTCATCTCAAGACTTCACCATGCCATGCACCTTCGCCGTTGGTACTACTTGTACACCATCAAGCAACGACAACAAGCGGGACCCCTACTTGGACGACAACATATCGAAGAGCCGTCTGACCACGAGAGAACGTCGTTGTGCTAAAGTGAGGTCTTCAATCTTGTTCCTTTTCGTGCTGAACTGATACTGGCCTTTAGACGAATACGTAGGTGCGCGGGAATAATTAGATTACGGTTCGCTGGAGTCGCCTAGATGCAGCAGCGGGTGGTCAGGATGATCTTCGACTTTGCTGGGGTGTAGGCAGGCGGATATGGATGTCTATGGCTCGTCGACACTGGAAGCTCTCGTTACGACACGGTGAGCATTTCTATTGCTACAATCTTTTTACAGAACTAACACGGCGTTATCGTAGGCTTTAGGCTTACTTGTACGACTTGTGTCCACTGCCGGGCTTTACTTTGTAAGTTTGCTTCTTGACGTTGTTCTTGCTGCCGTGCTGACATCGGATGTTTATCTAGACGCGTTGGATCTGCGAGACATGATACAAGGCTCCGACAAGGTACACGGCGGATCTTGTTTCTTAAGACCAAACTTAAAGTTCTCGTGTATAAACATTAGCCCGTGAAGAGATGAAATTAAGTAATGAAACTGTACACTTGCTCCTTGCTCCTTCCCCAGGCTCAGCTTCTTGCGACTCTCCAACACAACCACCCACACCTCAGCAAGATCATCTTCAACACTGCCCTACGTCTCTAACACCTCCCAAAAACATGACTGCCACCTCGGCTCCGACACCGTTTCACGACAAAATCGATACCTCCACACCGTGACATGATTGCTCGCTGTCTAAAAACAAAACTTGGCTTGATAGCACTCCCTCCTACTACCTCGTTACTTTTCCTTCATATTCACTTACCCGCCTTTAACCCCACCCACCTCTCAGGCTCTTACCACTTCTAGCATAAAATTGCTCTCCTGTCCTCTTCCAAGTAGTAGTTACCGGTTCAACTTCAACTTACCGCACAAGTCGAGACCCCGCCAACCTCTCCACTATAATGTCAAGTACGCGACTCGCGTGCGCTCCTCGGCCTCCTCCATCAAGTCAAAGTCTCACAATAACGTAACTCATCCTACAACGTTCGTTCCCTTGCAAGTCATCGATGCACACGTCGTTCGAACCACATGAGATCGCCCACTGTCTCTACTTAAAAGTAAAAAGGGGTCATAGCACGGTCCGGGGAGACGGCCATCCTCAGTGCCGCCGCATACAGCCTACCTCCTCGCTACTTTTCGTACTACCCGTAAGTAGACTTGTGCTACATCCCCGCCTTCAACCCACTTGCACATCACACAGCAAAAAAAACTCTCAACATTCCTACTAGCTACCGCACACGCCTCAACTACTTACGCAAGTCGCGACCCCACTAACCTCAGCGTAGCTTCCCGCCACACCACCACTGCATAAACCGCAAACGCAAAAGATCATCAAGTAACGATGCATTAACCATGTAACCTCTATTGATACAAGTGCAAATTGTCTAAGTAAACGATGGCGGAAAACTGTAACGAACGTCCAGAATGCAACGGTATTCTAAAATATCTAAGCTTTTCAACTTAAACCTAAACCTTCTTCGCCTTACTCCCCTTCGGCACGCGCGCCAACCAATAAAGAAAGAGCGCTGCAAACACATTAAAGATGATAAACACCCAAAAATCCCATAATTCCTCAACCGCTCGCCATACACCACCCCAATCTGCTTGAGGAACGTATTCGTCGACGTAATCGCACAAAACTGACAGTCCCTCGTCGCCTCCGGGTCATGCACGATCCTATCCCCAACGAGCTTGATATAATCAGCGAGATACGCTCCACACGTCATGTTAGCCGGGGGCTGGATCGTCGACACCCTCGATGGCAGAGCACCGCGCGGCGTTGTTGGCAAGGCTCGTCGACATGAGCCTGCTCGCGAGGTACGTGAACGGAGACACGCGGTACATGAAGATCCAGAACCGCGGGAGTGCGTCAGATTCAGCGAGGATACTAAGACACACAAAAACAATCAGCTCAGAAACCCCAACCAACAACGAACGAATAATAACAACGTACCCGCAGAATATCAAACAAAGCGAGAACAACAAGGTCGCCACATTGCCGCCCGTCTCGGCAGTGGGGATGCCAGCAATAACCATATGCGTAAACGTCGACGTGAAGAGCAGGAATCCCCACACGAACAGGAAAACCAACCCGCTCCTCGACGTCACCTCTCCCGTTGGCTCCGCGTTCCTATACAGCCCAATTGGATAGTACCAGCACAGGAAGATGAACACCGCCATAAGTGAGTTCCACGGCAGCTCCGCGGTGATGTTGGCGAGCATAAACGCCTGCCACGAGTACGTCTTGCTCGGGCGCTCGCGCACTTCATACAGCGACCGCTGCGTGACAAAGTGAGGCATGATCTGGTTGACGAGGTTGCCAAAGACGGTGAACATCATGAAGATGGCGAACATCTGGTTCTGCAGGCCCTGGAGGGTGTTGTCCGCCTTCCAGAACGAGAACCCGATAAACAGAGCCTGATACAAATATGTTAAGAAACCGGACGATCAAAGAGCAAATCACATACCGTGAGCGTGCAAAGCGCAAACTTGGAGTAGATGTACGACGGTGAGCGCCAGTACTGCTGGAAGGCACGATACGTGCACTGCAAATACTGATAGACAATCGGCGCAGCAAAGGCCTGGTCCGCCGCCGACTTGTCGTGAGCAACAACTATAGGTTTCGCCGTCTCCCTCTTCCGCTGAAGCTCCTCCTTAACCTTGACCAACTCGCTACTCATCTTCCACGCCTGGACAAAGTCGCACGCCGCGACCGCGCCGGGAGCAGCACCGATAACCTGGAGCATCCACTCGGCGGGATTCGCGTCAGGAGGACACGGAGGAGCACCGTTCCGTTCAAAGTAGTCGATTAGCGTGCGTGAGTTGGGTCCAATGTCTCCATAGTAAACCGTCTGACCCCCGCGAGCGAGGAAAAGAAGCCGGTCGAAAGATTGGAAGAGGATAGCGGAGGGTTGATGAATGGTACAAAGGATGGCTTGTCCGTTCGCGGCGAGCTTGCGAAGGAGAGCACAGATAGACCAGGCGGTTTGACTGTTGGACATGTTAGGCTTGATACAAAGAATAAGACGGGCGGTAATGCTCACCTGTCGAGACCAGATGTGGGTTCATCCAAGAAAAGCAGAAGCTGAGGTTTCGCGGCCAACTCGACACCAATCGTAAGACGCTTGCGTTGTTCGACATTAAGACCTGGCGGAGATATATCAACATTCTGATTGAAGACTATAGTCGAAAAAAGCTCACCTTCACCGGGAACACCAACGACCGCATCAGCATACGCCTCCATCTCCAACAGCCGAATAACTTCGTTGACATACTCGACCTTCTCCTTGTCCGAGATATCATGCGGCTGACGCAGCCTCGCGCTAAACTCCAAAGCTTCCCGGACAGTCGACGTCTGAAGATGCAAGTCCTGCTGCTGAACATACCCGGTCTTGCGCTGGAACGAATCGTCACGATGATGGCCGTCGACAAGCATGGAGCCAGAGACGACACCCATGGTAACACGACTCGCAAGCACGTCGAGGAGCGTGGTCTTGCCAGCACCGGAAGCGCCCTATGAAAGAGATGAATATCAACTATACAAGTCAATATGAAAGAACATACCATTAGAGCGGTAAGTGTCCCAGGCTGAACCCAGCCGTTAACGTGGTCCAGGAGACGACGTGGCTCGCCCTTGATCTTGATATCGTAACACACGTCCTCCCAGTGGAATATAGCGGTCTGCTTCTGGAGCTTGATGGTACCTGCGTCACTCGAGTCCGCCGCCAACGCCGCATGCGCGTCGCCCCGTGCCTCCTCGTCGTCGCCCTTGACCGAAGTCTTGGGGACATGCCCGCGTCGGAACACCAACACCTCGCCCTTCGACTTGGCCGAAGTCACCAACTCCGTAGCGGTCATATAGCAAACGCAGAAGAACAAAATGAACGCGATAAGAATGCCCAGATTCCTAGCAACAAAGAAGTAAGCACAAAAAGAAAGAGATGTAAAGATCACCACGTACCGCCACAAGTGAGACTTGTAGTATTTGTACGTCAAATTCAAGTACCGCGTTCCAGACACAATCGAAGACCCCACTTCCGCGCCAGTCGTCGAGCACACCCGATTCGCCAACGGCATACCGTCGTACGTCGGCCCAGAGGGTACAAACACCGAGCAAGCAAACTCCAGCCCGTCGAATTCATTGACCATAAGACTCTCAAACGCATAACCAATCGGATTGATATAGTTGATCCACCGGAACCAAGGATGCATCCCGTCCACAGGAATGGTGAAGCCAGTATAAATAACCAGTGCGAGAATGATAATGGCGGCAGGCGCCATTGCCTGCGAGATTGTGCGCGAGAGTGCTCCAATCGTACAGAAGATCATGGACATGGCGAGGGTCGTGAGGAACGAGAAGAGCAGGAAGATGAAGTAGTGGTCCACTTCACGCCGAAGGTTCGCCATAAAGTAGAGGACCAGATTAAACCCGATGGCGTTCAGTATCTTGTATGGCAGGTCGGTGATCATGGACGCTACGGCTTCCGAGAAGGGGTGATAGAATGCCATGCGCGCATGTTTCTCGACGACGGGCCGCTGCTCGTACAACGAAAGAATCTGAAAGGGGGTTAGATATCATATCAGCGAAACTGTAAAATGCAACTGACCTCGAGGACACCGGAAAAGGCATTCATAAGTACCGCAAAAAACAAAAGCGCACTAAGGCTGTAGAGGCTGCTGGTAGTTGCCGGGAGGTTGTAGAACACGCTGGAGATGATAAGAGCCAGGCACATGTTACCAATGAGAGCGGTGAAGAAGAGACTCATGTGGCCTTGCAGTCGCTGGAAACCGCGTGACAAACAAAGGCGGACTTGCATAGGCGTCGAGATGGTGTAGGGAGACTTGGACCGCCTGCAGCAAACACATCAGGACCAAGCAGAGAATAAGCGAAGAAAGCGACACTCACATGCCCTTGGCCTGATCATCCTTCCTGGACGCCCGGAACTTGGCTAGCTCATCGCCGCCAACAGGGAACTGGCGGTCAAAGTCGTCAATTTGCTGCAAGAGGCGCTTGCGGTCCTCGCTCTCCTTCCAAGCCTTTGCAAACTCGTCTGGAGTACGAGGAACTTTGGCTTCAAACCCAGGGCGAATCCTACGCTCGACGGGGCTGGTGAGCGAAATGAGGAAGTCGGCGGTGGTCTGACGTGGTGGACACTCGAAGCCCATGTCAACAAAGAACTTCTTCGCCTCTTTGACAGGTCCAAAATAGATCTGACGGCCTTCGTACAGCACGACGGCTTTATCAAAAATCGGGAGATATGTTAATTAAGACTAATCAAAGACTAGGGAAAAAAGACGCACATCGTAAATGTCCTGGGACGCCTGGTAAATTGCGACAACAACAGCGGAGCCCACATAGTTGGTGGACAAACGAATTGTCTTGACAAACTCGAGGGCGGTCGCGCTGTCCAGACCACGCGTCGAGTTGTCCCAGCACTGAAGGGGGCTCCCACTGAGTGAGGCCTCGGCGATACTGACACGCTTCCTCTCGCCGCCAGAGACACCACGCACAAAGTAGTTGCCGACCTTGGTGTTGACGGTGTGGCTCAAACCGAAACACGGCCATGACAACGTCGCGCATGTGGTCGGCAAACATGTCGCGAGTGACACCAGGGAGACGGGTTTGAGGTGTACGGGCACGGGCAGCAAAGGCAAGGGTCTGGCCAACAGTGAGATTGTTGAAATGAACATCGGTTTCGGCGTTGTAGATGACTTCGCCACGGAAATCCTTGTGCATAGTCTGGAAAGGTATGCCTAGATGACTGCTTAGAAACTATATTGTCAAAATGATGGAAAGAAAGCATACCCTGATAATTGATATGGGCGTCTTCTTCGACGTAGAACCCATGGGTCTCGCCAGCGATCAACTTGAGCAGAGTCGTGCAGCCGCTGGACATGTATCAGTAATAAATTCAAGTAAATCCAAGTCGAATACACACCTGCCAGGACGCCCAAGGACAACCAACATCTCGCCTGCCTTGACGAGGCCTTCAAAGTCGCGCAAGATATCGATGCGACGACCACGGTTTCCGACTAACCCGCTAAACATCCTAGGAATATCGAGAAGAACACCGCCAACGGTCTTCTGATGGTCGGTCGGTTTCCCATAACCGAAAACGTTCAGGCCACGGTAGGCGATACCAGAGGTGCGACGGGGACGGTCAATGTCGCGTTGGGCGAGACTGAGGAGATGGCGAATCCACAAATGGTAATCAAACTTGCCCGAGTTGGGATCAAGACGAGGATCTGTACTCCCCTCGAATGGGTTATCGCCCTCGGAGAGCCCTTGACGCGCAAGAGAGGCGTTGGTAACCGTGCGTGCAAGGTGTACGACTTCCTCTTGTGCCTCCGAGTCGATAGAGTCAAAGGCGGTGTGAGTGGAAAGGCCGTCGTGGTGCTCGTAGACGGGAGCGGCGTGTTTCTCTGAGGTGGATGGATCGTGGATGTCCATGATGATGGATTAAGGAAGGGGGATGAATGTAGTAATAATGGAGTAGAGCGTTGTCGAGCGCCATGTTATATCAAGGTCCAAGGAGGACTTGTCCCGTATACGCACGCATTTCGTTCCTAAAAAGGCGGTTAAACGGGTAACGGGTAAAGGCGAGGTGGCGACTCACGTAAGTAGACTCTTGTAGTATGAACTCTTGTCAAATTTGTGGACAGAGTAGACGCTTCGCATAGTAGAGAGATCGCTGAAGATGACCTTGTTTGGGCCGATGCGGACAACGGGGCCGTACGTCTCATAAGGTAGGCGGTTGGTCGGGAAGTGCAGCTTGCCAGGGAAAGCCTATGTACATGATGCCGAACGAGATGATGATGAACCCTCTGAATGCGAGGGTTGTGGGGATGGACTAGGCGGTGGACGACTGGGCAGTGTGTCCTGGAAAACCGGTTAGTGGTAGTATGGACGGGAATAGGAAGGGGACACACCGGATCGACGCTGACGTGCGCAATTCCTGTCGGTTGCACTCCAGGACTCGGCGATGAAGGAAATGATATGGGGTGAGGCCTAGAAAATCTATTAGTGGCAGTAAGGATATGTATAGAAAGTGGACACACGGGCACCGTAGGGTTGGGGATACAACGGAATATTTTCCGCTGACGATGACACGAGCACGACAACATGCGCGGCGAGCGTACTCAGCCGTGAGGCCGGCAGCCGCAATCCCCTGAAGTCCCAACGAATCTGCATCACGGGCAATCTGCCGAGCAGACGCCTCAGCACGCGCACATTGTCGTGGAGGAAAGAGGAAAGGCACGGTTCCCAAAATGTGTCTGGTTTGGTCCTGTTTGGCATAACGCCGTTATCACCGCGTTAGCGCTAACAACTTGACACCGGTGTCACCGCCTTAGCGCTCTCCACCCTTCCGTTTATTGAGTCTGCTGCGATCTGTTTTGATCTTGAAATTTGGATTGTTTTTGACTTGAACCCAATGAACATGGATCGACATCCTTTTCAACGTCCGACCACCATGTCATTCCTTGTGCCTAGCTCTCTCTCCTCCCAGCATGACACCAGCCAGCTCGGGTGTCGAATGACTATTCCCCAATAGACCGTCTTCAGTATCCAGCATGACACCAGCCCGCTCGGATACTGAAAGATCGCCGCATCCATGTCGTTTCTCCACCCAGCATGACACAAGTCAGCTCGGGTGTCGAGTGACGATTCAACAATAGACTGCCTTCAGTATCCAGCGTGACACCAGCCAGCTCGGATACTGAAAGACTGCCGCATCCATGTCGTTTCTCCTCCCAGCATGACACCAGCCAGCTCGGGTGTCGAGTGACAATTCCCCAATAGACGGTCTTCAGTATCCCGGAGCGTGACACTAGCCAGCTCGGATACTGAAAGATTGCCGCATCCATGTCGTTTCTCCACCCAGCATGACACAAGCCAGCTCGGGTGTCAAGTGACGATTCAACAATAGACTGCCTTCAGTATCCAGCGTGACACCAGCCAGCTCGGATACTGAAAGACTGCCGCATCCATGTCGTTTCTCCTCCCAGCATGACACAAGCCAGCTCGGGCGTCGAATGACAATTCCCCAACAAGACGGTCTTCAGTATCCAGCGTGACACCAGCCAGCTCGGATACTGAAAGACTGCCGTATCCGTGTCGTTTCTCCACCCAGCATGACACAAGCCAGCTCGGGCGTCGAATGACAATTCCCCAACAAGACGGTCTTCAGTATCCAGCGTGACACCAGCCAGCTCGGATACTGAAAGACTGCCGTATCCGTGTCGTTTCTCCACCCAGCATGACACAAGCCAGCTCGGGTGTCGAGTGACGACTCTGTCCATGATCTTTCTTGCTACCAGCCAGCTCAGGCATGGAAGGGGAAAAGATGTGCTTTGACGGTGGCAAGACTCTAGTTTATATATCAGATGGCGGGTCCACACCAATAATGTCAATGAATTCTCCATTGTCCCATTTCGGAGTAGTCCACAGGCACAAAGTGAGAATAATGGTCGTGTGTCCACAAGTAACACAGACAAATTAAATGCTTCATTGTCCCGTTTCGGAGTAGTCCACAGGAGAATAATGATTGTGCGTCCACAAGTAACAGAGACTCAAATTGAATGTGCATTGTTCTAGTACTGATATAAATTGAGCTACAGCACCAAGTCTTCATCGTTATGGCTCCCACCAAAACTCGTCTTATGACTGGATCTTCCTCTTCAGCGGCTCCCCCATCCAAGAAGCAGTGCCGTCGCGGCAAGAAAAGTGCCGAGTCCCAACTAAAGCATACCCGAAAGTGGGCTAAGCTGGGTGTTAAAGCGAGGACAGGTGAGCCTCTTTTTAAGGCTAGTAAGCGATGTGACAGTTTCACTCATTCTTGTAACTAGTGATTGAAACAGTTCATCGCGCACCTAACGATGTTGTCGGTGAGAAGATCAGCGGAGAAACAACCCGCGAAATCACCGAAGAAGCATTCCCTCATCACCGTGCACTCCCAAGACACACAATTCCCGACAACGCCGCTGTTCAATTCAACACCACACCAGAGATTGCTGAAGCTCTACGAGCAGAAGGCGAGACACGTGGCATTATTGGACTGAAGCATGCCGATACCTTCGTAGTGAAGCGTTATTGCCAGCTCCTTAGTGCCGAGCAGCAGGACGATATCATACAACACTGGGACAGGCTCAAAGCACTGTCGCCTACTCACCTGCTGGCAGAAAAGGATGGTAATAGGTCGACAACTCCAGCGTTTCATTTTGGAGTGTGGCAGCGGACAGCTAAGCATCCGCTCATTACGCGGGAATCCCGCGAACAGCGTCAAGAGGTCATAGATGCCATCGACGCACTTGCCGCACGCGTCAAATGCGTCAGTCTCCAGTTGGCAAAGATAATGGAGGAGGATATGCCGGAAACATATGCGCGTGGAGTCGCGTACGTGGTCTTTTCTTCTCACGATTCGTGCAACTGACATTGGTATAGATGCCACAAGTACATACACTCCCTTTCGCGGCTCTCTAAGGAACTCAGGCGCCGTCCTGCTATGGACCTGGGCCCAGCTGCATTCGCATTCGCTATCAAAGAAGGCTCCAGTGAAATTCCGCACGTTGATTTCACGGACGACTATTCCTTTCCCAACTTTGTAGTACCATTGGGACCGTTCACTGGAGCAGAATTCAACTGCCCTCAGTTGGGATATCGTTTACCTATTCATGGTGGACAAGTGTTAGCCAGTAAGGCGCGACTTGTTATTCATTTTAGTTCCCCGCACACTGGTCGGCGTATCGCTATTACACTCTTTACTGATAGTATTCTCCTGAAGCGGGCAGAAGAGAAAGGTTTTCTGTAGTTGAAGAATTGTATTCAATAGGATTATACAAACAGTTCCATTACGCTATAATCGAGCAAGAATACATGTACATGGAGTTCGCACATGACGGGGGTTCTCGCGCGCGCCACCACATCCTCCAGGATCAAAACATACCCGTCTATGCCTCGCCCGTTAGCTGAAACCCCGTCTTTGGTACGACAAGCTGGCCCAAGTTGTGCAGGCAAATGGCTATGTATATGGTTGATCTCCGAAATGCGTAGCATCCCAATGTCGTCGTCAAGCAAGAGGGTGGAAGAGATGATGAGCTTTTTGACGTTCGTGAGCGTGAAGCTGAGGTTGAGGGGGTGGCGATCGAAGGGAGGCATGCAGGAGGATATGTCCCCACGGCTACAATTGTCCGACGGCTGTGTGCATGAGCCTAGTTCCATGTTGGAATTAGAAGTTTCTCGCGGGTTGAGAGAGTCTGATGAGTACGGCGTGGTTTCCTAGGGCGTGAAGGCAGCGGTCCTTGAGAAGAGAAGCTCCTGCATGGTAGCGATAACGACGACGTATAGGTAGCGTCGTCCAGGTGAGCCGGGACCAAAGAAGTCGCAATATGGCGTGGATTGGTGAAAAACATCGTTATCCGAGCAGTGAAAAGCTCGGAATGCGAGCGCACCGGCGGAAGCACCACTGTTCACTGCAGACCACATATTTGGCGTACCAAATTAGCGTGCTAATATTGGAAGAACAAGGTAAAGTACCTTGACGAGTTCTCCATCTAAACGTCCAAATCCGTCCGTAAAGCGAAATCCAGTCAGATCCAGCGGCGGAGAGGCTACCACGCGCTGGACTCGGAAGATAGCGAGTTCCTAAGGTGAGGCGATGTTCCTCGAGTTGTTTGAATGGGTGAGGAGGCGGCTTCGCCGCCTCGCCTAACGGATACCAATCAGTGCGATATTACCACGGCAAATGGAATGAAACATACCGTATTTGATGGCGCAATAGATCGGATCTAAAGCAAACGAGTGAGAAATAGAGGCGAGGCGACCTCAAGTTCAATATGTCCCAAAGAAGGCAAACACACGAAGTCAGGGAAGTATTCAGAGAAATCTAGTATCAAATGAGCCCCCAAAATGACGCGAAAAGGAGGAGAAAAACGTACTTTTCCCCAAGATCGCCGGCGAGGCCAAACACCCGGCTAGATTCCGTTTGTTGCGATGCCAAGTCGTTTAGGAAGACAGTTGTCACTGTTGGGGGCGCTGAAGGCCCCGACGCGTCGAGAGAGCAGGAAATCTGATTTTGAAGATTGTGGTGATGATGGTAAGAGGTAAGCTTGCCTCATCATCATCATCAATTACACGGCACGGACATGTGATCGACAAGCTCTCCTTGTTCCTATCATGTCGCGACGTGAAATTTGATCCTTGTCGTGTTTACTATTCGGCGCCTTACGCCGTTTGTGGGTGCTCGTATGTCAGTCCTTTTCTAATGGGGCTGAATACGATCACGCACCTTGAATCGTCCCCCGTTCCAATATCCGCTGTTGAAAGATCACCTCTGGGAAATCAAAATCCGATTCTCAACGAATTGAGGGACTCTTGCTCAGGCCCATGGCCGTCTGTATGGTATCTTATAGGGAGGTAACCATCAACTTCCTCAGCCTGTAGGAAACAGTCAGTCGTGAAAGTCGTGTAAGTGTTGCAGACATACCTTGTTGTCCTATGCACTGTGCCGTCCACATTCTGATCCCGATTTTTCGACGGATTGAATGGATACGACTGTGGGTACTGTCAGAACTCTGGAGGCTACTGTCTGGGGACACCACAGACCTTGCTCTGACTCCTCGACATTCTGACCACGGATCTTGACGAATTAACAGCCTGTGGAACTCGAACAGTCAACAAACGCGCGTGAGAGGCTTAGTTTGCTTGCCCCGTCGTGTTTCTGTGGCTTCTTCAGGATGCGAATTGGGGCGACTATATGAAGCTTCCTAGTCCTTTCAATTTATTGATCGTCTTCGGTAGAGCACGAGCGAAGCAGAGGATGTCGTTCATTGGATGTCTTCACACCGGACTTACAACTGGCCATCGAGGTAAGCATAAGATTTGTCCTCATCCAATAATGTAGCCGTTCCAATCGTGTTTCATATGCTGCGATGGCGACAGGCTACTCAACTGGTGAGATTCTTGGTCATGCCAGGACGGGCTCGAGATCTGACGAGGTCTTAGCCTTTGATACATGTTTAGCGTTCGGACTGATTGACCTATGCTGACGAAGTCCTCCAAACATCGCCGAGTTAATGTCTTGATCAGCGCTATGGAGAGTGCGACGTTGGGAGTCGAGCGGGACGACACCTTTCTGTGAAGAGACGTGGGCATCGGGAACATCTGTCCACGGCGCAGACGTCGCTTGCGCCCTCGCTGTGTCAAGGTTCAGTTTTGCAGCTTGATATTTTTGCTTACGACTCTAGATGATCGTGAAAGCGGCGGAGTTCGACCTAGGAGCTGTTGGACGTGCCGCCGTCGTAGTCATAGATGCCTAGAATTGTTGTAAGGGGCCTTCTCCTGGGTGAGTCTGCTTCTTGTCATCTATTTAAGCTTGATGCTGACTCTTCTTCTGCAGTCGAGTTGAACCCGGTACTTTTTTCGACGTTAAACAATGCCATTCCAGATGGTGAGCTCCTCTGTGATGCATTTTAAGCCCTCGTTGACTGACATTTCTGATATAGAGTGCGAGTCCGTTCATGTTCCGTTTGGTATCTCTGTCCTGCACTGATGTGCCAGCAGTATTTCCTTGTCGGTTACCGCTTTGTCCGCTGGATATTCGGTGAGTATGCCTTTTATCACAAGCCTTGTGTAGTAAGTACCCACGCGATCTCAATTTCCTCCCAAGGTTCTCCCGGAGTGTAGTGTGGCGTGGCATATCTTGTAGCGTCGCAGTGAGCAGCTCGCATCACAAGCGCAGCAGCGGCGCTACAGCTGCTCACTGCGACTGAAATGAAATGAAGGGTCCGAATCAAGTCGTTAGTCCAGAAAGCGCGGTAAAACAACATTACTTACCCCAGGACGAACTCGTCACTGACTTGTCCCAAAGCGTCCATAAAGCCGGTCCGAGTCGCACCTGAAATGTTCGCCAAATGAATGTCAGTTAATCATCTCGGGGTAAATAGCTCACCTTACCAGGATGCTACGCTTCGGGAAGTCGTGGATGGCGGTTGAAAGAGGGTCCTCAGCCCATTTGTGGACGGCGCCGAGACGGTAGATAGAGACGCACACGTCGACCATGAGGTTACAGAAGAGGGCGAGGCATTCTAGTGGGGTCTTGCCGCCCATATTGTCGGGTCGAGGGTCTATACTATGACCAACCGACGAGCAGGTGGGGTCATGCCTTTTCGATTGGAATTTCGCGAGATTCACTGGACCGTAGTGTGGTGGGTACGGCCAACTCGGATAACAGGGCCAGACATCTCGAACAGCTGCTGGATGACGACGCCGAATTGCGTACGTCAGGGGAGTGCCGAACGAGACGATGATGATCGCTGTGTTGGCGGTGGGAATGGTGGGCGACTAGGCAGTGCATCCTGGAGAACCGGTCAGTGGTAGTATGGACAGGAATGGGAAGCAGACACACCCAAAGGCGAATCACAAACGGTACGTTGTCGTTCCCTGCAGGCTTTCCAGAGCTAAAGGTTTCTTCTAGTACGCGCCCGATTCGTCCAGAATTGAAATCAAAAAGCGCCGTCAAGTTTCGAAGGCGCAGATGGTACGGCAGGCGCAGAGGTTCGAGTTCAGGAGATTTGCAGAGCTGTGGGGCATATACAAGGTGCGTGGTAGTCCGGTTTCGCGAGTAGAATGTTGAAAAAGCGTCCTCTGCAGGGAACACGTCCAGCGCGCGCAAAGTTGATATCCGCGAGAGTACACGTTCCACGGGGGTCATACAGTCGTTGGTTGGACTAGCAGAGAAAGTCGCGCGTTCCAGACGTCCAGACGGTTTAGCGACATCGTTGTTCAGTGTTCAGCAGGACATCGATCACGTCCAGCCCAATATGGTAAGACCCTCTCTTTGATACTGACCACCATCTTCATTCTTGACTCTTCTTTCCAGACACGCGTTCCAAGCGTCACCGGCCTTGGTATTCGAATTTCAGGTATACAGACCCGCAAGAAACGAATTCCTGGACTTCGGGGAGCGCTGCTCGCCGCAGAGGCATTGGTTTTGCTAAAAGGTGCGTTTTTCTTTAAAACTTGACTTTTCAAACTATACAACTTCCAATAGTTTTATAGCTGCTTTGCTCTCATTTATTCCCAGGATCGACTCTTTGCTATTCTCGAGCTCAAAACCCGCGAGGGACGACGCTGGCGCCGCCTGGACCCACACGGGACAACAACTTTTGGTAACTGGAAGAACTTCGCGAGCTTTTGAACGCCGGATTGTTGACGCAGGACTGCGTGGCTTCACCTCGCCGGCGCGGCTTTTTTCTCCGGTGATTCGGGTGAGTTGGAATCATTTGTTGAAAGCGGTTAATTGACCTAGATTTGATTAGTCTCCCTCGATCCGGATATGGATATCACCTTCAGTACGTACCTCACGTTTATTCGTCCCTGCGTTCAATAACGCATTCGGTTTTATAGGAAGCACGGTTTAGCTGTCATCTGCACGACGGTACGACTCTAACGACCTCAAATCCTGCAGCGACGACGATCTCGGCGGCTTTGCCGCCTCGTACTCGCTCCCATCCCTTTCGTGTAATACGAATTCTTCAATCCCGGGCGGCGTGGTGTCGCCTCGCCGGCGCGGCTTTTGGATCTGGAATTTTGGTAAGTTTCGATGGCGTTTCTTGCTTCGATTTCTCACTGGTATTCCCAAGTTTCTCCTCAGTTTCACAATCAACTTCGTTCTGCCTCGCGAGCACCCTGAAATCAAGTTTTACGAATTGGGTGGTGGCTGCGCCGCCACACGCCACCACAACTCGCCCAAACTTTAGCTCCCCGACTATTTGACTTGCGATATCTAGCGCTCACTTGACCGAGTAATTACTCCGCGTCTTTGTTGGCCTCGCCGGCCGGGCTTTTATTTCTGGGGGAAAAGGTCAGAAATGTTCACCCACTTCAAGCAAAGTTCTGACGTGATTCTTCCAGGGTATTCCCATCAATATCAGCTTTTCTTGCTCCACATTCGCTCTCGCAGGCGCGCTAGGAGACGAGTCGGCCACTTCGCGGCCTCCAGGATCATATTGCGCACAGGACAACGCTTCTGATGTTCACCAATCGCGGATAAATGAACCCGTACATTGGAGATCTGGATCTTAGCGAATTCGGCCTGAATTTTACATTTGGCAAGTTTGGCGGGACAACGATTTGCGTATGTACGTTTCTCTACTTGCATTTTACCGCTAATAACGCCAATCCCGCCAGAACTTCGACCGCAGTGAGCAGCGGCTGCGCCCGCGTTGCGGGCGTCTCGCTGTTCCTCGAACGCGGACGTCAAAGTCGCGTAATTTGCGCCACACTTTATCATTGCCTTGAACGTGGACGAACTTGGCGGGGACGTGGACACTGGAGATGGTTGTATGGGCTACTGTTATTGACCCTTCCGCGCCGTCTGGTCAGGATCGTTCGCTCCCATTTGGGACCATAAGGTCAGTGTCTTCAAATTACTCGATCATTTGCCGGATTTAATAGAATGGTATCAACGGCGACTGCGTCGCCGTATCGCTTCCCTGTGGTTCGTATATTTGGCGCTGTGTTCTGCGCGGTTTCCGAAGGGGGAAGTTGATGGGTGGAAGTGGCGTAAACATTGTCGCGCCGTCGCGATGCCCTTGGCCCATTCAGTACCTTGGATTACCTGTTCGAATAGACGTTTTAGTGTAGATTACGACTGCAATGAATCTGTTTTGCCCAAATTTAGCGTTGTGCGAACTTACTTCCCTCCAGACATCTTGCTTGGCTATGAAAGTACTGTGATCTTCTTGCGACGCCTTATTCTTACACTGAATTTACTCGCAATCAATCGTCATCTCCTCACTGATGCTTCCTCCACTGCTGGCCGCGAACAGCCGCTCGTCAAGCTCAATTTTTCGTTCGTCAATTCTGCTTTTGCTCATATTTCAACAAACTCGTGGATATGTCCAATGCTTTGAAATTCTAGAAATCCTTGCATGAACCCTCTAGGGCGCTTGGGCAGTGTTCGGTACAACCGTTTTTGGTACCTTCGGTGGTGAAAAACTTCTCGGAATCATACGGTTTGAAGTCGCCCAGGGAAAGATCATCGCCAACGCCGTCCTGGCGATGCCCAGCGTCTAACACTACATCTGGTCAACTCTTCCCTGCTACACTTTATACAAATACGACGGAACAACACTCACTTCCACTCCCAAGTCACCGTCGACGATTACATCCGCTCCCTCCCAGAGCTCGCCAAGAAAACCACGTTCTTGTTGTTAGCGTTCTACGTCAGCAACCTCGCTAAGCCTACATTCAATCCTCCCCACCAGCGCAAGGACGGGACGTATGCGTGGAGGCAGCCTCTCCCCCGACGACGTATACGCCACTTACTGGAGACATGGAGAACAATATTCCAAGTACGTTCTCGCGAACGAGTCTGTCCGGTGCGTCGACAAGCTCCTCAGCATGTGGGGCGAGATTGGAGAAGATTAACTTCGAGGAGTACCTCGACTTGTTCCCTGCTGGTCCGGGTTTTGGACGCGAGATCGGATTGAGGATGGTGCCGTTTGGGGAGTACTCTGACCCGACGAAGAGCTCATCTAGCTTTTCCAAGCCTGGGTTTGTGGAGGTTACGAAGGAGCTTGGTGTTATGGCTCTGACCACCATCGAGGAGATGCCAAGGAGATGCTGTGGTTTGAATGGGAAAAATGTGCTGGAGTACACCGAAGATAAGTCGTTCAAGATCAATACCATCATAGAAGTACGTTCTGCTGTCGTACACGCTGCTCTTGCCGATGTCCGACCCGACTCTGCGTCAAGTTATGTATTAACAAATGAATTCAGATTAGTGTGGCGGTTCTCCGGGATGAGTGAGATCCGAAAGTACAGTGATTAATGTCTGAATAGTGTAATGGTTTAGTGGTCCACTTGCTGTGTTCAACGCTCGTCTACCGATTCCATGATATCTGAGTTCAACCCCTGCTTCTGCTGCTCTTGCCGTTCAGAGTCCCACCTCTTGTAGCTTCTTTCCTCAATCGAAGTTCGTGTTTGACTGAAATTTTTAGAATCTCAGCTCAGAAGCGCCTCCAAAAGTAGCTGATTCGACGACATTCTCAATTACAGCTAAGCTCCTCCTCACGAACACGATCACGACGTCCAAGTCTTCCATTTTCGCGTCCATATTCATAGCATCGGCCGAAGGCAGAGAATTAAGGATAGTACACATACAACGATTTTCTGTTCTTCACGCGTCATTATCCGGCCAATAAGTACAATGGATGAGTAGCTATGGATTCGCGTCCTGTTGAGCTGCGCTGTCACATTAATACTCTGAGCGACCGCCTGCAGTTCAGTCCTCGTCAGTAACATCGTCCAAGTCCTGCGCAAAGTCTCTGGCTTTCTTCGAGGGTAACGGCGACTCGCCGGCCAGGCTTCTGGGTCAGGTGAAAGAGGCTGTAGATGTGTCAAGATCATAGAAAAACAGTGGTTCAGTAACTCACCTTAATGAAACCTGAAATCCGCACAGCGAGACGTGTTCAGCAAGCCGTCGCCTCGCCGGGCGCATCTATGATGGGATAGTCATCAGTAAGTGTGTTTGAGTTAACGGAAATTGAAGGAACGTACTGGAGATTCCCGGTAGATGCTCCTTTCGAGCGCCGTGTTGATCATCTCGGGAGGTAGTCAACGAGTTGTACCCTGTGGAAGAGTGGTGCTTTCCGGCGCTTGCGTCTCCGCCATGAGGCTCATGAGGCTTATACTGAAGTCGGCCAGAACGCAGTGGAAGTCATCGGATACCAGGACGTTGGCCTAGGGGACGTAGACAGCATTGAGCTCCGTCTACAGGATTTCTATCGTATCGGCGCATTTCTCGCTCTGAAACATCTTCAGTCTTAGGAACGGTGAGCTTACCTGTGCGTCAACGAGGTTCCTGAACATGCATCTACGTATCGCCATTCAGCACCTCACACAAGATCCTGAAGGCAGTTTCTCGACTGACTTGTTGCATTTCATGTCCACTGATGGTCATACCTTGGTGCTTGTTCGCGTACAAAGCGGCTCGTACATCCTAAAGCGGTTACTGCAAAGGGATTCAGCTCAGTTCGCCCAGAATCGGGTTATACAGTGTCACAAGATGAACGAGAAGCATGGTGGAGAGCTCCATGACCGCTCCTAGTTCGTGGGCTAACCGACTTACTTCAGGACATACAGGTTACCTCCAGATTGGGCTTTGGAATCTGTGACAAAGTTGGAGAGGTTGGCGACTAGACGACGAGCGACGTGGTGACCACCCGACCACCCAGCTTGTCCAGATCCGCCGTTGAAATCGAAGGAAGCTAGAGGGACAGACACGCAGAAACGGACTCGATTCGTCCAGATCCGAGTTCAGACAGTGGGGAAGGGTCAAGGCGTGGGGAGACGGGCGAGCGAGGTAAGCGAATGTCGTCTTCAGGCGACTAGGTTGCTGAC
This sequence comes from Hymenopellis raphanipes, assembly GCA_036872995.1. NCBI lineage: Eukaryota > Fungi > Basidiomycota > Agaricomycetes > Agaricales > Physalacriaceae > Hymenopellis > Hymenopellis raphanipes. The sequence continues at coordinate 549,412 of JAYMDG010000026.1, forward strand.
GTTTATCCAGCACGAGTTCGGGAGCAGGCAAATTCGTCCAGAACTGAATTTAGATTGTTGGGTTCCCGCCGCGCAAGTCCCAAGGGAACGTCAACGACGGACACGATTTCAAACCACTTAGAAGAGTCGATTCAGGGCCTTGGGACTCGACAAAGCATTGACAGGCATCAAAGACATGACGATCAAGAGCAAGTACAAATCTCGATCATTTGGGTTCCAAAAGCAGTTCGTTGTGAACCACCACCATCGTCGACTTTGAAAACTGATTCCACACGGATATACCGCGTCATACCCCTTTACGAGTTCCTCATGATCGAAAATTCGACTTCTAGACCTCTTTGAACGCGACTTGGGCAAATGTTCTGCACTTGGGCAGTGCTAGAACCATCACTGGGCGGGTTCATGAACTTGAGAAGGTACGTTGATTTACTCGTATGCGAACCTCAGTTCTGACTTGATTTCAAGTCCAAGTCCCAATGCCCTGTAGGTCGATGCTGCTTTGGTGAGTTTTTCGTTATCGATTGTTGATCCTGGTTGACGTCTTTGACCAGTTTAATACGCGACTTATCCGCCGCCGTTACGCTCTTAGTCGACTCAATCTCACTCTGCCATCAATTCCTCACCTTGACAAGCAGCCTTCGAGAATACCTTTTCACTTCAGACAGACGGTGCACATTTCGACTCTTCTCGATTCCGTATTTCTGACCCTTTTGATCAGATTGGATCTTACGACCGCATGCGTGACCGCATCAATACAATATCCCTGTTTAACGAGTCCTTGAAGATACTGTCAAAGACGGGCGGGCAAATGTCACTGGGTCAAGACCTCTCGAACTGTGGCCATCGAAGCTTTATATGTGATACTGTGTCATTGCCCTCGCCGCGCAGGCTATTAGCCTAGCAATGCACGTCAATCCTCCGCCGACGGGTTACAAAGGATCGGGCTTACAGCTTTAAAGCCTTCAGGTGCAGCGGCAGCATTCCTGTATCCCCAAGCCTCTCGTAATGAGGTTTGAGTGTTGCCTAGTTCTTGATACCTCTTACTGACCATCTCACGACTTAGATAGTACCGTCGCCAATGTGAGACTCCCGTAAGTCTTGTCTTTTTATTATTGTACTCGTTTTAACCCGACACGTTCATAGCAGTGAGGACTTAGCCGGGCGGTGAATAGGCGTTGAATATGGACTTGTCTTCGAAGTGACGAATGGGCCAATGATGAATTCAAATGACGACTCTCGGGTACCGATGCTGTGGAATTTGAACACTTGACTCCTTAGACTTTGGAGACGCTCGGACTGTCTGAATAGGTATCGAGCAGGTGAGTCGTGGCGGTACGACTTGACTGTTCGAATTAACGCTCTTTTAAGCTGGTCATCCGCCCAAAGAGAGGTTCCGACTGTCCTTCGAAACCCTCCACCGTACATCTCGAGGTTTGTTGTTGTTCTTCTGCTGGCCAAGAGCGAGTCGAACCAGCGCGTGCATGAAAGAACGATGTGCCCCATCGAGTTTGACGTCTGTTTCAGGTCTGCGAGTTTACTCTGTGGCCTCGAGCCTTCTTGAACGCGTTGTCCTCACGTCCATTTTCAAGTTCGGTCCCGGAAACGAATCCTTCGATCTCATGGGATTCGCGCTCCCCCCAGGAACCGTCGTCGCCACTCAGGCTTGGTCGAGTATATACATCTATAGACACATCCATAGCAGCTTAGGACGCGCACACCCACACCCGGGGGTGCACACCCACACTCGGGCATGCGCATCCGTGCTCGCTAGGCCCGAGTCGCGTCCTGGAAAATAATGTCGCGCTATTGAAATTCAAGAATTATTTCCTTCCGTCCATCACCGTCCCGCCTGCTCCTCAGGTCTCTAGTGCGTTGAGTATTGAGTCGGCGGCGCGCTCGAACGAAGAGCGACAGCGCATTCTTGGACAACGTCAGCAACCGGGAGCTGAAGGCTTTCCGCGACTACGTATGTGCCGGATTTGGTTGTCGGTCCGCAAGCTGACGAATTTAGACTTTTCCCCACGCGACATCTTGCAAAACCCCACGACATTCCTAGACACGGATTGGGTTGATGTAGACGAGCTTCGAGCTTTCCTAAAGCAGTCCGTCCCCGAATCATCGAAATTGGCGCCATGCCCCATTAAAGAGGAGCCGGAAACAGTCATCAAGCTTGAGCTTGACACGACGTCAACGAGCATCCCCCGACAGGACGTCAAAACACGGTCAATGGTTCAAAACGGCCATGAGATTCTCAAAATTCTGGACAGTTCCGACTCGGAGGTGGACAGGACGATGCGAAGGGCACGCTTACAATGGCGTTACCTCGGATTATGTTGATGAGCTTGACGGTACGTCTTACTCCCAGCTTTGTGAACGGCAGGCTTAATTCAGTTGTACTCAGAACTATTGGTCCCGTCTCCGACACTGTCATCGCCTTTGCTGCCCGCTGGTTCGCTCGTTCCATTTGTTTGATTGTGCCTTTTCTAACCTATTTGCCAGCCACTTTATCGGTCGTGACGAAAAGGATGCCGACAGCGAAACTGTAAAGGGTATGTCGTTCTTTTGTATGGGAATCCTGGTTTCACTCTTTTTCTTTAGCTTCGAATGCGGTGCGGGAACCTATCGATCCAGCCTGCGACTCTGATGAGGATTTAGAGATGGTCGAGCTAGTGGAGGGTATGTTCATCTATTTACTACTCGACACATTTGTGACGATGAATTTTCTATAGATGACGAGGCCCTTCACCGGTCAAATGGATGGATCCCAACATCTCATCAATTTCATGAACCCGACGCGACGGCAAGCCTATCAAGATTAGGCGCGAAGTTAGCGTTCAGCGTGTTGAGCGTGGCAGTGGCTCATCGCTACCCTCGTACCTTCCAATTCCCTTTCGTAAACATAGCTACAACGATTCAATAATCGTTTCTAGCACTACTCAGAAAGCGGCGGCGGTGGTGTTACACCGGGTGACATGTACGCGAAACGTGGCGTAGTACTGAGCCGAAGTGTCTAAGGTCTTGATATGCCGTTCGGATTGTGATTGGCATGCCCGAGTGTGAGTGTGCACCCCCCAGTGTGGGTGTGCGCGCTACGCGCGGCTGTGAATGTGGTGAAAGATGTCTTTACTCGGCTTGGTCGATGCATCGCAACCCAGCTGTCTGCCCATCTCCAGACACCCTCCTTCCCGACTGCTGGTTGGACGACGCAGTATCCGTGGAGTCCTTGGCCATCATGCACCAGCACTTTATGCCTTTTGGAACTGGATCGAGAGTTTGTGGAGGCCAAAACCTTGCGCAGGCCATGAAAGGTTGTCGCGAGCAATGCTTTGAATAGATCCCAGACCGGCATGAAAACCAGGATTGTATGCTCCGACGGACTCAATAGGTCAAAGAGCGAGCTCTTTTGTCGTCCATGGTCGAGAATTAAACCAGATACATCAGGAGCGCGATCACCTGCAGTCAAATATTAGGCACAACAGGGCGGTGCTCTTCTGAATAAATTTCGAGCTTTCCCTTAGAGAACAAGGGTGAGTTTCTAGGAGAGGTTTGTCTGTAATCGATAATCAATACAGACGGAAAAGAGACGCGTCTGGACGTACCGTATCAGCGGTACTCGATTCCCAAGTTCTCCTGACCAAATCCGTGCACCCAGTCGCACAAGCAAAGTAAGCTGGACGTGAGAATACAGCACCACGAATCGCCGCGGATACGAACTGCAAACGAGTTGGCGCCGAGAAAATGATCAACATGATGAGGCACGACCCGGAAACGAACAGGACGCGTGCGTAACATCGCCGTCATCCTAGCATGGAATAACGACATCCTGGCTGAACGAGTACGCGCCGTCGATGAGCAGAGCTCCGACTCCAAGTCGTGCGAGGGTGACAGTGAAGTGTGGCGTAGCACATGGAGACCCATCATTATGGTAGCAGTGAGGAGCTCACAGGACGAGCGGTCGCTGCTCATTGCGGTCAAAATAATATCTAGACACTGGCGCAATCAATTAGTGCGAAAACTGAAGTAATATTCTAACGTACCATGTTCGAATTGTCACCAAGATGTCCAAATGCATCCATAAAGCCAAATTCTGTCAGATCCAAATCTCCATCAGGGGCTAATCGTGTAGAAGTTGAAGACTGGGCGCGAGGATTCTGGTCGCGTAACATCTGTGGAGCTGGTAGTGAGGATAGAAGAGGATGAAGAGGGCTGGAACCACGTACTGTTGAGGGTGCGAGAGATCTTGTAGCTCGCAGTGCGAGCGCAGCGGCGATACGCCGCTGCTCACTGCAGTTCCATTGATACTGAGGCACTAAATCATGCCGTTAGTTCAAGAAATGCGGTGTGATACATCCTCAAGTCTCCGCAAAGGCGAAGCCCGTGATATCCAAATCGGGATCAGCGGAGATAATTAACCGTATAGCTCCGTTCTGGAATTGGACGAGTTGAGACGGTAGAGCGAGACGGTGGCGGATGGGGGCGAGAGACGGATGGCCGTAGCCAAAGATCCCTTAACACATGTATCGAGCACATTCTTGATGCAAGTTGAAGTGTGGCGTCGTTTCCCACAACCGCATCTTGACAGTGAGAAGGCCGCGGTGTGAGCGCACCCATGAAAGAGCATCTTTGCATCGCGTAGAACAGAATATATTGGGCCTAGCCCAAGGAATTAGCACTAGAATCCGGAAAGAGCGAAAATACACTACACCGCCCACACTTAAGTCCGAAGACCTCCAGATCCGGATCGCCATCAATGGTGCATACTCTCTGTGCCAATCGAATCCCATGAAAATTCGACGTTGTCGCCTTCAACAAGCTGGTCGGAAGTAAAGTTGGTGGTGCCTGAGATGCACTTGATCTTTGACCACCACCTTTTGATGATCGGTCTGACTCTTCGTAAAAGGTACCAGATCTACACCCTGCGGTGAGATCGTCTGGTATACTTCCGGAGAGGCAAGTGTTGGGGTGGTGGCTCTCACCTACTAACAATGCTTGCACCCCCGACCCGTCGTTCCTCAATGGGACCCATGACGTTTCTACCTACCTTTAATACAGCGTTCCGCCCCCTGACGATGACGACAACCTCAAGACAGTCAGCGCCACGCACCGAACCATATAGAAGCACCCCAAACGCTCGGTTGAACGATAACCAGCTTGTCGATGAGAGTATGGATTCTAAGAGGATTCACGCTGTAAAGGTTCGTGTATGATATTACACGGGCCTGAGCTGACTACGTTGTAGTCAGAGAAGCTTCCTGGCTCGTCTGAAGCAGACTCTGATTACATGACTTTGTTTCATTTTCATCGAGGATATCAAACATAGCTCGCAAGAATTCTGGATCCTACGACACGTACGTCAAGTTGTGATTGGCTCTACCTCGTTGCTGATACATATCAAACAAGCGTTGGCTTCGTTTATCGATTAGCGTGCTGATCAAGTGCTGATACGACTTGGCAGTAAATTTGAACCACCATCAATTGTATCTTTGTTTCGGAGAAACGCAGACGTTCACCCTTCCTACCAAACTACCTCATCTGACAACACTTTCCGTAGGAAGAAGCAGAAAGCGCACGCTAACCCATGGCATGTTCGTCGATTAACTTCCGATAACACTAAGTGCGAGTCATTGCAGTCGTCATCCACGTCGGCCTGTATTGTTCGGTCATTTCTCCTGCATGTGTCTACACGTAGATTCCACCCTATTGGATGTTCGTCAAGTCGTTTGTTCCTTCCTGGCCTCGTGTATGCGTGAATTGAGCACCCGTTACCACTATATATACCTTCATCCATCCGCGCTCTCAGTGGGCTGTTACCTCGAACTCGTGGGCAAGCCGTCCGACGTTCGCGATAAGCGGGTCCCAAGTGACGATATGCATTCCGCCCGATTGGTCTACTAATATTTCTGCGGTATGGTGTCATCCTTCGAGTCATGGTCTTTTCAGTGCTCATAGACACTTTCAGATGTCCCGCAAGCCTTATCATCAGCTCATGTCCATCAAGTCGTCAGTAGACCGACTGGTGACAGGCAGTTTCGTGTCCGACTCGAACGTCGCAATGAATGACGCTCTTCACGGCCCGCGCTACCTCACCTTCCCCATCAAACCTGACTACACACCCATTGACGTCGTCCTGGCGTTCTATTACTCGGAGAATCAGCCAAAACGTGGAACGAACATCGAGAGCAGTGACTACGCAAGCAGTAAGGTGAAGGTCTTTGAGGTGCGTCTGACGAAGAACGCAGAGAACTTGACGAGCTGAAATTACGAGTTCCTGGAGTTCGAAGATGGCCGACTTGAGTCCGGAGATTCCTGACTACAGCACTTACTTTGTAAATATTGTCGCCGTTCCTCTTCTTCTGTGTGTTCATAGCCCTAGGTATTCGTCGAAGACGCCCCCGAAGAACAGCAATTACCCGGCTCGGGACAATACGATGACCTTGTAGCAACTGTCTATCTCCTCAAGACGAACCCATACCCCATCCCGCCCCCGCCTCGGCCGTCGATAATCCAGGACTACCTCAGGATTTACGATACAGCTTTCCTCATCGACGACAGTGTCGGCATGAAGCGGGATAGCAAGTAGACAGAACTGAACAACGCCCTCCTCGGCTTCAGCGGTACCGCGATTTCCCTCGACGCCAATGGTATCGACCTATTCTTCCTGAACTCGGACAACAAGTTCTTCTTCAAGGATGAGATCAGGGGCGTGCAGGTACGAAACAATGTCAACTGGTGTCGGGCCATTCTGATATACATTCGCATAGGACGAGCACAAAGTCAGGCAGGCTTTGTCCAAGGTCAGGCCCGACGGTCATTACACCCCAACGGAAAAACGCGTCCTGGAACGCATGCAGGAGTTCCTCGCCAGATTGGACAGTGCCGTCCGAACGAGTTACTCCCAAATCAAGCCGCTCCATCTTATCGTCATCACGGATGGTTGCCCTACTAGTACGTCTTTATTTTCATTCACCCTGAGGCTCACTAATGATTTGGCCCAGACGACGAGGACCCCGATTTAGAGCTTGGGAAGGTTCTTGTCGAAATGAGCGCCAAGTTTCGCGAACACAACCACCACCTGAACTGGATGCCCATCCAGTTTGTGCAGATCGGGGACGATCCGGGTGCTTGGGAGGCTCTGAAGAAGCTCTCTTACCTCGACACGGGAGTACATAGTCTATTAGTTTGTCGTTGATGAGCGTCTCAGGCTGACCGTACGTACAGGGCATGGTCCACACGGTTCCGTGCGATGGACCGGGAAGCATCACACCCGATAAGAGGGAGCGGATTCTACTTGGAGGATTGCGTGCTCAGAGTGCTTGAACGACGAGTTTTTAATGTTGAACGAAGATGGGCAGAATCTATACATAGCGCGAATGTACGAGTACTATGATGTTTGATTGTCATCGATTTGTAATTTGTTAGTACGCACGTAGGAAACGCGTCAATCCTCTACAATGTCCGGCGAGGTGAAACCGAAAAGCAAAAAAGGGTAGCACCGCCAGTGACTAAATCCGGTTTGGCTTTTACTAATACCTTCACTATCCTCGCCACAAACCCTCCTAGTTCTCATTCCTCCAGGTGCGCCATCACCTCGCTCTCTGCTTCACATCCGCGTACGGCTACCTCAGCACTATTCGAAATCTTTCCTCCCGAAAGTTGAAACTCCTCTGTGAACGCTGACCCAGTCTTTTGGTACTATCTCAGCTTGGTCAGGACGCTAAGCTGGTCTACGAATTCGTTGTATGTCAATCGGAGCTATGCCACCTTTCTTGAATATCCTGGAGCACTCCAAAGCGACGAAAACATTTACTGGTGCCGAACAGCGACTGGCCTGTGCTCTTTTACCTTCACCCTCTCGCGGTACCTCTTTCTTGATCTGTAATACAGCTTTGAAACATGTCCCAGCCGACGCTATCAAGGTGTCAAACGCTGTTCTTCTCATTCAAACGTGCTCATGATCTTCCTCGTACGATCTCACTTATCGTCTATCACGCAACGTTGATCTTTGCGTTCGCCTTCCTACCCTTAACTTACATGTGTCAGGAAAAGTGTGGCTGATGCTTCTCTTCCGACGCGTTGCTATGTCTCGGCAGTCCTACACGCGGAATCGATGCAGGACCTGTACACTTTCTGGAGCACTTCGTACGGTGGGCTGCACTTCCACCTCCATATAATTGACTATGCAGACAATCATGCACCGTCTCATGTGCATGACTTGGTTTCCAGGATTCGAGCTGCGCTACCCAAGTTCCTTGTTTCCGCAGTGTGAGTCGGATTTACATTGACACCTGTACCTGCCGTTCTATCTTTTGAGCCATTTAGTATAGGTGATCCATTCCAAAGTCGAGTCATAGGTGCCCTGATCCGAATAGCAAGAGCAAAGTGCAAAGCCCAAAAGCGGAACAAGGACATCCTTTGTATAGGCGTCGTGACGAGCTTGTACTTCAGCGAGCTCATCCACCCCAGGGCCTATCTCCGACCCTTGTACGATTCGTACCACGTCTGCGCATCTAGATGAACATTCCAGGTCAGCACGGCGACCAAAACGAAATCAACAAGCAAATTTACAAAGTAAAGTCGGGCAGGGGACACAACAAGTCGTACAAGTAAGCCTACGATAACGCCGTGTTAGTTCTGTAAAAAGACTGTAGCAATAGAAATGCTCACCGTGTCGTGACGAGAGCCCCCAGTGTCGACGAGCCATAGACATCCATGTCCGCCTGCCTACATCCCAGCAAAGTCGCAGATCATTCTGACCACCCGCTCCCAAGTCGCGCTGCATCTGGGCGGCTCCAGCGATGCGAGTCGCGTGTCGAATCACAATCCATTTATGCCGAGCACCCACGTATTCGTCTAATGGCCAGTATCAGTTTAGCACGAAAAGGAACAAGATTGAAGACCTCACCTTAGCACAGCGACATTCTCTCGTGGTTGGACAGCTCTTCAGTATGTTTACCTGGGATGTCTTCCAAGTAGGGGGCCCCGCCTGTTGTCGTTGCTTGATGGTGTACAAGCAGTACCGACGGCAAAGGTGCATGGCGCGGTGAAGTCGGGTGAAGTCTTGATGTCGAGTCTGTTCTGTTTGAGGAATGTTGAGTAGCAAGACAAGAACGACATGGAAAGCCACTTACCAAATAATAACAACATCCTCGGCGTTGAGCGTGTCGAGTAGGGAATAACGTCGAATTGACTGCGTATCCGCATCGTGGGGTAACCTCCGTCCATGAGCCGCGCCAAGGATAGCCGGTCATACGCGTCTGGTACGATGGCGTATCCACCGTGTCCTTGTCGAAGGCATCCGATGCCCTTGGTTCTGCACACCTACGCGTTCGTCTGAAAGGACGACATCAGTTAATAAAGAAAGGGTCAATATTAAAAACCTCACCGTAGCACGACGGCACCGACGTCCTCACATGGTATATTGGTTCCCGAACAAGTCTATCCTCGAACTGGGGGGTGTCGTCCATGAAAATGCGGCGTAATCAGGACGTCGCCCTCAAGAAGCACGAGCACCATCGCGCCGTCCTAGAAGGATACGAATATCACGTACCAGGACGAATTCGTCACTGGGAAAGTCCCAAAGCGGCCATAAGCCCGAACGCCGTCAGATCCAGATCGAGATCCTCGGCTATGATTAGCCGAAGGAAGGGCGGGTAAGGATAAGTCCATGTTGGAAGTCCAGGCGAGTTGAAAATGTTTAGTGTGTACGCCGCGATGTGAGAGGGAATAACGCGACGGTAGTGGAGGAAGAATGGGATTCTCGAATGACGACCACCTATCAAGGCCAGGGTCCAGGAATCCGAGAGTAAAATCGAAGTGTGGCGCCAAGTCCCGAGGATATGTCGCGATTGCAGCAGTGAAGAGCTCGCAGAGCGAGCGCAGCGGCGGAAGCGCCGCTTTTCACTGCATGCAAAGTGACTATCACGGCGCTGGGGAAAGGAATTAGCGCGCTACTAGAGAAAGAACAAGGTAAGGTACCATGACAAGTTGTCCCAATCCGTCCGTAAGACCGAATTCCTTCAGATCCAGATCTACATCAGCGACTCAATCGTCCGGTAAAGAAGTCCGGGCCAGACTCAACTCCAATACGGAGGGTTTAAACTAATGAAGGAACGTCAGAATTGAACGTGAAATGAAAAGGCAATATTCTCACCTTTTTCTCGAAAAAAAAAGCCTGGCCGGCGAGGCCACCACGCGCTGTAGTCGGAAGATGACGGGCTCCAAAGACGTAGAGATGTTCCTCGGGTCGTTTGAACGGGCGAGGAGGCGGCTTTGCCCCCTCCGCCTAATGGAAACCAATCAGTTTAAGAAGACCTATCAAAATTTAAGCGAAACGTACCGTATTTGATGGCGCAGTACATTAGAACTAAAGAAAACGGATGAGAATCAAAAGCTGAAATGACGTGGAAATGCACACTTTTTCGCTAGGACTAAAAGCCGGTCCGGCGAGGACAGCAATATTTGTAATGGCCTAACTATGCGTTTCCACGGCGACGCAATCGTTTTCCTAGTGTTGGATCGTCTGTCTAGGCGTTGGCAAAGCCACCGCGCTCATTCGCACGTCCTCCTCGAATTAGCGTCAAGTCCAATACGACAGAGGGAAAACGTACAAACCTGGGCGCGTATCTAGGGTGAATCTACGATCAAATGAGCTGAAAATAATGCAAAAGAGAGGGAAAAAAACGAACTTTTTCCCAAATCTAAGCCTGGCCGGTGAGGCCAAACACGTTGTCCTAATCCCAAGATTTCGTAAGGCGCGTTTAGAGCTGGCGAAACAGTCGAGTGGTCGTAGATTATAGACGCGCCGTAGGCGCCAACGCGTCCATGGAGCAATGAATCGGATTTGAATAGTAGTAGCTAGGTAGGTAAGCGTAGTTGCCGCATTTGGATTGATCGACATGGTCTCCCTGTTCCCATGATATCGCGACGTGGCTCCTTTGTGATTCGTCCCTCTGCTTGTTGGATATTCGGCTCTCTCAGCTTGTTCTCTTGGCTGTGTAGGTGCCCGTATGTCACTCCTTTTAGAATGGGGCTCTCTCAACCGCACCGCGGCGAATAAGCAACAGCCACCGGACATACAAAGGACGATCCTACTTGAACTTCGTCTAATGGAAAGCGGTGCCTTGTGACAAGCGACGGCTGCGTCATCGCCTCCGTCCAGATTGACACAATGTTAATCCTCAGCCTTCAATGAATATTGCGGTACGCGGGGACCTGAACTTGGACCTGAACTCGATCTCTGAACCAAGGTCAGACTAGACTCCCCATCATTTTTTTCCCACTTACCGTCACCTTGCCCTTCCTCGTCACCAACGCCGACAAAGCGGTGACCTCACATTTCTCGTTACGCTGCTCGTCTGCTGAAGATATGTCGTCTCAACGCATTCTTCGGACGGGATCAGCGCTACTGTGGGTAAGCCCGTCGTCGCCTTGTCCAGACTCGTTCGTTAATAGTCTTTTCGATTCGTCAGGTGGAGAAGGTACGGCGCCGACGAGATAAGCAAAAGAAGTGACCGCGTAGCCCGTACACTGACTGTTTCGAGCTCCAGAGCAGCTCAATTCTGAATCGTCCAGATCCTGGGTCAGGATATCGAAACACGGTGCGTCCAGTCATCCAGATGGCCCTCTGCAGAGTGCTTACAGTTCCAAAAGTCACACCTGCTCAATTCCTCGAGAACCGCGGTCAGAATTTTGGGGGAGACGAAAACCGTGTCGGCGCAAGAGGACGAAAAGGTGTGTGTTGCTTAATCCAAACGAGTCGCTACCTACGCCAGCAGATAACCCTAAGGACGATGCGCGCCGTGGAGAGACACTTACTCAATTTGTCGAGAACCGGGGTCAAACTGTGGATGCCGCGATACCTAGGACGACAGGGTATGTACGAAAGACTTACATGACTTTCATGACTGACTTGTTCATACAGGTTGAAGAAGTCACTGCCAGCAAGATAAAGTACAGACAGTCTAGAACTACAAGCAAGAGTCGCCCAATGCGTCGAGAACCGGGTTCAGATTTGCAGGGGAGATATTAATCGAGGATCGTCCATTTATGTCGGATGGATGGAGAAGGATCGCGCTCGCAGGCCTAGTAACAGTGTCTGCCATTTCGCAGATCAGTCTAGTCCGTTTCGGTCAACGACGTACGCGTGCACACCGTCTTCGAGGAGGAAGAACGGAGCCTTGGCGCTTCAATCTCGGTCCTGCGACCTTTTCGCATTCGGGCTGGGCTACTCCCAGTCGAGTCGAGTCGAGGACTATCTCTGTGCCGTCTTTGTACAGTACTGGCTTAATTCCAAGAGAGGAATGAGTCCCTGTATACACCCGCTTAATATATTCAGCGCTTCACGTCTCGTAATGACAGTGATGTAGCATTCCTCTCTCCGACTGCAGACGTTGCGCTGCACCAATATTGGTTGGACTTTACGTAGCCTCGTTTAGACGGCTAATATAGTTACGAAAAAATAGCATGATTCTTCGCATGGTTTAGTTGGATTCTTGAGTGCGCCACAGCCCAAGGGAAGTTGGCTCAGCTCTTGTCGTCAGATCGTAAAAACTGATAATGCACTGTAGATGGATACGTTCTAAATAAGCTGGATTGTAAGACATTCCGGTCGTGGGTCGTGCCCATGATTTCTACAAGGAGCTTTCTGCGCCACAGATTATGAGACAGACTCAGAAATACAGATTAGTGTAGAACTATTGATAGCATTGACGAGCATGTACATCGGTTTGTAGTACTACTGAAATAAAGTCTTCAAACTCTGTTCCAAATGACTGAACTTTTACCACATCAAAATATACATCAATTCTCTATACCTGACGGCACAGTAGGACAATATGACGAAGACCGATATGTCAACGAAGATAAGGACATCATGGTTCCGCAGAGCCTCGAACCTCTTCGATGTCGGATTCGTTTTTTAACCAATGTCGATGAGTCAACGCACTCTCGAAACCAAATACTATACACGTACCAGAAGACGTCTGTTCCACATCGTTCCATGACCCATGCCTGGTACTTGTCTTATTGGAAATTATTCCTCCCGATCTGAACGGCGCATCATTCCTCTACTCCGGAAACTGCATGAGTCTCCACTCGCTCTTCATCTCTCTGCAGTGCACCGACTTGGTCCCGGTCCCCGGAGGCACAGCTTCGAAACGTCAGGCATGTCTTTGGCCATCCGAAGCGCGTCGTAGCGGTCAGCAAGATCAGGACGATATGAATCTGCCTGAACCTGTAGCCTCTCCTTCTCTGTGAAGGCCGGCGCACTTCGCAAGGACTGCAGCTACTATGTAGGACGTCGCCCGCCTCCTTCTCTGCCCTGCTTGTCGAGCTCGGTCTGGTCAGGGCGACACATTTTTCCTGGTGGGAAGCCACTTGGGTTTCGAGCCTCGATGCTTGGATGTGAAAAGTGGCTTGTCCTAGGATTCCTTTGGCGGACTCGAACTCTCTCGTTCTGCACGCGAGCTGGAATACCTACATCAATGGGGTCAGACGCGCCACTCTCTGTTCCACTCACCGGAAAAGTAAACATCAGCGTTACTGAATACACATCTTGTGGTCCACGGACCAGCAAGTCAGTTATCGGTGAGGATCAAGGAAACCGTGTCGAGTTGTGAAAGCTTCCGGGCGTATTCTGCGAGTCGCGCTCGACGCTGTCAGCTGGTGTTCAGTGCTTTATCGGTCGTCCATTAGGCAGCGAAAGAGGCGGCTTTGGTTAAGTAGATGTATCTGCATTGCCGCCGGCTATTCTGGTTCCCATCATGTTGTTTCCATCGTACTAAACTACGGTCATCAGCCTTTTTGGATTCATCCTCGCCTAAGTAGCTGCGACTTGGTCGCGTAGTAACCGCGGTGCTCGATGGAATCTAGGTCGTTTCGCCGTCCTTCCTGACTCCGATTCGGATAATCTCAAATGCAGCATTTTGACGCCCCGGAGCTTCTCTAAGATAAATTCAAACATTTCAAGAAACTAGGGGAACACCGACCTGCCAGCGCCGTCAACGCACCAGTCCCGATTACGCTGTGCTTGGCGATAGTTCTTCCAAAGTGGGTTATACACCTCCTCATCTCCCTACCTATCTCTGTCCGTCCGAATAGACTTCCACTCCAATGGGTGGAGCATTCTCATATCACGAGGAAATTGAGCCACGATATCGTCGTTGTCGCCAATCAATCGTTCTTTCGTGCATTCAGGTTATCGGCCTTGTTCTCCTTCACAATGATAGTGGCTGTTTCGCCTCGAGCCACTCAAAGATGCGACTGAGAAGCGGGAGCCTCCTGGGGTCATCTTTGAACCGTATTTCGACTGTCGACATGTCAGAGGTAAATAACTTGGATCAAACGGAAATACACCTTACTTGGAGCGACATGCCTGCTGACGGTGCGACAACTTCCAAGGCGGGCATGAGTACTAAGGACTCAAATCGCACGGTGAGAGACTAGGAGGCATGTACGAAAGGACTGCTGTTGATTGTTCAGGAAGAACTTGGCAATAGAAGGCGGTTTGGATTTAACATATGAACTCGTCAATTGAAGAAGAATTACATCCAACCAAAACCCGCCACTCCAAGAAGCTGAACGTGCATTTTCTCGTGACTGCCTACTTCGTAGTGCAATCTTAGAACGCGGCAGTCTAGTCAGGCCCCGCCCTAGGTAAGTCCTTCATCCTGGTACGGCCTGCTTCGCACGCGACTATTGTACAGCCAGTCTGCGTTCGAAGAACCGAGGGAGAGGCTTACAGTTTACAACACTCGTCATTCCACTTCCTCCCTCGTCTGCCTGGCTGGCTTCGCCAATCATTGCCCTAGCTTGGCGTTTGAGCATAGCGGGATCGGGCAAAGCGTCGTCTTCAGATGGTGGGAGGTGTATGGGCGCCGAAACCGATTTCCAACAGAACCTTCGAGTACGCCATTTCTACGCGAGGTATGTTAGTGCTCTTCCCACATATTCAGCAGTAACAACCTACTGATGTTCTCGAGCTAGCTAGCAACCATCATCCACACAGCGATCCAACAAATCGAAAAGCCTTCAGTTATCAGGAGCTTGATGAGCGGCGTAAGCTCCGCGTTATCACCGCCGTTGTAACGAGTGCGACGAAAGTGATTGTGGATACTTCCACGCGTCATCGGCGTCCGCGCTTTTATTGTCATAGTCCATCTTCTGAGCAGGTGGACTGGGAGCGTGTGGGAACAACGGTGAAGGGATGACTGGCATCGGGCCATTGCGTCGCGCAGAAGGAGGTGGTGGAGGCTGTGATGGGTGGGAATGGGAATGGGCGGGGGACGGAGCGCAAGAGCACGAACCAGGGCACATAGAATGGCGAGCCCTGTCGTCGTGTGGATTCCTGCTGTCGTGCGGGAGATCAAGCTCGATGCGGACACGGACGATCTCCTCTCCAGCCTGAGCGAAGAAGGCGCGCTCCTGCCACTGAAAATAACCACTAGTATTCTGTCCGCGAGCAGGGTAGATGGAGGGAGGCGCGGGAGGGAACATCGCCATAAGATCGTGTCCAGTAGGAGGGTGTGGGTACTTCCGCGGGTACGAGCTCGCATTGGGGTCGCAAGTGAGGTTTAATTCTATGGCGTCAAAGGTTAGACAAAGGAATGGTCGAAAGAAAATGGAATGTACTAACCTTGTAATTGACTGGGAGACACTGGACGAGCAGTGGCCACACGCGATTGGTGTCCAAAATGGACGGAGGCAGAGATTCTGCAGGAGACGGAAGCACAGCAAGGGAACTTGGCATGCGTAGATGGTAGCGAGAACGACTGATCGCCGAATTGGATCTTGGATACCTATTACGTAACTTATAGGCTCCGAGCCGGATATGGATGATTTTTCAGATTCTGATCACTCTCGTCCTTGCGTTGGCGCGCTTTGCGCTGTGAGATTGCTGTAATGTTTGCCACGCTGGCTCGTTTGAATTTACAGCTATAGTAGGTAAATAGACGTATGCCTTCCCCGACAGTCTTCGCTTCTGATACAGGCAAATCTCATGCTCTTTCTGTTCCTCACGGCGGCTATTACGCCACACCGGTCTCTCAGCGAGCATAGTACCCGAGCCTTCTTCTTCGCCTTCTTCCTTCACAACCCATCACAGCATCACTCCATCGTGCTTATGTCCAGAACTCCTCAATAGCAATCCAATGACGTTCAGCTGGCGAATTCCGCTGTGAAAAATCTCACGGAAAATGCTGTACCGGCTTATTATTCAAGCTTTTTTACGACAATTCCTTATTTACTGCCGAAAAGAGTACACAGCCACCTCTAACTTGGTTTTCAATTTCTTCTCCCCGCAGTAATGGGCTCAAAATCCCCGACCGACATCAACTATACATTGCCCGACAGCGACACATCTCCAGAGAACAGCGGCAATGACAATAATAGCGGCAGCAAGAACAACAACGAGAAGCGGGTAGCGTTGGCGTGCCACCGTTGCCGGACGAAGCGGGCGCGGTGTTCGGGTGAAAAGCCGATATGCAAGACGTGCGCCAAGGTGGAGGAGGAGTGTATATGGCCGACTGGGCGCAAGCGGAAGCGCACACGGCGGGAGATGGAGGAGGAGGAGGGCAAGGAGCGGAATAGATGGGCGACACAGGAGGCGTTTGATAGTGTCAGTGGGAATGGTGACGGCGGCTTATGGGTGTGTGCATTATATTTTTACTTGGTCATGGACGATTTGACGGTGATAATAAAGGACCCGTTGAGCGCGAGTGCTACGGCGAGTAATACGTGGGATTTTCCTATGATGGCATCGTCGAGCTCGTATATTTGGCCAGAGCCTGTTGTTCCCTCGTTGCACCCCGACGTAGTTCCTGCCCTTCCTCTCCCTGCCCGTCCGCCAGAAAAGCATTCTGCGAGCCTTGTGCGCGCTCTGGAATCGCCTGTTGCATTTATCAACAATGATCCTCTCAAACTCCAGCCAAGGACGACAGCTGGTGCGGCTAGCGCGCCGGTTCCGATGATACATTCCAAGCCAGGATCGCCCGAGCCGCCAGAAGCTATGTTTGACGATGCGGGGCTCCCGTTGCCCCAGGTTCATCTTCCACTGTTGGATACATTTTTTAGCACGATGAGTCCGTATTTTCCTAGTATTAGCCGAAAAAGAATGGAGGAGAGGCTTGAGACAGGGACCATGTCAGCTTTTCTACTTAATTGTAAGGATGGTTTGGTAGGCAAGTGGAGTGGGTTTGATCTGGCTTTGCAGGTATATGTGCACTTAGTGCGCGATTTCATCCATCTAGGAGCGCGTCGCCTGCGAAGGTAAGTACTCTGTTCTTTGCTTAATGTTGCTGATGATCGTGTATTAGGCTTCGGCGCCGTTCATAACTAAAGCTCAAGAGCTCATTATACCACTGTTACAT
Organism: Hymenopellis raphanipes; assembly: GCA_036872995.1. Taxonomy (NCBI): domain Eukaryota; kingdom Fungi; phylum Basidiomycota; class Agaricomycetes; order Agaricales; family Physalacriaceae; genus Hymenopellis; species Hymenopellis raphanipes. The sequence continues at coordinate 566,775 of JAYMDG010000026.1, forward strand.
CTGCCGACAATAGATGTCGTTACGGGATTACTTCTTCTAGTATGGGCCAACTATGGTCAGAGTTCGGAGAGCGGGTTATGGGTGAGTTTCGAGTCGTTTTGGTGTACTGGTCGACTGATGATGAATTCTCAGCAGTATTCTGGGTGCACCCCATTTTGTATCAGTTTGTTCAAGCATTAACAGCGTTGTAGGATGGCTATCCGAATGGCTATGGACCTTGGGTTGCACGAAGTACGATCTCTTTCTTATACTGTCCGCATCTAATCCCCGAGCAGATATCCGAGATATACGAATCTGCAGCACACCATATTCGGACGCGTCTGCTCTTCTGGAGTCTCTTTGTCACCGATCGCATCCTCGCCTTCTCGACCGGACGACCGCCTTCAATATCGGAAGACATGATTGAAATCCCTTTACCCACTGACGACGACTTTTTTCCCGATCCGGCTGGTAGAGTGGAGATTCCAGGTGCAGTGCCCTTTCAATACTGGGTACGGCTTATGGTGCTCTGCGGGCGAATAGCTGGTGTGCTAAATGGCAGATGGGGGCGCGTACGGACATTAGTTGCTACTGCGGCGGATGGCGGTGGAGGGCTTAGGGGGCTGCAGAGCCAACTGGTGGCGTTTTATGTTGGCTTACCGCCAGGGATGAAGTGGGCCGTCGATAATTTTCGGGTTCAGGAAGGTCGCGGGCATGGAGGGACGTATCTGTCACTGCACCTTTGGGCGAATGCTGTCATGGCACTGGTTTACCACCCGGAGCTTCTTACCAGTCTGTCTGGGATGGAGACACCTTTATCGCAAAACATGGACCAGTCCATCAAGCTGTCCTTGTCGAGCTCGAGGACCATCAGCGAATGTCTGGTGTTTGCAGATCTCTTTTCGAGCCAGAGCTACGTGAGTCTTCTGTATGCCTCTTCGACATGAATCGACAAGTTCTCTAGTTATCCAGTCCATTCGTCGTGCAGCCGATATACGTTGCCTGTCTCGCGTTCCTGCACGACATGAAAATGAGCGCATTGGGCATCGAGCCGCCGGAGCACGCGCCTACGGCGGATCAGCTTCTCACTTCGCTCGCGAAGCAGAATCTGAGTGTGTTGATCAAGGCGATACATCATATGGAGCACTATTGGTCGGGGATATCGTACGTGAGCAGTGTGCTGGATGATAAGGCGGCGGCGTTGGGGTATGCGAGGGAGGCTCAGGCGAATCTCAAGACGTTTATTTCGTTGCCGGATAGGGAACTTTTGAGGAGGTTTACGGGTGAGTGTCATTATGGATGTGGTGGTGATGCTCACGGTGTGGTAGATCGGGATTTGAAGACTGCGCCGCCGATGGAGATGTCGTTGCCGGCGTCCATGGTGAAGGAGGCCGCAGAGTCGAGTGAGTGTTCCCCGTGTTTGGGTGTTGTGAGGAGGATTGTTTGCTGATGCGCGCGTTGGGTAGATATGTGCTCGCTTGATGAACTGCTTAGTTCGTATTCGGTGGAGGGTTTCTATGTGCAGCCGGTGGAGTCGTTTGATTTGCAGAGTTTGTTGGGTGGGGGCGGGCGTGTTGGGGATGGGAGTAGTGAGGGGTCGCAGGGTGGTGGTGCTGGGTCGCCGTCTTCGTAGTTGATAGTCGGATGGTGTGCAGTTTATCTTATTTGATTCGTGTAATATAATGCGGTATTGTATTGGTACTGATGAGTTTGTGCGTATGTACCACGTGGTTTTGTAAAGGAAGTTTGTTTTTGGCTGCGAAGGGAGTCTGATTGCTGGTGAGTTGCGCCACATGCGCGATATGTGTGGATTGGTGATATGGTGTCATTGGGATAGTGAGAAGTCCACGCAAGGTGTGGAGTTGTGAAATTGAACTTGGATGAGGAGTTGTTCACGCTGCTTGAGGCAAGATTTCACGTCCGATGCAGCAGGTGAAGAAATTGAATTCCGGCAGTGCGAGTTGAACAGTAAAGTAGTTACAAACACTGAAAAGCGAAAGACGATAAAGAAGCTATGTAGGACACTACTTGAACCCGAATTGGATGGCTCAGCACAACCACAACGCGTGTGTACCGTATTCCCCATTACTTACACTGACGGACCCGACGGCTCTCCCATGGCAGCGACCCATCCCGACTTATAGTAAACCTGTCCGTATTCTAGCTATTGACTATCTCGACTGGGTGCTACAGACGGAATAGTGGGGTTACTATACGGACTAGTACCAAAGTCAATATTAAGTGTGGCCTGGTAAACTATTTTAACGAATGAACATGGCTTGAGAAATCGTCGTCAGAGACACGGTCGCGAAGGTAAATACGGGCGGTCGAGCTAGTACATGTACAGCGCGACATGTCTAAACACAAGATAAGATTAGCCAAATGTGTCTGGTCAAGCGCGGAGAAAGAGGAATAGAAAGAAAAGGCAGAACAAACTCTCTGTACCTATCGCGTTCCATGGTCGAATCGTGCAGGATGGAGAGACTGATATGAAAAGAACTTGAAGTCAAAGGAGAAATCTGCAACGTACCCATTCCTTCGATGTCGGGTAGCTGGAGGATCTGTCTAGGCGCACACAGTACGGTCAAAACAATCTTTAAAAAGGTCAGTTCAACTATAAGACAACTAGCTAATAAACGACTCACCAGTATTCTCTCAACGACGAGCCAACTCGTTGATCCTAGGCGGCTTAGATCCGCTTCAACTCATCCAGAATCACGTCGAGACGTCCGGGATAGACGTACAATGCCCGCTGAGTATAAAGACTTCTCAGGGTTTTGTGAGCTGGCCGTCCCATGATTTGAGAGCACTCGGTGATGGAAGGCCCTCAATTCCTTCAGATCCAGTCTCGACATTATGGGAAGTCGGCGAGACTACGGTGCTAGATTCCCCAGGTGAGAGCACATTGTCTTTGGGCAGCTGGACACTGACTGTCTCGCGAGCCCCCAGTTTCGATCAGCAAGAAGATACTCCGAGGCGCCCAGCTTGTTCGATGCACGGTTCTGTGAAGGAAAGGTTTCGCTGACGGGTAAGGTACCGGAAGAAGAAAAGTACTTGCCTGAGGATGATCAACAAGTTGCCGAATCTGCAAGCCGAGAATGTCACAACGAGAAGAAGCACGGAAAAGAAGACGACTTACCCAGCACCGGGCAATGCAAAGAGTGATAGCAAAGCAAGTAAATCAACGATGTTGATCTCCAAGGACGATAGCGCAGTCGCCGATGAAGCTAAGCCGGCTTCGATTCAAACACTATCCGGGCGGTAAGTAAAGAAGAACACAAGGGTAACGAAGGAGGGACATACGTTGACAAGATTGGAGGCAAGGAGAAGACGACGATGTAGTTGTGGATCGGACAAATGACGGCAAAGCTGAGGTCGGACAGGACGGCGTAGTCGTCGGTAAAGTCGATGAACAAGACTATCCCGACGATCAGTACAAGGTTCACAGGACAGCGACAAGGACGGATTTACTAGTGATTGCAAGGACCAGGATAGGCTCGTCGATGTTGGTGATGTTGGAGAGCTCTACGATGATAAGGTCGAAGACAACAGCCAGGTAGTTAATGAGAACAACATGACGACTAGTAACAAGCTAGGTAAGAAAGTGTTCGGACAACGGTGACGAATATATGGACGCACCGTGCAAGCAGCGAGTTCTGCGTTGACGAAGGCCAAGAAGATGTTCGAGATGATGTAAAGCCAAGAAGCAAGGCGGGCAGCAAGTGACCGTCGATGACAAGACTATGACAATGTTGAGTACAGGGTATAAGGACAGCAATGAGCATGAACTACCAGTAAGAGTTGCTGAGCTCGACGGCGTTGGAGACAAGGTGGTCAACATGCAAACGAAGATATGGCTGCATGCCCGTATGGTCCTACCGACATGGTGAGTACAGTGTTGGAATGGACAGCAACAAGGACTAACATGTTAGCAGTGACGAGGTCGGGCTTGAACGCAAAGCAGAACCGTGACTATCCGAATACAATCAGTATGGCAAGGATATAATCGAATATGAGGCACGACGTGATGGCGAGGATGCAAGAACACGCCGATCACAAGTATCTGAATCGGGTATCACGTTCTTGCTCCTTCAAAACTGAGCTTTGGTAGTTACGACGCATTGGCGCCTTCGGCGCCTCCAAAATGAAGACAGAATCGGCTTTATCTTAACTTCAGGACACGAAGAACGGATCCTGGTCAAGCCGGTCAGGCTTGGATCCCAGACGAAAAGTGCGTTTTCCGCGTCGTGTTTTTCATTCTTTTCATAGCTCATTTCACTCCAGATACGCGCCAAATGTTTCTCTAGAAATGGTCAGTTTATATTTCATTAGACTGGTGCACTTTGGCTGAAACCACGCAATTCAGACGAGCGGCGGTAGATTCGCCACTGCGATTCTGCGCTGTTCAACACAATTCGTTGCCATGGTAATGGGGGTGTTTTGACGACTTTCTTTTCTCACCGCCGTCTTTGTCTTCCCTCAGCGCCTTGTCCCGCCATTGTAGAGGCTCTGGTAGGTCTCTGTTCCCTTGTCTGCGCGTTGACGAGCTCGCTGACAGGTAAGTTGGCAGAATATTCTTTTTGGTGCACGACACTATCCCACCTCTTATCTTTGTCTACGGCTTTTGAGCCCATTTGTACGTCGTTCTCCGCTGTTTGTCATGCTCGTGCTAACTCCCCGCCCTCTTGCTACTCGTCGAGCAAGTCCTCAGGGCCTTCTCTGGGCGGTAAGCTTTCCTGTTTGTCTTCTACGGCCCCACTCACGCCCTTCACTATAGACATGGACCGCGCCCACCGTGGATTCGAGTCATTCGGACGACTTTTTCCCGCGAGTTCCATTCTCCAACTGCTCGTACTGCCAGCCCTGACGAACGACGACCTTTTGTGGTATGTGGAGCTCGTTCATTGGGTCCTCCCGCACTTACTGACGACTCTTACAGACCTGGAGAGAATAACCGACTCCGGCGGCATTATTGGGGATGTTATCTTCGTGACGCTTCCTAATCCCATTTGGTTTCGCGCCGGTGGCATAAATCAGAGGACGACGACGCTGCTCTGGATACGATCTTACCATGGTATGTCCCTGGTCATTCTCGCTGTGTTCGTGAGCTAACTGGGGGTCCTAGGTTCGTTGTGGCTGTTGGCCACGGTCTCGGTAAGTCTATAGATTGCTTTACTTGATGTCGAGCTCATTGTTGATGGTTTTCCTTAGTCGTCTGCCTGTATCGCGCTCGCATTTGTTGGATATGGCCTTCTTCGCCGGTGTACCATATGACTAGGACATGACAGAATATTATCGCTTGATGCGATGGGCATGAAGGTGCGGGACCTCCAGCGGTCTAGTCTTTTCAACATACTGATCTCCTTGCGCAGAACGTCACGTAGAACTTACTCCCGAATCGAGGTAAGCATGTTGTTCTTTGTGATCTAATAATTCTCTACATAGTCCCTTTACTAGGGTGTGCTTTATCGTGTCCTCGCGCTCGGAACTCCGTCCTTCGATGACCTTGTCCGCCAGTCGCAGCAGTGTATCCACGGACTCGCGCCGACAAACATCTACTTTCCCGAAGCGGTATGTAACTCTTCTGCATTCATTCCTTAAGCTCTTGCTAACGATTATAACAGGCCCACGATGAGTTACGACGTTCGTGGCATCGTCTTCATGACGTGTCCTGTCCCAAGGCAACTTTACTTGGACTGGTGTGCGACGTCGTCTTCATGACGCGTTCATTTCCCATTGGACTTCGCGTGTTGGGAGCACGACTTGGGACTTGCTATTCCGACTACTTGTCTCACCACTTTTGTGTCGTCTTTGAGGGGCGCGACATCGGGATGGCGCCTTCTGACAGTGATAAGGATGTCATACCTCGATGGCTGAGAGGCTAGACAGGCCTTACTTCGATCCTGGACTGTCTGAAGCTCGTTGTTTGGAACATGGTGAGTATACCATATCCCACTCGAATTTGGTTTTGACTGAATTCTTCTACTAGCTATACAGTCACAAATCGTCTACTACGGGTGCTATCCCTTCAGGATTATCGCCTTCGCTTTCCTTGCTATTGTTTGGTAGGTCTTTCATTCATTTCCACGCCGTCGCTCAGATTTGACTTAATACCATCAGGACATCGTCGACGACGAGTCTTTACTCCATGATCACACGTCTTCAAGGCCGGCGTAGCCCCATTGCCGCTGCACGGGACATGGAGCGCGTCGTGAGCCACGACATACAAGATCTTTTGTTGGGAGGGATATCATAGAACCGTGACGATTCGGTTGTTGGCCTTGTCGTACACTTCAATTTGTACCATTTCTTACCTACTAATGAAGTCTTTCAGGTAAACTCGCGAAGCCATACCGAGGTGGGATTTCAAAGGAGGTGTTCAGGACATCGAACGCATGCCGTCGCGATGACTGTGCGACTCGTGGGCGGGAGGTTACGATCCCACTTGTACGCCAACGCCGAAATGTGGGTATTGCCGATGTGTACGACGTACAACGGAGGATCATCGTCATGCTCTCGACATGGTGAGCTTTTCTCTTTTCAGTGTGTTCTCATTTACGGACTGAAGACTAGATTTGCTTTCAACCACGGGTCGGACATCTTCTTAACTGACGACTTGGGTGAGTCTGTTCATGATACTCGTTGACATAGTACTAACCTTACCGACTTTACAAGGGACACGCCGAGTTTCGCCTCCAAGCTCGAGATCGAACTCGTGGTGAAGGTGTATATATACATGCATTCACGTAGACTTGACTGTTGATAGTTACTTACTGGTACTTACATGTAGTGTAGTACTTAGACGTGTACTAACGCTTCCTTCGGGTACACAATGGTAAGTCGACCTTCTTCCCGCACTGCTCGCCGTGCTAATAACCGCGCGTAGTTTATACTGTAGAGGACTCGTAAACCGAACCCACACCCGTAAGAATAAGGATGCCCGCCAACACGGCGCCGTAAACAACCTCAACATCCTCAAGAATTCTCCACCGCGCCGCCATCTTCAAGCACTCGCGCCGACGCCAGGAGAAGACATGGAGACGAGTAGGTAGACGAATCTGCGACAACTCTCCTTAAGAGCCTCGTCCACTTTTCGCATTTCGAAATCTGAGGCACTTCATAGAACTAGGTAGTATCATGACAATACAAGTAAATCAAAGTCTGTAACATAGACCATTCGTTACACTTGTGTTTCGTTAATACTACAGCTCGCGTCCGCTCTAGCAACTGCACGATAGACTTCCGGCATCCCCCAAAGCAGAAACCAAAACCAATCGATTCACCAGTGTATTGCGATCAATGAAAAAAGTAGGTGACAACAAAAAGAGACGTGATACGTGGTAAGTAAGTACAGACTGCAAAGAACTAAAACTAAAAAGAGAAAACATCAAGCAAGCACCACCCATGACGGATGTGCCCCATCCCAACTCCCATCAAGGGTGCGCCCCATCCCAACTCGCCCGCTTCCGCTTATTCGTATGAGATCCTGCGGGTTCACAACCGCGCTCTGCCCCCTCTGATGCCTCTCCCTCTCCCGCGTCTTCACTCCCTGCATCGGCGACATCGTGCTCCCACTCCCACCTGTACCCCCAGCCCTCCCCTGTCCCGCCAAATCCGCCGCCTGTCCACTAAGGTCCACTCCCTCGTCCATATCCATGCCCATGCCCATGCCCACCATCCCATAGTAATGCAGATCCAAAAGCGGCAGCGTCGGATCCGCGTGCGCGCACACACACACTCCTGGACGACTCGGAGGAGGCATCCTCTCTGCACCCGAGCTAGCGCACAAATTGAAGCGCACTAAATCATCGTCAGTGCAATGTTGAACAGACGAGTCAGCAGGGAAAGGCCGGCGGGGCAAGCGCGGTGGTAGAGCCGCTGTTCATCGCATTGAACAAAATATCTTGTAGCCCAAGGAATTAGCGCCAGAATACAGAAAGAGCAAAAGCACGTACCTGGATAACTTCAACACCCACACGTCCAAATACGTCCATGAATCCGAAGTCCGCCAGCTCCAGATCGCCGTCAGTGGCGTATATTCTCCATGGGAACCGGATCCTTTGAAATGTGTCGGGGAAACTAACGAAACCCAGTTAGATTTCAACGACATATTTGAACCGAATATTCACACTGTTTCCCAGAAAAAAAGTTGGGCCGGCAAGGCCAAATCACGCTAGGGTTTGCACAAAATCGCGTGTAACGTTACTGTGTTTGTTGTTGGTGAAGCCGCCTCGCGCCATCTACGGGAAAGTTAGCAGAGGGGCAATGTCGCAAATCAGACGCGAAACATACCGCATTTCGTGCCCGAATAGATCATATCTCCTGAAAGCAGGTTAGATTGAAGGTTAAAAGGAACAAAAAGACTCACCTTTTCGTCTGGACCAAAAGCTTGCCTGGCGAGGACAGCCGATGCTGCTACCACAACACTTCGTTACCATGGCAACAAACCATGTTGAACGATGCAGAATGGCGGTGGCGAAGCCACTACCGCCAGCCTGAATTGCACAACGTGTGCTTTTAGCTAAATTGCACAGGTCTACAGAAATATAAACTGACCGTTTCGAGTGAATTATTTGGCGCATATCTATGGTTAGTCCACTGGTATGTAACGTATGTTGTCCCAAGTTGTATGTGTTGAGTCACTTAATGACAGGACTCAATTAGTTTACTGTACGGTTTCGACCGTAAGTTCGCCGGGTGTGACGCGTTATGCGAACGAACTTAAAAATATAGGTTCATTTTCAGGCACAAGGCCCGATTTGGATGCTCCCGCCGCAGGCGGGACCGAAAATTTCCTTTTTAGGCCTGGTGCGCCTTCAGAAAAAGGTCCGTGATGCGTTATGGTTTAAGCTAAGTTCGGTTCCGAAGGCCGCGTGACGCGTTATGCGAACTTACGGTCGAAACCGTACAGTAAATACATCTGCATTAACGAGACATTACCAGCTCTACCAGCTCGTCTACGCGAATACCAGCCGAACTCGTCGCGGCGACTCTTCAAACTTGACACAGTGAATGGTACAGCTACCTACGTCTTTGCCTGGGACCAGACTCTTCTCCCGTGGCGTTGCAGAAGGGAGCAGCGGCCCAGAAGGCCGCTGTACTCGCGTTGCTCGCGACTCCCTTCTGCTTGAACTCGTGAGTGTCATTTTCTCGGCACCGTGAACCGAAACTTACTTTACGACTAGACAGCGACCAGAAGCCTGTTCGACTTGAAGTGTCTGTGAGTTGTTCACACAGTCGTGTTATCGTGACTGATTTCCGTACTCATAGCCTTGTTCGCATGCGAGCGATAGTTGACAGAATATGTAGTCTAGTGATAATATAGTCGTCGAATGTTCATCAGGGAATACTAATCTGTTGGTACGTCGTTAGTGTCAGTTCTCTTATCCTTGAACTGACCTTTTGTACAGATTCTTCCCAACGCGTCGTTGTGATACATAGATAGAACCGTGTTCCTCAAGACGTTAGATTGGCGCCGCTACTCGCGACCGATGCGCGTCTTGTCCCCCGACTATACTCAGTTGAAGACACTCTCGCAAATGCAAATGGTAAGAAAAGTAATGAGATTAAAGAATATGTACCACAAAGGACATGTAAAGACTGGACGATAGGTAATATTTTGGTAGTCGGTCCGAGTCCCGCTTTGACAGCTGTCAATGTCAACTTGAAACCCGGCGGGAGTGCGCTCGAAGGGAGAGCGAGCGGCGGAGGAGACGGTCGTGGCGAAGACGCAGTAGGCAGCTGTGAGGAGCATGGCGGGGTGACGATGTGCACCTGCGCGACGAACGGAGAGCAGGCGGTGAAGGAGCGTGGTCGAAAGGGCGATGGTTGACGAGGCGTCGGGCGGCCAACTGCTGAATGGATTTCCTGAGGCTCCGGTGTACATCTCGCCAGGGAGACAGTCCACATATCAGCGCAATCCGTAACCACAAAGAACACGCACAAGGCTCAATGTCATCCCCAGCGTGTAGCTCTCAAATCACATCTCCAGACACCAAATCCCACAAGCAGGTCAACCCCTCAATGGAGTTGAACAGCGCAGCCCGCCCGTCTGGCGCAACCGACAACGAGGTCAATCCCAGAGTATGCGCCTCGGGAAATCCACAATTCGGACTTGGAGCCAGAGGCTCCCCCGCACTTGTCCACTGCCGTATGGACCCGTCAGCACTGGTAGAGATTACCGTATCTGCCTCGGTCCATGCTATACCCCATATCGAGTCGGTTTGTGCTATAGAGACGATGAGGAGGGAAAAACCACAGACGTGGATGACAATCATGCGCATGCAGAAAGGCAAGACTCTATCCTTGTTCGTAAGTGAATAAAGAGCGAGAATGGCGCAGAAACAGGCTCACCATAGTTCAACAGCGGACGCGTCGTGGTGGTACAAGGTTAAGTTACAGAAGCAGCGTCGATCGTGATCAACCATCGCAGGATCTACACTTTCACATTGCCGAGTGGGGTTTCAAAGCGTTACAAGAATCGGGAATTTACTGTATATAACAAATACATATAGACAAGACTAATCGAAGCATAACCATCCAACAGCACACGGAGGACGTAGGGGAATGTTCCATCCCCAATCGCATGAGCCTGTCCAACCAAGCCTAACCGGGCGGGCCTTCAAGCCCACTATCAGTACATAACTCTATGTCCCGTCTATGGTCGCTGCTTAGCCGAAGATAGGTGACTGAGTATTCAATGAATTCACCCCGGACGGTTCGAGGACAACCTTGGACCCATCGCACCTCGCCTCGTTCGAAAACTCCGTACACAGCTCATTGATATCGCAATCCTACCAAACAGGCAGCAATGCACAAAGGCGAGCAGGTGCAGCAGACAAACCTTGAAATTAGGATTCGAGGTAATCTTGCGCCAGGCACTCAACACCTCGATGTTCTGGTCGTTCTTTTGCGTTCTCGGGAAGCTCGACGTTCCCTGGCACGCGACTACCCCAAATGGACTCATGGCGTCCTTCTTGAGGTATGGCGTCTGCACCACCGGAGGTGCGAACGGTGACATGCCCTGCCCGTTGATATGGTCAACGCAGCTCCTTGTTCTTTGGGCACTGCTTGCTGTCGTCATGCCATGCCCGTTGTCCGACTCTGACGAGCTCCCGTCTCTAGGTGTCCCAAACATGGCATCAGAGCCCTGCGAAGAGGGAGAACCAGACGACGTAGAGTTGGATGGTGAATGGGAGGTGGTGGCCTGATGCATTATCGGACTGATGGCGGACGAGGGCGAAGAGGAATTAAGCAGCCCGGTCGTGTCCATGCCGTTCGGTGCGTTCAAATAACTCCCAAACAGATCATCGAGCGTTCCGCGATCACTGCCCTCGGTCGGCATTGACCATGATGAAGTGATGATTGACATGTCGAAGCCAAAGTTGTTGCTAGGTGAAGCTGTGCTGTTGGTGGTCGACGGGGAAGAAGTGGGGGTGGAATCAAACGTAGAAGCCAAAGAGAAATATGCAGGATTACTCGCGATGGTCGTAAAGTGCGACGTGAGATGTCCACCCTCTCGATTGAAACCAAAGTCCGACTCCATACTACTGCCACCCGAGGTTGCAGTCGGCTCGTCAAGAAGGTCGAGCATGCTGGGATCAAACGCGGTGAGAGAACTGAGATCAAGCGGGTTCGTATACTTGTCCAGAGATGGCTTGGGCGAATTTCGGGAGAAGCTCGCGGAGAGAGAATTGGTATCTGGAGGTGAGAGGGAGGAGGTCGAGGGGGTACTTGACGGATTCTTCGGTACTTGGAAAGTAAAGGAACCCTGTTTGAGCTGCACATTCTCAGACTGCAAACGACGCAGCATGTCACGCAAATTGTCGTTTTCGGTAGTGGCCTGCTCGTTGCGGGCCTCAAGGGCGGCAACCTTGTCTTCAAGCTGAAACAATGATGAGGGTGACTTTTACGGAGGGGCTGAACTCACATCCTTAACATGCTTTTCTTTTCTCTCCCTAAATGCACGCGCACGATTGCTAGTTGACTGAAGCGGCTTCGCAGCTGCACGACGGAGCTTAGTTTCTGCACAAGAGGATGTGTCGTGCTGCTTACATGCTAGTCCATCCTTGCGCTTTAGATCGCTGCATCATCCTGTCTGCTGGATATTGTGGCGGCTAGATTGGGTCGATGCTGGGAGGTTCTGGGGTGGGTTTCTCGGCGTGTCCCATGGGTTGATGGTGGGAAGGAAAAGCGTCTGTGTGGCTGTGCTGGTTGTGAGAAGGAGCACAGAGGACAGGTTTATATATCTGTCGGCTAATCCTCCTCCGCTTGTTGATCGGGAAGGAAGGAAGGAAGGAGTCGGCAAGGTTTTCATAGTAAGAAGAGTCACGTACATGCTCCGCGCAAGAAATATTACGGACTGATGGTGCCGGTCACAATGTGGCCAATCGACAGATCTGGACTTGCAAATAAATCGATGAGTAGAGCGCTCTTGATTCATATATACATCGCTGTACAGCGCGTCGACGTCCGCATAGTCAAGACAAGATTCGGTTCGCCGCAATATCGAAGTTGCCAGGGTTGAACTCGTCGCCACATCTCGCAGACTTCGCTTACTCGGGGAACGGAGAGCCACTTGGGACGATTAACAACGGTGTGTCTGTTCTCGGTGTCTCTAGGTCCGGAATTCCAACCGCAGACCAGTCGATACAATGAAAAAATCAGTAAAATTGAGTGGAGAGTACCACAGAAACGGCGTAAGGAATCAGTCATCAGGGTACTAAGGAGAAACGCGTCAGGAATTGATGATCGGTGACTGGAAGAAATTTCTTACCGCGCCGCACAATCGGGTCCAGAATAGTGTGTCAACCTATCCTTCCTACGAACGGTCACAATGCCCCGTTCTTCTTCAACGTCTCGCCACAGCTCTCCAGTCGATTTCCGAAGAATCGTCTTCATTTTGGAAGCCTAGCATATCGCTGGAACGGTACGCTCCCGTAAAAACCACCTAGAATCGGTTTGCGAGCTCACCATTTCATATAGTCGCGCTCAGCTCATCCAGAAACGTGGTCAGGAGAAAAGCGGCATTCATAGGCGAGATTCAAAGCAAAGGATTGTCTACAGCAAGGCCAGAGGTGCGTCGCAGTGTAGTTTTTCGAATTGAAGCTCATAACCGTCGTCTTCAGTCCAGTGCGTCCCAGGTGAGTTTCCCGACAAAAGTCACGTTCAATGAGGTCAACGAGTCGATATCCAGAGTGTTTGAGGCCTGGCAAGGCTGCAGAGCTTAGCGCTGAAAACGACATGGTGGTTGGAGGTTGAGCTGGACGTCGATCACAGCGCGCCGAATCCGGAAGCTCATCGTTCGTCTTGAACCACCATCTTGATATTTGACTGTTGACGCGTCTGGGTTTCTAGCACTCGGATTCGGACCTCTCTTTCGCAGACGTGAGCTGGCAAATACGCGAATCTCAAGGATAGCAGCGTTTTCAGTCTCAATCGTACACTTTATTCTGATGATGATTCTAGTATTATGACCTACCGAGTACGGGGGACTACTGCATTTATTGCTTGCGCTAACGTTCGACTCAGCTTCTACGGGACACCTTCATTCCTGGATGGTCTGTAATTTCTCTCCGTCGTTATTGCTAGCGCCTGAGAAGACCTGTAGGTCGCTTACTTCAACAATCGATCAATTCGTAGGAGCAGGTATCCCGCCCGCTACACTCATGGCTGGTCCGTTTCGTTCTATCTCAACTTTGGCTTCCCACTTCGGACAACAGGTCTTCCTCTTTACGGCCGTGTCTGGACTTTGTCAGATCTTTCACAAATCTCCCCCGGATCTCCTGGCACCGCTGGAACCGCAGGTCGTTGCACTGCCGAAGTATGGGCTGATGCTTGTCCTTGGTGCATCTGGCTGACGTCGCGCACAGCGTGGATATCCTGCCTACTTCGAGATTAAGGAGATCGCGGACATTCAAGAAGGTCGCGGTGTCAGCTTCGAGCCCTTGGACGGATGTTCGTGTCTGCTCCTTCGTCGATGGGTTTAACTGATCTCGTTTTTCTAGGTATGCTGCCTCTGAAGCAATAATAGCGAGCTAACAGCTCTCTAGGTCTTCGATGACCAGTGGGTCGAATACGACGATGTTGTGAGTTATTCTTTGAATTCATACCTATCATTCGGTCCTGACATTTGCCTAGTTGTAGGTGCATCAACGTAGTTGGCTACTTTGACTAACGCGTCTCCAGCTCTTTCTCCGCCAAGATGGCAATCATTAACGACCGCGGTTTGGGAGGCGGCATGGTACGTACGTTCGACTTCCCCATCCACGGCGACTCACAGTCTGTCAGCTCTGGGCCGTCAATCTTGATACGGAGGACGCGGCACTTACGCGAAGGCTACTTCATACTACAAGTCCTGCCCTGCGGTTCGCATTTAAACGCTGTAGCATTTGACCAATGCTCATGTTCTCTTCTTCATACGACAGAGACTGGCCGAGCACCCGGACAGATACGGATGCCACTATCAACTGTCCAATCACTTCGAACAAGCCGGCTAACACACAGACACGTCGCTGCAATTCGGACTCGACATGGGGACCCGTTCCAACATTGACTGCTCTTCTTTCATGCAGCGTTCGTTGGGAGTGCAACAGTGCATTGGATAAAATTTTGTGTTCTCATCTACTGTTTACCGAAATGTCATAGTCCCGCTTTCCATAGCTACCTGTAAGAAAGTATATCCAGTGCTGAACTATAGTTTTCTTTTTTCCAATCGTCAAATCGTCTTGAACAGCTTGTCCCCAAAAGGGTGTAATTCATGTGACCAGTGACCCTGCTGGTCCTCTTTCTTTTTGACCACCACGGGACGCGTATGAAGTTCAGCGTTTCAACGCCTGGACGACCAAGTTCTTTTCTCTTCCATACCAGGACTAAACATGGCGGCGACTACGGACTCTGATACCTTTCCGACGTCGCATTGGTTGCCGTTTACCCGCACAGTGCAGCGGTCTCACGAGAACAGACGAAAAACAAAGAGGTTTAGCGCAGGTCTAAGCGCAAGTACACAACAAAGTGATATTGACCATGATAAAGTCCGATCACATAACGCTATTTATATCTTGTACAAGTAAAATACATGTTTACTTCCTTCGAGCGCGCTTTGGAGGCCGATATTCTTCATCATCAAATGTCGCACGTTTCCTCTTCTTCTCTGGCTTGCCGCTGACCTTCTTGCGCTGTTCAACCTTGCCGAAAATCGACTCAAGCTTCTTGACTGCTGCTTCTCTGGTCGTGGAAACATTATCGTGTTTCCGCTGTTGAACGCGTAGCTCTGGAACAGTTAGTTTTGAGATACGCGGTCGCCCTGCATTTTGAGATCGATTCTCAAGGCGTATTAGTCAAGATCCATCATAACGTATAATAAATACCTTTCGCTTGCAAGGCCGCCCTGGACGTGCGTTCTGAATGGCAGTCTCCACATCAGTCATATTGGTTTTGAAGACTCCAAAATTTGCGGGACCAACAGTAGGGTGGTAGCCGTCCAGACGGACATCTTTCGGAGTAGAGACCTCAAAGAAAAAAGTCAGAATTAATATTCAGAAAGCTCAACAGATACCTCAGTTGCGTTCTGCCAGTTACGACCTGGTGGGACTTTTGCGCAAATGATGGTGAACGCGTGGTCACGTTCCCAGACGGGGACAGTTATGCGTTCGTGTGGGGTCGAGGTCATCACCGCCTTGCGAGGCACCTTGTAAGGATCGCCTATGTTACATTAGCTATGTATTCGAACGGCGCACGCACTCACCGATGGTGTGCCGAGAATCAAAGTATCCACGCCTCGCAAACTCATTGTAATGCTCAATATCGATTAGCACTGTTCCCTTCATGTATACGCGCACATAGCGGGCCAAGTACTTGTCATCCACCGACTTTTGGAAGGACAGGGGATTCGAAGATGTCGAACGATTGCAGCAGTCCTTGATGTAGGTCGCCGAATGAAACTGTTCGCTGTATTCATCAAGTCCAGCCTTGAACGCTTGGTATCGCTCCTCATCGGAGCAGATGTTTATAGCCGGCTCTCCGGGGAAAAGACGAAGTTCGTGAAGGGCATCGTTGGCTGTGTGGCGACCAAACGGAGCGAAGAAGCGTTCAGAGCCGTTGTCGGTATTAGTAATGGCCTCGAGAATGCTTGTCTTGACGTCGTTTTTAGAGAGAATACCGGCGCGCCAACGGTCCAAGCCTTCCATGGCCTCATCATGCTCCGAATGCCAATCGAAGCCACTATTGAATTGACTCCACATCCGAGGCCAGTTCTACAAGCAGATAAGCAAGACTAGGATGTGGCTACATGAAAAACTTACCTCTGACCGCGGCATCATGTCTTCGTTACACCAGAAACGGTCCAGTGAAACAACATGAAAACGCAGAAACCTTATCGTGTCAACAATAGCAAAAACGCGTTCCTCCGAGACGAATGCAGCCATGATGGTCAGGGTCCGACGAGTGGCCTTGGGGTTAGACGACTCATCCCAATACTCGGAAGGCAACTCGAACGTGCGAAGCCTCTCAGACTTGTCCGCGTCGTTCTTGTCCGCGCTGTTTCCAGGAGTGTCATGGGTAATGATATACTCGTAATCTGAGCGTGGTAGCTCCACCAGAACACCTCCCAACCCCCAGTGAACTTGGACGCCGATCTGAAATGAGACTTAGGACGAATGAATGTAATCGGATATTCTGCGTACATGTCCAGCGGCAATAAAGGATTGTTTTCCACGAGTGGCCTTCACAAGCGGGCCAGGTTCTTGAGGCTGTAAGAGTGGGCGAATTGGAGCGTACTGTACGTCTCGTTCCAATCTTTCCACATCAACTTGCCGAAGGGGAACAAGATCTTGTGGCGCCACATTGGACAATGGATCAAAGTCGGAGAGATCTGCCGTCGCTGTTACTTTGCCTTCAGAGAAACTAGCAGGAAAGCACTTGAATGAGGCTAACCAAAGTAAGAATTCAGTGAATCCGGCACATGAATATAATTACATACCTGTCAAGGGCTTCCCTGTTCGCAAAACATGTTCGGCACAACAACGGTCCAACTTTTTCTCGGTAGCAACGGCTTCGCCACCCTCTGGCATGACGGTAAGAGGCAGGGAAATCTGAGTCAATCCGCTCCAAGTCTGACTACTCATCACGGTCATGTGGTCTTCCGTTACCAAACCGAAATACCCAACAGGGCTTTAGTGTCGAGTCATCTCAAATCCGACGTTATAGCACATACGCCTGGTCGAATTGAACACGTCGAGGCTCGTTGAACGTGCAGAACAAGTCGTTCAAGTCCGCCATCGGCAACACCCGGTGCTGAGTCATCCAGATTCCCATCCTGCTTTCTTTCCTCCATCCATATCCATTTCTATCCAACACCCACCAGTCAGTTCACACCGCATTATACGGAAAGCCATCCAGGCATCTTTGGATTGTACACGGCTGCACGCTTCATATGCGTATTATCAGCGCGTCAGCGGCCTCCACGAACACGAAAAGGACAACAGCGGCATAATGCCGGGACACTTAAAGACATCGAGTCTCGCGATCTGGGATGGGACTGCGTCTTCTCTGGAGACGCAGCGCGAAAGGCAGGAGAGAGCAGAGAGCACGGACGAGTTTGCACGGATGAGAAAGGCAGATGTGTATATGGACGTGGATGTGGTGCGTCTTCCTTTCCTTTTATTAATTCATTTAGCCTTCTCTTATGGCTAAACAGGACGGCGATATTCCTGGCCTTGGCTGGATTCGGGCGCCTGAGGACGAGGAACAGGTGCCAGGATTAAATTTGGACAAGTCGCCAATGCCATCTCGTCCCCGTACACCACCGCTCGCGTCCTCCTCTCACGCATCACCTTTCTCATCCTTCGTGCTTTCACCCGTCGACCAAGATGGACTACGCTCGTACGCTGGCTCCCTGCTCAAGGTATGCGGTGTTGTCTTCATTTATAGAAATGGAGGTGCTTACATCGGGTTGTAGCACACCAATTCCCCACCGCCATACGCAGTCTACGTCCAACTCTGAAAATACCAATGTAAGTCTTTTATTTTTTCATCTATGGGCCGACGGCTGAGTAGACTTCCTAAATGACAGTCTCCCAGTCGATGCGAACGCGGATGGCGTCTATGGAGATGGTACCTCTAGGACCGAGAAAGCCAGTCCCATCGTATACCACGAGTCGCGTCCAGGATCGTCTATCAACAAGGAACCGACTTCACTTTCAAACGACGTTTCTAAACTTCCTCTGACTGGACCACGAACAGATCCCGCCAACACGTCGCGTCCGGCTCATCCCCATGTCTCGTCGTCCAAGGAACCGACTCGTCCCAATTCACCCATTAAGCCCCATCCTCCGACGGGACCGCGCGCTGATTCCGCCTCAGAATGGCCCATAAAGATCGCCCCACCAAGCGTCTCCCGCCAACTGGACCGAGAGTGGGACGGCGTCAGGCGGAACGTTCTCTACCTTCTTTGTCTCAAAGACCTCCACCGTATCCCACGCCTTCTATACCGCGACAGCCTAGAGCGAGGGCGGAGGGTTCGTGGGGCGTATCTGATTCTGGCTGGGGTAGTAGGAAGCAGAGATTCGAGAGGCGAGAGGTCAGTATTCCCTTTGATTTTGCGTATGGTTGATTTTAATTCTCGCAGGATTCGGTCGGTTCAGGGGCGGCGTTGGGAACGCCTTCATCGTCGTTATCAACTTCTACCGCCAAGGGGGCTGAGAAGCCTCAGCCGTTAATTAAATCGAATGCGGACAAGGTACTGGACTCGTTCTATTCGTTCTTCTGGTGGTATATTGATCTTCATTGTAGGCCAAGGACATGGCACGACTGAAGAAGGTTCGCTTCTTTTATACTCGTTTCGGATCCTTTTGTTTGATGAGTGCTCGTTAGGTGAGAAAGGAAAGCGCATCTCCAATGCTTCAATTGAAGCCGGCTGCAAAGAAGCTTTTGCCGACGTTCAAGAGATTGATTCAGGGACAGACTGCGGAGGGTTGGATTGTGGGTGTGCAGAAATCGAGCGAGGTACGTCTTTTGATCAAGCGTCGTATTGGTGCTCACGTTTTTGAAGGATAATGTACGCGAAGGAGTTATGCCTAGCCCTGGATGTCCGCCATCCCCCAAGCCATTGCTTGTTCCCTCGTCGACTACCTCTCACCGCCAACGTCCTCCTTCAGCGGAACAACGAACATCTAATCGCAGCTTAGACGACACGAAGCGTCCAAGCCCCAGCAAGCCTACTCATCGTGCAGAGCCCGGACCAACATCACGTCGTGGCAAGGACCCCGTGTACCCGCTTTTCACGCCGCCCAAAGGCCAGGACGTGCCGTTGTTTACGCCGCCGGGTTCACCGCTTTCACCATTGTCGTCTCCTGAGCCTGTCGCACGATGGGTGGAGACGCCCGAGCCGGACGATGATGTGGTCGTGGTGCGAGTGGTGAAAGCCAAGGCGAAGAAAAAGAAGACGCTCCATGTCTGCGTTATGGTTCCGCGGTTGAGCAAGGCGGAGAGGAAGACGTACAAGAAAGAGGACGAGGAGACCTTGGGGTCTAGGCCTTTAGTTTCCCTGCGACGACGCTCCGAGTCTTCTCAAAAGCAGTCTTCCTCGTGTTCCGTCCACCGTTCTTGCTCGTCGTCGTCTCGTCCCGCTCCGTCATTGCCCGCGTCGTATAGTCACCCGCAGCGCAAGGCGAAGCAAAAGGCGTCTGTGGATATCCAGGAGCAGCAGTCCCTGACGACAGCGTTCGAGTTGAACGAGTTTTATGACCTGGATGATGGTGATGTCGTGGAGGTGGAGGAGAGGGTAGTGCATATTCCAAGGAAGGAGGAGGCAGGACGTCGAAGAGCAAGGCTCCTGTGGCGTCGACGAGCAAAACGCCTGCTTTCCTGGCCAACTCTACGTCCAGGGCTGCCGCTGTCACTGGCGATTTAGCGGCCGCGTATAATCAAGCGCTTGGAAAGCGCGTCGATGGGTTGAGCGGGGACGTGGCGAAGAAGGCAGGACGAGCGAGAAGAGCCGCATTCATCGGCCAAGATTCTGACGCTGGAGTTTGAGGAGGCGATGGACGTGTTGTTGTTACATCCGCTGTTACCTGGACAATTTATTGTCTTTCGAGCAATCGCACACCCACAATTCGATAAAGAAAACATTTTGCATTTCAATTCTTTTAAGCATGGCGAGGTGGGGATATTCTCAGAGATAATATAGGTGTGAGAATCGAGGCAAACGGGCACCGCAAACTCGTTATACGGTCAAAGAACGATGCTTTCCCGATTAGGAAGGTGCCCATTGGCTCGACGAAATAGATTGTTTTCCGGTGAGTCCGTGCGTCGACGCAAAGTGTTAGCGATTTTCGGATGTAGACCGTTTAAAGCTCATTTGTGACCAAAGCTGGTAACAAATGGCCGGAGCAATCACAAGGGGGGGTGCGCGCCACACCAACCAACAAATTGAGAAAAGAAAATGTTTTGCCTTTCAAGTTTTTTAGGCATGGCGAGGTGGGTTTATGCTCATATACACTATATAAAACAACTAGCACAATCTCTATCGCACGCTCGTTATACAGTGAGCGATTTTAAGATTCGATCACGTGACCAGTCAATCCGGAATTCCGGCGTTTCATTTTTTGAAACTTGCCTCTTAAACTAGCACCACCATGTACGGTCCCTTTCTTTGCTTGATGGCAGATACTCATGTATCCTCAGCATGCCAATTCATCTTCCTCAAGAGCTATGGGACATTATTGTAGATGAAGTTGCGTTTTGGGACTTTGGCTCTCTTTGGACTCTCCTGCCATGCTCTCGACGGTTTGCGGCACGCTGCAGGGCACACCTCTATCGAGAGCTTACACTCACACCTGTCTGTCCGCCTGCCACCGACTTTACTCGCTTTATTCTTGGACCAGACATGCGTAAACTGGTCAAAGTCGTACGCGTCGTCCTTCCGGGGCATTCCCAGCAGCTACTGCACTGGACCATCACTCGCGACATCATGGTCCAGCTCACGCATGTGGTGGTTGTTGTCCTGTCCGAACATCGACCTCACAAAGTCCCGGTCGAAGACATTTCTCAGTTTCTTCCGGAACTGCCGTCGGCGCGCGAGCTCGTGTTGCGCTCACTCCAGAATATATCCATGCACACTTTGGGACGTATTTTGTCCAAGTATCCTGATCTTTCATCGTTACGAGTCTCCGATGTTGGATTACTTGGCGTCGAGGAACATTCGCATCTGGCACCAATTCAAGTCGGAGTGCAACGACTCGAGCTTATCGATGCACGGGTCCTCGTAACCTGTGTCTTTCCTTGTACCCACCCTCCATTGATTATTCTCCCAAAGCTTCAACGACTCGTCCTTGGTCAGCGCTTCAACACGATCAGCTGGCCGTCCTATGAAGCTATCATCGACGCGACTCGTAGTACACTACACGAACTGGTCATTAGGCTCTATCCAGAAGCCTTACCAACTGGTAAGTATTGTTACTTGCTCATCATGGAAAATATGTTTGACGAGCCATTGAGACATGACATTTATCCACAAGATTCAGTCTGTTATCATCATCACTCCGCCAAACTCAAATTTCAAGTTTTTGGCCGATGCACTGGAAGTGGAGGATGATCAAGATTTGCGATTGAAGAGGTTGGGGCTCGTACTCGAGTGGACCAAAGGTCAGGACTCTGTTGAATGGGATGATCTTGCTGAATCACTGGAGCAATCGAGTCTCCCATTTACCGTGTGTATTACATTCGCTGTTCCACCCGTCGTTCCCTCCGACTCGCGCTGCTTGCAGTCCGAGTCGCATTCCGAGTCGCACTCCCAGTCGCGTGCCCAGTCGCATTCCGAGTCGCACTCCCAGTCGCGTGCCCAGTCGCATTCCGAGTCGCGTTCCGAGTCGCGCTCCCGGTCGAACTCCGAGTCGCAGTCGCGTTCCCAGTCTCGCTCCTCCTGGCGGTCCACCTCGCACTCCTCGTTGAGTTCCTCCTCCTCATTATGCTCCTCACCCTCACCCGCGCCATCACCCTCACGCCTATCGTACTTGCCATATCAAGCTTCGATGGAGGCCGACGCAATTGCTCAATATTTCCATGATATTGGACGATCTGTACGCGTCAAGGCGTCGATGCTGAATTTGAACAATTTTTACAAAATGTCAACGAAAGACTTGTACTACCAATAAATACATTTTCTTGATGGACAATTCTCAAGTGGCAGAGGTACTTCTAACAGTACAGAGTTGAGGGTGTTGTGGTGGCAACCCATGCATCAGGAAAAACTCTTTGGCTACGGAGCCCTGGCTGATGATCGGATAGCGTATCAAGTAGCGTATTCAACGCTAGGTAGCTCTGGTAGCTGCCCTACCCCGTATAGTAGCTCACGTAGTACAGGTAATCCATAGTCTAGGCTACTGACAGTATCAAAGTTGATGAATCCTAAATGGTACCAAGGGCGCGCACAGACAACAAAGTTCAACGATTAGTGTGGCATTTGTGTCGTAAAAGGACGAAATCTACGTGACGAAGGTAGCAATTGAGATAGAAGTCTTTGGCCGAGTCGAGAACAGTCTCGCTGGTCCAATTGGAGGGTATATTAGCGCCAAAGGAGGGAAGTAAATGGCAAGTGCGATTAATGTATGTAAGCGGAACAATTGTTGCGTGCCGATAGCCTTGTCGAGTTGACCGGGAGATTTTGAACATGCCCAGCCAGAAAATACATTGATTTAACCAAGTACTGATTACCGGATCGATCGGCCCGTAACACTTTGCATCCAACCACCATGACAAGATCCTGCTTTATCGTTACCCTGCTGGATATGCGACGATAGCCATGCAAGAGTGCGGATCCGCTTTATCTAATTGCCGGACAATACCAGGATACCGGAAAGGACGACTCGCAAGAACAGGATGGCGTCGGATAAGTATTCTGAAGGAGGGAACACAGGCAGCTCTGGTACGTTGGTTTTATCTTCGGTCTGACGTGATCTCAGATGCTTTCATGCAGGGAATCAACTGGTGGCTGATCAACACACGCGATGGGTTGACGGACAGACTCACCCAAACCCCCTTACATACCGCCAGATGTCTGTTGATGATGATATTGCATCTGGGCTTTGGCAGATTGATCAGAGTTTGCTCGTCGCGCTATGGCCTCTTCCACGGACGTTATCATCGGGTTCATCACCGCTTACGCTGTCGTCCTCGTTTGACATCACGCTTGACGGGATCGACAGTCCGCCCCAGGACCTCGCCGACGCGATTTCGCGTACAAAAGGCTATTTGGTCCCAGACCGCGGCGCCTCCAATGCCGACGTTATAAGCGGTGCTCCGGCTTTGGAGTCTCTCGTCTTGTCCGTCACAGGCGAGGTTAAGAGCATCTCGGAGGAGGCTACCGCACCTCTTGAGAGTCGCGTCGAGAACTACACGCTCACCATTCCTTCCGATGGATCTGCTGCTACCCTCACTGCCCGGACGACCCTCGACCCTCGGTCTGCTCAGGGGTTTGACTACGTTCTCCCAAGTATGGTACACCACCGCCGGATCCATTTACACCGTCGAAGCACCCTTTGACATCGAAGATTCGCCCGCCTACGTACGCTATCCATATGCTGCCATCCATAACATCTACTAATAAACTTCTATTTCCAGCCTTATCGCGGTTTTATGCTCGATACCGCTCGCAACTTGTGAGTCGTCCCTCGTGATGTCGACGGCAATCCTAATGTAGCGTCTAGTTTCCCCGTTGATGATATCAAACGTACACTTGACGCGATGAGCTGGGTTAAAATGAGCACCTTCCATTGGCACGTCGTAGATAGCCAGAGCTTCCCTCTTCAAGTTCCGGGGTTCCTGGAGCTATCTGAGGCAGGTGCCTACGCCGCCGCCGCGTCCGTGTACACCCCCGAAGACGTCGCTGGCATCGTGGCGTATGCCTCTGCCGTGAGTGCAAGCCCCCCTCAAACGCCTAAGACCCAACTCATGTGCCCATCCAGCGCGGAATTGATGTCCTCGCCGAATTCGACACCCCCGGTCACACGTCTGTCATCTCCAAGGCGTTCCCAGAGCACATCGCGTGCCCAGAGGCGACCCTATGGGCGAGCTATGCCGCAGAGCCCCCATCAGGCCAGCTTCGTATCACGTCGCCCGAGACGACCAACTTTACGACCTCCCTCGTCACTGCCATCACTTCCATGTTCACATCGCCGTACTTTTCCCTTGGTGGTGATGAGATCAACGCCAAGTGTTACACTGATGACACGGAAACTCAAAATGCGCTCAAGTCGACTGGGGAGAGCTTCACGGATGCGCTGAGCAAGTTCACGACTGCGACCCACGGTGCGGTTCGCGCCGCGGGGAAGACGCCGGTGGTGTGGGAGGAGATGGTGCTGGACTACAATGTGACGACTGTTGAGAAGGATGCGATCATTATGGTGTGGATTTCGTCTGCAAACGCCATCTCTGTCGTTGAGCAGGGCTACCACATCGTGCACTCCGCGTCTGATTTCTTTTACCTTGATTGTGGACATGGGGCGTGGGTTGGCGACTTTGTGAACGGAAACAGCTGGTGCGATCCGTTCAAGTCGTGGCAGAAGTCGTACTCTTTCGACCCGGTTGTTAACATGACTGCCGAGCAGGCTGGTCTCGTTCTTGGTGGTACGTTTTGCTTTCCACAACGAGATATTGTTTGACTGATTATGTTTATAGGGCAGCACTTGCTCTGGACGGAGCAGTCCTCCCCTGCTAACCTCGACTCTATTGTATGGCCTCGAGCAGCTTCGTCTGCTGAGGTCTTCTGGTCAGGACCGGGTGGTAATGTTAGCACGGCTCTCCCGCGTCTGCATGATGTCGCGTTCCGCTTCAACCAGCGTGGTGTCGCTGCCATCGCTCTCCAGCCTCTCTGGTGCGCGATGCGTCCCGGTGCTTGCGATTTGACGGCGTAATGTTCTTTCTTGATCACATCCTACCTAATTTATTATACACACCTTTTTCCATGCTGCGGTCTTGAAATGCTCGCGAGTCGCGATTGGGTTGACCTAAGCTACCCACGCCCATGAGGGTTTGATATCGTCTGTCTGTGGCGTAGAACAGTCGAGGAGAGGGACGCGGCCGTGGCGCGACGGTAGTGTCCATCGAAATCGTTCCTGTCTGGGAGAAAAGCCCATGAGAACCAGTGTTGTTTTCAATAGCAGCCGTAAGAGCAACTGAATTGAGACATGATTCACAGCTCCGAGCTGTCCAGCCTTCATCGATGACCCAGTTTTCCCTTTCTTTCTTCACCTCCTTCGCTCGATTTTTCCCTTTTTCTTCTGGTGCTCATTTCACTATTATTTCGATTTCAGACTCATGGCCATCATCTTTCCAAAACGCGATATGCAGAAGGACGGGTCGTTGAATTGCTAGCGCGGATTATAGATTATAGCGTGAACACTGCAACATCGTTCCCACCCTTCATAGGCCGCGACTGCACGAGGAGGGCAATGCCGGGATGCGTCGTGTTGAGGCAGTGGGTCGTGCTTGAGGCGTTTCGCACTGTTGACGGTGGCTTGGTTGGTGGTCAAAATCACACTAAGAGCGAGTAGAGGTGGAACCTTGTATACTACGAATAGCTGTCAGTATCAAAGGAGTGTCAGAGAACAAGAGACGACTCACTATCAAGTACCTGAACAGTCCGTCAGAGATACAATGTAAAGTATTGGTACTACGACTATGGAGACTACTCGAAAGGACCGGTCAATACTACACATTCGAGTCTACGTAGCAGGCGGGAAATACATAGCTATAGTAAGACGTACATCAGCCTGGAGTGGGGCCAATAACCTCTCGCGTAACTCCAGTCCAAGTCTAGTAAGCGGAAGAGGTTAGTAACTACTCAACGTTAACAAGCATTGCGACTTACCCGGGTGGAAAACATTGTCGCGTCAACCAATAGGACACATGTATTCCGACGTCGGCGCTCGACACAAGTCTAAAATATAGAGGTCAGTTTGGTAAAACTGAATCAAACTTGAAAACCTTACCAAGATAGCTCTCGCCCGACAACATTGCCTGCACCCGTCGTTCCTCAATGGGACCCATGACGGTTTCCTACCTACCTACCTACCTACCAAGATATTCAGAAAGCGCGGCAGTGCTCCACGTCGTGTGAGATAATTCGCAATTATATCCCCCTTCCATGAATCCCATCGCTTGCCTGGAATTCAAGACCCATCCCGACCTCCCGCTCACGACTCGCGCCACATCTGGCGGGTCCGGCGCACATCACAGGACCATAACGGTGGCGTATCCTCCATACTACAGTCACAGTCCTTCTACTCCGGCGGTCGTACCCCCTCGTAGCGTTTTCTAAATCAAGATATCAGTTTCGGACCGAATTGATAAAATTTAGAAATCTCACCTTTATATGACGACGCTGCCAGCGACGTCCTCGTGGTGTATAGACAATCCTAGAGTCGACATCCTTCAAAGCGACGGGGTGTCACCCATGTCGGGGCCACAGTCCCGCCGTCGCGCTCTACGTCCTGGCGGAAGGTTACCGGACGATTTGCCATCGTGCAGAGCGAGTCCAGACAGAGACGACGTTTGAGACGAGCCGCAATAGACGAAGTACCATTGACGTCGACCGCCTAACGGTTCCCAAGCTGTTTTGAGAATATCGGTTAAGTACAAGGAATTGTCGTCAATGTTGAGAAACTTACCAGAGACCAACCATGAAAGAGATGCCGTCGATACTCCGGACAAGTAGTGAATAGTATCAAGACTATCCACTCGTTAGGCCGCTATACGCCTGAAGGCTGTTCACCCGCCCCGCCACAGGTCATCCCGCCCAAACGGCAGGCACAATACCAAAGAAATAGCGTATCCATATGTTGGCCTTCAAGTCGCCGCAACGGTTGGCGGCACTAGTCGTTCAGAGGGCTGACTATGATATCAAGTCAGTTAGGAGCACGAAGAGAACACAGTTGGCTTACTGACTGAGCCCAATGTTTGTACTGAGGATACGTGCCGGTAACACGTCGTTGTTAAAAAGCCTAGCAAGGATGAGTACGGCATGGTTCAAGATTGGAGAACTCACCTTGAATGAGTACGCGCCGTGCCCGATAATATCAGAGCACAGACATCCAAGGGTTTGTAGGTGGTACCCGCTAGCCCAAACACGATTGCATCCAACCGGAATCGATGGTCAGAAACACACGCCGCCGTTGATGCAGTGCTCTGAGTGAAACGCTGTCCAAACACGTATCCTTGGGGATATGGCGGCGGTCTTGTTGAAGACGCCCGTTGAGTAATGTTGAGCGTCGTGCGTAAGGACGGGGCAGCAATCTGCTGTCCTCCCGTATAGCTATCATTGTCACCTTCCCATAGGCACGAAACCAAATGCGAAACGGACGCGTCACGAAAACAACGTCACAAGCCAGGTCCAAGGGAAGTCGTTGTCCGTACAGTCCTCCTTCCACCGGCATGAAGCCGAGTGGGAAGGACGCGTCATGAAGACGACGCCCCGAACGACAGAGACCAGTCGTACATTATCGTGATGTCTGTGGTGAGAGTGAGTGAGAGCTTGAGGAAGGAATGAAGACGAGGGACTTACCACTTGAGGAAGTCCAGAAACTGGTGAGCGCTAGTCCAGCGATAAGACGCGGTGACTGAAATAACGCAGTGCCGAGCTCGTTTCCGTGGTGAAGTTGGTCCATGGCTACAGTACGCATTAGTAGAGGGCGCAAAGAAGAGATGAGTGAGGTCTACTCACTGTCAGAACTAATGGGCTAGCCGAAGTCGTTATCGTCGTCCATGGGCTCGAACAGATAATGGAGAGGGCAGCAAATCTAAAGCAAGGATTGTTAATGGCGGTAGGAGAAGGCGGGACAGGTACAGGTACCGTCCAAGAGCAACGTGAGTTCCCGACGATGTCTAGTAAGAGGTCGGGGAATGAGAAGGGATATAACGGCTAGAAAGAAGACGTACCGAGTGAACAGCAGTCAGCGGTACTTAATCCAGGAAAGCAGGTGCGATAATGTCCTTGACGTCGCGCTGGACAATGTGCACAAGTTAATCTGAAAAAAGCGTCAGCCTGCTCGACGACGACGGCAAAGAAATAGACGTACCAGAACACCAAATACCAAGAAAAAAGGCGCTGAGGGAGGGGTGCCAGTGAGCAGCCCAATCAACGATGATGGTGGGAAGAAGGACACGGACCTGTCACGATCACGATGTCCGTCACGGTATAAACGCGTCGGGATCGTGTTGGTGGGGACAGTGGCAGGGATACCAAGACACAAAGAGGGAGAAGGAAAGAATAAAGTGTCAGGTAAAGTATGGCTATGGAGAGCCGTGTAAGACTAGTGGAGGAGGAAAGAATGGGAGAGAAGGGAATGATGGGTTCCAACCGAATCGCCTCGCCTTTTATACGAGTTTCCATTGCCCTAAGATCCATCAGAGACGTAAATGCGGCCGGGTAGTCAACCGTAAGCATGGGCGACCGTCGGACGAAACGAAATCTTTCCAATATTCGGGCGCATATTGCGCCGCCACACAATCTCGCTTCTTCTCGATTCGCCGCCCTGTGCAAAAGATCGCAAGATGGATGCGAACACATTAAATATAAAAAGTTAACTTTGAGATGGTCAGACCAGAATACACGTAGTGAACACAAACCAACTACAACTTACCTCCTACTCCAGAATGCACTGTGGCGACTTTCCCGTCCTCGATCCAATCTTCCAAGAGCGAAAACGCTGGAATTGCATCAGAGATTACCCTGAAAATCTGATGGGAGTAAGCCCGAGCAGCCCAGACTCGGCGATAAAAGAAAACTTACTGAATGACATTTTCACTGCAACGCTGCGCGTTGCCAATTACATCCTTTTGGGAACGGAGAAAGATGCCCTGTTACGTCCTAACACATGTAATATCAGTCAGCCCAAATCGAAGCCCGTTGAAACACGGAAAAGGTACGAACCTTTTCTGTAAACTGCTGACATTTCACCAATCGAACGTTAACGCGGAACTGGATTGGTCCACCAGCCGAAATCAAGTCGCAGAGAGTCTATACAAGGTTTGTACACCAGCTAGAGTTGCCAGTTTGAACGGGAACTTACGGGAAACACGTTTGAACCAAAAGTCTCAGAGGGACGGAGGAGGAACACGACCACCCGCGTCATTTCCCCACATCCGACGTCGACCAGATAAGATTGTCGATGCCCCAGACGCGTCATAGGGGCCGAGAGATCCTCGTGTTATCGATGTGCAGGGTCCCAAAGTCGTCCCAGAGCCTCACACGCGAAAAGTCGTCTCCAGCACGCGTTATCTTGCCCAAGGACCATCGGAATTGGCCTTACGTATGTCCTAGACCAACATCCAGGTAAATTTAAGGCCGTCAAACGTCGTAGAGAGCGGGAGGACACGAGGGTATCCAAGTGTAAGTGTCTCGAACTCGGACATGTGGTGGTACGAGTTCAAGTGATCTCGATCACTTGCGGATACTATGCCCGTATGCCCATAATCAAACACGATGTTTTACCGCTTATTCCGAGCCCATTGGAGGCCTGGAAGGATCGCAGGACTTGGGTTACCCGCGCAAGAAGCGGAGCGAATATCTTTTGGCGAGTTCTTCAAATCAACTTGGCGACCCGACGGACATCATCTTCAAGGTACACAATATCGGTTTCGCATGTTTTTGAGGCCGCCAGATCGCATCGTCGAAAGAAGTTTTCGTTGGACGTTTCGGGGATACTGACTTCTTCGTAAGTGTCAACAGGTGGGTTATCTATGCGTTTGTGTTTTAGGCCGACATTGGGTATTGACCATGTTTTAGTACTATATTGTACAATACTCTACGGACTATTTAGATGGCTGCACGGAGCTTCAGAGGTGTGCAATTCGTGATATATAGATTTGTGGAGTCCGCTGAGTACAGCTATTCTAGTCGTAGTGTCAAGAACTTTCTTCAATTGCGTACAGAACAGATTTAGAGAACTGAATTTCCATCGGGGCAGTAACTACGACACTTATATGTATGGGTACACGAAATAGAACGTATTATAATAGTCGTACAGACTTACAGTCCGCGCTCGCCCGTCCCAAGTTCACCTCGCGCGAGAATCCTGCTCCCTAGCGAGCCCTATCCCAATGGAGACGAAATCAACATCAAGGAAGGGCGAATCACGGCAGAATTACTGCGCCGTGGATACGGGCTACAGAAGAGTTAGCTCCGAGAAAATGATCAAACAAACGAGGCACGAACCAAAATGAAGATAACGCGTCGTCAACAACGCCGCTCCCTAAAGCGAAATGGAGACACCTCGTCTGTGACAAGGAGCACTCGTCATAGATAAGAAGAAGTCCAACATCGAACCTGTCTGAAGATGGAAGAGAAGTGTGGCGTAAAGCGTCCAAAACCGTGGTTATACCAGCAGTGAGAAGCGAGGAACGCGAGCGCAGCGGCGGAAGCGCCGCTGCTCACTGCTACGCAACATGAATTCGGCCCTAAGTGATGTCGTTAGTCCACGAAACGAAGGAGACGAAGATGACGTACCCAAGACGAATTTGTCGCCAACTCGTCCCAATGAGTCAATAAATCCGAACGCCGTCAGATCCAAATCGCCATCAGCGGCTACAATTATCCGAGGGCTGGCGTAGGTCCGTGTTGGAAATAGAAGTTCCTTGACCGGTTGAGAGGTTCTGGTGTGTACGTGGAGGCTCCTGGGACGTGAAAGCAGGTCACTGGGAAGAGAAGCTACTGCATGCTAGCAGCAACGATGACATTCAGATAGCGGGGGCCGAGTTTGAATCAAAGTCGAACTGGGGCATCCATTATTCGAGAGTGTCGCCATTCCAGTAGTGAAAGCTCGCAGTGCGACCGCAGGGGCGGAAGCGCAGCTGTTCACTGCACATAAGTCGAGATAAAGGCACTCAATTCAGTCATTAGCATAGGAGGCAACAGGAACAAATTCACGAACCGAGTCCAATTCCAATTCGTCTTGTCCGAATGTGTCCATAAATCCGAACGCCGTTAGATCTAAATCGACGTCGACGGCTCCACTGAAGCGAAGGCCGTGCGGGTCAGCATATCTCCGTCTTGAAATGTCAAGGATTCCGGGTGAATTCCAGAGTCCTGACGGGAGCGTAGCCGTTGTCGGGAGAATAGGATGGTAGAGGTGGCGAGAAAGTAGTGTCCTGTATTAATATCAATCCGTCAGCATCAGCATTAGCGTCGAGCATGAGACAAACCTTGATGTGTGGCGTAAAGTGTCCGACAGACGTCGTGATCCCAGCAGTGAAAAGCTCGCAACGCGAGCACAGCGGCGCTTCAGCGCCGCTGTTTACTGCATTGAACACGATACCGTTTGCCCTGGAATAATACGTTAGCGCGGCAATTCTGAAAGAACAAGGTAACATACCCTGAAAAGTTCGCCGTCCAAGCGTCCCAATGTGTTAATAAACCCGAATCCCGCAAGATCCAGATCGCCATCAAGGGCGAGAAGTGACTCTACTGAAAGAATTCGCGCCAAATTTGATGGTAACATGGCAAGTGAACTGACGAGAAACGGTCAAAATTGAACGTGAACTTTAAACCAAGATCTCACACCTTTTTACAGAAAAAAAAAGCCGGGCCGGCGAGGCCAACACACGCTGTAGTCGCACAAAACATCGTAGTTCCAAGAGATCGCAGCGTTCTTGATTTGTCGTGTCCTTTGGCGGAGGCGGTGAAGCCGCCTGGCCAGCAGCATCTAACGGAAAGTTCTGAGTTCTAGAATAACGGAAAACCCAGGGATAAACATACCGTATTTGATGGGAAATTGGACGCCGTCTGCCGACAAACGATCAGATATCAAATGTTTAAACAAACTAAAAAGACAGACCTTTTGTAGGGAATCAGGCGAGGACGTCACAACTGCTGTGGGTCGCCGACTCGATTTCCATGGCAACGAGCTGGCTTTCCTTGGTTCAAATAGGCCTGTGGATGCGGTCTCCAAGTCATCGCGCAGGACGGAATTCGACTGGATTCTCCAATCAGCATAGATATTGACGCCGCCGAGCAATATAGACTCACCAAGCAAAGGGGGATTTATAGACCGAATCTAGACCTCATTCAGCATGAAAATATCCGAAAAAACAAGTTGAAAAAAGCACTTTTTGCCCGGGATCCAAGCCTGGCCGGCGAGGCCATCCACGCTACTTTAATCCCATGGCTCCATTTTGCGTTTTTCAAAGTCGGTTATTGAAGGATTCCTGATACAGGCGGCGCCGTAGGCGCCAAAACGTCGTGTCTGCGGGGAGTGAGATTTGAGCGAAAAATACATGATGGTAAGAAGCTGACCATCACGTTGGCCGGATTGGGATACCTAACACGATCGACGTGTTCTGCCTCTGTCCGTCATGTCCCTCCCGGCATCTTCACTACCCGACCCTTTACATCTCTCATTCTCGGCTCCTTTCGACGTCGCTGATGGGTGTCTGCGGGTCCGTCTGGCTCTGGTTAGTCTTTATAGAATTCTGGGCAACACGACCATGCACCTTTAGATATCTCCCTGACTCCTTGTTGCTGCTCTCTGCGCCGTGTACTCTTCTAAATTCTGATCTCGGTTCTGGACAAATTGAGCGACTAGGGCTCGTCGTACGGCAATGATACAAGCTTCTTTTTTGACTTGACTTTCGCGAATTGTCTTTCAGAACGGTTAGTGCGTCAGGAGGACTAGGAGATGAAGACGCGCCTTTCCTTGACTGTGCATCGACTTCTACTTCGTATCGGACTGGTCCTTGACACTGGGACCATCTGGAGTATATCTCAAAAATGACGCGAACTTGACCGACGTGAAGACCTACATGTTCTACAGTGTCAGCGAGGATTTGAAAGAGAGAAAAGAAATGTACTTGCCGCCATTACCTAGAAGTTCTAGGTCCGCATTTGCATCTGGAAGCTCCCGTCGCGCGAGTACGGTATCGAACTGGGCGCGAACACGTTTCGTGTGGGCGTGGGGTGCTCGTTCTGGGCCCGCGCGGACGGGATCAACGATTATGAATCGAGAAACCTCTGGAGTAGGAGGTATGTACGTGCGGAAACGCTTGTACACATTGAAAGTGGCCGGTTCCAGATCCCAGTAGTTTGTCGGCAACCTGTTCTGAGCACGAAGAAATGCTTCAAGCGCGTAGGGAGGAGGTGGTGGAAGAGACGACGCCAAGGCCATCTGGATGCGTCCGGAGCGGTTTGTGGAGGAGCAGGGCGGGAAGAACAAGGAGAAGGAGAAGCGGGGGTGGAGGCGGGTGGTTAAGACAAGGGCGGGGCTGTTGTCTGGAGGACGATGTGGGAGTCTGTGGAGAAGAGGATTGGGTAGGGTCAAGTTGGCGAGGAAAGTCTTGGTCCGAAGCTGCTCAGCAAGGAGGAGGAGGCGTCTCGACTGGGGGCGATTTATGGCGGTGAGCATGCTGTGAGGGTGGGAGTGCGTGGGTGCCTGCTGCGAAACGCAAGTTCGCGGAGGAGGGAGAGGAAGGATGGGGTGAAGAAGCGAAGGTGTATGTGCAGAGGAAGAGGGTGTATGTGGGGGCGGTTGTGCCGGAGTGGGGGGTTGGCAGGCCGGGAAGGGAGGGGCCTGCGCGGAAGCTTGTGGCTTCTACGTCGGCGAGTGAAGGGTTATCTTCGGCTGCTCAGGTGGGAGAGGCGTCTGCGTCTACGTGTGCCGAGCCGCCAAAGAAACGGAGACGATGTTTTGTGGGGGATCCTCAGCCTTGGGGAAGGAAGGCGTTGGGGGTGGATGATCCTCCTACTGCTCCTGCTGCTATGGCGGTAAGTGTCTTGTCTCTCTCGTCTCTGTGACTTGATTGCGGATGTTGTAGGAGAATGAGGACGAGAAGGACGGCACTGGGATGTGGGATATGGATAGCGTATTGAGTGAGCTTACGCCGAGTCCATCCGAGTACGGAGCCTGTGGATTGGAGTGTGTAAGCGGACGAGGAGGTGAGGAGGTGGAAGTGGAGGATCGGGAAGAGGGAAGAGGTAGAGGTAGAGGAAGGGCGGGAGGTGTTGCCAAGAATCATTTCTTCTTCGGGCGATGAGTGCGGGGTTGGAGGAGTTGGGGGTGCAGGTGAGGTATGATTTGAGGACTTAGGTTGCCTGTATATTCAGCTCTTTGATTGGGGACGGAAGGAGGTTTATGTATTCGAGCTTGGCTACTTACTACTTGCATTAGTTGTTTTTATTCTTGGTGTATATAACTATGTCTTTCTTTCGCACTGGAGTATTCTCGGAGTGGGAATTGGCTGATTGCTTGGATAAATGGATATGAGTTGTGAGTTGTGGAACTAGCATCTTGAGAGGTAGAACAAGTTTGTGTTTTTACTACGTGGATGGAATCGGAAGAACGTGTCCATTGAAGAGCAACGCCGTAGGAACTTTGACCACACCCAAGTGGTCTGGACTACAAGTTACTGGAAGTGATGCGATGATTGATAAAAGACGGGGGCGCAGCGCCGCTTCAGTTGGGTACTAGCGCGGGTAGAGTAGTCCGAACTGATCGTAAAGTGCACTTCTCACTTTCCTTGAGTGTGAGTCCAGAAGACGAATTGGGCGGGGCTGATATTAGAGTTATGCCTTGAAGACAGTTTGTCCAGTCCGACGGGCAGAAAGAAGACACTCGACTCGGATGTGTACTGTGCCAATAATGAACTCGGTCAAACGGATGCGCAAAGAGAGGGAAATCAGTTGCGACTCGAGTCGAGTCGAGTGCATCTCGGGTACTTTCTTCACCGGTCTCCATATCCGATACGGACGTGACTTGGTGGCACTCATGTGTTGAGGATCACTACTGTAGTTGGCACTGCCCCATAGAAAAATGAGTTTGTAGGCTATTGTTGACTTTTGACCAGACTTTAAATCACCACGTAACGTAATACCATAAATCACCACATAATGTAGGCCTTAAATCACCATGTAGTGTAGCACCTTAAATCACCACGTAGTGTATGTTGGACACCATGGGCAAATACTCTAGTTGAGTAAGTGTTTACAATTTTTGAGTATTCTATAGCATGTATCCTATAGATACAGCTGAATTAAAGTGAAGGTCCCGATACAAATTTCACGAAATATAATGGTATCTATAACATTGCTTAAATCACCATGCAAGAGTATGCATGACCATTGAGGTCACAAGACACTTGATCTGTCAATCTTGTCTTCCAGCGCTCACCCCACCTCAAACATAAAGTGTTTCCAAGAGAACAGTGTCGAGAGTACCACAATGCGCGGATAAGAGCTCAAACAAGTACATTTTGCAATAGTTGGTACAGAATATCAATACCAATCCTCATCCTCAGAATCCTTCATCTCTTCCTCCTTGTTGTTATCTTTCTTGGAGTTCCTGATCCTAGAATGGCCTGGCGTGGTCGCTTCAATCGAGCACTTGAGCACTGATTCGCATCTTCTTACTCCGATGCGACAAGTTCTTCTGGTGACATGTGCGGCTTTCTTCTAATGGACTGCGACGTACCTTGTCTTTGTTCCACCATGCTGGAAACCTCGTTTCACTGAACTTCTGCATCTCCTACTTGCTAGGCTGGAAAGCTTGGAGGGACAACAAAGTGTACCATTTCGTCCATTTGTGAGTCAACTGCATGGATTCTCAGTGCTGCACAGCCTTTGTACGTGTTCTCAAGTGGCATACTCAGAGTTATCGTGTGTTGACGTGTTGTACATACAGGTAACTTGCTACACAGGCCTGTCGTCTTGGTATTGCCTACCCAGCTTGATCGCTCGGTCCTTCTCATCCTTATACAGAAGCGGAGAATGGATGCACGAAGAACTGCGATAAAGGTCTTCCTTCAGGATGGGTAGACCTGCCAGTCATTCCTGTGGTTAACTACACGTTCTCGACGAGGTAGGACATTTCTTTCGGGGATACTGAATCTCGGCGACTGAATGTCCTTTACTAGGACTATAGCGCTTACGGCCAGCACAGCTCTCATCGAGTACGCGTCCATCTCAGTTGTACTCACTCTCATTAATCGCCCACCAACCGCCCTGCCCTGCCTACTGTAGGTTGATATCTCTCGGTCTACGACGACGACGGCGCGTGTCCAGAGGATGTCTATACAACTGTTTCATCCAATTCCCCAACCCATAGTCGAGCAGTAGAGTCGGCCTTTGAGCCTGACGACCAAGAGCCGGTGCAGGAAGTGATGTCGCGTCACCATCGTAGGGCCGTATAAGATGTCAACTCAAGAATAAATAGGTAGTAGACCAATAGACATTAGAAATAGTCTGGGTGTTGTTATCTAACTGTCGTGTCGATGCTCAGTGAACGTCAAAAGTCAACAATACAGCATTAATGTTGGGGCAGCTCTATTCTAGGCAAACACACAGAAGGTTGCGGGTTCGCGTTGCAGTTTAGCAATGAGAGAGCGAGTCGACGATTCACGCAGGTTGATGCCGTATCATGATGCCGACAGCCTTGGTCCAGGCCGCTTCCTAAAAAGGAGTGCACCTAGCGTGGGAACGATATCAGAGATCTGAATCGGGCACGCCTCTTGGATGGAAAAAACACAGCTGGACGACGACATTTGGTAAGGAAGGAACTTGTTACCACATCGGTGATGGATATTTGCTACGATATGAGTTCGCCGTTGAACCTGCCAGGGGGTGCCTAAGACAGAAGGGGAAGCCCACAAGTCTGAACCCAGCAGACATATCAAGCTCGTCGACAGTTGGCTCTTGCGATGATGTTCCAGGATATGTACTTATACATAGTAGGCCTCCGCCCTGCCGACATATAAGGTCCCGGATTACCGGATTACCTCAGGGTCGTTTCGTTATGTCCGTCTCTCGGTCAAGACTTGCTCTTCCTTTCCTTCTTACTACCATCACCGTATAACGCTCTGTCTTTTCTCTTGCCTGTTCGTTGATGGAGAAACTGCTTTCGTTGAAATTCCTCGTGGTCGGAGGAAGCATCGCAGGGCTTTCGGCGGCCTACACTTTGGCCAGCGCTGGCCACAAAGTCGTTGTATTAGAGGCGACCACAGACGTAAGCTATCGCGCTACGGTTTCGCGACTTATGAGGACTGACAGTCGAAGAGGCTCAGGTCGGTGTGTCCGGCATGAAGGCGGAATTCGCGTGCCGCCCAACATGGCGCGTCTGATGAGGGAGTTTCCTGGCGTAGACTCCATCTTGAACGAAAAGGGCACGAAGCTCACGGCGTATGTGTTGGATATCTTCCTTTCACTGTTATACTCAACTTCCCCACCTAGGTTGGAATTCCGTACGGGTGAGTACCTTGACGCGCGTGGAGACGGACAGCTTACTGGTCTGTAGCAGAAACGTCCAAGCTCGAAGGTGTTATGAGCTTCGACCCACAGATCATGTCCGACCTTGGTTCGGAATTTTACCTGGTCCCTGTATGGCTCTCTCCACTGTCGCTTCGCCTTTCTTTGCCGACTGTTGCCTCTAGTACTACGACTTTTGCGTCCACATGAGGATGCATTGTGAGAGGCATTCAAATGTGTCCTTTCGCTTCGGCTTCCGAGTACAACATATCCATACCTCTGAAGATGGCCCGGTTGTCGTCTCTTCCAAGGGAGAACGGCTGAAGGGTGACGTCGTGAGCCAAGGGCGTCCTCATTGTTTGCCCAGGCTGACAACTCGGTTAGATCGTCGGGGCAGATGGACGAAATAGCGTCGTCCGGGACTTCATGATGAACCAGAACCGGGAGGATGAGGACGACTCCGACTCTTGCTTGAATAGCACAGGTCCCGGCGTCCTCGCTTTAGTCCGTGACATCCCCGGGTAAGTGACTCCTCTTTTATGCGATCTTGCTCTGTCAGAAACATTTTCGCAGCGCTACGCTCTCCATCAAAGTATCCGATATGATGGAGCACGAGGATCTGAAGATTTTGGCCACCTCGACCACTGTGCGCACTCTAATCGCTGCTAGGAGATTCCCATTGGCTAACTTTTGACGCTACAGTTCACGGTATGGATGGGCGATGGTGACAGCATCACCGGCGGACGAGTGTGTCTCCTTCCTACGTAACGAGTTCCGAGCTAACGATCTTGTCTTATAGCACGGCGACCTCTATGTCCTTGGACTGAACAAATCCAAGTCGCTAGACGCTCTCGATTCCGACTTGGACTTTCATGAAAGCACCCCGAGCTTGAACTTCTTGCGAGGAACACGTTCAAACTACAACCCATTGTAAGTGTTTGAATGTTCTCCGCAGCCGTTTATTTACTTTTGTAGGGTCCGCAAACTCGTCAGCCTGGCCGACTGCGCTCATCCCACAATGCAACTCATGTACCACTTGGGCAAGTCGACATAAACGAGCGTGCGGTTCTTGTCGGCGATGCCGCTCACTGCTCACCAGTACGTGTTTTCTCTCTCAAAACCGCTGTACGATATGTGACAAATACTTCATAGATCCACGCTACATACAACTCTGCGCTTGCGGTAAGTGCCTGCTTTCTCAATACACCCATGTACTCATTTGTTTACAGTGCGAGGACGCGTATACCCTGGGGTCGTTGTTCGGCCATCTCGAGAGCCGGTCCCAAATCCCTTTCCTCCTGAAAGGGTACAACGAGCTTCGCCTGCCTGCCGCGGTCTAAGGCGTGCGCCAGAGATCACGTCGATGCTGAACAACCAGCTGCCACCGGGTGACCACCGTGTGCTGCGCAACCAAGGCCTCAACCACATGTTGGCCGTCGCCAATGCGCCTGATGAGCACGCCGAGGACCTCGCTGCTATCTGGCAAGCGTGGATTCACCTGATGAACTATGATGCGAAGGATGCCGTGGATGAGTGGTGGTTGGACTGGGGGCGCCATATACAGGCCCTCAGTAGTGAAGATTGAGTTTGTGTGTTTCCTTCTCTCTTGCTTATATGTCGATATATGTTACTATTGCTATCTGCGCTGCTATTTTTTTACTACTTATCCGCTTGTTGATGATGATGTTTCTGGTTACTTTTTTGCCATTAGTAGAATCTGATTAGAGTTATTGCTATTTAAATCAGGTGCCTACGCTGGATAGTTCGGTCACTCTGTTCACATAAATATTGTCCCCGGCTTCTGACGACTCCTCCTGTGCTGGACCACCTCGTCTATTCATCGTCTGCCTCCTCCTTGGACTTGGAGCGCTCTTCAAAACGATCCAGGTTGTCCACACCATTGCAGTCAGACTCTGAAGCTGGCGCGGATATCTCCAAGTGGGTGTCGTACTGTGCTGCAGCAGGCTTCGCCTCTTTTGCGGACGGTCATGAATTGAACCTCGTTCTATGTAAATCTCTCACCTCCCGGGCCATTAGGTGTCAGAGCCCCAAACGAAAGAGGTATTAAATTGTCCTCACCTTCTTCATACACATCGCTACTTATTTATTCTCATATGACTTATATCACCTCGAGCTCCGGAATACTGTACTATTTCGACCTTATCTTCACGGGCCGTTACGCGTTATGGTTGTGAAGAGTGGTCATTACTCTTCAAAACCCGGGTAATTGCCTTATTTAGATGGCCCGCCGTTAGGCGGGCCCCGAAAATTGCCGTTTTCAGACATTTGTGCCTGGCCAGAAGGCCCGTTACGCGTTATGGGGGCCCAGACTCTTCATTTCACAGGTCCCCGTTACGCGTTATGTGAAGATAAGACCGTAATAGTACAGTACAGAGTCGATCTCATTTACTTATCCAAGTTTTGCAATCTAGCGTTAATGAACTGAGCAGCATTGGCTATTGGTGTGGCTTGACTTGAGGGAGGGGGATGGCGCGGTGAGGTCGCGATGCTCATTCAGCTCGAAGAAAAAGAAGAAAAATGAGCGAGTGAATGAACCAGAGACGGTGAAAAGGTGTATTCTGAGTGATCATAACGCGCCTCCTCATATGGGCATTTGTGTGCCGATGCTTTCGAGCCAATCAGCAAGACGCGTATCCTCCAGGCGCTTAGACCTCGGGATGTCCAAGATCATTTAAATTTTCTGCACTGTGTTCTATGTGTTGGAATACTAGTATTCGAAATAGTATCATGCGGAACCCGAGGCGCAAAGAGTGTTGCGATAATACTGACCAAGAGCCTTGGGGGGTCCTCTTCACGACAAAGGCAGGCCAACGCGATGGCCTCTGAAGGAATCCGGCGACGACTCCGGCATTCGACGTTGCAGCACTAGCACTTGCAACCATGACAGACGCGACTGTCTGCAGCCTGAGCCTCGAACAAGATTAAGTATGACATGCTGCTATCAGAAACGATTCTGCCAATCTACTTATGCTACACCCTCTGTAGTCCCTTCCTTTTCACCATGCCTTGACGAGCAATCATAATGCAAACCGTTCCAAAAATCGTTGAAATCTATATAGATATCAGCCCCAGATTGAACAAGATAAAGTAGATGAAATGTACACAAGAAAACAGAAGTGGACGCCACCAAAAATACTCCGGTGCATGAACAAGAGCACCAGCAATGGGATTCCCAGTCAAGACTGCCACACCCATGAAGAAACAAGCTATTCCGATACGAAGTCTACAAGCAAATGTGTGAGAGTCAGGAGAGAAGCAACCAAGAACTCATACCCCATGTCATCCAGCGTCGGGCTTGTGCTAAACGATGCCACCGAGGCCGTGGAAAGCGTCAGATATGCGCCAGAGAAAAATCCATAGAGTACGGCAAATATCGCCATGCCCACAATCGACGACACGCCCAACAGCACCCAAACAAGCGATCCTGTTATGAACCCACTCGGTATCAAGACTGACGGCCCGCTTAGCTTCGACATCATCTCGCTGAAGGAGTGTATTACGCACTATTCAGCGGTCCATACTTATCGGCAAGGAAGTTGGGGAAGAATCGTCCGAAGATGGAGCCTGCGTTCAGTACCGGGATCTTCAGGAAGTGTATCAGTGTTCGAAAGAGTAGCTCGACTCGGAACGTACGGCCCAGTCCAAGAAACTCGGATTCACGCCATGGAGTTTGGAGAACAGCTGGAGATAGAAGACTTGACAAGGTCTGAGATGATATGAACGGTCAGAAGAAAGCGACAACTGACATGGGATGAATATGCCCCAGAATCCGCAGAAGAATCTAAGCGAACGTGAGTCCAGACGTCTGTACGTGCATCGGGGGAATGTTTACGCACCCTGCCAGGAGAAACAGGTATGGGACGTCGCGCGCGATCTTTCGGTAATCGATAGAAGCTCTTTTACGTGGCGGTACTGCACTGGCAGTTAGAAGAAGCGAGTAGGACTGAAGGTAAGAAGACACTTACGGCGAGGCTTCATGAAGAGATTTGCAAGTACCAAGAGGAACAAATTAATGAACGCTACAAATCTTTCCAAGTAAGCATTAGTAAATGATAAGGATGACGAGTTAACGATGCTATACCTGACTCCCCATTTGAAGCCGAAGCGCTCTTTGGCAAAGACCTTGTTGAGAAGGATTGGGTACACTTCGGCACCTAGAGCGCCGCCTAGGACGAACATCAAATCAGAAGATCCAATCACAACAAAGGGGAGTTCCTTACCGGTGATGACAATTCCCATCGCCAACGAGCGACGCCTCCGGAAGTAGTGGGAAACAACGCTCAGCGATGGCAACAAGAGAAGTCCCATACCTGTCAGTTGCGATCAGAAACATTGCAAGCGTGCGTACAACGTCCAACAAACATACCGAGCCCCATGCCGATTCCCTGCGCCAACAGATTTTGATAATAGTTATGCGGTTCGGCCAATGAGAGCATGAAGGATCTAAGGCAGACGGTCACATGTGTACACAAATGAAGAAGCAACGCACGAGAATAAGAATAGCACAGAGCCGGATATCACGGTGGCGCGAAAGTACCCTTTATCGAACAATGTGCCAGAAAAAAGCCCCAAACCGAACAAGAGTCCTAACTGGATAGACCCAATCCAGCTAATCGCAGACGGCGACTTTTCTGTTAGCGATATCCGCTACACATAACGGAGTCAGCACACCCAATTAACGCGTGTGAGCCGGTGGTCGCACCGTGTAGTAATCTTGATACACTGAGAAGACACCATTAGCACATCCCGCGCGGACAAAGACCACCAACAAACGACTGTTCAGGTCTAATTAGCACGCATTAAACATAGACCACTCTCACAAACGCTTACTTGGGCGTTCCCGAACGTGCCTTGCGAAACAGCGTGATGAGTCCATCATTCCAGCGAGGATATTGAGATCACATACACATCCCTACAAGAGCGCTGTTGAAGGATCTCGCCTCAGTTGCATGAAAATGATGAATGTGGTGTTGTGAACATACCCGCCAATCGCAGTGAACCATCCTCGTACTGAGCCCTCCGGGAAATCTGGAGGAGGAGGAGGCGCTATCTCTCCTGCGCGATGTTCGTGTATCGACTTCTCCTCGTCGCCGTTGTTGTCCATAGAGTCTGACGTCCCGGGACGCGATGCTGGCGCGTCCTCCATCTCTTGCGATTTGAGTATAGTCGAGCTAGTGGGCGTGGAGCATAGCGTCGCCGACATGGGGGGGTAAAGAGAAGCAGAGTATCACCATATATCGGCCGGATGGTCTGCAGCTAGACACCGTTACGCGGAGGTGTGTATGCTGTTCTATTCTCTGTTCCTAGATTTACCACGTCCTCAAGATCTGTTTCGTACGCAACTTCCGCGATCCGCAATATTCGTCGAGACCTTCACTACCCAAAAGACAGGAAAGTTTAGCGGCACTTATCAGAAACGTGTTGGTATCGGTGTTGACTATTTATTGTTCCTGCTTTCGTGATGGAGTCGAACGGCGTGTGGCTACGAGGAACAGCGGCTAACGCGGTGATAACGGCGTTATACCAAACAGGACCAAACCAGAGACATTTTGGGAATGGTGCCTTTCCTCTTTCCAATCGTCAACTTGCGCGTGCTGAGGCGTCTGCACGGCAGATTGCCCGTGTCTACCGTGGCCATGCTTGAGCCATGCTCCTAGCCATGGCCGTTGAAATGATTTCTGGTACTCTCTCGGGAACTCGCGGACTCCACTGCGAGCTTGCGGACTCGTACCGCCCGCTTACCCCGGAGTCGCCATTGGAAGGAACGGCACTTGCGACATTTGCTACCTCCCTCCCGCAGGGTAAGTCTACACGAAGTTCGCGACGGTGAGCACGCTAATTTCTTGATTCCAGCGGGCGCAACGTCGCGAACACACCACATTGACAAGGTCATTGACGATATCAGCCTGCAGGCCATTACACTACAACTACCAGAGCTGCGGTCGCATCTACCGACGCCAGTGTCGATTGCGATATACACAGCCACCGATACCCGATCACCGTCCCAACGCACCGTGGCGGACTCCGAGTTTCCACGTGTCGTCGTGGTTAATCCGACCCCAAATCTTACGCCTCATCCTACTCCCCCCACCACTCCCGTGCTTCCACCTACATTTGCTGCTCCATTACCTAATAATACCCCTGTCTCTCAGCTACCCCCACCGCGATCCTCCCACAGACCCCCATCCGTTGTTAAATTCTTCCCTGGATCTCCGTCGTCGTCTTTCGAGTCCTCAGAGTCGTCATCGACGAAGACAGATAATTCACCAGAACCTACCCAGCCTTCCTCGTCTTCCACCACCGCCGATATTCCTCCGTCCGACATTCCACCGTCTCTCTGTCACACAGAATCACTTCCTACCTCCCTCTACGATCCCAACAAGGCCTCGCAATCCAACGCTCGGAATGCCCGGCGATCCACAGGCAACCGAGTTCAAAAGGTGGCGACTCATGCCCGCATGTCATCTGTCAAGGATCGCGAGTCCCTCGAGGCCGAAGATTGTGCTCTGGCAGAGCAGCAATGCCTCGAGCACGATTTGGAGGCCAAGCGGAGGCGAGAGCATGAGGAGAGGCAGAAACTGATTACTTGGGAGCGAGAGATGGAGCTTGAGAGGCAGAGACGAAAAGAGAGGAAACAGGAGAACAAACGGCGAGAAGAGCGCGAGAAGGAGTTGCAGAAATTGAGGGAGGCAGAACGATTAAAGGAACTCGAGCGCGCCAAGCTCCAGCCGGAGCGGGACGGTCTATTGCGACGGAAGGCGTCTACCGGACGTTTAGCCACACAGGACACCGCCATTTTCGATTTTGCCGAGGGAGCACAGAACGATACACAGCACAAACTCCAGCCTTTGGGCTCCTCCGACCCCGAACTCGCGCGCACCGCCTTTGGTCTTAACCAAGCGCTGAGTCCCCCCAAGGCCTCGACCTCTTCGACGGCTGCTACCAAGAGCCGCACTCGCGATAACCAGCTTTTACCCTCTGCGCCCAATTTGCAGGCTCTGGCGTCCCAAAAGGCAGCGATGCGTATGCAGAGCACCTTGAAGGGCGCTTTTACGCTGGTACATCAGGCCAGTCCTTCCAAGAGCGAGTCGTCCAAGGGTTCTTCGAGTCGGAATAGCAAGCAGCCTTCGCCCAAGGCACACCCGAACGGCGTTGTAGACGTAGACGTCGGTCTATGCGTCGACGATCAAATGTGCGAGGTATGTCGGATGCGATGGGAGCGAGTA
Source organism: Hymenopellis raphanipes (assembly GCA_036872995.1). Lineage (NCBI taxonomy): Eukaryota > Fungi > Basidiomycota > Agaricomycetes > Agaricales > Physalacriaceae > Hymenopellis > Hymenopellis raphanipes. Next base: position 611,220 of record JAYMDG010000026.1, read on the forward strand.
GAAGCCGTCCGTCGCGTGATCGTGTGGGAAATGTCGTGTACGCGTAGAATGAATATGCTCTGCTCCTTCGTGCACTCTGTGCTCTGAGCCTCAAGCAATATCCAGAGGGGGAAAATGACTGTTCTGATTGTGGTGGTAAGAAGGTAAGGAAGGTATGGCTGTAAGCCTACTGTAACTAGGTCTGTAGTCTAGAATGGAATGAGTGGTGTGATTCTGTAAAATAAATAAAGAGTCTGGTATAAGGCTGGCCTGAGCCAGAGAAATGGAGACTGAGCTGGGGTGATCTATGAGTAAAAGAGAGTGGATAAGCGAAGTCCGAAGGTAGTCCGGTGAATCCGAAGTCGATGTACTTGCCCGGCGAATAATCCCGATCCGCCACCGCGACGTGTGCGCTAAGGTGCACTACTACAGTGACGGAAACAAAATAGACGTCGCCCCCGACGTCTCAATGTCCAACCTGCCCATCATCGTGACCTCCATCATCGTGACCGCAATGGCTGCAGCGTGCGAAGCGGCCATGATGGTGGTTCATGATGTCTGTGAACATCAGCTCGGAGTGACGCTCTCCATCGATGAAGAACATGTTCGCCTGCTCTGATACCAAATCTGCAAACCCTCTAATTCCTCTGGACACCGGGAGATAGGCATCGCCGCGCTCATCGATGAGCTTCTGCGCAGCGACTTCGAAACTGTTAGGGTCCCGACAAATGAGTCTGCCAGTCCCCTTGTGGTAAAGTGGGAAGGTGGTGTAGTCCAGAGAATAGTAGTCGGTGCCGATAGGAAGCTGGATGTAGTTGTGATCAAGGTCAACAACATCCACAAGCTCTTCACGGATCTCCTCGATGTATGTCGAGTTCCATGGATAGTGGGTTCCTTCTTCCAACATATGGCGCTCCGGGATGTGGTGTACGAAGCGTCCGATGGCTTGCAGATCAAGGAAGGTGAGGTTGTCATCCCGAACGTGTATGACAATGTGGGGATCATGGAAATGGAGCTTGCGAGTAAACGTGCCAGGCCGTCGACAGATATATCGGAAGGTGGACACAAGATCTGCCTGTGGAGTGTGATTGTAGTGACGATGAGGTTGTGGGATGAAGTGAGAAGCTACAAAATTGGGTGTGCAAGCATCGGTCACCAGCTGGTACCCTTCGTCGTCGAGCTTGTTCGAATAGATGTAGGCATAGGCGTCGCGCTCGACCTTGGTAAGGCAAATATCGTTCTCCTTGTAGTGCTTGTAGACGCGTCGGGTGTGAAGATGAGAAGCAAAGACGCGTCCACCGCATCTGTAGCCGGGTAGAGGAATACCGAAGTCAATGGGGTCAGGAATGGAAGATGGGGGCAGGAATGTGTAAAGGCGGGGGTTCTGGTGTGGGTGTGGGATTATCGTAGGGAAGTCGTCGTCTCCAGGATCAGGGACAACCAAAGGATTGTTGGCTGGCTCGGGTTCGAGCTTGAAATGTAAGCGATTAGGCGGGGCGCGTCGTGGGTATGGGGAAAAGCGTATCCCGCCGGCGTAGTGGATAGACATACTGGTAAGTAAGAGAATGGAAGTAAGAGTGAAAGAGAGAGATAGATGGATAGGAAAGAGTGTGTTTGTGTTGTTCTGGATGTAGGAATGGTGTGATTGACAGTGGAGAGATTGTGCAGACCCGCGGCGAGCCGTAGAGTCAAGCCGACTCGGGTCCAGAATGATCGGGGATTGGTTCTAGGAAGGTGGAAAGGTGAAGTAGAGTGATAAAGGAGTGGTCTGAGAGCAAAAATGGTGTGAGGAAAATTCATGGGACCATGCTATTCGAGACACAAGTGGCGTCGAGTCTGGTGGACCCGGGTCCAGAATGATCGCGATGGCGGAAGACTTGGGCGAGTTACCGAGGCAGTTGTAGACCAATGTGGGGTATGACCGACGCGTTCTGGAGCCGCAGTCAATGCCGAGAAAGGCGCTCTCGAAGTATGTAGACTTCCCGGAGCGTGGAGACAGGATTGATGAGTGTCGGGTCCTCCACGGCGGGTATCTTGAGTCCGGTCTTGAGCGTCTGGTGGTCTGGTCTGTAATAGAACAGTCTGAGTCGTCGAATGTTGACATGTCCTTTGAGAATCGCGCCAGAGAGTTCGCGTAGCACGAAGCTATCATGGTCGCGCTTCTGGTGAATAATGTACGGGCCGGCATATGTCCATTGTCCTTTGCCGCCTTTGATTTCGTCGAGCTTGGACTCTCTGAGCCAAACATACATTCCCTCCTCATAGCCTGAGAAGTCGAATCGAAAGTGTGCGCGTTTGGCGAGATCCTCGATGGCGCGCTTGCGCGATTGCCAAAGAGTCTCGTTGGCTTCCTTCATCTTCTCGTCACGTCTGGAGATCTGACGCGCTCGGATGGCAATAAGATCCTCTTCTGTGCGAACGGTGTGCCAGTCGAGAGTCTGCCAGGTGATCTCAGCTTCATCGAATGAGAAGACGGGATGTTGGCCGTAGAGGAGATAGTATGGGGAAAATCCTGTGGCTCTGGAAATGGTGACACGGAGAGCGAATAAGACAGCGTGCAAATACTTGGGCCAATTACCCTTCGCATCGCCCGTGAGCTTGAACAATGGTCCGATGATCATTTGGTGATGGCGTTCGATGGGTGCGTTTCCTTCTGGGTGATATGGCGTGGAGAGAATGACGGTGCAGCGATATAACGTCTTGAGGAGATGTCGCACCTCTCCCATGAATTCGGGTCCACCGTCGATGGTGATAACGGGTACGCACGCGTAACGGCATACAATGTCCTCGTAGATGAACTTGGCCACAGTGCGCGCATCTGCAGACTTCATCGCACGCGCTTCGGGCCAGAGAATCGTCCGTTCAATCGCTTGGATGATGTATTCGAAGCCACCTGCTCCTTTAGGTACGTAGATCGTGTCGAGATCCCAGTGCCTAAGGAGAGGGGCCAGCCACGATTCGTTATAAGGAAGGACAGGCTTACGTTGGATGGATTTTTGACATTCGATACAAGATCGAACGAAATATGAGACGTCTTCGTAAAGATTTGGCCAGTAGAAACGATCTGCAAGTAAACGATATGTGGCGTCACGTCCTCGATGTCCGGTCTGGAGATGCGCTTCCATCATCAAGTCACGTCTCTTGGCTATGTCCTCAATGACGAGTCGCGGCATCTTCTCATCTACACGTTTAGCCAGTAGCCAGAGTTGGTCCTCTGCCAACAGAAATCTGCGTGATCTTTTGAGGAAAGCGAGTTTGGCCTTGTCAGTCTTGCATCGGAGAGGATATGTCCCGGAATGAAGGAATAGTCGGAGTTCTTGCCAAAAGAGCCCGTCGTCGTTGTCGCGTGTACCATGTTTATGACCAGCTTTGTTGGCGAGTTCCTTTGGGTTTAGAGGCCGTAAATCCGTAATCTCCGGAATCGCGTCCGTGAACAGCGTAGAAAATTCTACACCAGCAAGAGAGACAATAGCAGCATATTCACGCGTAGATGGTCGATAATAGAACTCGGGAAGTGGTCTAGGAGCGGAATGGTGTGTGTTGGAAAGTGCTGAACAATGGAAAAGGGAATACGCGTCGTCATGGAAGTATGAGTCGGCGTGATCGCCAAATCGGTCCCTCTTATCGATCTGAAGGCCTGAACATGTGTGAAAAACCGGTATATTGGGTGCCATGGAGGCGCGAGTCAAGAACGGATTAGACGCCCGGATTCGAAGAGCGCTTAATGCGAAGCGAACAACGTGTGTGATGGTGATGTCATATATTGACACCGATTCTTCGGTTCCGTTTCCGTCTTTTTCTTCCGCGTTCATGCCGCCGTCGTCTGTGCACGACGACGCACTTCCATCGCCGTCATCGAGTACATCTCGGACTTCGTTCTGGTCACCTTGGAGCTTGGGGTCACGCGTACAACGCGGATCCTGATCTGATGCCCTCGGATCTGCATCTTGATCATGCTGTCGTCCTCTGCTTTTCTTGTTCTGGTTGCCCATATTCGTGTAGGATACTTCTGGACGCTGGAGAATTATGTCGGGATCGTTCTTGAATCGCGAGATGTATTCTCGTTGCCTCGAATCATCATTGGTACGTGCTGTCACGGTCTCTTTGTCTCGGTTCAGATTTCCAACACTCGACTGCACATTTTGGATGGATTTTAGGGGCGTATTGGATGAGCGTTGTTCCAAGATGATGTCGGGAATGCTTGGGTGATGGTGTAGGGTCTTCTTGTCCTTGCAGCCGTGCATCTTTGCATTGCGGTACTCGTCTCGGTCGACGCGCGTCCCGTACGCCAAGTCGTACGCGTCTAGGAAAGCTTCTGCGTCATCTGCTGGATTGCTGTGGCCCGTGTCAATTTCTGGTGCTCTGGATAACGCATCTTCCATTTTGAATGCAGTTGCTGGTACGTGCTTTGTCTCGAAGTCGAATAACTGAATCCAGGAAACCCATCTTAACATAGGCGCATTCGGGACGTCGTCTGGCTTTCGGAGCATCGCCGCCAGTGATACAGCGTCGTGTTCTAAGCAGAAATGGATCCCCCACACGCGATGGCGAAGAGCTTTTAGCGCCATGAACACGCCAAACACCTCCGTCTTCGGTTGGCCGTAGTTTTGCTGTGGCTTGTTGAACGTGCAGGATCCGAATAGCGTTGGGTGTTTCTCTGCATCTGTGATCTGGTATAGGACCCAGCCTGCACCCATCCAACTGGAGTCGACGCCTAACACGACGAGTCCGTCATCGGATGTACGAGGAGGCCGAGTGATCAACTTGGCGCGGTCATAGTCCAACCGGGCAAGTACTGGAGCCGTTGTAACGCGTTTCTTGAGCTCTTCGACTGCCTCTTCGCCTTCGTTGGTCATCTGGAAGTCTTCGTCGGACTTGATGAGCAGGACCGATAACGGCTTGGTGATCATCGCATAGTTCTTGATCCAACGGCGAGCACCTCCCGCGAGACCAAGGAACATTCGTACTTCGCTGACGGATATGGGAATAGGCCACTTGAGGATCTTTTCGGTGAGTTCAGGTCCCAGGATCCAGCCTTCGTATGCAACGACTGATCCAACGATAGTGAGCTTGAATATGGCGAGTATGGTCTTGTATCCGGATATTGTGATTCCGGCTGCCTCGAGAGCAGAGAGAAATGCGTCTAATCGAGGTAAGAATTCCCAAATGAACCGTCTGAACTGCTTCTCATCATCGACAGTCTCATTGTTGTAGCGCGATAGCGGTCCACGAACGCCACAGTCATCGATGAAGTTATCGGCCCATCCTTTGACCTTGAGGCGTTTTAGAGCATGGTCTGTACGTCGACTAAACTCCTGTACAGAGTTTGTACACCCTTGAACAAGAGTACACGATTGCACTGGATGGTCCATTGCGTGGCACGTTGTGAGCGGGCGAGAAATCTTTGCGAGTCGACACGCGTCAAATCCGGAGAACATGTCTCCGATACAGTAGACCGAGTGGCCCACGTAGGACTCGGCGAAGTCGTTGATGTTTGGGGGAAGTGAGGCATCTCGAACGGTGACTGCATTCAGTTCTTCAACATTGATAACCAATCTGACAGGCGGACTTGAGCCCGGTTTCTTCGCAACGGGGAATATGACCGATCGATAGCTGGCCACGGATGGTTCAAACTTGCCGGCTAGTTCGAGTCGACGGATCTCTGCGCGGACGTGATCTCTGAGTGCAATTGGAATGGATATGGGTGGCCGTTGCCACGGTGTGTGCTCGATGACGGGAATCTCATAGTCGGGGTAATACTCTGGGCTGAACTCGCCCTTCTCGGTGTAGTCGAAGGCGAATGCATTGGGGTGCAGCATGACTAGGTAAGCCATCGCGCGAGTCTCTTTTGGCGTGAGTGTACCTGACGGAATCTTAGAAAGCAACAAGTCTAGCCGCTCGCGAGTGATGCGACCAGAGAAATCGAGGGAATCGATAGGAGGAGGATTGAGTGGAATGGGATTTGGAGGGAGCTCGGGTATGTCTTTGAAAACTTGGGCAGAAGGGTCGGGCATGTAGGATGGCACTGGTCGGTACTTCCTCGCCACAGGTTTGAAAGTACGTCCAGTCTTCTTCGGTCGGGGTTGCAAAATCTGACTCGCCGGGTTAGCGCTATACGCGTGTAATGCGCGGTCCGTCCATTGAGTCGAAGGAATGTCTTTCGGGTCGATGCCCGAGGAATGAACGTAGTCGTGTATGAGGGAATCAAATTGTTCGGGTGGGTGAGTGTTCATCAACAGATCATGATCAGAATAGGCAGGATTGCCCATTAAACATTCGAAGGATCTTCCTAGTGTGGCAGCGTTGGAGTGGAGGACCTTCTCCTCGCACTCCTTCAATGAAAATCCTTATCATCCTCATCCGGAACTTCCTCGATGCGCGTGGTGTGTGAATGCTTCGTCTTGATCTCTGTCTGGTTTCGCGGGTCTTCTGGTGAAGCGATAATAACCGAAAGCGTTGGCTGGTAAGTCCTATCTCCGTTCTTCCAAAGCAAAAGCTGAACCTCTCCAGTTCTCGAGTAGTTGATCTGCGCCGTGTAGAAATGAAGGAACGGCTGACCCAGGATCAAGTCGTACGAGGATCCTATGTCATCCATTCTCGAGACAAATATGTGATGGGTGAAATCGTGTGAGCCGATAGCGAGCGGCGCATCAAGACAGCATCCGAGTAATCTCTCCGCATCGCCGTGGATACCTTTGAGCGACCAGTTCGCACCTGCAAAATCTAAGGCGAGTCCACTCTTGTTCGCAACACGTTGACCTGTTATGTTCAGCTCTGATCCTGTGTCTATCATCGCGCGATACGGAATGCCGTTGATCTTGACGTTTACGATTCCGGTGACCATGGCAAAGAACGGCTTGTCGATGACCGCTATAGCACTCGTGTGGAACCGGATGAATTCCTCAGCTTCGTCAACGTTGTCTGCATCACACTCCAAGGTCATACCCTGGAATGGATTACTGTCATCTGTCTTCATCGCATAGACTGTGTCGACGTGCTCCACAAAGTCATTGTACTTCGCAGCTTTGTTCGTGTACTCGCGTCGGGACTTGGTGGCCTCGTTAACGGACTGGCGGAGCGCCGGGCTCATCCCAACAAGATCCTTAACCGAAATTGTGATCTGGTTATCCATGACTCGCTGGTAAACCGATTTGACATCGACGCTCTCCTGGATGTCTGAAGTAAAGCGCCAAGCAGGAGGCTTTGCCGCTTTCGAATTCGTATCATCCTTCATCGCAACATCAGGCTTGTCCCGAGATGGCTGTGAGGCTTTCCATCCATCCTCTCTGTTGATAGGATTCGGCGGTGGAGCGATGTTAACAGGTTTCGGCACGGGTGGTTTACGTGGCGCTTGGGCAGGCGGATTGGCTGGTGCAGTACCATCTCGTTGCTTTCCTTTGTCACTGGGTGCTTGGATCGGATTATAGCGATTGTCTTTTGTTTGAGATCGAGTAGCAGGATCCGATGAATGTGGTGTCAATGTGGCAACTCCGAAGATTCCTCTGCCCAACTGCAAGACTTCTCCGCCGTTATTGATATAAGCACCTAAGTTGCTCGTGGTGGCACTCGTAGAGGGCTGTGAAGGAGTCGTTCTTGTTGTAGGTGGGGCAGCTGATTGTTGGCGCAAGTATCCGGCCAATCCTCCAACAGTGTTTCTTGGAACCAATGGAAGATCAGCTCCGTTCGGAAGCGTGTAACGATTGCCAGTCATCTGGACAAGTCCTTCTTGAAGCAAAGGAAGCATGGCCGGGCAGCGGTGTGGACTAGGAGGATGAGTATTTGTAACCTCTCCGCAAACCCAGCAGCGACGGGGTGCTGAAGCGAAACGTGACTCGTTCTGATGTTCGTTCTTGAGTTCTGCTAGGCTGAGCTGCATCTTGCGCATAGCCTCTGTCAAGTCATCGATCTGGGAAGATGTAGCCTGAGGAGCCTTCGCTTTTGCTACTGGACTAGGCGTAGGCGGGCGAGGTGCTGGAGTCACCTCCTCTGCAATCCGGTTTCCGTCGTTATCAAAGTGAACCTCCCTGCTCCTTGCAGGTTGGGACTTCCACTCCTCGTAGAGTATACTGTCTGAGTCGAAGCGTGCCTTTAACAAGGTCACAACATCCAAGACTTTAGGTGGTGAAGTCTTCTTTCGTTGAGCCTCCGGCAGCAGGTTGTGCAGCCAGACCTTCAAGGAAGTGGGTATGCCTTCGACAAAATAGTTGTTGTACTGCGTGTCTGTGATCAACTTGTTCTTCTTCAATGGTGCGGCATTCTTCACGAAGTTGCGGTAGTAATCTGTGACCTCGTCCTCTGATGCAAAGGGAGCCTTCGCAGCGCACTCGTGAATGAACGTCTTGAAGTCGTCGACTGTATACTTCTTTGGCTCGTCTCGACCTCCGTACAGCTCTTTGAGGACACGGACAGCATTAGTCCATGTACGTCCTGCCTCATCCTTGTCGAACTCGGGTAAGAAGCGAATCTGCTCCTTCACTTCATCTGAGGAATAGCGGAGGATCCAATCGACGAGTGAATCCTTGTTGGAGATACCAGCATTGGTGCCATGGCTGGTCAGGATATCAAGGAAGTCATCGGTGAAACGACCATTGTAGCGGGGTGCGCCAACTACCCCAGGTATGGGCATAGGCACTAACAATTGCGAGTATGACATTGGGACTGTGATTGGGATTGGGATTGGGGATTCTGCTGTGTTGTGCTTCCAGTCGGGTCGGGTGCCATGAAAATGGTTTATGGAAACGGGAACGAATGATATTGATGGATCACTAAACACGGGGCTTCCGGTTCGACAATACCCTCGCGGTGGGCTCCACTGTAGACGTAGACGTCGGTCTATGCGTCGACGATCAAATGTGCGAGGTATGTCGGATGCGATGGGAGCGAGTAGAAGCCGTCCGTCGCGTGATCGTGTGGGAAATGTCGTGTACGCGTAGAATGAATATGCTCTGCTCCTTCGTGCACTCTGTGCTCTGAGCCTCAAGCAATATCCAGAGGGGGAAAATGACTGTTCTGATTGTGGTGGTAAGAAGGTAAGGAAGGTATGGCTGTAAGCCTACTGTAACTAGGTCTGTAGTCTAGAATGGAATGAGTGGTGTGATTCTGTAAAATAAATAAAGAGTCTGGTATAAGGCTGGCCTGAGCCAGAGAAATGGAGACTGAGCTGGGGTGATCTATGAGTAAAAGAGAGTGGATAAGCGAAGTCCGAAGGTAGTCCGGTGAATCCGAAGTCGATGTACTTGCCCGGCGAATAATCCCGATCCGCCACCGCGACGTGTGCGCTAAGGTGCACTACTACAGCGTCAAGCAAGCTCCTGCGGCTCGTTCCAAATCCCCGCCGAAACCTCCCTCCCCTCCTAGCCTCAAAGGCAAGGAAAAGGATAAACAGAAACAGCATTTGACGAGGACTGGACGACCGTTCGAGTTATTGTCTTCTGACGAGGAAGAGGAAGACGGGGATGATGATGACGATTGGACTTCGGCTGACGAAGCCGACGAGGTCGAGGACGTAGTGGTGCTTCAGGCTTCGGTAAGCGCGATTTTTCTCTGTTATCGGATATCGTGTTTACATGGCTATAGACGCGACCAAAGGCTCGTTCACATTCTCCTCCACCGCCTACGCCACCGCCAATAAATCATCGGACCACGCGGAGTCGTCGGCAGTTGCCCGCCGACGTGCAGAAGCATCTGCGCATGGACGAGCTTCATCACGCGTTCGAGGAGGCCAAGCGCCAGAAGGAGACGTTTACTTTCAACAAACTGCCGAAGCGGAGCTACTCAAACTTATCGCGGACAAATTATGGTCTCTTGAGCCAGCTCATGCATCCAGATCCGCAGGCTTTACCCGACATCTATCGACGGGGCTATTCGAGTGGGGATCTGATGGAGAAACCAGGGTCGCGCGCACCCCAGTTGCATCCCAGCCAGAGCGCGGTGGCATTGCCTGTGGCCTCGCAGGTGCACGTGGGGAGCGTGAGGAATGGTGGTACAATGAAGACGGGCCATTATCGTCCGAAAGCATGCCCCAACGAGGAGGAGATGGAGGATGAGACCGACGGCGAGGACAATTCACTCAATGTGTCCAACTCGGTCGCCCAGGAGAGGCTCAAGGCGATCTTTGGGAACATGCGCAGTGGGGGTGCGAACGCGAATGCGAACAAGGTCGCGCCAATACGACCGCCTCACGTGGAGCATCGGGAGAAGAAGGTTGCGCCGAGAACGCAGCCTACGGTGCCTGCGGAGCGTCCGGTTGCGCCTGCGGCTGCAGCGCTCGAGCGTACGATGACGGAGCCTGTCGCTGTGCCGACGTTCCCGTACAATCTTCCGGTGTCCGCGATCCCGGTGTCACCGCGTACCACGCGGCAGTGGATGCTCCGCACGGAGATGTCGGAGAGCGTGCGTACGAATTTGCTTTGGCAGCGGAAGATGGATAAACAGCTCATGCCGCCGCCGAGGCGGAACAAGAGTAGCACGGCGATCTCGACGATACCGAGCGTCGTCAAGCTCACGGAGAAGAAGGCGCCTGTGGATGGGGGCTTCATGGTTGAGCAGGAGCGGGAGGAGGCGCGCGATGAGATTCGGCGGGTGAATCTGATGCGCAACAAGAGTTGGGCGGCGGATTATCATCCTGGGCCGCAGTGATTTCTCAACGCTCGATACTCGTTCTCTCCTTTGTTATGGCTTACGAATTCTGGACGGTCTTAATGTAATGGGCTATGGTTTCGTGTGTACAACTACTTGTTTATCTTTCTCTCTTTGCTGTCCCGTCGTTTTTGTCTCGTTTGTTAGCATTACTTTGCATTCATCATCAGTAGTAGCAGCACTTTACTTGTACAATTATTTTCATTTGGCATTCATTAGTACATAGTTTAATGTGGATTTCGAATGTGTTTCTGGGCCTGGTTTGTGCTGTTGGAGAGGATCCGAGGCGCCGAGGTACGCCACAGCACGATGGTCGTGTGTTTCCCGCTGGAATGCGCCGTTTCTTTCGTGGCTTTTGGTGTGGTCTCTGATGACCACGTTGATAAGTAAGCGACATTCACGTTCATTGATAATGACGTGGATGTTCTTAATACAAGTGACTTCACACTTATAAAGATAACGATTGTGTAGCGTAGTGTTCGTACGTTGATGGATGGGTGCTTCAAGGTGGTGGCAGACAAACTAGATTGGGTAGTCTCGGTGAGTCTACAGCAGCAAATTGAAAGTTTCCGTGCTTAAGGTGACTCCCAGTCATTGATTAATTGACACTACTACAAGTATAGGACACGGACGACTACACTAGTTTCAAGTACGGGATTATGACATCCCGTCCCATCCATCTATCATCACCATTGCAGTTTCCTGTGAAACTGATACCCCAACATCTAGTCTGGGGTTTCCTTCCCTCGCTGGTAAAGATCCCCCACCCACTTTATCCCTTGCGTGATGCGAGATCTTCTCCCCAACACCACGCCCAACATTTCCTTTCCACCTTTGCACTTACTCACCTCGACGCGTAGCTTCGTCACCTCCAGTACGGATGCGGGTGTACACTCACGGCAGTCGACGAGGCGACGTGCTCGAGGAGGGTAGCGGGAACTTATCTCCCTACCTGTGTCTTCTCTTGACGTCGGTGCGAATGCTTGAGGATAGTGGCGTGGTGGAGCACTCTTGATGATGTTGAGGTCTTGAGGGATCTTACGGGTGCGCGTGCGAAGACGTTGTCGTGTTGACGAGTCACTTATAACCTAGGTGCGGTTATTAGCACAGTCAGTGAGGGGAGAAGAACGACTCACTATTGTGTACCTGATGGAAGCGTTAGTAGTAGTATAGTCTACGGTGATACAACTACGCTACACATAGGTACCAGTAAATATCAGTGAGTCAAGTCTATATACACCCTTCACCGAGGGCTCGCCCTCGAGCTTGGAGAAGCAGCAAAGCGTGTCCCGTGTGATGTCGGTCAAAGTCTAGAAAGAGGGCAATGTTAGTATGTAAGTACACGTCAACAAGTATCATGAGAGACTTACCAAGTCGTCAGTCAAGAGGATGTCCAACACGACTCGACACCCATTAAGACGGAAGTCTAGTCAGAAATAAGTAACAACAGGAGTCAAAAGATAAAAGCTCACCATGTCGAAAGCGCGGCGGTCCTCCACGCTGTACGTGGCACACGTCGACAGTAATATGAATCGAAGTCTAGCAGGACACCAACATTAGTATGGACACGACGTCAATGAGGATGATGACAGACTTACCCAAGTCGTCACGAGAGCATGTCCAACGCGACTCGAAACCCGGTGAAAGCAAGTCTAGTCAAAAGTAAGTAAGTAAGAACACACTGAAAAGAGAAAAACTCAGCATGTCGAGAGCGCGGCGATCCTCCAAGCTGTACGTGATACACGTCGACGATACCCTCTTGGCGTACATCCCAACATTGGTGTAAAAGCCGGGGATCATCCGCAACCTCCACCCGCGAGTCGCACAGTCAGAGCGACGGCGCTGCGTGTCTTGAACACATCCCGCCGATTATTGCCTCTGTCCGGCATCGCGAGTTCACCTGAAAGACAAGATCAGTATATAAAGAAATCATACAAATTTGAATACTTCACCTTTCGTACCAGGCAGACAACGACGTCCTGGGTCGTAAGGAGCATCTTTAAGGTGAGATCCTTCATTGAACAGATGATCTTGTATGTCGGCGGTCATAGTCCAGACGTCGCGTTCCATATCCCGTGCGACGACGAAGGGTTTATACAGCCGCCGTATAAAGGCAAGCGCCGACGTCCAAGCGGTGTGATGAAGAAGTACAGACTAGTCGTCGTCAACGAATCCGTACTGTATCCTGACGTTGAGCCTGTTGTTAAATTAAATCAGAGTGACAGTGTGAGACTTACCGAACAGTAGCGAGAGAAGCGACAGACAGCCTCCATCCAGCCTGGAGGGATAGCACTAGTAGTAGTCTGTTGATGGCTTTATGGCATCGGTTGGGTGATATCAGGACTCGACCCCGCCACCCCGACAACTGTCTGCCTTGAAAGCGCGATGATAATGATATCGCTGGCACCTTGGAAGCGGTTAATTAAGCGGCTTCAACAGTATCAAGGTGATGCACAGAGGGAGATGTGCAGAAGATGTCGGGCAGAGTAACGCCTATAAGAAAGATTTCGTTAAAACCAGATTCAAGTCGGACATGGTATACTCACCTGTTCCAGTGAGCTCAAGGCTGTAGAGCTTTACAGCTATCGAGGTATGACCTCCATATCGCCTTCAGAAGGTGCCGTCCCGACGCCGCGCTCTCGATCCCGCCAATAAACAAGATGATGACGAAAGTGGTGAGACCAGTAGTCGAAATAGCAAGCCCCGAGTGCCGTCACGCCGACGAGAAGTCCAATGGGAAATGGACGCGTCATGAAGACGACGTCCACAGGCAGCGTTGTGTGTGCTCGCCTCCAAGCCAAAAGGAACTTCGAGTTCAAGTCGACGAACACGGAAGACTTGCAGCGCAGGGGCAGGCTTGGTGTCAGTAGGAGAGTATGACGCTGGTACGCCGCTCCATCTACCCATCCCGACTTGCTGGAGGAGGACCAAAGTCACAAACCACCGGCTGTCTTCATTTTCTGCCAAATGAAGTGGTGTGATTATTTGAGGATACTCCGGGTGCTGGAGGAGGAGTCGGCGTTGGCGACGGCTGTATTTGAGTAAAGCCTTCCCCGTTCAAGCGGTCACCTCCTTACCAACATGGACCCCCACACTCAAATGCACCCAGAATCGCTCATTCCGGCCCTCGAGCATATGCAAATTGTTACAGTGAGCAAGCCATCGCTCGACAACATCCATATCTATCATTCATTCATCACTTAGGTCAGTCATATCACGAAACAATAACACTCACCCATCCGATACACGCCCCCATCCCCCTTGATTAAAAAGAAATACCCAATCCTCTCATAATCGCACTCATGCAACGCCTCGTGCTCGTGCTCATCCTCAAATACCACCCCAACCCCACCCCCAAAACACCTTCCTCTCCAACAAAATCCCGCCTCTAGAAACCACCTCAATACTCTTTCCCCCGAGGGCCCATCATACCCGACCTCGGCATAAAACGGCGCCTTCCCCTCAGCCTCCAAATATGCCTGGGACGGCGAACCTCCGTGAAAGTACACCCGTGTAGCACGCGCCAGCTCATGCATCATGTTCACTACCATGACAAAGCCACACCCACAGACCTCGGTGCACGTTCCAATGCTCTAGCAATTCTCCCATGAATGAGGATCATCCCAGAATAGGCATGATATCCACTTCGAAAGGCGGCGTCTCCAACATGATTTGATCGAGACGAGAACGAATCTTCCAGTCATCGAGGAAGAGCTTGGGAGGGACGAAGTCCAGGAGGAAGGACTTGTGGCGACAGACAGACTGGACACCAGCTGGTAAATGTTCCGTCCATGGTATGGCCCGGACTGGACTGTACGGGTGGCATGAAGTACGAGGGCGACTGACTGTGATGGGAGTGTAGATCCGTCTGCGGCCTGAAATCCTCTGGTGCAGGAGTGGAATAGTCGTGTCGTAGGATGGGCTTGGCTGATACATGTTGATGGGTAAGAAAGGTAGCTGCTATCAAGAAATTTAGTTGGCTTTTATCGGCTGGGGCGTCTGATAATCAATCACATCGTGATATTGTTGATCCCTGTTGGTCTGCGTGTGAAGAGCGAGTCATAAAAGCTATAAGTGCGTTGGAGAACAAATAGACGAGGCAATCATTTCGATGAAACTTCTTGTGCAGAAGGCGGTTTTTTGAGAAAAGTGAAGCCAAGTCGTTCTTGTGTGAAACATCGAGTACTAGAAGGAATAAGTTGACCTTCTTGAGAGAGACGCAAGTCGAAGTTTTTGAACCGAGTTTTGATGATGATCGCAAAGGACAAAGTACCTTAAATCCGATAACTCCGTCCTTCCTCCCTGCCCAAAATGTCCATGGCTGGCTGATCCCGACTTTCTGAGCTTACGGATACGCCGTTGTTGTGCAGCTTTGCACTCATACGCCACCAGGACAAATTGGATACCTGTGTTGAATCTCTGGCGATCCTTCAGCCAGTGACGCGCTCTGTCACTCTGTGCAGGTCAAAAAATCATGAATCCAGGCAAAGTCATTGTATCCCGTTCTGCTTGGTTCACTCGTCAATAAGACTGCTACGCTTCTTTTTCTGGGGGCGATGAATCTTTATTTCTGTGCCAGTCTCTATTTTTCACTCCCGCTGATAATGCGCTGCCGTTGTCGCTTTGATCTTACTGCATACTGTATACTTCACGTATCTCTTGGTATTCATGACGTCGCTCATGCGGAAGATATCTTAGAGCGCGCTGTGAACGCTCCTTTGATTCAAGCTTTTACAGTTTCTTGCGCCACACTTACGGACCTGTGCCCGGACCTCACTGGAGAAGCGATGGATCTCAGCGTATATACACTGCTTAAAATGCCACACTCTTTTTGCGTAACATTTACGGATCCGTGACGTCTCTACTTCGACCTGGAGGACCTCAGCCTCATCGTTCCCTTCGCTGAAATTATAGTCGCGTCCCCCAGCATTCTATCGGCGGCGCACAATCAATTCTCATTCTTCTCAGCGGAAATCGTGTTTTTCCCCATTGTCGACACGCAATCTAAGCCGCCCTCGCCTCCAGGAGATGACCTTAAAATAGTAACTCGCTGTCTAGCCCTCGCGCCTTGCTTGACACATAAATAGAGCGCCCCGCCCTGCTCTTTTTATCTCATTCCTTTCTTCTTCTAACTGCCAGCCATGAGTCTGTCCATCGTCCAATTTGAACAGTACGTGTCGCACTTTATCTATGTCTGCTAGCCACTAACGTCCACCTACCAGGAAATCTGACGGAGATCAATCAAAACGTTCAGACGAAAACAATTCTAATAGCGTCTCGGTAAGCAGTGCATCTCATTCCTGAACTGGCGGCGAGCTGATACCTGCATTGTAGCAACATGGAAGCGCCTAACGCTTTAGACAAGATCGCGCTGAGGATTTTCATATACACCTCTGGACGTGCCGTTTCATCTCCCGCTTTCCATCTCTACCACTGTCGCCGTTCCTCCATTCCGCGACCATGACTAGTGGAATGCTGAGGATGAGGAGGAGACGCGGAATGCTCCTCTTGGCCCTTCGGTTGGGGACATGACCAGGGAAT
Source organism: Hymenopellis raphanipes (assembly GCA_036872995.1). Classification (NCBI taxonomy): domain Eukaryota; kingdom Fungi; phylum Basidiomycota; class Agaricomycetes; order Agaricales; family Physalacriaceae; genus Hymenopellis; species Hymenopellis raphanipes. Next base: position 627,378 of record JAYMDG010000026.1, read on the forward strand.
CGTAAACAGGTCGTAATACCAGACATGACGATGGAGACGAGGTGGTTGAGGTCGCCGTAGGTGGGGGTGGAAAGCTTGAGAGTCCTGAAGCAAATGTCATACAAGGCCTCATTGTGGTTTCGTCAGAGTTCTCAACCAATTGGTGAACGGAGAGGGAGGCTACCGAGATATGTTTAGCAACGACGCGTTAAATTCGGTAGCGTGAATATCTCGACGACGGTGTCCGAGACCGTGGAACTGGGCACGAGGGAGTATGTGCACATCATGCGGTCGGGGTACTCTTCGCGAATCTTGGAGATGAGGAGGGTACCCATACCAGCACCGGTACCACCACCAAGGAAGTGGGTGATCTTGAAGCCTAGGGGGCACATTCACTGGACGAGGTGCGAATGAAAGTAGATAAAAACATACCCTGCAGGCAGTCCGTTCCCTCAGCCTCCGTGGGAACAACGTCCAACACAGAGTCAACGAGCTCAGCACCCTCCGTGTAGTCTGTCACAACACGCGTCAGTATCGGCAAAACACGCGATCAAAGAAGGGGACGGCGGGGGGCGCGAAGAAAATGCAAAAAAAACGAGCACTCACGTCCTTTCGCCCAGTTGTTACCAGTACCACTTTGACCAAAGACAAAGTCGTCTGGGCGGAAGAGGCCACCAAGGGGGCCCGAACGAACAGAGTCCATCGTGCCGGGCTCGAGGTCGACGAGGACCGCATGGGGGATGGACTTGTTGGCGCCAATCTCGTTGTAATAAACCGAAATGCACTCACGCTGGAGGGTCGTTGTTAAAGACGACGTCGTTGGAGTCGACGCGGGCCTCGGGACCACGCGTTTCAAAGAGCTACTGGATGATGAACGCGCCTGTCTTGCTGCAAGTCGATTGTAGAACCGGCCTTGGATATACGAGGGTGTCGAGGGTCGAATTGAGATAATAGCTTACCAGATGTACGTCCTAATCATACTTCTTTGGTTCTATAGTTGATGTGTGGAGAAGATCGCTGTGCGCCTAAGTCTGAGGACAACCTGGTCTAACCAATCGTGTTGTAGTCGTCGGGGCTTGGGAGACCTACGAACACCACCGAGAGGACCGTCGGACGCAAGAAGAAACCAGATTGGTTTAAAGCCATGAAATCATGTCTGAAGAACATCTTCGGCGACTAGTGAGAACCTATAGAGCGCGCGCAGCGGCGGAAACGCCACTGTTAACTACATTTCAAACGAAATTGAGGCACTAAATCGAGTCATTAGTTCGGGAAGTACAAGACAACACGGTAACGAAACGAACTAGACACCAAGACCTCCAAATGTGTTTATAAAGCCGCAGTTGGCGAGATCCAGATCACCATCAGCGTGTGCATCCATCCGAATGCTGTGCGCATGAGCGTAGTTCCGTTGTGGAACTACAAAGGTTGTGGACATGCCGAGAAGTTTTCAGGAGGGGGGTAGTGAGTGATGGGATGAATGGGCGGTGTTGACGTGGTGAGAAAGAGAGTCTTCGGCAATGAGCCACGGGTACTAGCATCCTGGCAGGGTGAGATCGAACTCGGAGTTTGGTTCGCAATATCTTGAAGTTTAGCGGTGGTTATCCTCGCAGTCAGAAGCTCGCAGCGCAAGCGCAGCGGCAGGAGCGGCGATGCTAAGGTACTAAAACATGGGGGTGTTAGTTCAGAAGCAAGTTCGGAAGCCATAACGTGCTTCAAGACGAATTCGTAACCGACGCATCCGAAAGCGACCATAAACTCGAATTCCGTGAGATCCAAATCGGGATCAATGCTTGGAATTATCCGAAGGCCTGGCGCATCCGCATAGGTCCGTTCTGAAATTGTAAGGATCCAAGCGAGTTGACGCGGTCAAGCGAGGTGGAGGAGGCTGGTCCGAGAGGCGGACGGGTGAATGATACGAGAGTGGACCCCGCCAGCGATCCCTCGGGACACATACTGAGGAGATTCCTGACCGCAGTCGAAGTGTGGCGTCCGCTCGCGAAACATCTCAGCAGAGAAAAGCTGGCGGGGTAATCGAGGCGATGAAATAGCCCCTCTGTATCGCGTTGAACAGACTATCTTAGGCCTAGCCAAAGGCATTAGCACTGGAATCCAGAATGAGCAAAAATGTATACCTGGATACCTACACACCCATCCCAATCGGTCCATAAATCCGAATCCCACCAGATCCAGATCGCTGTCGACGGCGCATATTCTCCGTTGGAAGCAGATGCTTTAAAAATATGACGGTAACGAACTAACGAAACCTAGTCAGAATGTAACGAGATATTTAAACCGAATGTTCACACCGTTTTGCCTGAAAAAAAAAGCCTGGCCGGCTAGGCCGTCCACGCTGCTCTACTTAACCAGCATCCGTTCATCGTGCCCTCAAGTTAAAATTAAGCAGAGTATTTCTTGGTTTTCGCGCGCCGAAGGCGCAGACACGTCGTATCTGCCAAGGGTCAGTTTCAAATGAAGCGCATGTGATGGGAGGAAGTAACCCGTCTAGTGGCCCGATTTGGATACAAGTGATCGAGGCGTTCTTGCTCTTCCCATCACGTTGTTCCTCTCGCGCCTCCTCAACTCGACCCTTCTCCTAATAGGGACTCGGCTCATCTTGATGCTCGATGATGTCTGTGGGTCCCCGTGTCAGTCCTACTGGATTAATGCCGTATACGACGACTTACCTCTGTTTCTAAACCCGGTTCTCGACCAATTGAACGACTCTGGCTTCTCGTGTGTCCCGTTACCGGTGGCGTTGTTGAACAGAAGCGAAATGTAGCCTTGCAGGTGATGTCTGCTTTCACGACGCATCTTCTTCCCCTCAGCACCGTGTCCGTCCTCTGATTTTTGACCCGAATCTCGACGATTTGAGCGGATACGACTCGTGGGACCGTTAGAATTCTGGAGCACGCTCTCTGGATAACTTTACACACCTTTCCCCCGACTTCTAGCGATTCTAACCTCGGATCTCGACGAATTGAGCGGTGTGGCGGTCTCTACACGTCGTAAAGTCAACTCAGAAGTGGCCGAGGACGCCTGCTTTGCTTATCTTGATGCACTCTTGAAGGAGTGACTCGGGAAGACGTCAGCGGGGAACTGGGACATTGCGAGGGAGAACTTACCAAGGGTGAGACTGTTCAACTTGGAGGAGGAACATGCTGAGGCTGTAGAATTTCAGCAGTCGAACAGCATGGTGAGCATGATCCCCTCACCGCGATATTCTGCTGTTCCCGCGGGAGAGGTGACGGTAAGTGGGAAAGTCAGCATCAGGAATCGAAACTGACTGTTGCGCAGAGACCGAATTCAGGTCACCGCCGGGGGATTCTTTCCGCGCATAAGCGCTGTCTGGGCACTCGATCGTTGCTGTGACTAACTATTGATTTAGATCACCTCGCTCTCTCATCTGCGTACGATCACCTCGGGGGCTGGACTTGGGGACGGAACTACTCTCTCTGGACTCATTTGGTCACCATTTCGGCTTCTTCAGTGAGCTTGTCCCTCACTCGGAGACATGCCCAAGGGTTGTCCAATATCCTTCCGACCTTAGAAGCGACGAAAACATGGGTACAGCTTGGTGAGTTTTATCGACGCGAGTTCTTGTGCTGCGATGCTAACATTCGCGCAGTTCGCAACTTGGACGACGGACGCTGCTATGCTATCAAAACACTCCAGAAGAGTCGGGTTGTAGCACACAACGAAATCACTTATAGCAACAACGAGGCCGTCATCCTCTCAATGATTCGATCCAATGGACGCTGCGCGTTCATTATCGACCTGGCAGAAATATTCCAGGACTCGGAGAACTTGTATATGGTGATGGAGTTCGTACCGGGAGGCGAACTCGCCACTCTGTACGTTCTGCAGCATCTCGTTCTAATCTATGGCACTAACAATTTCTTTCATCAGGAAAAGCCCAAAACACGAATTTCGGTGAATCTGGGCTCATCCTACAAAGCAAGGTAAGTATGTGCAAATGAGCACCAATGAATCGGGGGTACACACATTTAAGGTTATTCTGCACCTACAAGACCGGATAAGTGTCAATTTGTTCGCTGTAAGGTCAGTTAAGTAACTTGTTCACTTATATCTACTTTGAATCACTTACCAAGGACAATATTTCATAGCTGCGCTACGACTATACTTACGCTCGTGAACGTAAGTTGATATGCGCGAGCTCGAGGTTCAATAGTTACTCAAGGTTACTGATCCTCAAATATTCGGAAAGTAAGGGCGAAAAAAGTTGTATAACACAATAGCATAACAGGTCAATAGCTACTACTGCTTGATGGGCATGTGCAGTGTGCGCGGGATGATACTAAGTGCGAACGCGGGGGTCTGTTGCACTGGTGCAGTGCGACTTAGTAGAAGTGTGAGTGACTTCGTCTAGCTAACAAAGAAGGCGGGACATCTAGAGTACCAGGATTTGGGTTCGTTCTCTGCTTTCGTCCGTGAAATTTACGCGAGTAGGCTCCGTCGACGGCCTTCGCTCTATTCCGGGGTGTAAGAATGAGAGAAGTCTATCCGGAGTCGGAGTGAGCAAGGCGGCAGGCCTAGACCGTCAACACGACTTGGAGCCGGTAGAGCAAGCAGATGATTGAACGAATAGTTGTACTGGCGGTAGCCGGAAATTCTTCGCATGGATGGTGGAATTGTTTGAAGTCCCGCTGGTCCGTGCGCGATCACGTCAGCAATGCCCCACGTCCATGTTTGGTTTCATTTTTTTTGTCATTCGAACTCCGCCTTTCTGCTTCGCTCCTCCATGTCCCCACTGCCTCGCCTGCGCCGAGGTCGTGTCCTCGGTCCTCATCATGAAGTGTACCTGCTGAACCGGCCTCCCTTCGCGTAGTGGACAAGATATGCGAAACCCGATGCTACGCTGGCCGCTACTTAGGAATTTGGCCTGGATAGCGCGACGAGAACGCCCGTTCCTGGTCCAGAAGACGGAAAGGCCGCCCCCCTTGCTCCCCGACATTAACGCCGACGACCCACCCACCCAACTCCGACGCGTACGTCACCGCCGGTGATTGGACCATTAGTCCCTGCTTTCTTTAAAGGTACGTATGCCTTCTGCCTCTTGGTTCGGTGTTGCCGGTTAATTATGGCAACAGACGGTGAACACCAACGGATGTACTGGAGCAACCTCAGTCCGTCGCTTGCTTCTCCCTCCTCTAGTACTCCATGTTTCTCAGGCTCTCGACGATTATCATTACTTCCTTCATCGCTAGGCAATCATGTATTCTCCTCCTTCGTACATGTTCTCCCTGTGCGATATATGTACCATACTCCTTGATTTACGTCGCAACCGGATATACGTATGATTTGAACCAACATCTGTGAACTTTAAGAACTGCTTGGGATCATCAATATGGCTTTTTTGCCTGAGGATAAGTGTCTGGGTGTCTTAATGGATACATAACGGTCTAATAAGGTGAGCCGATGACTTAAATTGCCTTGGTGTACTTGTCATTTGTGCACTTAGGTGAGATAAGGTGGCCTGTGGTCACGGTGAATGGGGGGTACACACATCAAAGCTTACAGACTTCATGGCACTTACAGAACATAAAAGCACTTATACAGGCTCATATCATCTTAAGCAGGCTTTCCCTTCCTTTCTTGCTGGAATTCGCTTTTTGGGCTTTTCCTGATGTTGCCTAGTGATTCGAAGAACTGCATGCGCGATTCTACAGATTCTTGTTGCTCTAGTCTTCTTGCATGTTCGCAAGATCATGTATGCGGAGAACATCCTCAGAGGACGAGACGGACATATCAACGGACTTTGGCTTCGCCAGCCGCTGCGCGTATTCAGACTCGCTAGTCGGAACGCCGGATTACATAGTCCCAGAGGTAAGCTCTCTCCGCGTCAACGAGCTCTCACAACACTAACATCACGGGCAGATCATTCTTGCGTGCCAAAGAGCGGGGATTGAAAGAGGGCGCAGACGATGTTTATTGGAAGGAGTTGGTTTTCCTTATTAATGTCCAGGAGGGATTTACGAAGCACTTGGCTGCGAGTCATGGTTCTATCAAAGTGTTGATCGATGGGCCGTACGGACCGTCGCCGAATCTATCGAGGTAACTTTCATGCGCAATGAATTATTTCTTACATCGCATAGGCGGATCGGGGATCTCGTATACTCTGTCACTCCTTTTGGATACAATAGAGTGAGTTTCCATGTGTCTATAGGTTTTCTCTGTGTTACAAGGGCGTGCACGGTCTGGGAAGGGCACATGTAGGCGTGTTCTATTCATATGGGCGATTAGAGATAGCAGTACGTTCCCTTACCTCTATCCTCTTCCTCTTCTAATCTGTAATGCTTCCAAGCACTTGTGTCAGACATACTTACTAGCGCGCTCGCGCGCGCCTGACCTCAACGTCCAGATATTTGTTACTAAGCTTGGGGCCGTGGAGGACGCCGTACAGTGGGATGACACGTCCATGAACTCCCAGCCTAATGGCGAGAATGAGGCGGGGACTGATAAGCCTACGGTGTCGTCGAGCTCTCTGAGCGTCATGGGGGCTCAAGATCAACGCTGGTTGTCCTGATATAAATGCTGTACTCAAGGACGAAGCTGACTGAACGCAAGGTGGGCGTATGGCTGTCACTGGTAAGCGCGCCTTTCTCCAACTTTTACCGTTAACGTGATATGTGTATCTAGTCTGCGGGTCGCGGTCGGTGGCACAGGCTGCACGACGTGCTTTGTGCTACCCACTTACGGACCCGATGAATGTTGTGAGGGGAGGCGCTAGTGTTTCTTTGCATGTAGAGTCCTTTGGTTACGCGTAGAGCTTGTAATCGAGAATTTGAGGATTGGTTATGTAGGCCAATCAAAATGCGAAGATGACACGGCGATCAGGCCACGTGCACGAATTTCGCCTTTATTTCTTTCCACCACAAGACTTTTCGAGCGTGTAGCATCAAGAGAGGTGATCGCATTGGAGGCTTACGTCGAAGCCCCGGGTATCCAGCGGTCACAGGACGTGTTGATACAGAGGCCCTACGTCCGCGTTTTCAAGCAGAAGATAAGGACGTCCTGACCATAGACCTCTGGCATGCGGATTTTCAGACAGACCTACAGATTTTCACATGATGGCCAGAACGTCATATCTCGACTTGAGTCTCTAAAAGTGAATGAAGCTTGGGTTTCGCACTGTGCGCCACAGAGCGTTAGCAACAGGGCCGAATGCATAGGATCCTACACGACGTGTCCTGTTCCCCTTTAGGTATGTGAGTGGCCCTATTATTCAACTGTGGATTAGACGAGTGCCCATGTCCTGGCGGAATCCACTTTTACGTGATCTGCGTTCAGACTACAAAGAGCCAAACAATGGCTGTGTCGCTCCCACTTCCTCGTTTAGACCATTTTCCTGTGGTAGATACATAGCGCTCGCGCACTTTGACCGACATTACCGTCTTTATCTCTTTGTGAGTGCCGTTTGAGCACTCGATATCGATTTACGACAATTAACAATCGTTGTAGTTCTACAACAATGAAGATATCCCTTCGCCACATACGCATAGACGACGTTCTCCAGAACAACGATGAACCGGACACTCCTTCTCTCATTGGAAGTTGCTCTGGGGAATCCTCGACGTCCCACTCCGCATACTCCGACCAGGAAATTCAACTCAGCAATGGTCAAGACGCGTACTCTCCCCGTAAACCGTTTAGCGAGATACAAGTGGAAGAAGACAGTCGGTGCAGGCGTGTACAGCTCGGTGAGTTTTCTCGACGCAGGTTCTTATGCGATGCTAGCACCTTTCTATTCCCTCACGCGATATTACTTCCATCCAGGCCTCGTACAAGCATCCCGAACATACCCATACCTCCTCAGTCTCCACCGCTTCGAAACGGAACGAGGCATCGCATTACCGAGTCCCTACGTAGAGGGTGGCGCTTAGCTGGAGGCGTGGTACACAGATGAAGACGCCGGAGGATATATCATGCCTTTCGGACGCATGAGGGACAGCCCATTTGACGCGTTTCGCTCGCCTACTTGCTGTGGACGAAGGGCGATCTCAGTGATCAATGTCGAGCCTCTTCGGCACGTCTTCGCGGCTATAGTATGTATCTATCAGCAATTGATTTACGTGCAGCTAGGATGAACGTACTTCCAAGCACTCGAGGTGTATTTGCGCGGATTAGAAGGGTACTTTGGAGACGAGTTCGCTTCCAAGACTCGGAGAAAGTGCCATACTCGGAGGAAACGTTGGGTGATTTTGTTACCTATAGAAACTGGGCACAGATAATGGTGTGGTTTGGAGAGGAGTGTTTGAAGATTAGGTATTTTGTTTTCGTTTACCTGAGTGTGTCACTTTTCTGACTCGTTAGTTTATGGGTTCTATGTTGTAGTTTTGCGCACTGAACTCAGTGGACAAGATAAGCATCTAAAGACTGCGTTTTGGTCCAACGACGGTGTGTCTCCGTTGAAGTCAATAAGTGCCGATGAAGATGATTTAGCCTAATATGATCCGATGAAGCTTTCGAACCCTAAGAGAAACAATGGCTTGTTTAACCCTGTCAACAGGACCATGTACTTCAATCTACGGTACCACCTCTCAAAATGAGAAAGGAGCTCGGTACCGGCATTTCAAGCGAGAACCACGTGATAAACATCACTTTGTTTCGCACCACAAGTTGCCCCGGCCCATATTACCACCACGACCATGTCCAAGTGTACGGAAAAAGCTGAACCCCGAGGAAATCCCCCCAAGAGGGCAAAGGCCCTACATCCTGTAGACGCTGAGCACCCGAGCGGTCTTCCAAGTGCACCCAATGCGAAGGGCTTGCCCAGTCTACCACCGGAACTTCATCTCGAGATTTTGTCTTATCTTTGCCGCACTCCGGTGCCATGTATAAAGTTCGAGGATCCAGAAGACAAGGAAATGTTTTACGCGCTTTTCGCCCTATCGAGGACGTGCAGAGCACATTTATTACCCGCTTCTCTGGAGGACTGTGGAAGCGCGGGTGGCGGCGCTATGATGATCCCGAACCCGACGACGACTGGTCGTATGATGTAGCTCTCGACCTGCATCTATATGTCAAGCTTCTCAGCCGTGTGTCGTATCTGGCAGAATTGGTTCAGTACGTGTATCATACTGAAACTTGGTGCTCAGAGACGCTGACTAGGAATTTGGTGCTAGGGTATTCAACGTGGGGTTGACAAACTGCCATTCGGAGGTGGTGTATAAACGGCTTACGCGTTGTCTTCCTCGTCTTCCTCGTCTTCCGAACCTGCATACGTTCCGAACCTGCATACGTTCCAAATCTTGTCGTTCCCGCGACCTCAGATGAGCGGTTGTGTTCTAGATGCTCTTTGCGCTAAACATTTCAATGTTCACTGAGATGGAGCCTCTGCCTGGGGTTCATACTCTGACCTTGCCGTACCGCCTTTTGTATTATATTGATGTGAAGCGGGTCTTTCCGACTCTATACCATATCGCTGTCCAGCCAATAGGGTTTTGCTCCCTGTATGACTCCGAATCTATGCCTCGGGATATCCACAGACTCTGCCGGACTATGCAGTGTTGTTGAGGGATTTAGACATCAGACGTAGGCAACCTTTTAGCTCTCGCGGATTCGGAGACTGATGCTGAACTAGGGCTCCGCACCGTAACCGTAAGCTACGGCTTACGGTTACGGGTTGTACGGGTACCCGTAACCGTCCCGTACGAGCTCCTCTCGGGCCTCTGTACGGTTACGGTAACGGTACGGCTTACGGGCGCTCGGCTGCCGTACGAGCACGGCAAGAAGAAAATGCACTCTGGAACGGTCCTGAGGTAGGACACGAAGCTTCTTCCACCTCTGAATGATGTAACAAGGTCGTCTGAACCTCTTTACAGCCCACAGGATGTGTTTGTACCCAAATCTAGCACCCGTATAGTGCCCGTAAAGTGCACCCGTAACCGTACCGTAAGAGGTCCTGGACGCGACTTTACGGTTACGGGTCCGGCACGGGTCTTTGCCGTATCGCACCGTAAAGTATACGGCCGTAACCGTATACGGTTACGGTGCGGAGCCCTATGCTGAACTATCTAGATTTGGCCAAGCGGTTCCCGGACTTGCGTATCACGCCCCGACTTGCTCTCTATTCTCATGTTGTCAGGGATTTCGTGCCAGTGCGCGACGTAAGCAAGGCACTGTCAGGTTTGCTGGACAGGTGGAAAAGGGTGCATACGATTCAGATAGAGGAAAGGCCACAAGGGATGGAAGTGTTTGGCCATTCAGATGGCGACGAAATTATCCAGAAGGTGAAGGGGGCGATCCAGCGCAATCTGGGTCGTGAGGAGAACAAGGATGTCGTCGCGGGCGAGATCAAGATTTGGCAGTGACGCAAGAGCAAACTGCTGCAGGTTATATCGGTCCCAAATCCCACCAAGGAGTACTGAGAATCTTGAGTCGTGTTTTCTGTATCTACTTATTAATGTATTTAAACGCGTTGCTTGTCTTTTACCATCATCATCATCATGGCGTCGTGTACGGGCTCGTGAAGGTCCGCGTTGTTGATGCATGTGTCTTCCCCTTCGTCGCCATCTTGCAGTCTGTGTGTCGCTGTTTCGGACATCGAGTAACTGGGTTTGAATCTTGGTTTGAATGCCGAATCGAGGATGGTAGCCGACCTTCAAACGAAGGCTGGATTGAGGCTGGACCTGCCTGTATTCAAGTTTGGGGCCAGCGACGGTTCCGTCACTTCCTGTTTAATGATTGGACGTGCGTTATGTATCGAGGATCCCATTTGTATATGTTGAAGCGTCTTTTCATGCTAGTGAGACATGTGACCATGAGTTAAACTTCGGGCTGGTCGGGCCGGATCAACATGCTGTTGGTCTCTCCCACTTACCGTCACGTCTACCAACCTCTCTCACACGTATCGTCGCGTCTGCCGACCTTACAAGCCTAAGCAAATTATCGTCTTGTGAGGTCTCGCCAACTGGCATCAAAACATTTCGCGTGGCGAGAGCAGGGAGTCAGAGCAGGACGAGTTTGGCAAGATGGGCGGGAAGGATGAGGATATGGACATAGTGCGTATTACTTTCATTTGTGGGCCGCTTTAATATTTGCATAGGATGCGCAGACAGAGTTGCCGATGGTGTCACCTAAATTAGCTAGGAGAAAGTCCAAGAAAATAATCGAGAGAAGTGCGAGTGTGCGCAGTCCCAAGGATGCATGTGTTGTGTTTGATTCTTTACAAAGATGCTGACTGGTTTTCAGCTTGTTGTTCACGAAGCTGCTCCGCGCAAGCGCAAGGCAAAGTTTATCGACGAGCTGCCGTCAGAGATGACCGAGGACGAGTTGAACAAGTTGGAGAAAGCGGTGCACATTCCACGGCTGGGAGGTGCTGGTCCGTCTACGAGTAATGCTGGGCCTGAGGCGTCGGCCATTAAGCCTCCTGCTGTCCTTCTTGGAGCGGCAGGAATTGCGCTCGACATCATAAAATCACAAAAGCGATGCATGACAGTTGAAATCCCCGTAGTGCCGCACAAACGCGTCAGAATGGTCTCTTCACCCCGTCCCACCCAAAGCATGACAGTTGAAATCCCCATGGTGCCGCACAAACGCGCAAGAATTGCCTCTCCACCCCATCCCACCACCATTTCCCGCCCCCCTGCACCGCAGAATGCTATAACCATCTCTACGTCCGCCTCTGAACCCTACCTATCCAATCCACTCTGTACTCGCTGCATAGCAGGTGGCGAGCAGGAGGAGGAACAGGAGCATGACTCCAATGTCGGCGACCTCCACGACGAGTTCGACGTGCTAAGCCCGGACGCAGAGGACGCGTCCAGTCAGCCAGTCGCGGTTCAGTCCTCTCCGTCTTCTTCTGTCCATAGGCTTCTCGGTGACCTCCACGATGAGCTTGACGTGGAGCCATGGAGTAATCCTGTCGACCTGTTGAGCCCGGATGCAGAGGGCGTGTTCACTCAGCAAGTCACTATCCAGTCCTCTCCGTCTTCTTCCATCTATAAGCTTCCTCCCGAGCCCGATATCGACGATGGATGCCTAGATCCTGTCTATAACCAGGCGCTTGAAGACAAGGGAAAAATGAGGGTGGTCGATGATGAGGATGATGTCGTGGAACTGGCCGGCGGGAGGAAACATGTCGAAAGGGAGGGTGGAGAATCAGTGAGAACAGAGGACTTGGCACATTCGACGTCATCTGCCCAAATTCTGATGGTCGAGTTTTGGGAAGAGATGGATGACGGCGCGTTGTACAGTGTTGTGGAGGGGAGGGGGTCGATTGGTCCTATTATTGGTACTTTCCTCTTGGTTCCTCATTTCTTTTGACTGATGGCAGATATAGAGGAGTGTGGTGTTACGCCAGAAGTGTCGAGGCGGAATCTGAAAGGGTATAGGAGGCTTCTTTTGGGCCGTGATGAATGGTATGACGGGGTGATGGATGAGGAAGAGGAGATGACGAGTGAGGAAGAGGAAGTGGTAAGCTTTCTGGAACTTGTTTTGATGTCCTGCTAATCTGGGTTCGCTCCAGCAGCCTGATGTCTCAGTTGATCATGTGATCAAGGACGTCCAGCCGATCAATAACGAACATTGTGCCGATGTGGACGTTGACACCGCATCCAATACAGATACAGATGGCGAGGACGATATTCCATTGATGACACTGGTTGCAAGACGGCGATGCGCCAGGAACAAGCAGCGCCGTGCAGAGCTTGACCCGCTATCACTTGACGACATTGTTCCCGGAGGGCAGTTGGAAGATCACCTTGTGCCCCCTTCTCCCGTCGACTCAACAGCACCAGAGCCTCTGACAGCATACCCAACGCGCTCTGACAGAGGGGAATTTCGCTGTCATCAGTGCTGGCGCAAGTCGACTGGTCCTTATATGCAGTGCGGCAACGCTGTATGTGCAGAGTGGCGAGGTAGAGTATTTCCGAATAAGAAATTCTGCAAAAGATGCATAGAAAGGTGGATGTGGCATATTTCTCTTTGTTTTGGCTGACAATAAAGCTAGATATGATGGGTATGAGTTTGTCGAGGGGGTAGTGGCCACATGTCCGGCATGTAACGGTATCTGTTTGTGTGCTAAATGCGAGCCACGGAGGGACACTTATCTATCTCGATATGCACTGACGTCAGCAAAACGGAACAGAAAGGTTGCGGAGCAGTTTGGAGGGGAGCAGATTGATAAGGAGATGAAGAAGAAGAAGGAGAAGAAGAGGGAATAGAGGGAGTGATATCTAGATGAAGTGCAGATTTAGTAGTGGAGAAGAGGATAGAAATATATTCCTCCTTTGATCACCTCCGGCCTCTCGCTTGCCGAAGATGGTGGTACGGCTTACGCGCGTACGACTGTTCATGTGCTGGAAGATGTCGTGGCACGGAAGAGGCTGGTGATGCATGAAAGGATAGCTCTCTATTGATACCAACAGAAGCTTGCTTCGAGTCAACAGCATGTTTGCTTCATTGAAGTCAAAGTATCAGGGACTTGACTGCACTGCAGTCTGAACGTTGCATGTTGCTTGTCTTTCCACCGAGCGCATCCAGGCCGGTTTCTGACAGCCTGTCAGCATAGGTGCCGAAACTCAAAATAGCAAATAGAATGCGAGGAACGAGCGAATATTGATTAGAGGAAATGACTGAGGCTAGACGCTAAAGTCTGTAGTTTACTAGCTGACGAAAGACAATTTGGTTCATCCCGACCTGGGCGATTCAACCATGTAAGGCGGCTGCTGTCAGAGGCCGTGTCTTCTGTAATGACCTGATTGACGAAGGGTTAGCCTCCGCGAGGATCGATGGAACGGCAGGCCTTACTTACATAGGGATGGTTAAATCCAAACGGCGTGTCACCGGGGAGGTCGCTGAGACAAAATTAGACATCACCTCTTTCGAAGGGTGTAAAGAAATCTTACTTGATGTTCGCAGCGTTCGCGGTCGGATCTGAGACGTGGGTTCGTGAATTCACGGAAAACAAGAGAAGGGCCTCAGAGCGTACGTTGATTGACCCAGTTGAGGAAGGTGCTCCGTCGCATCATGATTGAGTGCTGTAAAATAATCATCCTAGTTCTGCCTAGATGTTCAGAGGATGCCACACCGCGTGTGCTACCACCCGCCTCCGTGCATTTCTCACTAGCTGTCAAATTTCACCACGAACTCGGGGTGAGAAGACCAGCTTGTTGTTCATGACGTCGGCATATCTCGCTGCTCCTTGGTTCTGGAAAGGCGTGTACGTCTGCATTTGCGCATTGCGCAGTACACCGTTTGGCTTTCAGGGCAAGGCTATTGAAAGCGGAGACATAAGCCTACGGTCCATGGTGTGCAGTACCTATTCGAAACAACTGTGAGCAGAGTACTATCTTCCCATGTAGAAACACGTACGAATAGGCCCAAGACGTTGTGGTTCGGGTCATCATCTGCGAGGTCAGGATCGAGATGCAAGGCAAAGTAGACTCCCGCTCAGCCGTGGGCATTTGTGGCCTCGGTAGTCACTACTTGCTGGATACCGATTCGACGAGCTGTTCTAGATATCACGTCATACCGTGGAGCGCAGCTGAGGAAAAAAGGACATTACCCTTGATTACCGTCGGCGTCAAGGTCACTAGCAAGGAACGTTATTAATGTCTAGCCCCAAGGAACTCATACATAGCGCTTACTCGTCCATGATACACTCGATTTCGGCGTCTGCAAGGCCAGTGCGGGCTGGCCGTCGGACAATGGCCTACATGAACAATAAGAATGAGGAGGCTCACCGTAATCGCTGTGTAACTTACGCCTGTCCACCATTCTATAACACGGTAAGCCAATGTCAGTATGAGTATGAGTAACAAATATTTACGTCGAATTGTGTCACTTCCGATTCCGCGGTTCCAGACGTATCTCCAATTCACACCGGCAAGCTGAGCGGCGAGAAGAAACGCAGCCTCAAGTCCGTACGCTACCAGCACAGTAAGAGACAAGACCTTTCATGATAGTAAAGCTGCACTGATGTCCCGAGTTCCCCGTTTGATACCACTGGCCGAGAGTTTACGCCCACTAGAATACCCTGTCACCATTGTCGGTTAGCACAAAACAAAACCAGGTGAACGGTAATCACGAACATCATGAGTCGGGTCATAGGATACACCGTCAGTGTTCGCACGACGTCCATCCCAACTAATGTTACATTATCAGAACGAGGCGTCATCGACGGAGGAAAGGCGCACGTAGGGATGTTCAGATCGTTAATCGATTGGTCGGGAGGTTGGATGATTGCTTGTTTGGCGATGAGTAGATCCCGAACCGCCTGAGGCCATAGCTCTTGCACGTACTGGGAATTGCCATTGTTGCCGACGACGACGACGTTGTCTAGATAATGTTGGACGGGATTTGAGTCGCGAGCGCTGCGGAACCTGTATAGACCGCTTAGTTTTTCGAAGTCGCTGGAAAGAGAAGTGATACGAACATCATGTTGCTGATGAAGGAACCAACACAATAGTGCGTACGGAACAGATATCTTACCAGACCAAGTTTGTAAGTCTATACAAGAGGTAAGTTCATCAATATCATTCCCTTCCAGCAGTGACTATGGACCAACCTCGCATTAACTTCCTGTGGGGACCAACACGGAGCGGCAACAGTCGCAAGGTTAGGATATCCAGCGGCTGTAGCATGCATGGTCGAGTCGCCAATCTGGCGCCGCAGTGCTATTCAACCGTTAGTAGACGTGTCATAGAAACGAAGCGAAGTCGTACAGGGATATCGGATGGCTGTCCTCTCCTGCATAATCCAGTCGCGGAGGTAAAGGAAGACCATCCATGCTGCCCAAGTGCTGAACTAACACCTTGTTCAGCTTGTAAACCGCCGATGGAGTGGGTACTCTTACATCATTCATGTGTCCGTCGTAAGCATACGCCTTCCGTTCGCTGAATTAGGGACTTAGACAGAAGGACACGAACAGTGACGAAGACTCAACACGCTTATACAGTGGCGAACGCTCCAAGAGTTCCGCTTCACTGACGGAGTCCGTACTCTGAACGTTGTGCCTTCGGCCGCCGCAGCGACGTTAGCAATGCAGTCGCAGATAGACCCGCAGGAACTTGTCGATATGCATGGCTCGACGTAGTTGGAATGGCCGGCGTTGCACAGTCCCTCGGCGGCGGAGAAGTAAGCTGCACAGGAAATAAGTTAAAGTCGCGGCCGAGTGAATGTCGGAAGTACCTGAGCACTGTATGACTTCATGCGTAGGGCAAGCTGAAAAGGAATGATGAGACAGATAGTTAGAAGAGAGAGGGCGCCATGAGACATACATTCGGCCTTGGAACGTAACGCGGAACATTGAGGTGGTTTAACTTCTGGGGTTGTCGGAGAACGTAGAATGCTCCGCCCGGGAAATTAATCCATCACCTGAAAAGTATGATCAGCTAAAAGTTACGGTAAGCTCCGTGGAGTAGCTCGAACTTACCATCCTCATCCATCGCGTTGAAGATATCGTTCACCGAAGGAAGATGCAAGGCTTTTAGCCGGTAGAGAGATCGTCAGTGGAGTTGAAGGAGAACAGCATGGAGTTAATGAATTCGTCCAGAGATATGTTCCCGTCACTGTTTTTGTCGGAGGCCTGGTGCAGCCGTGCAACAAGGGCAGGACGTTTGGCGTTGTCTGTTAACATGCCCACAGAAATCCCGTCACACTTGGCCGCGTCGGTGCTGTTAGATGAAGCTACGGGCGAGCGGGGGAATTTCATCGCGACGCGCAGAGCGCGCCAATCGTTCACGAGCGGCATGGGCATGATGCGCTGCAAACTGTTCGAGTTCTCCACCTCGGACGACGTGTAAAAGACCAAAACTGGTAAAAAGACGCATGACAAGAATGGAAGGGGGTAATTTTAGACGTTTCGCGTACCATCAGGTATAAATGACAAGGTTCTACAGAGTTGGTCACGGCTAGACTAGGCGCTACGAAACATGCGTGTAAACCCGAGGGTGCAGAGACCCCGAAGCCACCCTCCGAGAGACGCGACAGATTAACAAATTCCAAGGAAGTAAACTTCTTTCCATCAATCAATTCCGCCAAAACGCGAGTTATTGTGGCACGATACGGTGTGGTGGAAGTCAAGAGGCTTTTTTTGGCGACGGATCAGACGGACCATCCCGAAGCGGAGCCTAAACCGGTACCGGGGTGTTCCATCCAGTGGCGCCTCTTTCTTGATCCCATTGTTCATGTCCTTCGCGTCCGCATGTTTCGGTTGATGCCATGCCTACGCCCTGTTTGTTCCTTCTCCCGGAATTGTATGTGATAGTGAATCTATGGGCAGCGGGTCTTCCTGCTCACGCGGGACACTTGGTAAGCATTCTTCCTGAATTTAAGGTTTCACATAACGTTCGCCTCCAGACGCGTCATCACGCACTTTCTCTCTTCTCCGTACCTTCACGATGAGGGCTTTCGTCATTCTTTCCTGCTCACTCTCGTTCTTGAACATCGCGTTCGCGGCATCATGTGGATCTCAAGCGAAAGGTGCTTTATGCCAGGTTAGTCCTCCCGTTACATTTCCAGTTGACGCGAAACGGAGCTTTATTACAGTGTTGTAGTTAGTGGGGTAGCTGTGGAACAACCGCCGACTTCTATCTGACCAGCTTACGGTGCCAAAGTCAATGCGTGAGTGGTTAGTTCGACGCGTCTAAGCGCGATCTGACATCTTGCTCTCGCATAGATAAACGACGGACCTCGTGAGCACAGTGCCTTTACGACGGGTCTTCGATTAACCCAAGTTAGTACTCCGTAGCCCCACCACTAGCTGTAGGTCTTTTGTCATTCTTATGGCTGTAGCCACAAAAAATAGATTCATTTAGCATGGTACTAGCCAGCAGGCCAAATCGTGCTGGCTAGTACCACGAAAATGACCATAACTGCCCGGCATACCTCATAGACACCGGCTGCTTCGTCAGCGCAGCGCGTACATCCGCCTGTAGTTGCGAGCGCGTACCCCGCACCATTACCAAACCGGGACAAGGCACGAAAAAGTCCATTTCTGTCTATACTATCTAATCTATGATGACTCCTGCAGGCCCGTTCCGATTACTTTCAGCCATCTACCGGCGAACTTTGCCCTAATTTGGCCCAGCCACGCCGCTTGCCGCCGAGCGTATGCTCGGCGGCCTTGTTCCAGAAGCGTACCCCCGGCTGACGCGTCGGCGCGGGCCATCCACCAATCCGCCGTCCACGCCAGTGACCTTAACACTCTTCTCATCTCCTCAAGCAACAAGCGCACCTCCTCGTTCCACCGCCGCGTACGTGCATAGGACTTGCACCACTCAACACGAACGGCTTAAAAATGGGTTAGCTTACAATCCGCTATCCTCGTAACCACTTACAGTCGTGTAAATACTCGTCATCGTCCGCATCAGGTCCTCCCGCAACAGTCCAGATCCAGGACAGCTTCCGTCTACTGGTCCCACGTTGCTCAGCGCCCGTATTCTCCCCCGCTTCCAAACCCGCAGCCTCCGATTCCGCCTCCATAGCAGCATCATCGATTGCCTGCAGCGACTGCCGCGCTTGACGCCCTTGGATCCGCGCCAGACGTCGGGCTCCCTTTGCATTCGCGTCGATGACAAACTTTGTTGACACGTCCTCCGGCTTGAGCTCGAAATACGACCCACATCCAGACTCTCCAACCAGCGCTACCAATGCAGCTCGCGACTGACGGTATTTCGCGGCAATGGCGTCGACGCGGTCGCTAATGGTATCGATCACTGTCCTCGCGCGCGATCCTCGCTTTTGACCAGTCACAAAGCTATTTCGGAACCGAATGACATGAGACTTAGCGTGTAGTCGTAGCCGAAGCGTCGTCAGCGCCTCAGAGCACTGCGCTTTCCGCAACTGAATCTCTATGGTCTTCATGCGCTCCGGACACCCGGCGCCATCGATAGCCACGACGTCGGAAGGAAGGTACAATTTGACATTCTCGGCGGTGACAGGATCTGCCTCCGGCGTACGATCCTCCTCTTCCTCCTCCAGTAGCGCCTCCACGTCGGGCATGAATTTGAGTTGGAGCTTCCGAAAAGGTTTGAGGTGTTTGAAGAACGCTGTCCGCTGCTCCTGGATCTTGGTCTCTTTCGCCGCCGTTAGATCGACTCTCTTGCTCATTGTCCAACGAATGCGCCTTCTGTCAACAGCCATCAAATCCTGCTCGAAACATTGCAAAGACAATACTTACTGCGTCTGCTCGAGCTGGAGACCCATCCGAATAAACGTCGCCGGACTCTTCTTACTCCGTCCTGCCTTCTTCTTCTTCTTCTTCTTGTTCTTCCCCCGTTCACTGCTCTCCGTCTCATCCTCTTCGTCACTCTCCAGCCCAACACCATTCCTAGCCTCCTCCGTCTCTTCTTTTTCGATAGAGACCATGACATCAGCCACTTTCAACGCATCTGGCGACACATATCAGCACTTCAACGCCACCCATCATGGATTACACACCTTTTTTCCACTTCGAGGCGTAAGGATTCTCGACTGTTCTCTCGCTCTCTGCCCAATCCTCTTGCTCGTGCCAGCGCGTTACCCAAGAGGTCCACTCTTCCTTCAACTCCTCGGTCAACGTCGACGATGCTTGCTCATGCCGTGCCGCCAAATCATCACGCTCCTCTACCGCGACCTCGTATCGCTGTTCTAAAATAGTCCCTGCTCGCCGTGTTAGAACCAGTCGCGTCTCGCTGATAAATGAGAGCACTTACCTAGACCCAAATTCTTGGTGAAGTTGTGATGATCAATCACATCCTCCAAATTCTCGTGCCGGCCATCCACATGCATTTCCCGCGTTGCTGTTGCCCATGGGCCTAACCTCCCCCACACCCGTTCAACACCTTCACCGTCCGTCATTGCCGCTCCCTCTTTGAACCGCAGGGAATTGGAAGTCTCGCAACTTTCCTCATGTACGCCGGCATGCCACACCGGCGTCCCAACACGCACAGTAGGAGCCTCCTCTGCCTTAAGCAGCGCAGGCATCGCATTCTTGCGTTCCAAAAGATGGACCTTCCATTGGCATCCGATATCATACGACAACAGAACCATCAAAAGATTGACCGTCATAATCGCCGCCCAAAATATATAATCCATATTCGCATATCTATCAATAGGTCAACGCGTCGTCAATGTAGCATCGCAGAATAACTACCTTTCACCCTTTAAAAGATCGCCAATCCCCAGCGGTCGTACCAGCTCATGGCGAGAGCAGACACATCCCCCAACACCCGTCGCCCTCAGACCCGTTGAAAGTCTGGTATCCTTTTGCATAAGGGCCGCGAACGCAATGCACGTACTGATCTATCGAAATGGTCAAAACAATCACGCGACACGATGTTCGACTTACATCGTCTTCCTTGACATACTTCTTCAAGTGCTCCATGTAGCTCTCGGTAGGGACTTGATAACCTAGACCATCACCGACGATTGTGTATGCCTTGTTTGCGCTTTTCTTCCGGAGTCGACTTCTCATCCGAAAATTTGCGTCCAAAGCAACGTATAGCATAAATAAGAATCTTGCAAAAGCAATCAATCATCGACATTGCCCGAACTCGAATTTAAAACTTACTGGTCTTCTTTTGATGCTTCACGCCACTCATCCGGCAGGTTGACGCCCTCGCGGGGGCAAGCCCAACATAAAACAGCGGCGGATCCCAAAGGAGCGCTAGCTAGACCCTCTTCTCTATGCCCCAGTCCCGCCCTCCGAACACGCCCCAGTAACGACCATTGCCGAGTAATCATCCCGAACGCCTTATATCGATCCGGCACCCACTCCGTCCCACACGGATTTGTTAGCTTTTCAAGGCTCGTCACGAAGTCTCGTACATTGACCGTCGCGCATACGTTGAGCAGGCGATGGAGTTCCAAGACTTCAATCGTCGCAAACGTCTGCGGGTCTGCTGTGGTTGCCGGATACCATCCGTCGCGGAGAGCCTGCTGCCACTTTTCCAAGCCCTCGCAGCGGTCGCAGTCGCAAAACGCCGCCCGTATCCGATGAACCCCGTTGGTATGGATGACCGTAAAGTTTCGCGTAGAATGAGGATGGGCACACCTTCCGCCGTTATGGCCCAGATGGAAGACAAAGTCCTCGTCAACGTCGAAGACCGTACTTCGCTCCCAGAACCCCGCGCTTCGCCACACCTAAGAAGCATCAGGCTTGTTAACCATAGCAGCAGCGCTGACTCACCTTGATGTTGTGCAGTGGATGCTGATGATGACGATGTCGTGAACATTCCACGCACTCGCAGATATCCCCACACGACTCGCAACGAATCAAGGTGTCGACGTATTTCTGCTTCCCGTCCAGCGACTCTGAACCAGTCGCACCGGCCGCCCAAAGCGCGCCACATGAAAGACATTTTCCGTCTCTCAGACCAGAGCGAATCAGAACCTCGTCCAAAAACTTCTGCTTTAAGGGAAGCCACACGGACATTGGATCGTCCTAAGACCGTCATTAGCAGCTGAGCAAAAGTCAAGTCAACCCAAACCTACCGAACTTTGGTAACGCCGTTTGGGTGGCGCCTTTTGACTATCGCTCGACGCATTCATATCCCCGGTCACTCCACCATCCACCTCCACCTCTTCTCCAGCCTCGTCTAACGCGGTGCCCGGGGCGACATCGTCAACAACGTTCTCATCCTCCCAATCATCCTCCCTGCCCATCTGTGAGCCCCCTATAGGCTCCCAAGACTCCCATTCTGCCTCCAGTGCTCTGCCCGAGCCCACCCCAGGAATAACACGCCGCCGCTTCTCTGGTCGCGGTATCACTAAGCCTACGGCGCGTCGGCGCGTCCCCGTACCGGTCAGCGTATACACGCGGTCGAGATCTCTCCCGGGAATCGCGGGTGTCTGGTATCCCGCTTCTAAACCTGTCTGAGAGACATTTCCCAAATTTTTTTTCGGACGGCCACGACGAGTTTTGGCAGGCAGGGACTGGGAACCATGGCGTGGTGGTAGGTATGACCCAGGACCTTGGCTCGAGGATGTAGATGCGACGGGTGCCAGTCCATTTACCTCTATGACGTTCCGCGTGAATTCAGCGTAAGCCCGGCGGTCCTCCGCTGTGCGACGTCTCCCGTACCAGGCATTCTCTGTGGGGGGCGAGGGGGGGGGTCCATGGGAGGGAAGGCATTTTCGGCAATGAGGGTCCGTTGACTACATCGATGTTCCACGTGAGGAGGCACAGCACTGCCTTTCTCGTTGCCATGAAAATCTTATCTATTTACAATGCTTTCACACCTCGTTTACTTACTGTCTTATAATATCATTTCATTCGCAAAATTCAGAACCTAGTTGTGTACAGTCTCTAGACTCTATGATATCCCAAAATCCAAGTAAACACAAAAAAATGAACGCAGCAAATTAGCTATTGCACATAGGGGGACTCGAACCCCTTGCCAACCAACTTGTGCAGAAACATGTTACCCAGTAGGCTACCTGGCCATGTAAATTTTACATCGCATAGACTCCTCATCGCGTCAACAACAACGCAGAATTAAACAAAAAAAAACTGCGCATTGTCCGCCCAAAATACAGTACATACATCTCTTTCCAAGTACACAACACTATCAGAGGGCCCAGCGATCGGATGTATATGTAATCTGCGGCGGATCGAAGAATTTTGACTTTTCGGGAGGCGGGTCGGGACATGACGGTTCTACAAACAACGCGTCAATCAAAAAGACAACGACAAGCTTGAACCTACCCCAATCATGAGGGCCCCATTTAGAAGGCCAGCCAATCAGCGCGAGCACGCGGTACCAATTCGTCGCATCGACGCCAAACCCCAATGCCCTACGCAAATAGTTCCTGAACAGGCGATCTCGATCCAACCAAATCTTGATGCACTCCAGATCCCTACGAATCAGCAGCCCGCAATCCTCGAACACTGGCACCAAAAAGTCCGCCCTGACGTGGCGCAGCTCCTCGCGCAATTTAGGGCCCATGCGATGAGTGGTTGGAATGCCCGTCACACTCTCGGCCTCACGATCCCGAGGACCAAGCTCGATGTGCTCAACTAAAATAAAGGAAAGGGCTCTCAGCTTGTGTTCGCGGCTCGACAACGATATTGCTACTCACAATCAGCCCGCTCCTCGTCATCGACCTTGAAGAACCACCAATCGGACACAGTCCAAGCTAACACAGTCCGTCGTCAAGAGTCTCTGCCCCAAACATATTATTCCGTACCTTCCTGGTCGTCGTCGGCCTGGATTGGACGCCAGCGACGCACATGCCTCTCGATTTGCCTGTGAATAGTTCTAGTCAGTCGCCATGTGTAACATTCCCAAGCGCACTTCGCGAGTTCGATGTCGGGCTCCAGGTCGTACTGCGCGCAGAATTGGATAGAGTCGTCCAGATGTTGCGGCTGTCGCGGTGCCATGGTAGTCTCTGGAGATGTCCAAACGGAAACAAGTGATGAGTGTTTACCTCTGTTTGGCTACGCCAATAAGATCTGATTAGATTCCTTTCGAACGTGGTTAGCACTCGTGGCGCAACAAGAACTTTTCATTCACAGCTTCATTTGATGAATAATCCATTCACAACTTCGCTTGTCTTCTCTGCAGACAGTACTTCCTCACACGAGCCTTTTCTTCATACTTGATGACCAAGTCCTCCCATTCTCGCATGAGGCTCGCATTGAAATACGGCTCTCCCTTGATAAGGTTTGACAGCGCTGTGGCTAATATCATCAGCATTAATTCGAACTCAGTCAGGCCAGCAAAACAACCTACTTTGACGGCCGCGTGGAGACATCCGTACTGTGGCCGCAGACGGCGGCGGTTGAGGTGCCCAAAACGCTTCGACTTGCTCTCTACGCATGATGTTGGCAGGACGTGGGGGCGGGTTTGGAGTCCATAGCTGGCGGGTCTTGAATTGCAGTGCTGTATAAAGCATGCCCTGTGGCGTTCCATCGGATGATTCCGATCTACGTCGGATGTACAGCCATACTTATTTCAACTTCTATCGACCATTCGTACCATGGATGCCAGCCCGAATTTGAGTTTGTCAGGGTGCGCACCAATGATAACACTAAGACAGCTAGCCGTGTCATCGGTAGAGAAATGAAACGTGTTGCATTCGGACCAGTAAACTATCGCATGAACAAATACTACTCGGCGTGCGGCAGCATCTCCGGAACGTCGTAATAGTCAAACTGGCAAGGCCGTACGAAACGTTCGAGTGCGCCCCGCATCCTGCCCCACTCCTCCCGTGTGAGTTCCATAGCGCATGCAATCTCGTCATGGAACAAGGGATTGCGTATATCGAGAGCAATGGTAATCAAGTCCTCCGCCTCATAGATCCCCATTTCCCCGAAAGTCTCCTCCAGATCGCTCAGATTCAGCTGGGCCAAAAAGATCCTAACGCCCGAATGCACAAAGGCAGGATCAGGCGGATATACACAATCGTCGGGTAGAAAGTAGTTGGTCCTCACTTCTTGTTCGCGACGACTGTTCTGCTCGCTCCCTAGTGATAATATCGTGTCAATTAAAACCCATTAACGAACAAAACCGACAAACGTACTAATATAGCTTTGAGCTTCCTGGAGAACATAGGTTCCTCGACGGATGGGCCTGGCCTGACGGACTCGGTTGTTCACTAGGCTATAGATAAATGTTTCAGCTACGTAGAATGAGTGGTGAAGATGATCGCTCACGCAACACACACTGCGGGCTTGAGAACCTTTCCCGCCTGATGCCTCTCCAGAACTTGACGTCCGCGGAGGCGGATGAATTCATCCGGGTGAATTAGCGCTTCGGGCATGGGTATGTCCTCAACACCTAGTCGATTCACAACTCGCGCCATCGATTTACTGAGGTCGGCGTGGGGTTGAATCAGATTCGCCCCCATCCAAGAGGGGCGAGTCCTGGGGGGATGAACGACGGTGGTCATGGTTCAGGCGAGAGTGCGGACTATAAAACAATTGGAAATCAGAGTCGTCTCCACCCACCACCAACGCCCGCTCACCGTCAATTATCCAACCACCAATGTCGACGCCAGCTGATACCAGTGTTCCGGCCTTGAACGTGTTGAATGCTCGCAGCGAAGTGTCTACAAGCAGCGATGGTCAGTGTCCTCAGCCGTCAAGAATTATTTCTGACATCACGTAGGCAATCAAACATACCAGAACAGCCCGTTGGGGAATCTGTGGCGACAGCCACTGTTGTTGGATGGAAACTTCAGGCTCCGCCAGTTACGCCAGCGGACTAGGCACGCGAGAGCCCTCAATCCTACTCCACTCGGCCGAGGCGACAGTCCTGCGTGAGGCAGCATATGGAGGCGATGGGGTGTTGGAAATACAGATTTGACTGTGTTGGCGTAGATAGTAGCGCACTCTTATTCTACCTTCCATGTCGAACGAGCGCCTTCCCGTCCCCACCGTGCAAGGTTTCCCTCTGACAGAGGCACTCCGCTCAGATATTGCTGAGATCCGGGATGAGGCCCTTGAATGGCAGCGGCGCCTCATCGGAGCTTCTTCTGAGATCACCTCAGAGTCTGCACGAGCGTCAGTATTCCGGTTGCATTCGTAGAAATGTGTGAAAGACTGACGAAATCCAAATCTAGTCGCATCTGTCTGCATCTCCGCGCCGTGCGCCCAATTCGGCGTCGCGTAATGCTCCAGGAGGGCGTACGCTTTGAACGTGAGCCGCCAACTGACCAGTAAGAGTGTGCTGATAGGATTTATACAGGCGAGTCACGCGTCGAGTCCGACTCGGAGTGCGTCGACGAATACTTGGGCTTGGTTCCGCCCAAGTGTGCTATGCAAGTCTCCACACTGTTCGTGCATAGTGCCGTCAAAGCTTGGTTCCGCTCCATCAGGCTGCAAAGAGAGAAGTATGCATTGTTTGCGGAGATGGGCGTCTACGAGCACGACGATATCATCACCTTGGCTCTTGCCGTTCGTAGGTTCCAGCGTGTCCGGGATGACCTCAAGGTTGGCGCTGAGATGAGCGATGACGAGTATGATTGGCTTTACCACGCGCTCCTACGCTATGCTCACCCTGTGAAGGGAACGACGACGGCTATTCATGATGTTGGATATTGATGTATAGTGTTTATAAATGAATGTCGTCTACCTGAACCGTCGTAGAGTGATGAATGGGGAGTGCAACTGTCAAAAATACCAAATTGAGCCATGTATTGGGTCGAACCCTAACCTTATGCGGACGCGTCGGTAGACTCAGTCGCGCCTCGGCAGCGAGCTGGCAGGCGGCGCCACGACAGCTATGCCCCCAAAGTTTGACATGGAGGTCTGTTATGTGTCCGTGCTAGTGAGACAAAATTTCCAGCAAAAGGAGAATAAAAGGTAAATAAAAGTCTCAAGAAACGCCAGATCGAAGAATATCGCACATCAGGAAACAGGTCTTCAGCCTAGGGGATGACAGAGTCAACCACGGTGAACATAGTTGCCTAGAGGACATTAAGGTGTGAACTCTAGCAAGCTAACTTTGGCAAAGGTTCAGGTCCAAACCTTCCTTGAGGATGCCCTGAGTCTAACTCAGGTTAGCTCAAGTCTTATGTAGGGTAACTCAAACCATTCTGAATACAGCTATATGTAGCCTAGTTACAACTCGAGTAGCCTACAGCAGCCCCAGGCGCAGAGCAATGTTAGCAAAACAATTCATAAGCATTATCAAAACATCAAAATCAGCATCAATGTTGAAACGATACTTCCACAACATTCACACTACTTGTTAAAAGGGCCAACAGGTCATTTATTAGAATTAACAGGCATACGAGCTACCCTAGAGCACAATAAGGAGCTATAAGGGATCACATGCATATATAGTTTGCAGACATAGAATACAGTATCGAAGGGTAGTAGTGTATGCAAGAATCAATATTTGAGTGTCCTTGTAGTCGTTGTCCTCCTGCATGGAGTCGTTGCCAGTCTGATAGGATGGTCGTCCTCATCCTAGGGTCCTCGTCGCCATCAGGGTGTGGGTCGCTGTCCTCGTGCATGGAGTCGTTGTCAGTCTGATAGGATGGTCATGCTCATCCTCGGGTCTTCGTCGTCGTCAGGGAGTGGGTCGTTGTCGTCATCAAGATAGGTCATCGTGGAGGTCATTCACCGGGTGGGTTGTCATCATAATAGAGGCAGGTCATCGTCGTTGAGGCGGGTCATCGTGAAGGTAATTCTCGAGGCGAGTCGTAGTAGTAGAGGCAGGTCGTGGGTCGTCGTTGTCGAGGCAGGTCATCGTAAAGGGAATTCTCGAGGTGAGTCGTAGTGATCGAGGCAGGTCATGGATCGTCGTCGTCGACAGGTCGTTGTCGTCTGTGAGGTGAGTCAAGGGCGGGTCGTCATCGAGGCACTCATCGTTGAGGCGGGTGGTCGTTGAGGCTCGTCATCGTCGAGGAGGTAGTTGCTGTCCGTGTGTTGGTCACATATCTTGGTTGAAGTAGGTCGGCGGGAGGAATATGAGATGGTAGTAGAAGCACAAGGTGAAATGATCGAGCACACACCCACAAAACCCAAACAACACGTGACGGCTACGTGGCATTAGTTGCGTGGCCGGGCTTCGACGGATTGCCTGGGCAGAGGGACTGAGGGGGAGGAGGGAATGGAAGGGAAAATGAATATCAGCCTGACAAGAATGGAGGCCGCATGTGCGAGCATGACGGACTTACCGCAGTGGAAAATGGTCCAGAGTATGTAGCGTAAGAGACTGCAGCGCCGACACCACTTCCCAACCATGGGCCCACAAAGCCCTGCTCAAGGTCGGCCTGGCTCTGAGTGGGCCCGCGGTTGGGTGAGGCGTCGTCGGTCATCAAGGACGGCGCCTTGAACGGGTGAGCGCAACGATAGGACAGGTTCCAAATTTTTGAAACCGTCGTGGCTAGAGGAAAATGAGCAGCGAAGGCATGAGAGTAAAAGGGTGCACGACGCGATGCTGCCCGCCTGCAGACTGGACGGAATGTATTCCTTCAGCCTTCACTCTCGCAGAGCCTGTCCGGGTGTGCAGCGGGGCAGAGCGTTGCGTGATGCCGACTACCTAAGTCGACAACGCTGCGAATAATAAAGTGCTGCCTGACTTGACAGGGCTTACGCGGCTGACTGACAAGTCAGCAGACAAGAGACGGCGATATGAGGGAGGACGGCGGCGACGCGACAACGGATGGTGGTGGTGAAAGGGTAAGGAAGACGACTCCGAACAGTGCTTGATCACTATTCGGATTCTCGGTCCGATTCGCCGCCGCCAAATCTGGGCAACGACGACGACGGTTGCTAGCGTAGGACGGCTCGGGAGAGCTTGAACTTGTGAGAGATTTATTAGCAAGATCTAAATGGGCTATCTATGAGATTGCAGAGAAATTACGATGCTAGAACATAATGATTCACTAGTACCTATGTAGGTCTTGTCAGTGTTATCTGAAAAGGATCGTTTGAACAAGTATGGAATACCGCAATCAGCAGACACCTTGAATTGAGTTTCAGTTCATCAATGTCATTGTCCAGTGTGTATCTCGTCAAAATTTGAGGAGCCGGGGGCGTTCAGCGGACTGCAGCGGACAATTTCACGTTGTCCAGATGGGATACTATCTACGTAAGGTTGATTTCATGTCAGAACACAATGTTTTTACAAGAATTTGTATTGGTACATAGAGTATTAGTGTCCTGTATTGAATTCCGATATTTATACTCATACTCCGAGCCCGTCGTCGTTGTCCCGAACGTCGACGAGCTCGTTCCGTTCATGATCGGATGGCCGATCCGACAATCCGAAGAGCGATCGAAGTCGAGCACTCTCCCACTAACCACCACCACCATCCTTATTTCAGTTGCTCCGTCGACACCCTCCCTATTGGAAACGCCGCCCGCACGCTCTGTGTGCTTTTTATACCTTCCGGACTACGACAAGGACGGTACCAACGAGAAGCCGGCTTGCTGCGTAAGCCCAAACAACTGGCTGCAATCATATAAAACAACGGGCGCCATTGACGAGAAAAGTAGACGCGACGACGGCGACGGGCTCCCACAGCTGGATTCTGCAGGCTGGGAGAGTTTGGAAACTATGCTGCCTGACTGCTGGCAACGCAGCGCGCAAGGTATAGTACGTATTTTTTGTTTCATTTTTTCCATATCTCATTCATGTCCACTAGCATTACAACGGCGGCGACAGTGATGTCGGCGACGACGCGTAAGCCCCACCAATGTGGGCGGCATCTGCGACTCCCTCTCATCCAGGACACCCGCGGCCGACTTGGGCCACGGAGACCGACTTTGCGTCGTCTCCGCTATCCTTTGGAGAAGAAGCCGACTGCAGGACGAATCGCTGCGTAAGCCCATACGACTGGCAGTAATCATTCAAAAAACCGGCGCCGTCGACGTCAAGACAGCGCCAGTCCCCGCAGCCGACTCCGTAATCCCCATCGTCGAAGAGCAGCTCTCGGGAAATTTCAATGGCGTGAAATCGCTCAAGTGCCTGACGAAACCGGACGGCTCCATCGCCCTCACGCATACCGTGCAAGTCCAGAACACCGACACGAGTGCCTGGTTCGAGGCCTTCGTTGATGCGCACACCAGGAAACGCTCACTAATCCCGAAGATTTGGAGTCTTCTCCCAATGGTTGGCTTGATGGGACCGAGACTGCGTACGTCCCAGGTTTTCTCCTCCTGTCGTCGTGTGTCATGGCTAAAATAATCGTTATTGTAGCGGTAACAATGTCATCGCCTACAAGTCCAACCAATCCGCCACCACTTCGGAGTCGTCCTCGGGCGTCTTTGATTACCCGTATGACACCGACATTGGACCGACTGACGGCAACGTGGATGCTGCTCGCGTCACCCCTTTCTATATCATCAACACGGTTTACGACTTCCTGTACAAGTATGGCTGGACCGAAGCTGCCTTCAACTTCCAGGACGACAACTTCGGGAACGACGGTGACTGGCGGCGGCACCGGAGCGTGTCTGCAAACCACCGAGTCTGGAGGAATGGGAGAGGGGTGGTCTGATTCTCTCGCCGCGTACGTACCTCCTTCTGCTCAGTTTTCCGTACCTGACATCAGTTCAAGATGGACTGAACAGAAAAGCGCGGATGTCCCCGACTACGCTATGGCTACTTGGGTAATTGACACCCACTACTGGGCTCTGCACGAGTGGGAGTAGGCTGGATCGGTACTTTGGACTCGCCGCGTAAGCTCATACGACGCGGCGCCCTCAATGGGAAAAGTCGACGTCAAAGGAGCGACGGGCGCCTACAGCTGGATACCGCAAGGCTGGGAAAGGCTGAAGACGATGCTGTTTGTCTGCCAGGCGAGGCAATGGTCAAGATACTGTACGTACTTTTTTTCCATATTCTCCTTTTATTCATGGCCACCAGCTGCTAGCGACAGCGACATGGTATCAGCAACGACGCGTAAGCCCCACCAACGTGGGCTGCATGTGTTACATACTCCCACATTCCTCTTACCTCCCAGCTCGACCGACTTTGAAGTTCGCTCGGTCACGGAGACCGACTATGTTCTCTCTGTTACCGGCCCCGTTGGATTCACGACGTACTGTAGCGTTTCGACCACAACTTCGTGGCCTGTGACCCGATATGGTGCGAAGCTGTAGCGAACAGCTTCGTGATCAGGCACAGAGGTGGGAATTACCCAATTTAGATGCGCCCGCCGTTAGGCGGGCCCGACAATTTCCTTTTTAAGCGATGTGACCCTGAAAATCTGGACCGTGATCCAATATCACCTATGTATAGCTTCGCTTCGTCAGGTGCCGTGATCCGGTATGCGAATTACCGGTCGAAACGCTACAGTAATGACGACTGCTGGATTTTGAGTCGTCACCAGGTTGTCGCACTGTGTCAGGGAGACTGACGTCTAGCCCCATTTTCCCTTGCCATGCTGCCTGTACGATGTTTATGCTCTCGTGTTTAGCCTCTGCTTGAATATCTTTCGTGTGGGGTATGACTGGTATACTCTTGTATGTCATGTTGCCTCCACGAAAAAATTCATCGCAATGCTTGCTATAGTTACCTGTGTAGTTGTATATGGCCACTATCGGAGACACTTGAGTTGCCTGGGGGACATGACTGTAATTTGTTTGCCTTCAAGTTGTCAAGAGTCGTTATAAGTTGATAGGTGGATATGCTGATGCTTTGAGTGGCCTTGAAGTAAACTTACGAGAATCAGGGGAACTCAGGTTTGTAATTGCTATAGTCCAAGCATTGAGCTAACTCAAGATACATCAAGGCACCCTAGCACCCTCTGGTTAATCACTGCTACAGTGACTAACTCAAGCCGCCTCTGGTCCACAGGCCATTTCCTGATGGCCATATGCATGACTAGACCTTATCTTCTTACATCGACGATCCCTCCCGCGTCCCAAGCAACCCCCACTCTGCTGTGTCCCATTCGTGTCAGAACTTCCTTTCTCTTGTCTGATGGGTCGCAAGAAGCTCTATGCTACGTTAGAAGAGAAGCGAGAGGCAGTTAAAAGGAACAAACGAGAGTATTATCGCAGGTGAGTTCTATATCATGTAGCTTTCCATATTTACTTAATAAGGCTGCAGGAATGCGGACTTCTACCGGGAGCGCCAGAAAGAGAGTTACGTTGGGCTGAGCTGCGACGTGAAGATCTTGAATGTGACGCGCCTATTTACGCGAAGTCTAGCAAGGAGTAGGCACGTCCTTGACGAGTGGAATAACTAACTGAGGTACATATTCTAGGCAACAGGCTGCGCTCATGGAAGAGATGAACCGTTTGTACTACGGGTTTATGCAGACCATCAAGCATGATCCTCGCGCCTACGCTTGGAATGTGGCGCAGCACGCGGTCACACTCCCTCAAAGCGATTCCCAAAAGTATTTGTCAGACGTCTTGTCTCAGCTAGATGTGCATCTGGATGCGATGTTCAAGGTCTTGGACGCCATGGGCCAGTTGTGTGGGTATGAGAGTGAGCCTTTCGATACGGTGCACCAGGCCCTATGGCTGGGTGGATATCGCACTCGGGGTTACATCGACGAGATTTTGGAGGGCGTAACAGAGGGAAAGCTCAGCAGTGCCCTCGGCCCCTCACTGATGATCAGCTAGAATTCGTATCTTTCGCGTAGTTTCAATTTATGATTTTGTGCGCCACACAGCAGATTGTGAATAGTTCAAGCAGCGAAGTACATTGGAAGCAGCGAAATACATTGGATTATTTACTTTATGGCACCTTGATGGATACCCTACCATCTCGCTGGGCTATGTCGAATTTCCTGGTAGCAGTAGCTAGAGTCTGCCAGGACTCGTAGCACGCGCCCGGGATCACCAAAGTGTTCCAGGCGCATTCTAGTCTGCCAAGTGGGTTTAGCCGCATTCGACCGGACCAATGAATAGACGTACTGAGTGCGGTAGATGCCGGGGGACACGCCAACATAGACACAGAACCAGGCATCACGGTCTAAACCCTGGTTCAATGTATTGGAAGACAAAAGACCCGGGAGTGGAAGGGCGGCAATGGAATGCAACTGCCGGCGCGTCTCCAGGAAAAGGGCAGAATCGTTCGGTTGAACTGTCAGCACCCATCTATGATCGGTGGTGTATTGGAAAGCAGCCATGGCGGCTGCTTTGGAAAGATATCCCTGATAAATGGAGCATGACACATTGCGACACTGGGACTTGGCGACTCTCCAGTTTGGGTAAACCCCCGGCTTGAGGCCGACGAAGACGACAATAACTGGCTTTCCAGGTTTGCGGTCCTTGCGCCGATGTTGGAGGGCCTGTACTTGACCAGTGGCTTGGAATTGGGAAGCCACGGACCTTGTAGCGTGATAATAAATTTGAAATGAGCAACAAGAACGAATGAGGCGCACCAGTGAGGGGTCACACGGTTGTGTCCATTCTGAGATATGGAATACAATGTGATATCGGCGGAAGGTCGTCCACCGGCATTCGCGGATGACGCTGCCACAGGCGGAGAGGCAGGACGTGGGGGAGTCGGTGCCCTAGCCAGTGCTGATACAAGGGAGATCAGATGTGAAGATCATAGGCGATTCACAAACCTGTGGACGCGGCTAAAGAGTCTTCCTCTTCGCGCAGACTCAACGCGCGCACCAAAGCAAAAAACTCTTCATCTCCTGAGAAGCTCTCTTGCAACGACGCAGTGTAATATGCATCTAAATCCGACCCAGATTCGGAATCTGAGGCGAGGAGGATAACTTTGCGTGGCGGCATACTTAGCGAAAGGGTACAACAAGCTGCAATTGATCGTAAACTAACAGAAGCCGTATTTATCCATACCCAAAACAACCGTGACCGAATACCAAATACCAACACGTGCTGCGATAGATCAGGGCGATAAGATATCAGCGCACCTCAAACAATTTGAACTAATCCAGCAGCGAGCGCCACGTTGAACTCCTCCACGGCGTCAGATTGCAGGCACGTGCGACTGACAGAAGCAGAATTTTTAATCCGTTTGGTGGCGACATCAGCCCAGTACCTGAAAGAAATGAGGCCTTCGAAGGATGACAAGGCAGAAATATCTCACGAGAAGGGGAACACGCCGACAAAGGTGCCGCGAATGACTAGGTACCATTTCGCAGAAGTGAAAGCACGATTAACGACGAGCGGTGCTGAGGGAACTTGACGATGTTCCACGCAAGCCAACCACCGCTGTGGAAGAGTGCCCTACAAGGCACATCAACCACGTCTGACTCCGTCTTTGCCTGCCGGATCGGCTCGGCACTTTTCTCTTGGACTTTCTCTTCCTCGCGCCCGCATCATACACGACGTGCGGTTTCACGCGTACAACACCCGAGCCCACTTACCTTCCCTCTTGGACTTTCTTAGTAGCCCAAGCACACTCACCTAGTGAAAAGCACGGGTACGGGTTACCCGGTCCGGGTCCGGGTCGGGTTGTGTATCGGGTAGGGGTCGGGTGTCGGTCCGAGTACCCGTCGGGAACCCGGCAACCCGTATCAACCCGTGCATAACTAGCAAGGATGGGTTTCGTGGAACAAGTACTCATCATATTCTTGACTGTCATGAATCTGTGTATTTTGGAGAATTTATGTGCATTTACTTGTTCTCAAATGAGGCCAACGTCGTCCAGAAACGACGTTGCAGAAGTATTTTCTTGATCGCCGAGCTGACCGAACCTCCCGGCAATTGCCGGATAAGGATCGATCAGCTCCGATCTCATCTCTCTGGCTCTTACCACCACGACACGACGTTTGTGTCGTGCTCGTCTGGCCTCAGACAAGTTCTGGGGCCTATTCTACCTCTTTTCTTCATATTCTCTTGCTTTTCTGGGGCGGTTTGACTTCGCGACGACCGCTGCGCCCTCGGATACATTCCGCGGCGCATCCTGGTGTTCGTCTTCAAGACGCACCCATTTGACCGAGAACCTGGACGCATAAGCCCTCCGGACGAGGCGGCCACACTCTGGGACAGCGACCGCGCGCTGGATCTGCCTCGCCTCGTCAAATTCGCTTCCTTCTCCGCACAAGGACGATATTCATTTTAGACAACGACGACCATCCGGGACGATGATAACTGCGGCGGCGGCGGCGATTACTTGCCATGGTCTTCGGGCTGGATGGCGTCGCTGACGCATGTAGTCCCAAACGGTGCGTGAATGTTACTTTTTATACTGGCCGTCCTAATCTACCTACTGTAGCATGTGAATCGACCTCCCTCCACCCCCCTCTACCTCCTTCGACCTCTCCTGCCCTAGTGTCTTTCGTCGTTGGTATGCGGATTGCTCTCTTGAGCTTTCCGCGCCACGGCGAAACCAACTAGCCAGCGGGTCTCGGGATACCCGTTCCCCGCTTGACACCTGCGGGGAAAATAACGGGTAACCCGTACCCGAGCGTCGGGTGCGGGTGTTGCTTCGGGTTCGGGGCGGGAGTGCTCGTGAGCACCCGTACCCGACCCGTGCTATTCACTACACTCACCCGTAGGATATCTAGCGCAGTCATTACTACAATCACGGACCTGTTGAGTAGTATTTAGACTACTTCGCGCTTCTTTTCTTCTCTTGTCTTAGTACCACCACCTACGCAAATATCAACGTTTTATCTACGACAATATCTACGCTAAGCTTGCTCTGTTACGACTCAGAGCTTATCCTTCAAATTACTCTACTCAACTTGCCACCATTCCTCCTCCAACCCATCCTACTCGCTCTGCGCCTGTGCCGTATCCGGACGACTGCACTCTCGATTTTGACCCGCGTGGAGACACATCCACGCGACGACACCGCGCTGGCTGACCAAGGGTGGGTGCCGGCGCTTGAGAAGCAGCAGCGGGTGGGTGTGGCCTGAGGAGCTGAGGGAGCGATGCGTAAGGAAAAGGGGACGAGGAGGGAACTAAAATACCTGAATTCAACTGGGATGCGAGATGACCAAAAGACTGATGATGCGCTAATGAAATTTGGTAAGAGAGAGCAAGAACAGCAGGGAGAGAGTTGATACCTTGAACGATAATAAGATCGTCCTCCGATTCTGAACCTTTATCCTCGGTGTTGGATTCCTGAAGCAAGATGGCATGTGCGAGATCGTGACCTGGAGACGTCGGCGTGTCAGGAACTCGGGCTGGCTGGGCGTGCACAGGTGTCGCAATGGCTGGAAGCACCGAGTCAGTACCACGAGGTGTGGGGGTAGTGGATCGCCTGGTGGAGGCGCCGCATTGGGGAGTAGAGTCCGGAACGACAATAGCATGAAGTGCATCGTGGCCGGGAGACAAAAGATACTGAGCCACGGCGGACTCGGAATGGGTGGGGGTTGCCTGAACATCGTCCATGGCACTCGGTCCGGGAATGGGGGGGGTGGAAGGCCTATCAACGGCGGCGGCGAGCTGACTCTCATGATCAAGAGACGCGGTTTGAGTAGGGGAGGGTGGAGCCGAACTGTGTTCGCGCGCTGCGCTGCGACAACGGGAGCGGGGGAAGACATGGCGACACAGAGATCAAGCTATTAGGACTGAGTGTAGATAAGAGGCTGTGGGTGTTCTATGATGGAAAAATTGGAAAGATATGGCGGCGACAGCACAAAACAATTTGAAAGATATGGTGACGACAGCAAATTGGATATGGTGGCGGCAGGAAATTGGATATGGTGGCGGCAGGAACCGGTACTTCCCAAATAGGGTAGCGATTCTGCTGCTTACGATGACGATGGCCAGAGCGAAAAAGCAACCGGTGCCAAAGAAGGCGAAATCCGACCGACTCTCTCTGAAAGGTTGGGCAGAGGGCTGGCGGCCTCGTTCTTAAACGACCGCCTGCGTCGATACGCGGACGCTCTCGAAGTCGGCCACGAGGAGGAAGGTCGATTCCTGAAGGACCTGTACAAAGAATATTTTTACTATTGCCCGGCGTCTGTCGCCGACCACGAGGAGCCTGTGGTGCCAGACCAGCCATGGGATCATGAGGCTATTGTCCCGATGGAGGACTTGTCGGACGAGGCGATGGTGGCCAAGTGTGAGCGGATGACCGTGCTAAAGAAGGTTAGTCAATGGTGTTCAAGGATACAAGTAAAACTGACATTACGGACAGCGCATACGAGGATATCTACGTTACCGTGCGCAGAAATTGCGTAGAGTGCGCGCGTCACTGCGGAAGAGGAAGAGCGTTCTCGATGACCCATACGAGGTTCTACTGGCAAAACTCTCGGGGCTCACCAAACCGCCGAAGGCACGTCAGGCGTTCCAAGAGTGGTGGTCAACCAACAAGGCAAGCATCACGCAAGCAGCGAAGGAAGAGGTCCAGGCGCAATGCGACGCCTTGAGCAAGAAAAACGTGCCCAAGGATCAGTGGCCGGTTTGGAATGTCGACACGCACTCGGATTACGCGTGTAGAACGTTCAAAGCGATGCCGAAGGAGGAATGAGACAAGTGGGGTGCCGCGGCTAAGGCAAACGCGGAGGTGAAGAGGGCGGAATACGTGGCGAAGATGAAGGCGCCCCCGTCACAAGATCCCAAAGACCGTGCTGCGTGAGTAATTTCAGACATCCTCGACCAGTACTGAACATGATACAGGCGTATTGAAAACATGGTCTCATTCATGGCGCCAATAATCGAAGGCATTCAGGAGTTGACAGGCTTGCACGTGATCGTTAGTGCAGCCGGCCCTATGCCTCATCGCGGGGGCAAATACACTGTGATCAGGTCAGTACTACTGTACTATTACGACCGTTAGTTCACGTCACACGTCACAAGGGCCTCTTATCTCTTAATCGGACACCGGAAAACGCCTCCGATCACTTATCGGGCATGGGAAGGTTGAAAAAAATAAATATTTGTGAACTAACGGTCGTAATAGTACAGTACAATAAGTAGGCGCGATATGGGTACTTACATCAAAGATAGTGCGGCAGCGGGCGTCAATCACGATCCAGAACCGGTCGCTGCGCCACACTGGCGAAGCGAGCCTCAGACGCTGCCAGATGGCCAAGTAAAATCCCAGGGATACAGCGCATGGCGCGAGCATTTGCTAGATTGGTGTGCGACGGCGTACACACCGGCAGAGGTGGCAGCCGCGACAATTCCTGGTACCATGCCGACTATGCCCGCCAAAAGAGTGCAAGCACCGAAAGGCGCAGCTCCAGCGGCTCAACAGACCATGGAGATAGACCGTGCGGCAGTCCCGCCAGCGACAGAGCCTACGGCGGGTACAACGGACCTGGAGGCACAGATCAAGGCACGTATGGACGAGGACGATTCAGAGGATGACTTTGACGAGGACGACTTCGATTCCAAGAAGAGTAGTGATGAGGAGGAGGAGAGGGGTGATGGGACAAGCAAGAAGAAGAGAGGGGGGAAGAAGAAAGGTGGGGAGGATAAAGAAAATGAGGCGGATATAGAGGACGATCTGCACGATCACACTGGTCATCATCTCAGTCAATACGAAATCGACCGCAATGCGCAGATCCGGAAGAATAAGGGCCTGTTGGCCGAGATCATGGCTGGCACAGAAATGCCGTGGCAGAAGGAGGAGCGCGAGAAGAGAGAGAGAGAGAGAGGCCGGTAAGAAGGAGGAGGCAGCCCAGAAGCGGCGGGAGACTCGCGCCGCAAAATGAGCAGAAGACGGACCTGCGCAAGGGAATCGACAGTCAAAGCGTCTCCGAACGGCTTCCACGACATTGGGGTCCATCAACGGTGACGATGATAGCATGGACATTGATACGGCCACCCCTGGCGAGGTCGAGAAGGATCCGACGTCTTTGCAAGCTGCGGTCGCGTTCCCAGTGACAGGCGAAGCGACGACGCGGATATGGATACCGATGGCGGGCTCCTCAGCGAGGGTGTCGGTGGACAAGGAGTCTCCGGCGTCACTGCGCCCAGCATGGGGGAAAGCCCATCTTCCGGCCCTGGTCATCCCAGTGCACGTCCACGTCCTGCGCCTACTGGCGCGATCGTTTCATCTTTGTCACCAAAAATGAAGGCGGCGATTGCTACTGCACCTGACTGGTTCCGCCTGCCATATCGGCACTTCGACGAAGCGATGCTGGGTAAGGAATGGAGGGCCTTGATTGACGCGTTTGTTTTGTTAGAGGTGAGAGGGAATTTTTTGGTGGCAGCTGGGAGTGTGGAGACGAAGAAGCGTCCTCAAATGCTTTCGGACTGGCAGAAGAGGGGACGTCATTCGAAGAAGGATGAAGTTCTGGAGCTGGCACTTACGGGAATCGCGTCTTTTGAAAAGACTTATACGGCGTGGTGGGACGGCATGCAGCCGAAGTGGAGGACGAAAGGTGAAACGGGTTGGTTGCGCGAGGAGTACAGAGAGGAATGGGGCGTGCTGACAGCACGAGGGTGTGCTAGGCTGGTTGAGCATTGTCGCCTGCTTGTTTTGGTGGGGAGCAGCAGTGACTCGAGGGAGGAAGGCGAAAGAGCGTGCCGTTTGGTTGGAGGCCGTACTCGACGCGGAGTGGATGATGAAGGGTGTGCTGAAGGCGACGTCCGACATGGAGGGGTAGGTAGAGGTGTGTATGTATGTAATTGTCTGATGGAAAGCGGGTTAGATGTTACCTGGGGTGCTAAGTGCCGTAACGAAAAATGCAGCGTGCAAGAATCGAACAATCGACTTGGCCAAGAAAAATAGTATTGGGCTGCATGCATTGCAGACTGTATCAGACCGCTAAGCTACACATGTTCATCTAGGGTTCTACAGTAAGTGTAATTGCCGTGTTCTCAGAAATCGACCTTCGAGAAAAAAAAAATAGTAAGAACTTAAAAGACTGTAGACACGAGTTTAAAATGGGAAGGGGGTGGAGCCGTGTGTAGGCGATGGTGTGGAGGAATCGGGGACGGTTGGTGTGATAAAATTTGTCCAGCCAGGAGCGCGCCAGTAGGCGGTATCAGCGACCGACGGGAGGGAGGGAACGGCGGCATTGCTGTAGACGAGGGTTTTGTTCCTTTTACAGTTATCGGAAACCGAACGGACAAACCATCACATACGCTCACTATCCCGCGCCATTTGGTGAACGTCAAGCACCTATCGGGCACAACAACGTTATAGTTGAGCACAAATACGCAGACGGAACCTCACGCTTTGAACCTCTTATCCCTTTAACTTCTCCTCCTCCGACGCGTTAACACGCTCATCTACGCGACTTTTTCCCCATACATATGACCAACCCGACCAATCCTACCCCTCCTACAAATCCACCAGCTACGAACCCTCAGCAGACAGCTCAAACTTCTACTGCAACAACTACCTCCACTACATCTTCCACCATGCTGACTCAGTATGCTCAGATCTATGCTCCCATGCCCATTCCCGGCATGCCCACCGCACCAAAGTACAACGGCTATAGCACAAAATTCTTCCTTGACACACTCGTCTTGCACGGCCAAGCGGCCAACATCACCAACAAAGACGATCTTGTTCCTTACATCGTCAGGTATGCCTCCGATGAGGTGCGCGAAAACATTCAACTCCTTGATGAGTTTGACGAGGATTCCACTACCAAAACCTGGGACGCTGCTGTCAAAGTACTTAACCAGCTCTACGCTTCTCGCAACCGTCCTCGCGAGACCACGGTTGAAGAGCTAAAGGCATTCGTCAAAGCCTCCGCGGACAAAACCCCGTTCACTTCCAAAATCCAGATTGAGTCGTACTATCGCGACTATCTGAAGATCGCCTCACCACTGAAGAAGAAGAAAGCGATTACAGACGTCGAGTACAATGCGTACTTTGTTGATGGTTTACCTTCGACTATGAAGGAAAGCTTCAACAATAAGCTTCCTGACCAGAACAAGAAGCGTACATCCCCTCCTTCCATTACAGCCAGCATCGAGATATTGGAGAAACGCTTCGACAAGGACAGCTTCTTGTACAAAGAGTGGAAGAATGTCAAAACTCAACGAACGGTCAACTTTGACGAAGATGGAAATCGAATCCACTGGGAACGAAATGCTTCAGAGCAGAAGGAGACAGTCATAGAGACGAAGCAGGATGAGATTCCTCGGTCTAAACCTCCTGTCGCTGATCCCAACTCCATTGAGGAACTCACGCGCGCTATGGAGGAAATGAAGATCCATCTTGCCAAACTTCAAAACGCAGGTCTCGCGCAACTCTGTGGATCTGACACTCCAACCTCATCTACGCGTTCTCGTACAGACGGACCCGACTATTGCTTCTGCTGCGGTAAAGAAAAACCGGAGCATCCGAAAGGAATCCGCAACTGCACTGACATGAAGCAACTTCTTGCGGATGGCCGAGTCAGGTACAGCCAAGATACTGGACTCATAGTCCTCCCAGATGGATCCAAGCTACCCTTCATTCCCCGTGGCACTGCTGGAGGACTCATTTCCTTTCTGAACCAGAATCTCCCCACTCCTCCTTCTACACACGCTGCCGCAGCATCCCCGTTGTCCGTTATCCTTGAAAACGGTCAAGCTATCAACACGTCGACCTACGCGAACGCAAATCCCGCTCTACGCGATGGCAAGGACACCTCAAATCGATTTGATCCAATGCGGAAACCAGAGGCTAAGCCTGACAAAGGCAAAGCTCCAGCAGCTAAACCGACTCCAACCATGAATCCTCCGACTGCTCAGAAAGACGCGCAAGTGCCAGGCCCATTGCCTGCACCCCAGCCGACTCAGCCGCAGAAGAACGTCAATATCCCTCCTCCTACCAATCCCATCAATCGTATGGAAGAAGTCACTTCCTTCGAAAGATGTCGAGATGAAGGATGACACTAGGCACAGCTCGAAGGACAGGCCAACGCAGAACGGACCACAGTACCGTATCACCTCGGATATGCAAGAGAACGTCAATTTTCAAGGCGTCTTCAATCGGGTCATGGAAAAAGAAGTTCAGATTCCGATTCGCGACCTCATTGGCATTTCGCCTACACTCCAGAAGATCCTGAGCGAAAGTACCCGTCCAAGACGAGAATACACGTCACGTCAGACTGGGAACTCAACAGCGCAAGCAGCAGCATACTGTGACACATTCGACAAGCAGGCTTTGGAAGACAACTATCTCAATAACGAAGTAACCGAAGTCATCTACGCAGATGGAACGGAGGTCGAATCACGTTATCGTGGCGCGTCTCTCGTTGTCGATAATCAGGACATCGAGTGGACTACCAATTTCATTCGTCGCAATGCTAGTGCAATGCCTAGACCTGCTAAACCTTATTTGGCCATGGTTACAGGCTCCTTCATGGTGCATATCAACGATGTTCCCTTCAAAGTCATGATCGACACTGGATCCGAACTGAATATCTGCGACTACAATGTTCCAACCCGTTGTGCATTGCCTCTTGATCATGATGGTTCCAAATGGTCACTGAAAGGAATTCATGGTGGACCAGAACACCTTTATGGTCTATGCTCGGAAGTCGGATTCCAGATCGGAAGCCACCTTTTCCCGATCTCCATGTTTGTCTCCCAGAGCGAAAAGATTGGTAACTTCGACATCATCCTAGGACAACCCTTCCTTCACTGGTTCTCTTCCTCCATCGACTATGATCGCTCTGGCGAAGTTCGTCTTACCCTTCGCAAAGCTGGCGAACGCAAGACCATGCCAACTCTCTCCATTGTCATAGTTGCAGCGAACGACTCTAGGAATCAGACTGAGATACAGACCACACGCCCCAGCCAGTCGGCTAGAATTGAAGAAGTTCCGGACAGCGATGATGAAGATGGAAAGGAGGATTTTTAGCACAGGGACGGAACACGAAGGTTTTCCGTTCCCATCCAGTTGTACTGGGAAGATCCTTCGAATGTTTGATGGGAAACGACGACTACTCCGACTTTGATTCTTTACTCCACTTATCCCCACCTGAACAATACGATTCTCTTATTCACGATTATCTCCGCGTGAATGCACTCGACCCACTATCCGTTCCTTCAACACCTTGGACAAACCGCGCAACCACTACCTACACTGCAAATCTGTTTTCAGCTTCTGAGGAACGACCAAAGAAGACAGGACGCAAGTACAAGAGCGAACATCAACGTTATCGACCTGTACCATCATACATGCCAGATCCGACTGCACAGATTTTTCAGCCTATCCCAATCCTGCCAGAAACCATCCTACCTACCCACCCTATCCCCTATGAGCATCAAACGTACAATCCCCGCATCACCCGAGAACGTATGGAAGCTATGTTAGCCAAGTCGGACCTCACGCCTTTTCACAAAGAGGAAATCGACCTACTCGTCCATGTCATCCTTGCACGTTCTCAAGCTTTCGCCTTCCATATCTCAGAGAAAGGACTCTTCAACCCCAAGTACTACCCCGACTATGTGATCCCAGTCATTGAACATACACCATGGCAACGTCCTCCTATGAGACTATCTCGTGCGGTAGTAGACGACGTCCGCGAAGAGATCCGACGCTGCGTGGCTATTGGGAAATTCGAGCCCACAGTATCCAGCTATCGATCACCTATGTTCACAGTCGCAAAGAAGCCCGGATCGAAGCCTCCAATACGCCTAGTCCTAAATGTCGAGGAACTCAATGCAGTCACCGTCAGAGATTCATCACTACCTCCCAATATCATCGACTTTGCCGAATCATACGTTGGTTATTCTGTCTACTTCCTCGGAGACCTCTTCTCTGGGTTTGATGCGTGTATGGTTGACAAAGTCTCTCGGCCCATGCAAGCATTTTCCAGCATTGAAGGTGCCTACCAACAGACCACACTGGTACAAGGCTTTACCAACTCTATTCAAGAGTTTATGCGACGCGTAATGCATGCCCTGAAGAACGTTTGCGACGAAGGTATCTGTGACAACTACATCGACGATTGTGGTGTCCGCGGTCCTCCATCCCGCTACAATGACGAGTCAATTGAGGACAACGAACGCATACGGAAGTTCTGGTGGATTTTTGTTCAGAACATCGACAAGTTTCTCGCTGCTCTGATAGCTGCAGGCATCACCATATCCGGAGCGAAAGCAATACTCGCAACTCTTGAACTCAGCGTAGCGGGTGCTTTAGTGGCACTCGCTGGTTGGATCCTTCCCCCAGATCTCATCTCCAAAATCATGAAATGGCCCATACCTATCTCAGTCAGCGAAGTCCGCATGTTCCTAGGACTTGCTGGAGGTACACGCCGTTGGATTCGAAACTTCGCGATGATTGTCAAACCTCTTTCCGTTCTTCTACGTGACGATGTCCTCTTCCAAATCACAGATGATGTTGTCAAAGCAGTCGAAATCTTGAAGAAGAAGATCACCTCTGCACCTATCCTCACACGACTCGACTATGAGAAAGCTCGACATGTCGTTCGTCCACCTCGGTCTAATGATGACGGCCTTCTGATTCTAGGAGTCGACTCGAGCTGGATGGGTGCAGGCTGGGCTTTATACCAGGTCTACGACGACTTGAAGAAGCCAGCTATGTTCGGATCCTGTACATTCAACTCGACGCAGCAAAACTACGGCCAACCGAAATCCGAAGTCTTTGGAGTCTTTTGTGCATTGAAAGATTGGCGTCACAGACTTTGGGGTGTTCATTTTTGTTTGGAGCACGACGCAATCTCCCTCGCAAAGATGCTACGCGACCCGGATGATGTTCCGAATGCACCTATGTTACGTTGGATTCATTGGATTGCTCTATTCGACTTTGAAACCCGCCACGTACCTGCTACAGCACTGAAGATTGAAGACGCTTTATCACGTACACGCATTGACACCGACTATCCTAACTCGGCGGATGACGCGGAAGAATTCCTAGATGCCTATGATATGGCATACGGATCTCGCGATCTTGTACCTCCATCACAACGTTCACCCACAGCCCTAGTCAAATTCGTCCTAGCAGCACTTCAGTTGAAGTACTCAAATCCATTCATCACTCACTGGAATCGCAACTCACATTCATCTGTCCCCATCTACCAACGTTCACTTGCTTTGAAATACGACAACACCACTACCCCCGACATCTTTCCCTCTATCCTCGCAAATCAACCATATTCTCTCTTCACTCATGCAGCCCTTCGCAATGTACAACCATGGAACACACGTCAATGCCCGGAAGCGCGCCTACCTCGCCGAATTGTACGTACTGCACTCGAGTACGCGTACGACGGAGACATCCTAACACTGGAGACCTATGTATATGGCGCAGATATAGCCACCGTCGCCCAGATGTCCGCAGATCCCCAGACAGATACTCCTACAGTCTTCACCTTGGCTCCAGCTAAGAAAGAGG
The DNA here is from genome assembly GCA_036872995.1 of Hymenopellis raphanipes. Lineage (NCBI taxonomy): Eukaryota > Fungi > Basidiomycota > Agaricomycetes > Agaricales > Physalacriaceae > Hymenopellis > Hymenopellis raphanipes. Next base: position 671,906 of record JAYMDG010000026.1, read on the forward strand.
ACAAAAATGCACCAAGGCATATTCACGGCAAAAGAGACAAGGAAGACGGCGAATTCTGGGACCACATACGCGAATTCCTCCAGTCAGAACGCTATCCAAAGCATCTCATAGCAGACACAGAGCGGCTTCGCTTCTTGAAGAAATCGCGCGGATACTTCCTCCAGGATGGACGTCTATGGAAAGCACCTAAAGCCAATACTGGTTACCTCCCACGCATCGTTGTTACAGACAAGAACAAACGAGAACCACTTATCGCCAAAGCCCACATGCAAACCGGTCATCGTGGCAGGGACGCCACTTATAAAATTTTGGTCGATAGGTTCTACTGGCCGAACCTCTATGACGATGTTTCGTGGTTCGTCCGGTCGTGCATAGAATGCCAGAAAGCGATGGTCAAGCAGCCAGTTCTTCCATTCCATGAATCCCAGACCGCACCGCTATTGCGCCACTTCGACCTCGACACTATCAAGATGCCAACGGGTGTCGGAAATGTCGAGTACATCATCCATGCGGTAGAGCGAACAATCCTATGGCCAGAAGCGCGTGCTCTCAAAGCGGCCAATGCGAAATCAGTTGCCAAATTCATCTATGAAGACATTGTTTGCAGGTACAGCTGCGTACCTGTTATCACGATTGATGGAGGCAGCGAATTCAAAGGCGAAGTTATGTTCCTCTTGAAGACGCAATACAACTGTACGGTGATCATGTCAACGGCCTACCATCCACAAGGAAACGCACCAGTAGAACGTGCACATCAGCCGTTAGTATCCGCACTCTTTAAACTCGCTGGAGATGCCAAAGGGAATTGGCCTCTGTTCCTATGCGCCGTCCTATTCGCTATCAGGACGACTATCAGCCGTGCTACCGGCTTTTCTCCATATTTCCTTCTCTATGGTCAGCAACCTGTATTCTCGTTCGACTTGGACGAAGTCACCTGGCAGATCCTCGATTGGGATAAAGTCGAAACACACGAAGACTTGATCCTTATCCGAGCGCGACAGATTACCCGACGCAATGAGAAGATGGTCGAGGCACTCAAGAACCTCAAGGAGAGCAGACGTCGCGCTATCGACGATCTCGCGAGATGAAACCACTTCAAGTTTGACTTCGCAGACTACCAAGTCGGCATGTATGTCTGGCTCCGCGAATCGCAGCTTGATGAAATCAAAGGCGGCAAAGGAGAATGGACGTACTCAGGACCTTACATCATCCACGAGAAGTTGCCAAAAGACGCGTTTATTCTCCGAGAGCTGTCCGGCGCAGTAATGCGAGGACACGTCAACATACACCGACTTCGACTTTTCTACTTCAGGCCGGAGAACCAAACCCTACGTTCGAAGTTAGCCGCGCCAGTCGAATCATCGCGAGAAACCAACGCACTATGCAGACTTGACCGTGTCTATGAGTATCGTGCCAAGCACGGTCTCTATTAGACGCGACGCAAACATTTCCATCACCACGATCTAGACAATACACGAGTCAGACGATCTGAACTGAATCCACACAAGCACACTTACCCATTCCCAATTTTATCTCACACATTTCACCAAGAACTCTTAGCTGAATCCTGTTCCACCAAGCCTAACCTTTCACACTCTCTATAAAACCCACTCATTCCAAACCACTTTACACATCACCCCGACCATCCTCGACATCATGAATCCCGTTCCCGTCTACAACGTCGATGCCCCCCGCAACGGCGACCAGTATCCATTCGAGCCCAAGCAGTATAACGAAGTCTCGATGTTCACGCGCGGCTTGTATCCCGATGAAAAACCCGAGCCGTGGTTCACGCGTGCTAGACTGTGCGAATTCTACAAATGCACGCGTGAGTGCCCTGCGTTCCCCAAGGGACTCTATCACTTTACCTTCTCGAACACACCTCCTCGTGAAGGCATCCAACTCGCTTCCGTCTTCGACAACACCCTTTCCCTCTCCAATTCCACCCTCATGTTCCCCTACTCCAAGAAGCATAACCACCCCATTCCTAAAAACGCGTTGTCCGATGTCCCACCCTTCTCGCTCGCAAAGATCGACTTCTCACGTCCGATAGTCATGATCAACCAGAAGGAGCTTCGGTCCGTAGTTTGGGTCCGTGATCCATTCTTGACACCCAAAGAAATGTGGAAATACTGTGTCAAGGGAGATATACCTGACCGGTATGAAGGGACAGGATTCGACGACGACGGCTGGTACTATCCGTTCAACCTCAGCTATTTGGAGATGGTTGAGAAGCAAGTCCGAGTCCAGGGAGATTCATTACTCACCGCAAAAGGAGGACACGAATTCGATAACGGACTTTGCTTCAACCAAGATCGGCGCGTCTACTTGCCAAAATTTGCAGGTCCACACATTTTCACCTACAGGCAGTTCAACGATGCTCTAAAGAAGATGGAGAAGGAACTGGACAAACGTTACCTTGACGGCTTTGCTCTCGCACTGCACGAACATCTCTACAACGCTGTACATACTCCCCCGCACCACAAGGATCGCCGGAAGCAAAAGCAGAGACGGACATTCATTCCCTCCGATTGGCCACCGGTCATAGCCAGAAAGATCAATGCGAAAATCAACGGATTGCCGGAGACAGATGATGGAGAGGAAAAGGATGAGGAGATGGCTGATGATGAGGACGATGACGACGAGGTCGGGACGACCTCATTTTTCTAATGGTCACTGTGGAAGAGTGCCCTACAAGGCACATCAACCACGTCTGACTCCGTCTTTGCCTGCCGGATCGGCTCGGCACTTTTCTCTTGGACTTTCTCTTCCTCGCGCCCGCATCATACACGACGTGCGGTTTCACGCGTACAACACCCGAGCCCACTTACCTTCCCTCTTGGACTTTCTTAGTAGCCCAAGCACACTCACCTAGTGAAAAGCACGGGTACGGGTTACCCGGTCCGGGTCCGGGTCGGGTTGTGTATCGGGTAGGGGTCGGGTGTCGGTCCGAGTACCCGTCGGGAACCCGGCAACCCGTATCAACCCGTGCATAACTAGCAAGGATGGGTTTCGTGGAACAAGTACTCATCATATTCTTGACTGTCATGAATCTGTGTATTTTGGAGAATTTATGTGCATTTACTTGTTCTCAAATGAGGCCAACGTCGTCCAGAAACGACGTTGCAGAAGTATTTTCTTGATCGCCGAGCTGACCGAACCTCCCGGCAATTGCCGGATAAGGATCGATCAGCTCCGATCTCATCTCTCTGGCTCTTACCACCACGACACGACGTTTGTGTCGTGCTCGTCTGGCCTCAGACAAGTTCTGGGGCCTATTCTACCTCTTTTCTTCATATTCTCTTGCTTTTCTGGGGCGGTTTGACTTCGCGACGACCGCTGCGCCCTCGGATACATTCCGCGGCGCATCCTGGTGTTCGTCTTCAAGACGCACCCATTTGACCGAGAACCTGGACGCATAAGCCCTCCGGACGAGGCGGCCACACTCTGGGACAGCGACCGCGCGCTGGATCTGCCTCGCCTCGTCAAATTCGCTTCCTTCTCCGCACAAGGACGATATTCATTTTAGACAACGACGACCATCCGGGACGATGATAACTGCGGTGGCGGCGGCGATTACTTGCCATGGTCTTCGGGCTGGATGGCGTCGCTGACGCATGTAGTCCCAAACGGTGCGTGAATGTTACTTTTTATACTGGCCGTCCTAATCTACCTACTGTAGCATGTGAATCGACCTCCCTCCACCCCCCTCTACCTCCTTCGACCTCTCCTGCCCTAGTGTCTTTCGTCGTTGGTATGCGGATTGCTCTCTTGAGCTTTCCGCGCCACGGCGAAACCAACTAGCCAGCGGGTCTCGGGATACCCGTTCCCCGCTTGACACCCGCGGGGAAAATAACGGGTAACCCGTACCCGAGCGTCGGGTGCGGGTGTTGCTTCGGGTTCGGGGCGGGAGTGCTCGTGAGCACCCGTACCCGACCCGTGCTATTCACTACACTCACCCGTAGGATATCTAGCGCAGTCATTACTACAATCACGGACCTGTTGAGTAGTATTTAGACTACTTCGCGCTTCTTTTCTTCTCTTGTCTTAGTACCACCACCTACGCAAATATCAACGTTTTATCTACGACAATATCTACGCTAAGCTTGCTCTGTTACGACTCAGAGCTTATCCTTCAAATTACTCTACTCAACTTGCCACCATTCCTCCTCCAACCCATCCTACTCGCTCTGCGCCTGTGCCGTATCCGGACGACTGCACTCTCGATTTTGACCCGCGTGGAGACACATCCACGCGACGACACCGCGCTGGCTGACCAAGGGTGGGTGCCGGCGCTTGAGAAGCAGCAGCGGCGGGTGTGGCCTGAGGAGCTGAGGGAGCGATGCGTAAGGAAAAGGGGACGAGGAGGGAACTAAAATACCTGAATTCAACTGGGATGCGAGATGACCAAAAGACTGATGATGCGCTAATGAAATTTGGTAAGAGAGAGCAAGAACAGCAGGGAGAGAGTTGATACCTTGAACGATAATAAGATCGTCCTCCGATTCTGAACCTTTATCCTCGGTGTTGGATTCCTGAAGCAAGATGGCATGTGCGAGATCGTGACCTGGAGACGTCGGCGTGTCAGGAACTCGGGCTGGCTGGGCGTGCACAGGTGTCGCAATGGCTGGAAGCACCGAGTCAGTACCACGAGGTGTGGGGGTAGTGGATCGCCTGGTGGAGGCGCCGCATTGGGGAGTAGAGTCCGGAACGACAATAGCATGAAGTGCATCGTGGCCGGGAGACAAAAGATACTGAGCCACGGCGGACTCGGAATGGGTGGGGGTTGCCTGAACATCGTCCATGGCACTCGGTCCGGGAATTGGGGGGGGTGGAAGGCCTATCAACGGCGGCGGCGAGCTGACTCTCATGATCAAGAGACGCGGTTTGAGTAGGGGAGGGTGGAGCCGAACTGTGTTCGCGCGCTGCGCTGCGACAACGGGAGCGGGGGAAGACATGGCGACACAGAGATCAAGCTATTAGGACTGAGTGTAGATAAGAGGCTGTGGGTGTTCTATGATGGAAAAATTGGAAAGATATGGCGGCGACAGCACAAAACAATTTGAAAGATATGGTGACGACAGCAAATTGGATATGGTGGCGGCAGGAAATTGGATATGGTGGCGGCAGGAACCGGTACTTCCCAAATAGGGTAGCGATTCTGCTGCTTACGATGACGATGGCCAGAGCGAAAAAGCAACCGGTGCCAAAGAAGGCGAAATCCGACCGACTCTCTCTGAAAGGTTGGGCAGAGGGCTGGCGGCCTCGTTCTTAAACGACCGCCTGCGTCGATACGCGGACGCTCTCGAAGTCGGCCACGAGGAGGAAGGTCGATTCCTGAAGGACCTGTACAAAGAATATTTTTACTATTGCCCGGCGTCTGTCGCCGACCACGAGGAGCCTGTGGTGCCAGACCAGCCATGGGATCGTGAGGCTATTGTCCCGATGGAGGACTTGTCGGACGAGGCGATGGTGGCCAAGTGTGAGCGGATGACCGTGCTAAAGAAGGTTAGTCAATGGTGTTCAAGGATACAAGTAAAACTGACATTACGGACAGCGCATACGAGGATATCTACGTTACCGTGCGCAGAAATTGCGTAGAGTGCGCGCGTCACTGCGGAAGAGGAAGAGCGTTCTCGATGACCCATACGAGGTTCTACTGGCAAAACTCTCGGGGCTCACCAAACCGCCGAAGGCACGTCAGGCGTTCCAAGAGTGGTGGTCAACCAACAAGGCAAGCATCACGCAAGCAGCGAAGGAAGAGGTCCAGGCGCAATGCGACGCCTTGAGCAAGAAAAACGTGCCCAAGGATCAGTGGCCGGTTTGGAATGTCGACACGCACTCGGATTACGCGTGTAGAACGTTCAAAGCGATGCCGAAGGAGGAACGAGACAAGTGGGGTGCCGCGGCTAAGGCAAACGCGGAGGTGAAGAGGGCGGAATACGTGGCGAAGATGAAGGCGCCCCCGTCACAAGATCCCAAAGACCGTGCTGCGTGAGTAATTTCAGACATCCTCGACCAGTACTGAACATGATACAGGCGTATTGAAAACATGGTCTCATTCATGGCGCCAATAATCGAAGGCGTTCAGGAGTTGACAGGCTTGCACGTGATCGTTAGTGCAGCCGGCCCTATGCCTCATCGCGGGGGCAAATACACTGTGATCAGGTCAGTACTACTGTACTATTACGACCGTTAGTTCACGTCACACGTCACAAGGGCCTCTTATCTCTTAATCGGACACCGGAAAACGCCTCCGATCACTTATCGGGCATGGGAAGGTTGAAAAAAATAAATATTTGTGAACTAACGGTCGTAATAGTACAGTACAATAAGTAGGCGCGATATGGGTACTTACATCAAAGATAGTGCGGCAGCGGGCGTCAATCACGATCCAGAACCGGTCGCTGCGCCACACTGGCGAAGCGAGCCTCAGACGCTGCCAGATGGCCAAGTAAAATCCCAGGGATACAGCAGCGCGCGCGAGCATTTGCTAGATTGGTGTGCGACGGCGTACACACCGGCAGAGGTGGCAGCCGCGACAATTCCTGGTACCATGCCGACTATGCCCGCCAAAAGAGTGCAAGCACCGAAAGGCGCAGCTCCAGCGGCTCAACAGACCATGGAGATAGACCGTGCGGCAGTCCCGCCAGCGACAGAGCCTACGGCGGGTACAACGGACCTGGAGGCACAGATCAAGGCACGTATGGACGAGGACGATTCAGAGGATGACTTTGACGAGGACGACTTCGATTCCAAGAAGAGTAGTGATGAGGAGGAGGAGAGGGGTGATGGGACAAGCAAGAAGAAGAGAGGGGGGAAGAAGAAAGGTGGGGAGGATAAAGAAAATGAGGCGGATATAGAGGACGATCTGCACGATCACACTGGTCATCATCTCAGTCAATACGAAATCGACCGCAATGCGCAGATCCGGAAGAATAAGGGCCTGTTGGCCGAGATCATGGCTGGCACAGAAATGCCGTGGCAGAAGGAGGAGCGCGAGAAGAGAGAGAGAGAGGCCGGTAAGAAGGAGGAGGCAGCCCAGAAGCGGCGGGAGACTCGCGCCGCAAAATGAGCAGAAGACGGACCTGCGCAAGGGAATCGACAGTCAAAGCGTCTCCGAACGGCTTCCACGACATTGGGGTCCATCAACGGTGACGATGATAGCATGGACATTGATACGGCCACCCCTGGCGAGGTCGAGAAGGATCCGACGTCTTTGCAAGCTGCGGTCGCGTTCCCAGTGACAGGCGAAGCGACGACGCGGATATGGATACCGATGGCGGGCTCCTCAGCGAGGGTGTCGGTGGACAAGGAGTCTCCGGCGTCACTGCGCCCAGCATGGGGGAAAGCCCATCTTCCGGCCCTGGTCATCCCAGTGCACGTCCACGTCCTGCGCCTACTGGCGCGATCGTTTCATCTTTGTCACCAAAAATGAAGGCGGCGATTGCTACTGCACCTGACTGGTTCCGCCTGCCATATCGGCACTTCGACGAAGCGATGCTGGGTAAGGAATGGAGGGCCTTGATTGACGCGTTTGTTTTGTTAGAGGTGAGAGGAATTTTTGGTGGCAGCTGGGAGTGTGTGGAGACGAAGAAGCGTCCTCAAATGCTTTCGGACTGGCAGAAGAGGGGACGTCATTCGAAGAAGGATGAAGTTCTGGAGCTGGCACTTACGGGAATCGCGTCTTTTGAAAAGACTTATACGGCGTGGTGGGACGGCATGCAGCCGAAGTGGAGGACGAAAGGTGAAACGGGTTGGTTGCGCGAGGAGTACAGAGAGGAATGGGGCGTGCTGACAGCACGAGGTGTGCTAGGCTGGTTGAGCATTGTCGCCTGCTTGTTTTGGTGGGGAGCAGCAGTGACTCGAGGGAGGAAGGCGAAAGAGCGTGCCGTTTGGTTGGAGGCCGTACTCGACGCGGAGTGGATGATGAAGGGTGTGCTGAAGGCGACGTCCGACATGGAGGGGTAGGTAGAGCGGTGTATGTATGTAATTGTCTGATGGAAAGCGGGTTAGATGTTACCTGGGGTGCTAAGTGCCGTAACGAAAAATGCAGCGTGCAAGAATCGAACAATCGACTTGGCCAAGAAAAATAGTATTGGGCTGCATGCATTGCAGACTGTATCAGACCGCTAAGCTACACATGTTCATCTAGGGTTCTACAGTAAGTGTAATTGCCGTGTTCTCAGAAATCGACCTTCGAGAAAAAAAAAATAGTAAGAACTTAAAAGACTGTAGACACGAGTTTAAAATGGGAAGGGGGTGGAGCCGTGTGTAGGCGATGGTGTGGAGGAATCGGGGACGGTTGGTGTGATAAAATTTGTCCAGCCAGGAGCGCGCCAGTAGGCGGTATCAGCGACCGACGGGAGGGAGGGAACGGCGGCATTGCTGTAGACGAGGGTTTCTTGATCCGGAATAGTGACAAGTTGAGGTACGACGCGGGTAGTCCTGTCTAGGCGTAGGGAATGGAGGGAGGGCGGGCGGGCGAAGGGGGGTGGCATTAAAATAGGGTACAAAGGAAAGACCTGGCGTCAGTTGAGAATAGAAGTGATGAGCAAGCAGTTGTAGACGTACCGCAGCGACGGGTAGCCCGACGGCCGCGAATAGCGCGGCGGGCGCAGCAGCAGCGACGGCGATAAAATAGAGTAAAAACGGAAGGGCGAGGCGTCCGTTGATAAGGTGAGTGAGTAGCGGACGCATCCCAGGGGTAGTGTGGTGGCGCTACTATTCGCCGACGCGGGCGGCTGCAGCAGCGGCGGTGCTGGCAGGTGGAAGAGGAACGAGTCCAAAAGGAGAAGAGAACGTGGCTGAAGGCAGGCGCAGCCACGTCATCTTGATGGGCCCGGGACCGATGAGCGGCGAACGGTGGCAGTAGTGGCCGACGGCGGCAGTAGCGGGCGACGGTGGCAATAGGTACAGGGTGGTGGACAAGGCGGGAGCGGAGCTGTACACTTTTGGAAGCGAGAGGACTGTGGTAGCAGCACTGCCACTGGCCTGGCTAGGTCCAGTCACGATAAAACTATTTAGTATTTCTTATGGCTACAGCCAGGGAATTTATCTGTATACTTACAGCTATGGCTCGTAGCCCCGAAGCAACCGGCAGACATTCCTGACATTGACGAATCAAAGCTCTTCATCTTGCCAGATGGTACATTCAACAACAAGTTAGTCGCATCGTTTGTGGAGGTATCATAATTGATGGCTAACTTGGATTTAGGAAACTCGTCGGCTATTTCTCCAATTGGGTATACAGTGCAATATTTTGTTAGACGACACGCCTGCTTACATCGACAATGATTAGGCTCAGTATCGTGGTGTTGATCCTATTACACCTGGATGTTGCCTGGATGCAAGAACGGAAACTATTCATTCATACAGTCTTCGGCTTATTCTCTTTCTCACGACAATGGTAGCTTCCCGAGAATATCAACCCTCACCTGTACACGCACATCAACTACGGTACGTCCTCTCTGCATCCTAGAAAGCTGGCTATTCAATATAGGCAGCCTTCGTCTTCATGGCCGAAAATAAGCCTGTCAAAGCTTCTCTGTTACTTCTGTACTTACGACTAATCGTACTTAGACAACTCGATTGTTGCCCACGAGTAAGTTCCATTTCTTATATTCAACGCGGTATCTGACGCTGAATGAACAGACACAATGATGAGGAGTTGTCCCTGCATATGAATAAATGGGTTCACCGTATCAATCCCGAGGCACGACATCCTTATCGGTTGGCGGATGGAGCATGAACAACGGCCGTAAGTCCTCACAGCAGGGACACTATGTGACATTCTAATTTGTTCACAGCGACCAAGTTTACTGGGGGCGTCGACTACACTCCCTTCTTCTCGGTATGGTAACAGTTTCTTTGCCGACCTAACAGCTCACCGTAATATCAGCGGATGGCGTCCTCGGCTTCTTCTCAAGCTACGTTCACCGATTCAGGTATCGAATGGGCGCGTCGATTAGAATTCGACGGTCATGGAGCTGAGTCAACTTGTTTTCTAAACGGCGATTACTGATGCAACTAATACGGAGACGGATATTATTATGGAGGCAAGTCGCTGAATCGTTCCACGTGGAACTCCTCACGCCATGTAAAAATTTAAAAAGTGGTGCGTTTTCTCGAGGAGCGGGATATAAAAGGGCCCCTGCATTCATTATCACAAAGATATACCTACCCGCCCGTCCTCATCGCCGTGTCGTTTAACGCTACAACGAGCTTCAGCAGGCACCCGTCTTCCTTCCAGGACGCATATGCCGACACGGACATCAGCGTGCTAAACTGGCTTGAGCAGATGTGGGTAGCTGGTCATCGTGATGGGCCTGATGAGCTTTTTGATGCACGAGGTAAGCGCGCGCACCGCAGTGATTGAATGTCGCGTCTGATATCGACGCGTCTAGATTGTGTACTTTGGACGATGCGTTCCGTAGATTATCATCAACGCGATACCTTACTTCCGGCAGTGGAAGCTGCAGCCGACGAAGGTCCCGACTGCAGCTGAGAAGCGGGGGTGCATGAAGCAGGTGCTGTTTTCGCACTTTACGATCTGCCGACTGTAAGCGGTCCTCAACTTTGCGCCAATCTTGAGCTCGGAGCTAACGTATTCAATTCAACAGATTTGGCTGTTCCACCCCCTGGCTGAATCCATTGGGATGTCGACGTATCAAGTGCCTCTTCCTCCGCTCAAGACCGTTGCGCCACAGGTCTTTTTCTTCTTTTGCTCTGAGGATTTTTTCCACTGGGCGGGTATGTCGCCTTTAACCAGCTTCTGTGGCTTTACTTATGCGAAAAGCAGCTCACTGCGCGTTACATACCGGTATACTCTTACATTCACAAGATCCACCACAAGTACTCTGCACCCTTCGGCCTCGCCGCGGAATATGCACACCCAGCAGAGGTTTTGATACTCGGCACGGGCACACTCTTAGGCCCGCTCATGTACTATTTCCTGATGCAAGACTTCCATATCTTCACGATGTATGTGTGGATCGTCCTACGCCTCTTCTAAGCTGTGGACGCGCACGGCGGTTATGGTACGCTTCTCTCGCGTCCCCGCTATACATCTGTTTGACCTCAGAATTTCATAGACTTCCCCTGGTCCCTTCAGCACATTATTCCCTTTTGGTCGGGCCGCGCACCACGACTTCCACCACATGTCGTTCACGAACAACTTCTCCACCTCCTTCCGGTGGTGGGACAGAATCTTTGGGACGGACACGAACTATCCCAAGTACCGTGCGCGTCTACATGCTGCTCATGCGGCGAACAAGAAGGCGATGAAAGAGGAGCGTCTTGAAATTGAACGCAAGCTAATGGCGCAGATCGAGGCGGAGGGTATCGAAGCGGAGGCGGAGATTGAAAGAAGCGCGTCGAAGGCCAAGGTGGCATAGATGACGAGTTGTTCAGATAGGTTATTGTGGATAGACTTACATTATATTAGTTATACCTAGCATTGTAATACCAGATCATGAATGTACAGCATCACATTTCGCCGTCACATTTCTCGTGCTCAAGGTCATATGATTCAATGTAACGGTGTCGTCGGGTAAGAAAGAGCTGATGCATCACCATGGCTGCTCCCGCCGGACCAGAGGACTTCGCCAACATCGATGCAAAGACTATCTCGGATTACGTTGATAGGATCAAGTGCGTTTTCAATCTCAATTGTGGACTTCATTCTGATGATGATTCTAGTATCATGACCTACGAGTACGGCGGACTACTGCGTTTATTGCTTGCGCTAACGTTCGACCCAGCTTCTACGGTAACTGGAACGAAACTGTCGAGAACCACGCGCCTATTGCGGACACCTTCATTCCTGGATGGTCTGTCATTTCTCTCCGTTGTCGTTGCTAGCGCCTGAGAAGACCTACAGGTCGTTTACTTCCGCCATCGATCAGTACTACATAGGAGCAGATTATGGGCACTCGCACCCTCCCGTTTGGCGGATTCGTAAGCAGTTCCCACGTTTGCCGCCGGCAAGCACTTGGCGGATTTCGAACATGTCCACCATGGCGCGACCGGGTTACCGTGCTGCACTACTTATACCCATAAAAAATACCATCTTGTTGTAGAAATATTAGATACATGTTCAGCATGCTCATCTAAGATGTTGTGTGGCGTGTTAGGCACCTAACCCGGACATTTGTGCCTCTGAGTGAGCTGGGACTGTCAAACATTGTTCCAGGGCTTAGTCCCATATACAGGTTATTCCTTTTTCATGAAAAAGTGCTTCTAGTGTGTAAAAAGCATGTCTGGCAGATGAGGAAAGCCCACCTTGAGCATTTATAACTTGGATGTGCCAAATATGGGACAAGTCACCATCTATTGAGGAAGGATTGATCCTATTTCACAGAAAATATCTTACAGATACACTACATAAAGGTTTGAAGGGATAACTACATCTACACACTCCAACTCGGTCGCGCCTTGGCGGGCATGTTCGAAATCCGCCAAGTGCTTGCCGGCGGCAAACGTGGGAACTGCTTACGAATCCGCCAAACGGGAGGGTGCGAGTGCCCATAATTAGGAGCAGGTGTCCCTCCCGCTAAACTCATGGCTGGTCCGTTTCTTTTTATCTCGTCCTCTGATTTCCACTTACCTTCGGATAACAGGTCTTCCTCTTTATGGACGTGTCTGGACTTTGTCAGATCTTTCGCAAACTTCCCCCGGAGCTTCTGGTACTGCTAGAACCGCAGGTCGTTGCACTGCCGAAGTATGGGTTGATGTTTATTCTTGGTGCTTTTGGCTGACGTCGCGCACAGCGTGGATATCTTGCATACTTCGAGATTAAGGAGATCGCGGACCTTCAAGAAGGTCGCGGTGTCAGCTTCGAGCCCTTGGACGGATGTTCGTGTCTGCTCCTTCGTCGTTGGGTTTAACTGATCTCCCTTTTTCAAGACTATATGGCGTGCTCCTTCTGAAGCAATGACAGCGAGCTAACAGCTCTCGAGGTCTTCGATGATCAGTGGGTCGAGACAACGATCATGTGAGTGTTTCTTCGGATTCATACATGTCATTCGGTCCTAACATATGTGTAGTTGTAGGTGCATGAATGTAATTGACTACTTTGACTGACGCGTGTCCAGCTCGTTTTCTGCTAAGATGGCAATCATTAACGACCGCGGTTTGGGAGGCGGCATGGTATGTATGTTCGACTTCCCCATTCACCGTGACTCACAGTCTGGCAGCTCTGGGCCGTCGATCTTGACACGGAGGACGCGGCGCTTACGCGGAAGCTACTTTCGTATTACGAAGGAGACTGGTGATCGGGCTTCTTAGTCTTCGTGGATGTTGGTCCGAGGCGGACAATATGGCATCGTTGAAATTTCCCGGATGCACTTCTGTGAGCAAGGGTAGCCTGACATCAGATACGAGTACACCTGGCACTGGTAGATGCTTGTGGAGAATACAATAAGAATCTTGGTTCCATTTCGGAGTTGTGGTATGGACGTGCGAGTTTGGAAACGGTGACTATTTGAGCTTGGATTACTTCGCGTCGGATGGGCAGACTGCGACTCAGTGGATGTATTACAGGAAGGGCATGCAGGGTCAAAATACATTGTTGATTGGTGGCGCGAACCAGAATGTCGGTGCTAAGCCCGAGGTTTTGGCTAGTGGCATTACCGCACGACGCAGGGCTCGAGCATGATTATGGATTGGGAAGGCACTGCACATTGGGCCACCAGCGCCTACCATATGTATGTTCCTATTCTTTTATTTTTCATTTTCATTGTTGATTGAGGATTCTGCAGAACGAGTGTCAAGCGTGGCATACAGACTATCAACAACCTCTGGCAGGATCTTATCCCGGACGAGGTCGACTCGGACCAGACTGTTCACTGGCAGATGCACACGAACGTGACTGTCTCTACTGAGGGATCGGCCGCGACGCTGGAGCGGGATGGATATTTCATCACCGAGCAGGGCTATGCTTGTCTTCTGAGCCAAGCATGGGCACCAGCCCAACCCAGGCATTACGACGCTTATGATCCAGCTGGTGGCGGGCAATTTGAAGATCCAGGTATTGTTGAACTCGCAGTGGGACGGTATGACGTTCGTGACGCCGCCTAGTGTTACAATGTTACAATATTGATTCCGCCTATGCTAATTTAATAGCTAAGGATATACCCCGACGGACCTTGTAGTAATAAAGAAGACCTAAGCAAAACGAGTGTTGTAACGAACTCCAAAATCTACGCTGACCCTAACTCAATGACCAAATTACCCCAAAAAGGAAACCTATCCGCCGCAGAGCACTGGGTGCGGGCAGTTTGGCGGGCAGGCGGCGTGTAACCTGAAATATGACCACAAAATTCGAGCCGTGAGACGTCTTCCCTAAACTGCAATAGCAGAGCGAAGGAATTGGGAATGGATATGAGCTGGATGCAAGCCGAAGAGGATGGATGACGTTGCAAAAAGGCTGCGCCGTGCTCGAAAATGAACATGGTGCGGCGGCAAAGAATGGAACGGTGGTAAAACTGGATTAAAACCACTGCTAGAGCTTCCGACGCCGTAAACGAATGCGCGAATGCTGGGTCGCCTGGATCAGGATACCGCGGCTGCCGGCGTTGGACAAATCGAATGACGGGCGGATGGATGGGAAGCGGTAGTGAGAGGCTGCCAATGTGTTGTATTGGCCGATTTCAAGATTAGAGACCATTGTCATTTGCCTTTTTTTGCGACTAAATATACACAATCAATAATGGGGGATACTGTAGTATTACTACCATAGGTTCGCGTCACAGGTCACGAGGCCTCATGATGCGAACCTAATTATAGTTGGTCACTAGGTCACAAGGGGTTGTGAACATGTCCAAAATTGGTCACAAATTTGACTTTTATCTAAATTTTGCTCCTTCAGCCCATTTTTGGCAGTTTTTGCTTTTATTTTACCTTATTGTAGGTACTAGGTACCCTTCTGTCGTACAATCGGACAATCGGACGAAGAGGTGGAAAACTGAGATGCATATTCCAGTGTAAGTAGATGGTATAAGTACTGTAAGTACAGTGGTCCTAGCTACAATAAGAGATGGTCTTAGCAACGAGAGAGACAATAAGTAGACTAGAAAGGGAATAAGTGAATAAGAGAGATGGTCTGAGTGTAAGTACAGAGTAATGGTCCGTGTGCGCCAAGCATGGCCCAAGTTAATCCTCTATATTATTTAGCATGAAAATAGTATAATTCTGCTATTTAAGTATATTTACAGCTGAAATTAAGCTTAAAATTGAGTAAACTTGAAAATCTTAGTGAACATAAAAATTTTACGTCACACACTTTTGACAAGTATGAACATGCCATCCAACATGTTCATGAGGTCACAGGTCACAACCCATGAACCTATGGTAGTAATACTACAGTAATGCTGGATCCAGAGAGGTGACATCGCCTTCCAAGAAAGCCGTCTCCAATATCGGTACACAATGAGATAAGATTGCATATACGCACGGGGTGGAGGCGAGATTGTGGTTGGGTTCCCCATAGGAGATATGCTAGTAACTGTCTAGATAGTGTAATGGTCTTGCTGGTCCCCTTGCTGCGTTCAACGCTCGACTACAGATTCCGTGAAGCTGTAGTTCCACCCCTCCTCTGACCAGTTCTGATCTCCTGATTTACTGTAGCGTTTCGACTGTAACTTTGCAGCCTGTGATCTGATATGGTGCGAAGCTACAGCGAACAGCTTCGTAACCAGGCACAGAGGTAAAAATTACCTGATTTGGATGTGCCCGCTGCAAGGCGGGCCCGAAAATTTCCTTTTTGAGCAATGCAATCCTGAAAATGTTGGCCGTGATCCAATATGCTGTATGTATAGCTTCGCTTCGGGAGGTGCTGTGACCCGATATGCGAATTACTAATTAGTGGTCAAAACCCTACAATATGTCTCCAATGTTGTACTGCTGGGGGCCACATTAATGACCTGTTTTTCTGGTCCGCTTCCTGGATAGGGTGGCGAAGTAAACCCCCCAGGAGGTAACTTACCGGTAAGTTATGAGGGGGTTTCCGGAGGCTTAGGTATCAATACGGTAAGTTACCGTTACTTACCGGCACGTAATTTAGAATCATATTGAACAGGTATTTAAGTTAAAATAGAAAGGGGTCCGTAGAAACGATCGGTAATGAAACCAAGATTGTCCAACGTGTGATCACCGAATTCCAACACTCTCCTGCAATCTTGGGCAAGCTCTCCCGCAATCGAAACAGTCAAAATAAACAAATAAGAAAGGAAACGAACTAGAAAGGATCTTCAGCATCTTCAAAATCAGAATCAATCATCTCCGTAGTCATGTGGGCTTCGCCGGCGTTGACTCCCTTCTTCCAGGACTCGAAAGAGGTAAGGTGGGGGCAGTCACACTTGAGGTGGGGCCCATCGCAGAGGTAGCATTTTGGCGGATTGTGGTGATTGGCAGCTATGGCGGCGACATCGCCAGACTCGCATGCAGTGATGGTCGTATTATTGGTGGTAGTGAGATTGAGACTTCACAAAATCAAGTGTGAGGTCTTTGGCTGGGATGGTGTTGAAGGTGGAAATGACAGATTTGTAAGTGGCAGGAAGTCCAACGGTGATGGCGAGAATCTGGTCTGCCTCGGTAACTGCTGACCCAGCTTCGCCCATGTTGAATGCGTGCTCTTTCACTTCTCTGATCCAGTTCACCATCGACTGTCCCTTCTTCATCTTCATCAGTAGAAGCTTCTTGCGCTGCACCAGTGATCCCGTGAACCCACGGAGTTGGTGAACAGCCTTCAAGTCCTCCCATACCGTCAAGGGGTCCTTGTCGCGCATGTGCGACAGCTGGCTCGGCTCGACACGCAGAATCATCTCTGAGCGGGCCTGAGCCATCTTCGTCTTCGACCGCTTCTTCAACTTCTTCTCTATCTCAGCATCAATGTCAGATTGCGACCTAGGATCTCCCTTGTTGTCCACGGTGTCAACTGCGACCTCCACGATATCAACAAAGAGCTCCTTCAAGGTGAGGAGTGCCTCTATCAGCATGGATCACGTGCCGTAGTTGGAGTCGTTGAGTTTTGCAATGGAGACGCGAGTGCTATCGTCGGACATGATGGATGGTTAAGAACATTGTAGCGCGTCGTGATGAGCGAGGAACAGCACTAGCGAACAGTTAGCCTAGTCTGTCTTCGTAGTTGTCGTTGGGGATAGGGGTGAAACGGCGCTCCAAACAGTTAGCAAGCTGCCGAATGACGAGAGTATGGCTAGGTTGTGCCGTGCATTTGTGTTGGATTAAAGCCTAGAAAATGACGAAACTGGGACAAGCAGAAATGGCAGAGAACCCGTTGCAAATGCGCAAGGGCTCAGAATCGCATTGAACAGGTATTTAAGTTGAAATAGAAAAGGGTCCGTAGAAACGATTGGTAATGAAACCAAGATTGTCCAACGCGTGATCACTGAATTCCAATAAAGGACAAGTTGGCTTACATAGGTCATGGTGTTGGGAGGATTGTCATCACTCGAAGTAGGAGACAGAGAAGTCCCCGATGCTGGCGTTGTAACATCGGCGTGCTCGAATTCCGCGGCGATACAAGATTGGGAAATCTGCCATCAGCCTGGCTAACCCCTCAGTGGAATGCTGGTTGTGTGCTACTGATATCGTCCTTATCGACACAGGGTGCAGAATGATAGGCCGTATCCAGCTACTCGTTGAGGAGATTCACCTCTCCCTCAATTCTGAGCTCCCGTAGATTGTAGATTCGGCATAAGGAACGCGAAATCGGACATCGCGGTAGTGGTGAACGTGGAGGGGCGACCCATTGAAACATTTCAGACATCGAATACGCAGTGGAGGCCGAAAATATGTTACGCGATACTGTACTATTTTGACCATAGGTTCAGGTCACAGGTCACAAGCCCTAAAAATAAACCTATTACATAAGCAGGTCACTCAAATTTCTAGCTGCTGAACATGTCTCAAAATGATCACAATTTGACTATTTTCGAAATTTTTGCTCTCCAGTCAATTTGTTACAGTTTTTAGGTATCCTTTTAAGACTTATTACTATATTTAGTGCTTAAAACAGAGAATACATGTATTTTGTATTCAGATTCCTCCCAAGAGCTGTACTATGCATAATTATGATGAACTTATTTTGCATGTGTCACAGAGATTTTGCCAGAGTGAACATGCTACCAAACAAGTTCATGAGGTCACAGGTCACACCCTGTGAACCTACGGTCGAAATAGTACAGTATTAGTTCTTTACTCTGTAAGCGTTGTACTCATGAGGACCAAAGCGGCACACGGCCGGTGTCATCGCGCAGCGCAGCCTGTCACCCCTTTAACATGCACCAAATGCACGCTCCTTCTCCTTTGCGCTGACTGACTTTGGAATAGACGCTAAAACGGCCTCACATAATCCCGCGCATAAGGTGTACGACGACTCGTTTGTACGCCTGCTCTACAGAATCAGGACTATTAAGCCTTCCAGATAACGACATCTTTCAGATCCTGTTTTGAAAAACAAGTCAGTGCTTTAGTCTAGAACCTATGGTTGGCGGCTCACCTTTGATTCTAGGTCCAGCCGTTGTCCATCTAGTCTCCGGGTCAGATGTGATGCTTCACGACAGTCGATCGAATGGCGGGGCTGGTATCGAACCTATTGTCCATTATATATTCTCCTTTGCGCCATGTTATTTCGCCTTTGCATGCAAGAGATTGTCGTTTAAAACTGACCCAAAAACACGTGAGAAGGAATTCTTCCTTTTACGCTGTGCTGACTCAAGAGTAGTCCAGGGCTATTGACGAGGATGCATGTCGAGACGGGCCCTGGTAGGTTTTCGCGCTTCTAGGTGAAATTGTCCATGAACCTATCAACATCAGATGGAGATATCCGGTACATATGGCGGACAAACATTCCAAGGTTACCAGAAGGACTCGTTCCTCCGGCGGCGCTACAACAGCGCATGGATACTATGCTCCACCGACTTCTCAACTATAACTACTCTTCGATCAAGGATGCCATACCTGACACTAACGTTATCTCAGAATGTATGGGTGACATGTATGTTGTCTCTTCTCTTCTGATATTAGTCTAAATAATATTTAGGATTGCTGGATGGCACCACTTCGACCACCTTGTCATAGTTCTTCTGAGAACTGACCATGTTATCAAGAGACTTTATGCTTAACCCCGAGCCTTCTGGAACATGTGATACCCACATCGGTCGTGGAAACGGCTCATTCGATCTCTTGGGCTTCACACTCCCTCCAGGCACTGTTGTTACCATCCAGGCTTAGTCAATGGACCGCGACCAGTTGTCTTCCCATCTTCAGACATCTTCCTTCCCCACCGCTGGTTCATCTGGAAAGGCCTATATGCCTTAAAGTGACTTTAAGCAACTTAAAGCACCTTAAGACATAAAAGGATTGTAAAGCTAAATAGGCTGTTAAGATGCTTTAAACCAAGGTTCACGCTAACAACTTCTTTAAGGCATCTTCAGACACTTTAAGACAGCTCAAAAGCTCTCAAAAAGCTCTTCAAAGTCAATTTAAAGCATGTGTCATCGTGAACCTTGTCTTAAGTTGCCTTTGAGCTGCCTTTCAGTAACTTAAAAGGCACTGAAAAAGCCTTTGAAAAGCATCCAAAAGCTAATGTCTTTGTGAACCTTGTCCTAAGTATACTCTACAGGGCTTTACAGGTTGTCTATATACACTTTATAAGCCAATAAAAAGCACTTGAAAGGTGCTGTCAAAGTGTCTCAAGTTGCATGTCAATCTTAATAAGAGTCAGAATTTACTTCAGCTCAGGCACAAGAAAGGAAGCAAAAACACATAATAATTAATAATAACAAAAGCAGCTACAGTACAAATAGGTATTCAAATACATATATCAACAGAACTACAATGCATCCAGATTGGTAGCCTATTGGCGTCATACAAAGATCAATGATGAGACCATCACATCATCCTCAAACGACGTGGATAGGGTCCTCGATAGTCATGGTCCTTAAACATTGATCCTTGAAGGTCGTTGTCATCGTCCTCGCCGGTCATCGAAGGTCGTCATCGTCCTGGTCATCCACGTCAGCACAAGCAGTGTAGTGTAGTCTGCATCATCGTAATCCTCCTCGAAGTCCACGTCATCAAGATCCTCGAAGTCCACGTGATCCACAGTCTGCATTATCGCGATCCTCAGAGTGCCACAGTCCTCATAGCCAGTATTGTAGCAGTCTTCGTAGATCCTCGGCATTCGCGTCGTACACCCGCTAAAGTGTTGGTAGGTGGAAGTTAGCCGGATTAGGCAGGTAATCTAATCATGCCGCTGTTTCTGATGGACGGCTGGCCATCAGGCAATCACCAGGTTGTTCACGCAAACCTGATGGCGAGGTGGTGAGATTGTGAACTGCACCTGGCTCAAATTCACCAATCCCAGCAAGTTTATTTTATTACTTCATTTGTTCCTGTGATGGCTCTGCTGTAGATTTGTTTGTTTGTAAAATTGATTCATTATTATTACATCTGAGAAAAGCTAGGAAATAATTGAATGGTGGGAAGCACCCCCGCTCCAACTTGGACTTGAATTTTACGAGCGAAGTCCTTAGTCCGCTCCGATCACATGGTCCATGCGCAAGCAATCAAAATTCCGAATTTGGCAAGGACTTCGATCGTCTTTCTTTGCCTTCTTCCACCAGTCTTCCTCGAGTCTTCCACCCAACTTCCACCCTCTCCGACACTGCCGCGCCTCGCTACGCCAAGACCACGCCACAGCGACGGGGAGAGCAATGCGCCACCTCAAGCATGAGCACACTGAGGATGAGAACAAGCCACCAGCGCCCCTAACCCACGACGATGACGACGACGAACACAAGCACGCCGAGCCACCACGGACATGAGCACGGCCAGGAGCTACGTTACGTTGACGAGCCACGACGACCCAGGACAATGTCCCCAATGACCCAAGACGATGACCCGACTACCTAGGACGATGACTGCGACGACCCAGGACGATGGCCGCGACAACAGTCACTGATGACGACGACAAGCCACGCCAACAGCCACGACGATGCCCACGACGACGAGCCACGATGACGAACCACGACAACAAGCGATGACTACAGCACCACACGAGCACGACAATGCGCCTGACGGCGACCACAACACCCTCAAAATACGGCGGCCATGCACCACAACCATGATACCCTCAAAGATCGACGACGACGCTCTCCAATGATGTTGCTGGGGGTAATGTACGATGATAGCTACTCCGCCGTACTGTTTCCCATTATGATTATGATTTTCATTGTCTACCAATGCTTCAACAATTTCTTGTATCTGTATAGTAGGAGCCAAATAAATATGTTTTTGAAATCTTCTTCATGTCTGATAATATTGCATTCAGTACCCTTTGAGTATATACTGATGACATCTGTCTACACAGCTGAATTCCACACCAACTGTCCAGGTAGCAGCCAGGTAACCTGTGCCCAGCATGGATCCATTGGCTCCGTAACATTGCTGACAGGTGACGGTCATCCTGGTAGCATGTGACATTTTCACCCATAACACATACAATCATCAGGTTGACTCCGGGTGCCCGACCGTTGGCAGTGTACGAGTTCTCGTAGTCTACGTTATCGTGGGGCTTGTCATCGTAGTCCGCGTTATCGAGGTGTTCGCAGTCCCCATCATCGTAGTCCACGTCGTGCTAGTCCTCGTAGTCCGCATAGTCGCAGGCGTCGTTGCAGTCCTCGTGGCCTAGTCGTGTCGCCTCATCATCGCAGTCCTCAGGTTCATCCATACCAGGCACTCGGCAGCGACATTGTGGTACTTGAGAGGTCTTGTGGAAGGGCCGTCGTTATGCAGGGTAAGGTCGTCATCGAGGTTGAGGAGGTCGCCGTCGTGCTCGGTGGGAGTCGTTGTCAGGCTTAGCCAGGTCATCATCATCATCCTATAAGGGAGCCGTCGTCGTGCTCAGTGAGAGCGTCGTCATGCTCAGTGAGAGCGTCGTCGTCCTTGTCGTACTCAAAGGGGTCACCGTATCTAGAGCTGCAGAAACAGCTGGTCAGAGAAGCAAGGACAGCAAAAGAAAAAATGCCCGCACCAGTGGACATCACACTAGTATCATTGCCCCCATTCTGAAAGCTGTTGACAGAACAGTCAGGACACATAACACGACAACGTAGACTCCGGACACACAACATGATGAAGTAGACTCCACAAGTCAACATGCGCAGAGCAGTGCCGTCCGACAACGAGAGCAAACCGGCGCTGACTAGTGCTGTGCGCAGAGCAGCAGCGACAAAGGAGACCCGGTGGGTCGTGGTGGTGAGAGGACAAGTCGCAGGTTCGGTCCGATCGGGATTTAAACCAACCAGCACATGAGGCATACGTGGCCTTAAATGCCGGCGGCAAAATGGACTTGGAGAATTTTCTCGAAGTGGCATCAGCACGAAGACGAGAATGGAAAGGGGAGGATTGAGAGAGAATAACGGCGCAGGACGTTTACATTGTTCAGAATAGACAAAAATAGAAAATTGTAAAAAATAAACATACCAAGTCGCGCCCGTTGACAGACAATGTGCAGCTCCCCAGGCCAGGCTTCAGGTCTGCGTGTTGGCCATTTCTATAGTAAGTATGCTGAGCCGAGTTGTCCTAGTGTAACGGCGCATGCACGTTAAGCTGTGTGGCGGTCTCGTTGGTAGAGGGCTTCGTCCTACGAAAGATGGTCATCCACAGCTGTTGGAAGCTGTGAAGACGAGTCTGGGGATCCAGAAGTGAGAGAAGTAAGAGGGAAAGAGAAGGAGAGGTCCAAGAAACAATCTGAGGCTGGACGCGTCATCATTGTTTAGGTATATGGTGGTAAGAGAAGAGAGGCGATGAGCAGACGGCTCTGATCATGATCCAGCAAATGCCGGATCGTGCTCGGAGCATCCTCAACATTGCTCGGAATAACGACAAAAGCCTCGGAGTAGCAAAAAAATTATGGGGATTTACTACTATGTATAGCTAATATAGAACCTAGATATATTTAGTGGTTAGTACATGATGGAGCAATGGGAATTTACTTACATGGCAAGTATCCCATCCAGATCCACATACTGTAGTGTTACGACCCCATGTTCATGGGGCGTTACGCATTATCAATGTGAACTAATGGCGTCCAAGTTCAGAGGGTCAAGTTACGCATTATGGGACATGCCATAAGTTCACGGCACCCAAGCCTGAGCATGCCCGCACCCTGTACCAGCCTGTACCTCAATATGGCTATCTTTACCTTTGATTTCTCTGGACTGAATAGTAACCACTGACAGAGATCTCATGCGCGCGAATCAAAGGAATATTACATTCAAACGCCAGGACACGGTCGTCGGTTAGTACAAACCTTACATCACTAAGTCGGCCAAGCCACCACCCATAACGATATACTATGCACAGCACTGTGAAAAAAATCCTTCGTTCAACCACCACGGTACCTACAACAACTATGGAAGCACTCATTGAGCTCCCTTGGCTAGTCCAAAATGAAGTATATAAAAAAGCATCACCCGCTGCACGCCACGCAATGGATGGCGCATTTTGCATTCCCGATTCCCTGCATACCGCCGTCTTTAGCCTCGACGACTCCCTTCGTGGCCTTGCCAAGGCCGAGCTTCCCCCCTTCCAACAAAAAGTCACCGTCCAACATGACTCTATTCCCGCTTTCTTTGGTTACGACGATCCGGTCTCACTCCAGAGCTTTCATGAGACCCAGATCCGTCTCACCACAATGCCCCATCCGGACCTCGTGAAGAAGCTCTGCGAGCTTGCACCTGCTAGATATATCAGCGGGTGTCGGTCCATCTATTTTGTGCATCTTACCGAAGGAACGAAGACGGTGACGGCATTCCCACTGGCCGTTCTCGGCGTCTGGAAGGAGTGCATCGAGAGGAAGGCACCTGTGTAGCCCTATATCCGGTGCCTATTAGACCCGTTCAGTGATTGATGGAACTGGGCTAATACGCACCGTTAGACCGGAAGCCCCTGTACTGCAAAAAAACTGCAAACTGGGTGACCTCACTAAGTGGTGTTTCCCCTCCCGTAGTGCGCCATCCCGGCCTATACCATAGTCCCGCTGTGTACCCTTGTAATGATACCACATATAGGCATGCTGAACGTTCAACGTTGAACAACTGCCGGTCCGATGCTGTAGCTTGTCCTAGCGCCATGTGATATTCATCCATCAACCAGCGTACGCCCGCCTCCCGACTTCACTGAGATCACACAAGAGTCGGGACACTCAATGGGACAAATTTGGGTGTAAGAAGGTAGCATGAATACTGTATTAGAGAAACTGTTAAATAAAGTACATGTGATTTCACTGGCAAGGAGGCGAGTCGCGCAGCGCCGCAGGCGGCAGCGAGGTTTTGATGAGAACGGCGTAGAGGAACCGTGGCCCATTCTGGCTCCACTGGGAATGACGAGGAGGATATCATGGTGGTTGCATTATCGAATGTGAGCTTGGATGGAGGCGAACCATCTGCAGCGGCATGGACAGGTCGGATAGGCGCAGGCCGTCACTACCACATACTACTGGGATCCCATGTTGACTGCCGCTTATCCCATTACCTCTCCCGGAGTCGTGCGCCCTTCGGCTTATCCTCCTGCGCAGTGTGATGTCCGAGTCTTGAGAACCACTGCTTGTGTTCCCGCCTCCAGATTATCGATGTCTCGACCTCGCCAGGGCCTGTATTTATCAAGTAGTCGAATACCTAACCAAAGGACACACCAGTTCATGATTCCATAGAGGTCCGTATTCTCCCACCGTCGAAGAGCGCTCCTCTTTGAAGTTTTGTGTAAGATCGGTGAAATGCCATCTTGTGTCCAGCGGGACAGGCCAACGAAGGCGTCGGTATGACGGGTGACGTGTCTCAAGAGTAAAGACAGACATCGGAAGAGTGTTGGGTGGGGGTGGCCGAGAGATGTGTCGTGGTGAGAGGAGAAGATAGTCTAGGTACAACAGTAAATCACAAAATCGTAAGGCTATTCACTTACGGTTTAGAGATTCTTCTAACTTTTATCTCACGTTTATTCATCTGAGATATCCATCCAGTATAATTCCACGGGCTCACCTCGATAATTGCGATGTGTGTTTCCAAAGGCCATCTGTATATTTACTGAGGCATCCCGACGTCTGAGAGCCCGCCGCCGTCGTCGACAAGTTGGACACCGGCATCTCGGCATCTCGCTGAATGCGAGGGCGCGTTCAAGTCCCGTTAGTGGCAAAACTTAAGGAGTAGCAATATTGAGTTAAATGGTTCTCATTAATGAGTAAAATACATGCTCAGGTATACTACGAGGACACTAAGGTTACTACTAGTAGTAGTACGGAGGTCGGAGAATGTGGTAGGATAGGTACGGAGGTGGAGGTGAACAAATACGGTGGTGAAAACAGAGGGAAGCGGATGGGTGCCGGACACCCGGGTGATGCGGTGGAAGGAGTCGCATAGGTTGCGGGTACATTTGTGGGAACGGTTGTATCAGGCGGGGTGGTGTGAGGTACGCAGTGAGAGATGTCCTCCATGTCGTCCTCACATCATCCTCCACATCGTGGTCCAGGTCATCCTCCACATCATCCAAGGGCGGAGATGTGTTGCCGTCGTCCAAGGGCGGAGTCGGCACCCTCATACATCAGCCAAAGGCAGAGATGCAAAGGGAAAAGGATATGGGCATGTTGAGCGTAGCCTATTTAAAAGGCCAGGAGTTCAGAGGGGTATCGGAATTGGTGTCCCGCTGTGGATCGTTTCATGGCGACGGAGAGGAGCTCGGTGTAGTCATCGTGGTGGGAGACAAGCGGGATGGGTGAGAAAGCGGCGCATGATCAATGTCGGCATCTGTCTTTGGTTCGATTACTAATAGTCAAATAGAGCATAGATGGCGGGCGGCGCATACAGGGTAACGGACGGGAGAGGAGGGCACTTAATACACACCAAGTAGGTCACCCAGTTTGCAGTTTTTTTGCAGTACAGGGACTTCCCATCAAACGGTGCGTATTAGCCCAGTTCCATCAATCACCGGACGGGGCTAATAGGCACCGGATATAGGGCTACACAGGTGGAGGAAGGATGTGCGCGGTCGTTGGCTCAAGTGCACCGACTGGGTCATGAAGCAGATGAGCTCGCCGAAGCATCCTGAACACGAAGCCACTGCGCGTCAGACTTGGGAGCACTTGATGTCGTTGTCCTGGACCACTCCCATTAACATCCTCGATAACCAGACCCCCGTACATACAACGTACCGGTATCTCGGAACCTGGTGGTTCTCCAGCTCCCAGGTTAACGACCAGCTTCGTCTCCTCTATGAGAAAATCCTCGATGAAGCCGGACTCCATGCTGGGGCGCGCGTTGAGGACTGTGAGTTCACCAATATCCTGGTTGAGTGCCATGCCTCGAGCAAAGGTGAACGGCCGACTCACGGGTGGTTGAAGGGTGTTGCGCAGAGTTTTCGAGACGGCGCCCTTATCCTGACAGAGCCTAATTGTGAGATTGTCGATGGGCATCCACATTGGGTGGCCTTGAAACTCGATGGGACGCAAAAGCGTGTTGATTACGGCGATCCATATGGGAAGCCTATGCCCTCGAAGATGAAGAAGGCCATCAATTGGCTATTGGACGGTCAGGACGTAACGTTTGGGACGATGGAGATCACGCGCCAGACAGACACCAATAACTGCGCGCTCATCGCGCACGACGCCCTTTATCACTCGGTCTTTCCAACTCGTCCTCTGATACACAATTCTCTGAGGTCGTTTGCACTGCGCCGCATGGAACTCTTCAATACTATTGCACGACGAATGGAAACAACGGTACGTACCCATGATTGAACACGAACATTCCTAATTCCTGATAGAACCTGGATGAAGACGATGTTCTTCCAGCTGCAGCCTGTGGGAGCTCCGCTGTTGACGAAGATGAAGGAAATGGTGATAGTGGGCACAACAATGACTGGCACATCATTGAGGAGAGCACGGTCCCTACCAGCGACTTCACGTTTAGATCCCCATTGCGCACATCAATCAGTCCTGGCGACATACCTGAACTTGTTTCCAAGACACCGCTCTCCAAGAGAGATCGAGACCACCCCGACACTCCTACTCCAATGCCCAGTCCGGAGAAAAAGCGCATTCCGCCAGCTAAGGACGAGTCGGTCTCTCTGCCCTCCCTCAACTTCGCGACGAATACAAATGAGGACGATTTCACGGACATGCCTGTCCTTGCAGATGTTGACTCAAGCCTTCCATACGACGATGACGATGATGACGCGACATCTACAGAGCAAGTTCCATCAACATCGTCAGCTTCACCTCCAAAGGTTACACTCACAGGCTTCTTTACAAAGGAGTCCCTGGAGGAACGGGTGCAGCGTCACGCTCGGCTTGCAGAGACGCAACGAGCGACACGAGAAGCCAGAATGGCGAAAGAGACGGTTATGCTCCAGAAGAAACAGGACGCGAAGCGAGCGGCGGGCCGACAACGCCAGCAAACATTCTGAGATGAGAAGCGCGCAGAGAAGCGGGCAGCTGGATGAGTATCAAATCCTAGAAATCATAAAAGACGAGTGAGATCCTTGTAAACCGGCAAGAATTTCTGACTGACCGGGTTATAGAAAATCGAGCTTGAAGCGTTTGACCGCAGCGACGAAACCGGTGGTACGCCCGACTTGGCAGAGAATTCGCGCCCTAGGCGCCAGTTCAAAGAAGATCTGCCAAAGAAAGCAACCGGTCGAAAGCGCGTCTACGAGCAAGAAAAGGCTACACGTACCAACTGGTTTCTGCCCACTATTTTTTCCCAAATCGAACAATCACGCCGCCGAGTGGGATGGAGCCCTCGAGATATAGTGCGGGATCTCAAAGCGCGCAACAAGGACTTCGAGCGCTTGAGAGAGCAGGTCGTCGGACGTTGGAAGGTGCCAGGAGAGAACCGTTGGAAGGACTCGGTGATGGTGATGGAAGCAGTGAGAAATGGGAATCGACCACGAGGCGAGACCACGCGGACCGACCGGGATCTTGGTGAGTTCCGATTGGTTCTCGACGCACCACATGGTTTTAATCCGGCGTTTAGAGTAAAGCACCCCATGCACCCTAGACAATACATTGTCCTACTGTAATAATAGAGCGCGGCATTCCAACAATCCGCTGGGTTATTGAACCCTGCACTGGGCCTATCCTGGGGGTGTGACAGGCTTCCAAATGCGCTTGGGCAGGTCCAGATAGGTCTGCCAGATTGGGATGGGCTGCTAGATAAGACTAGATAAAGCAGAGATTATCAGGGCCCATTGATGGGAGGATCAGACATTGATGGGGAGATCAGATAATGATGGGATTGATGGGAGATGATCAGTGGGGTCCAGGATGGGTGGTAGTACCCTATTTTGGGCGCATTTTTGATCAGATGATCAATGGGCAGGATGGGGTGGGCAATAATGAATGCTGCTATTGGGGATGGCTATAGGTGGGGTGACAACTTGTCTTATGTTTTTTTGGGCTGGGAATTCAGTGGTGTAAACGGTTTTTCAATAGCTTCAATAGTTAAGGAGATATTAAGAGATCTATATGTATTAGAAGCGTGGCGCAAAAATAGCAGTTTTTATACTCATGCCTATGGCCTGTAGCTTGGGGGTCCTTTAGAGGTACTATAGATCGATGTCTGACGCAATTCCTAGGTCATTCCATTCATGGGTTCAAGAGATATAGCAAAACGACTAAATCAGGCTTCTGGGGGGTATAGCATTGGATCCTGTAATCCTGAGGACCTAGAACTTTGATACTTCGTTTATATTAGTAGTAGACCTCTATTGGTGGTGGGAACAGGCCACCCAACTCAGTAGCCCATCTATAGATAGGTCCCCAGTGCTGTATTAGCCATTTTCGCATTTTTGGTTATTTAATATATAGCAGGTGGTCTAAATTGGGGCCAGCCACCTTTAGACACTTTATTATGACTATTCTACAAAAGGAACCATGTCATTTGGTGAAGGGACCAGTGCTTTAGCCCTCAGTCTTCCTCTCCATCGGAGTTTTGATCAAAATTCCCACGCTCTAGGCAGAGGATCGTCCACTCAATTCTTCGTGTCCCACACATGCTACTGGCCCCATTTCTTTTATAGGACGTGTATATATGTTATATATATCATATCCAGGTGTCAGACCAGTAATTTGATGAAGTAATTAGGTCAGGAAGTCGTCCACAGCTAGCTCAACAGCCTGAACCTCCTTCAGACAGAGATAGCTCATGTTCTACTACAAAGAGAGGTCTGAAAACTGTTCAATCATCCATTTATATCATATTGGATGAAGTTATAAGTGTCTCTCATATGTTGTAGGTGAATGGTAAGAAAGTGAAAATGCGAAGTAGCCTAACTCTTGCATAACTGCTTTCAATGGCTGAATAGGTCATAGCACACCAGTACTACCTGGATGACTGATGAGATACCTTCTATATCACTTCAATAACAATATACAACTCGCATTCCATGACCTCTTTCAATAGTTGAAGAGTATTGTTGATTTTAGTAGTGGTAAAGTAGTAGTACAGATCCATGGACGACTTCCTGACCTGATCACCTCATTAAATTACTGGTCTGACACCTGGATATGATATATATAACATATATACACGTCCTACAAAAGAAATGGGGCCAGTAGCATGTGTGGGACACGAAGAATTGAGTGGACGATCCTCTGCCTAGAGCGTGGGAATTTTGATCAAAACTCCGATGGAGAGGAAGACTGAGGGCTAAAGCACTGGTCCCTTCACCAAATGACATGGTTCCTTTTGTAGAATAGTCATAATAAAGTGTCTAAAGGTGGCTGGCCCCAATTTAGACCACCTGCTATATATTAAATAACCAAAAATGCGAAAATGGCTAATACAGCACTGGGGACCTATCTATAGATGGGCTACTGAGTTGGGTGGCCTGTTCCCACCACCAATAGAGGTCTACTACTAATATAAACGAAGTATCAAAGTTCTAGGTCCTCAGGATTACAGGATCCAATGCTATACCCCCCAGAAGCCTGATTTAGTCGTTCTGCTATATCTCTTGAACCCATAGATGGAATGACCTAGGAATTGCGTCAGACATCGATCTATAGTACCTCTAAAGGACCCCCAAGCTACAGGCCATAGACATGAGTACAAAAACTGCTATTTTTGCGCCACGCTTCTAATACATATAGATCTCTTAATATCTCCTTAACTATTGAAGCTATTGAAAAACCGTTTACACCACTGAATTCCCAGCCCAAAAAAACATAAGACAAGTTGTCACCCCACCTATAGCCATCCCCAATAGCAGCATTCATTATTGCCCACCCCATCCTGCCCATTGATCACCTGATCAAAAATGCGCCCAAAATAGGGTACTACCACCCATCCTGGACCCCACTGATCATCTCCCATCAATCCCATCATTATCTGATCTCCCCATCAATGTCTGATCCTCCCATCAATGGGCCCTGATAATCTCTGCTTTATCTAGTCTTATCTAGCAGCCCATCCCAATCTGGCAGACCTATCTGGACCTGCCCAAGCGCATTTGGAAGCCTGTCACACCCCCAGGATAGGCCCAGTGCAGGGTTCAATAACCCAGCGGATTGTTGGAATGCCGCGCTCTATTATTACAGTAGGACAATGTATTGTCTAGGGTGCATGGGGTGAGTAAAGACCCGAACGTTGTCATCGCCATCAACCATCGCCTTTGTTCCCTTCGCGAGGCAGGCGTTGCACTCACAATGACTTCGATTCGCGCTATAATGATCACTTATAAGTTATATCGAACGACTCTGTCCCGATGTCTTCAAGATCCGCCAGAAGGACAATTCATTCTTCCGCTGCTCCGAAGCCTACGTTCGAAAGTACCTACATACCCACCTCGGCTGGACTTATCGACGCACTACAAAGGCAGCTAAGAAAGTGCCCTCGAATGTCGACGAGATTCTGACAGAAGCTTTTCTTCGCGAGGCCTATGTCATACGCGACTATGCTGTTCCCGACGCTCTCCGTGTCAACACTGATCAGACACAGATCGTCTATCAGCACGGGACACAGACCTTCTGGCACACCAGAAATGCCAAGCAAGTCTCTGTTGTGGGCCGCGATGAGAAGCGCGCATTCACGCTCATTCCCTCCATCGCGGCAAGTGGTGACGTTCTTCCCATGCAGGTGATCTTTACCGGCAAGACGGATGCTTCATGTCCTTCTCCCGACGCGGCCCTCTATGACGAGGCTGTTGACCTGAAGGTCCGATTCCTTCCCTCGAAAACCGACACCTACTGGTCTACGCAAGAGACCATGCGCGACTTGGTTGATCATATCATCGCGCCGTACTGACGCCAAGAAGGAAGAGCTGGGTCTTGCTGCGGACCAGGTTGCCATCTGGAAGATTGACTGCTGGAGTGTCCACAAATCGCGCGAGTTCATGGACTGGATGGCCGCCAATCACACCACCATCGTCGTTATCTTTATTCCCGGCAATTGTACGGGGCTGTGGCAACCCCTCGACATTGGCATTCAACACATCATGAAACTCAGCATGAAGCGGACGAGTCATCGCGACATTGTAGCCGACTTGACTGCTCAACTCGACGCTGACCCAGACTGTGTCGTGATCATGGATACTCGTGTTGGTGTGCTGCGCGATAGGGCAGTTAGCTGGATTGTCAATGCAATTCATGACATCTCTGATGAGCAGCTTGTTCGTAAGGTAAGTCGTTCTGTCGGTCACTTCCAGATTTACATCTGAACGCTTCCTAGGCCTTCGAGATGTGTACGGTCAATGGGTTGAACTGTTCACAGGCTTCTCTCACGTCACCGCGAGCTCTTTCACTGCTTCGTGAGCTTCCTCAGACGAATGCTACTCTTTTCAAGCAATTGTCCACTGGCCGCTCTGTTCAGGATACGCTGGACATCGAGCCCGACTTCAGCTATGATGGACCAGACGATGACAGCGACATCCCGATCGATGTGGTCCGAAGCATGGTACAAGGTAAAAAAGAGTTAGGTCCCGGCTTTACAGTTGATACGGATAGTGGGATCGTGCATCGTTGTGGAGTCGCCGAGTTAGATGATGATGCACATGTTGATTCTGAGTTCAACGTTGCGCAGGAGCCTGTGCTCCAATTGCCTACGTTCAGCCGTAGCGGGAGAATCGTCAAACCATCAGCTCGATATGCTGGTGCCATTTGGGAGCGCTCTTGAGTCGTTTACTATTGCCGTGGCCCGTAGCACCTATTACTCGCTTGTAATTGATCTCTGTTATTGCTCTTGGCAAAATTTAGCCCGATAAGTGTCAAAATGTGTGATATTTCATTACAAAAAAGTACAAGTTCATAGCTCGGTGTTACATGTTATGGTCGAAAATTTAGTTCAGTTCACGGCCCGATGTTACATGTTATGTGAACATCGGGTCGTAACACTACAGTACAGCGAGCATTCTAGCTCGTCGCAAGGCACCGGCTGTCTAAATTTTGCTTAGAGTATCTCCAGCATGGTCACATCTGTCTAATCAGGGAAGAATTATTGTTCACATCGGCCAGATTTAATGGTGATGACATGAACCATGAATCCAACTCAGATTCGATCGACTCGATCACTTTCCTTCCTACCACCACCATCGACTTATGATGATAACGGCTGTCAACAGCAACGATATGGCGGCTTACCGATGGA
Organism: Hymenopellis raphanipes; assembly: GCA_036872995.1. Classification (NCBI taxonomy): domain Eukaryota; kingdom Fungi; phylum Basidiomycota; class Agaricomycetes; order Agaricales; family Physalacriaceae; genus Hymenopellis; species Hymenopellis raphanipes. The sequence continues at coordinate 704,566 of JAYMDG010000026.1, forward strand.
TCTGCAACCGACTTTGAGTCGTTGCATACTGCCAAGAAGACCGATTCTGCATCGTCTTCTATGGACACGGGGACCAACTTTGCATCGTCTCTCTTTGGCCCGACTCTGACGGATTTTCTGCGGGCTTGAAGAGCCCCGGTGGCCCCGCTGGACGCGTAAGCCCTCCAATGAGGCTGCATATTAACGAGGTGCCGGCGATGTTGACAGCGGCGGCGGCGTTTCACGATGGTGACAGCCTCTCCGCCGACGTAGCAACGACAAACCACCGCGTAAGCCCAAGGATATCATCCTCTTCATTTCTGGAGGGGAACAGCGACAATGGGAGGCATCTGCAGATGGATTCTTCAAGGCTGGAAGAGTGGAAATCATGCAGCCCGTCTGCTGGCGAGGCTGCACGCAAGTATGTATTCTTGTTCATTTTAAACAATCCTATTCATATTGATGTCCACAGCATTGTCTATGGCAACGGTGGCGACAGCAACAATGATACGGCATCATTGACGACGCGTAAGGCCCACCAACGTGGGCGGTATCCATCACTCCTCTTACCTTCCACCTTCCCCTGGCCAAAAACGATGCACCGGACAATCGCGATACCCGTAGGACATACCAGAGAGCGACACCGAAGCACCACCACATACGCGTAAGCCCTCGCATTGAGGCTGCTCTGTACAATGTGTGAGCTTGAGAGACGTGTACAACGATGTCCCCGCTGCCATTTTAAGACCAAAGTAGCGCGCCGGATACGAGAGCAAGGTTGACAGCATCACCCATATTGTCAATGGCAGCGCCGGCACCCTTCTCCTATGATTTCTGCATGTTAGGGCGCTGTTCGCAGATGGTTTTCCATATTAGACAGGGTAGAAAATGTAACTGATGCCAATTTATTCTGTCCGGACATCGCATACCGCCACTGTGTATAAGTGAGTCAGCCAGAAGTTCGATCAATTCAATTCAGCGTCTCATATGATTTCTGCATGTTAGTTCGCAGATGGTTTTCCAGATTAGACAGTGTAGAAAATGTGATTGATGCCAATTCATTCTGTCGAGACATCGCATACTGCCACTGTGTATGATTCATCTGGAAAGGCCTATATGCTATAAGGCAACTTTCAGCAACTTAAAGCGTCTTAGGACATAAAAAGTTCGAAATGCTAAAGAAGCTGCAAAGAGCTTAAAGCCAAGGTTCATGTGAACAGCTTCTTTAAAACATCTTTTAAGCATCTTAAGACACTTTAAGATACTGTAAAAGCTCTCTAAAGCTGACTTAAAGCATACGTCATGGTGAACCTTGGTTTAAGTTGTCTTCAGACAGCCTTTTGGCAACTCAAAAAGCACTTAAAAAGCAATTAAAAAGCTCTCCAAAGGCTGCGTAAAGCAGATGTCACCATGAACCTTATCCTAAGTATACTCTACAGTGCTTTACAGGTCATCTACATGCCTTTCATAAGCAAATAAAAAGCACTCCAGAGGCACTGTAAAGGTCAAATAGAAGACTCCTTCAGTAGCCTCTTTTACTGCTACTAGAAATACAATAGAAATGCCCTCAAGCTCAGACACAGGAAAGAAAGAAAAAGCACATAGCAATTCAAAGCAAGTGGTAGTTAGGTACATACATATACATCAAACACAGGCAGCCACAGAATTGTGCTAGCACAATACATAGTAGTCAATGATAATACCCCAATCATCTATCTCATCATGGTGCTCAAACATCGTAGTCCACAAAGATCATGGTTTCTGACAGTTGCGATCCTCGAAGGTTGTGGTTGTGGTCCTCGAAGGTCGTGATTGTGTCCGTCGAAGGTCGTGGGCGTGGTCGTCGAAGGTCGTGGTCATCGAAGGTCGTGGTCGAAGTCCTCGAAGGTCGTAGTCGTGGTCGAAGTCCTCAAAGGTCGTAGTCGTGGTCGCATGATCCTCGAAAGTCGCGTGGCCCCCTCATCCTCAAACGTCATCGAAAGTCCTCGAAGGTCATGGTCGTGATCCTCAAAGGGCGTGGTTGCAGGGTCCTCGAAGGTCATGGTCGCATGGTCCTCGTAGTGCGTGGTCGTGGTCCCGGACCACGACCACGCACTAACCATGTACGCGAGTGGGAAAGAAGTTAGAATTGAATGATGAATGATGCCTGGCCGGCGACACAACCACGCGCTGTAGTCTTGAGATGCGTGCTATGCATTCTGGGAGACCACCGGTTTGTGTATGTAGGCGGTGGATGGGCCTGGAGATTTGTTAAAGACAATCTGTGAACAGTAAACTACGCATACATACCCACAGTCGCAAATCCAGATTGCCTCCAACAGCGGCAACGACGGACTGATCCTTCATCTTCTGGCCCATGTTGTCTTGGCCATCGTGCTACTGTACTATTATGACCTCATCTTCGCATAACGCATAACGCCTGCCTGTGAAATGAAGAGTGAAGGGTACCATAACGCATAACGGCCAAATTTTGGACCGAGGTAAGGCCTAAAAAGGAAATTTTCTGGCGCGGCGGCTGTCGCCGCCGCTCCCGCCTACCCATATAAGGAAATTGGACCCTGAATGAAGAGATACTCTTGTGAAGAGTATGCATAACGCATAACGCCCCATGAAGATAAGGTCATAATAGTACAGTATAGTAGGCGTCCGGGGCGGAACGGGGGGCGTTCAAGGGAGATGAAGATGATGGCAGGAGAGAGTGTTGTTTGTTCTTGTTTCAGTACCGCGTCCTTTCTCTGTTGACATCTGCTCAACAGGATCACGTTGTAGTCGCGACGCGTCTACACCAACCATGGCCCAAGCGTGGGAGGACTCAGAGTAGTCTGAGTCCTCCCACGTCCTCCAGAAGGCCTGTGCTCATCACCTGAAACGTTCCGAAGGCTGTCACAGAAGGTGACCATCATGCAACTCTCCTTGCCACCAGGCGTAAAACAAGGTCAACGCGACCCCACCGTGGGTTGAGCCAACAAAGGCGACATCGCCCAGCGCCCTCCCATTCGCCATCGTCTGTCACCAGCCTTGTCACAGCTTCCCGACCTTGGAGCATGCGCTGAGCTACGTGTCACCGATATCTACCCTCCTCACGTCCCCCTCGCCGTGCACGCACCCTCACCTCCATCACCTCCAGAACAGAAGGACACTTTCCCAAGGCTGTGTCACGTCATCGCTCGTCGCGGTCTCGAACAACGACCACCATCACTCCTTCTCCCACCCTGCTCTCATCTCTATCCTCGTCGCGTCATCCTCAGCCACTGTTCACTGGACAACAGCGATGGCCGATCTCACGCACTGGATTCGCTAGACATGGCGCGACTTATCAGGGTAATCACAAGTCGGACCACAGTCAGACCACGACGTTGGGACTCACCACTGTGAGTATTCCGTGTACGACTAAGAAGTCGGCATGCTGATGTTTGTACTATTATAGGGCGGCGACTGTGCTGTTTCCCCACAATGCGGATACGCATTCAACTGGTGACCGTGCTCAGCATCAAGGGCGACATCGTGGTCTCGTTGTGCCATTTCTCCCCTGAAATTTTATGCCTATGACTTCATGTTCCTTCAGCATGACGGCCACAGCGAGCAGCGGCTCTGCGCCGCTGCGCCCGCGTTGCGGGCTTCTCGCTGTTCTGAGAAACGGTGGTTGGCGGTAAGTAAACACCACAATTCGAGTTGGACTTGGACTTCAACATGGCCTCCTCTAGGACAATGTCACTATACGCGATGATCTCTACCTGAGGATCTGAGGACACCTGTCCGTTGCGTGTACGCTCATGAAAACTGCGCTCGACGGAGCGAAATTGACGCCACACCACACTTCGACTTCCGCCTTCGACGCTCATAAGGATTCGTCGTATTCCTGAGTAGCCGTTGGACAAAGAGGATTTATTGTGCTGTGGAGCTCACAATGGCACTGGGTGAGTGGTAACAGGGAATACCTGTCATTTGTGGCAGTTGAGAACCCGCAGTGGATTAATTTGGCCACACTGATGGTCCCCCGCCACTTTCACGGCTCACGTTTATTTACCGCGAAAGGGTGTTGTGTAGTACCAAATATTTTGTAGCTCTGTTTGCAAATGAGATCTCTTTGGCGCCGTTATTTGCAGACTTGCAGTGAAGAAGGATATAAAAGCAGAAGTCAAGCCTATGAACTAAAACCACGAGTAGCGTAGGGTCCTCGAGTAGCGTATGGTCCTCGAAGAAGTGTGTGGTCCTCGCCACTGTGTATGATTGAGTCTGCCCAAAGTTCGGTCTATTCAATTCAGCATCTCATATGATTTCTGCATGTCGGGGAGCTGTTCGCAGATGGTTTTCCAGATTAGACAGTGTAGAGAATGCGACTGATGCCAATTCATTCTGTCCGGGCATCGCATACCGCCACTGTGTATGAGTGAGTCTGCCAGAAGTTCGGTCTATTCAATTCAGCATCTCATATGATTTCTGCCTGTCGGGGCGCTGTTCGCAGATGATTATCCAGATTAGACAGTGTAGAAAATGCAACAGATGCCAATTCATTCTGTCCGGACATCGCATACCGCCACTGTGTATGAGTGAGTCTGCCAGAAGTTCGGTCTATTCAATTCAGCATCTCATATGATTTCTGCATGTTAGGGTGCTGTTCGCAGATGGTTATCCAGAATAGACAATGTAGAAAATGCGACGGATGCCAATTCATTCTGTCCAGACATCGCAAACCACCACTGTGTATGAGTGAGTCTGCCCGAAGTTCGGTCGATTCAATTCAGCATCTCATATGATTTCTGCCTGTCGGGGCGCTGTTCGCAGATGATTATCAAGATTAGACAGTGTAGAAACTGTGACGGATGCCAATTCATTCTGTCCGGGCATCGCATACCGCCACTGTGTATGATTGAGTCTGCCAGAAGTTCGGTCTATTCAATTCAGCATCTCATATGATTTCTGCATGTTAGGGCGCTGTTCGCAGATGGTTATCCAGAATAGACAATGTAGAAAATGCGACGGATGCCAATTCATTCTGTCCAGACATCGCAAACCACCACTGTGTATGAGTGAGTCTGCCCGAAGTTCGGTCGATTCAATTCAGCAGCTCATATGATTTCTGCATGTTAGGGCGCTGTTCGCAGATGGTTATCCAGAATAGACAATGTAGAAAATGCGACGGATGCCAATTCATTCTGTCCAGACATCGCAAACCACCACTGTGTGTATGAGTGAGTCTGCTCGAAGTTCGGTCGATTCAATTCAGCGTCTCATATGATTTCTGCATGTTAGGGCGCTGTTCGCAGATGGTTATCCAGATTAGACAGTGTAGAAACTGTGACGGATGCCAATTCATTCTGTCCGGGCATCGCATACCGCCACTGTGTATGAGTGAGTCTGCCCGAAGTTCGGTCGATTCAATTCAGCATCTCATATGATTTCTGCCTGTCGGGGCGCTGTTCGCAGATGATTATCAAGATTAGACAGTGTAGAAACTGTGACGGATGCCAATTCATTCTGTCCGGGCATCGCATACCGCCACTGTGTATGATTGAGTCTGCCAGAAGTTCGGTCTATTCAATTCAGCATCTCATATGATTTCTGCATGTTAGGGCGCTGTTCGCAGATGGTTATCCAGAATAGACAATGTAGAAAATGCGACGGATGCCAATTCATTCTGTCCAGACATCGCAAACCACCACTGTGTATGAGTGAGTCTGCTCGAAGTTCGGTCGATTCAATTCAGCATCTCATATGATTTCTGCCTGTCGGGGCGCTGTTCGCAGATGATTATCCAGATTAGACAGTGTAGAAAATGCAACAGATGCCAATTCATTCTGTCCAGACAGCGCATACCGCCACCGTGTATGAGTGAGTCTGCCCGAAGTTCGGTCGATTCAATTCAGCATCTCATATGATTTCTGCATGTTAGGGCGCTGTTCGCAGATGGTTATCCAGATTAGACAGTGTAGAAACTGTGACGGATGCCAATTCATTCTGTCCGGGCATCGCATACCGCCACTGTGTATGATTGAGTCTGCCAGAAGTTCGGTCTATTCAATTCAGCATCTCATATGATTTCTGCATGTTAGGGCGCTGTTCGCAGATGGTTATCCAGAATAGACAATGTAGAAAATGCGACGGATGCCAATTCATTCTGTCCAGACATCGCAAACCACCACTGTGTATGAGTGAGTCTGCTCGAAGTTCGGTCGATTCAATTCAGCATCTCATATGATTTCTGCATGTTAGGGCGCTGTTCGCAGATGGTTATCCGGAATAGACAATGTAGAAAATGCGACGGATGCCAATTCATTCTGTCCAGACATCGCAAACCACCACTGTGTATGAGTGAGTCTGCCCGAAGTTCGGTCGATTCAATTCAGCATCTCATATGATTTCTGCATGTTAGGGCGCTGTTCGCAGATGGTTTTCCAGATTAGACAGTGTAGAAACTGTGACGAATGCTAATTCATTCTGTCCAGACAGCGCATACCGCCACTGTGTATGAGTGAGTCTGCCAGAAGTTCGGTCTATTCAATTCAGCGTCTCATATGATTTCTGCATGTTAGGGCGCTGTTCGCAGATGGTTATCCAGATTAGACAGTGTAGAAACTGTAACGGATGCCAATTCATTCTGTCCAGACAGCGCATACCGCCACTGTGTATGAGTGAGTCAGCCAGAAGTTCGGTCTATTCAATTCAGCATCTCATATGATTTCTGCATGTTAGGGCGCTGTGCGCAGATGATTATCCAGATTAGACAGTGTAGAAACTGTGACGGATGCCAATTCATTCTGTCCAGACAGCGCATACCGCCACCGTGTATGAGGGAGTCTGCCCGAAGTTCGGTCGATTCAATTCAGCATCTCATATGATTTCTGCATGTCGAGGCGCTGCTCGCAGATGGTTTTTCAGATTAGACAGTGTAAAAACTGTGACGGATGCCAATTCATTCTGTCCAGACAGCGCATACCGCCACTGTGTATGAGTGAGTCAGCCAGAAGTTCGGTCTATTCAATTCAGCATCTCATATGATTTCTGCATGTCGAGGCGCTGTTCGCAGATGGTTTTCCAGATTAGACAGTGTAGAAACTGTGACGAATGCTAATTCATTCTGTCCAGACAGCGCATACCGCCACTGTGTATGAGTGAGTCTGCCAGAAGTTCGGTCTATTCAATTCAGCGTCTCATATGATTTCTGCATGTTAGGGCGCTGTTCGCAGATGGTTATCCAGATTAGACAGTGTAGAAACTGTAACGGATGCCAATTCATTCTGTCCAGACAGCGCATACCGCCACTGTGTATGAGTGAGTCAGCCAGAAGTTCGGTCTATTCAATTCAGCGTCTCATATGATTTCTGCATGTTAGGGCGCTGTTCGCAGATGATTATCCAGATTAGACAGTGTAAAAACTGTGACGGATGCCAATTCATTCTGTCCAGACAGCGCATACCGCCACTGTGTATGAGTGAGTCAGCCAGAAGTTCGGTCTATTCAATTCAGCGTCTCATATGATTTCTGCATGTTAGGGCGCTGTTCGCAGATGATTATCCAGATTAGACAGTGTAGAAACTGTGACGGATGCCAATTCATTCTGTCCAGACAGCGCATACCGCCACCGTGTATGAGGGAGTCTGCCCGAAGTTCGGTCGATTCAATTCAGCATCTCATATGATTTCTGCATGTCGAGGCGCTGCTCGCAGATGGTTTTTCAGATTAGACAGTGTAGAAACTGTGACGGATGCCAATTCATTCTGTCCAGACAGCGCATACCGCCACCGTGTATGAGGGAGTCTGCCCGAAGTTCGGTCTATTCAATTCAGCGTCTCATATGATTTCTGCATGTTAGGGCGCTGTTCGCAGATGGTTATCCAGATTAGACAGTGTAGAAACTGTGACGGATGCCAATTCATTCTGTCCAGACAGCGCATACCGCCACCGTGTGTGTATGAGTCTGCCCGAAGTTCGGTCGATTCAATTCAGCATCTCATATGATTTCTGCATGTCGAGGCGCTGTTCGCAGATGATTATCCAGATTAGACAGTGTAGAAACTGTGACGGATGCCAATTCATTCTGTCCAGACAGCGCATACCGCCACTGTGTATGAGTGAGTCAGCCAGAAGTTCGGTCTATTCAATTCAGCGTCTCATATGATTTCTGCATGTCGAGGCGCTGTTCGCAGATGATTATCCAGATTAGACAGTGTAAAAACTGTGACGGATGCCAATTCATTCTGTCCAGACAGCGCATACCGCCACTGTGTATGAGTGAGTCAGCCAGAAGTTCGGTCTATTCAATTCAGCGTCTCATATGATTTCTGCATGTTAGGGCGCTGTTCGCAGATGGTTATCCAGATTAGACAGTGTAGAAACTGTAACGGATGCCAATTCATTCTGTCCAGACAGCGCATACCGCCACTGTGTATGAGTGAGTCAGCCAGAAGTTCGGTCTATTCAATTCAGCGTCTCATATGATTTCTGCATGTTAGGGCGCTGTTCGCAGATGATTATCCAGATTAGACAGTGTAAAAACTGTGACGGATGCCAATTCATTCTGTCCAGACAGCGCATACCGCCACTGTGTATGAGTGAGTCAGCCAGAAGTTCGGTCTATTCAATTCAGCGTCTCATATGATTTCTGCATGTTAGGGCGCTGTTCGCAGATGATTATCCAGATTAGACAGTGTAGAAACTGTGACGGATGCCAATTCATTCTGTCCAGACAGCGCATACCGCCACCGTGTATGAGGGAGTCTGCCCGAAGTTCGGTCGATTCAATTCAGCATCTCATATGATTTCTGCATGTCGAGGCGCTGCTCGCAGATGGTTTTTCAGATTAGACAGTGTAGAAAATGCGACAGATGCCAATTCATTCTGTCCAGACAGCGCATACCGCCACCGTGTATGAGTGAGTCTGCCCGAAGTTCGGTCGATTCAATTCAGCATCTCATATGATTTCTGCATGTCGAGGCGCTGTTCGCAGATGATTATCCAGATTAGACAGTGTAGAAACTGTGACGGATGCCAATTCATTCTGTCCAGACAGCGCATACCGCCACTGTGTATGAGTGAGTCAGCCAGAAGTTCGGTCTATTCAATTCAGCGTCTCATATGATTTCTGCATGTCGAGGCGCTGTTCGCAGATGATTATCCAGATTAGACAGTGTAAAAACTGTGACGGATGCCAATTCATTCTGTCCAGACAGCGCATACCGCCACCGTGTATGAGTGAGTCAGCCAGAAGTTCGGTCGATTCAATTCAGCGTCTCATATGATTTCTGCATGTTAGGGCGCTGTTCGCAGATGGTTATCCAGATTAGACAGTGTAGAAAATGCGACAGATGCCAATTCATTCTGTCCAGACAGCGCATACCGCCACCGTGTATGAGGGAGTCTGCCCGAAGTTCGGTCGATTCAATTCAGCATCTCATATGATTTCTGCATGTCGAGGCGCTGCTCGCAGATGGTTATCCAGATTAGACAGTGTAGAAAATGCGACAGATGCCAATTCATTCTGTCCAGACAGCGCATACCGCCACCGTGTATGAGTGAGTCTGCCCGAAGTTCGGTCGATTCAATTCAGCATCTCATATGATTTCTGCATGTCGAGGCGCTGTTCGCAGATGATTATCCAGATTAGACAGTGTAAAAACTGTGACGGATGCCAATTCATTCTGTCCAGACAGCGCATACCGCCACCGTGTATGAGGGAGTCTGCCCGAAGTTCGGTCGATTCAATTCAGCGTCTCATATGATTTCTGCATGTTAGGGCGCTGTTCGCAGATGGTTATCCAGATTAGACAGTGTAGAAAATGCGACAGATGCCAATTCATTCTGTCCAGACAGCGCATACCGCCACCGCCAGTGTATGAGTGAGTCTAGAAGTTCGGTCGATTCAATTCAGCGTCTCATATGATTTCTGCATGTTAGGGCGCTGTTCGCAGATGGTTATCCAGATTAGACAGTGTAGAAAATGCGACAGATGCCAATTCATTCTGTCCAGACAGCGCATACCGCCACCGTGTATGAGTGAGTCTGCCCGAAGTTCGGTCGATTCAATTCAGCGTCTCATATGATTTCTGCATGTTAGGGCGCTGTTCGCAGATGGTTATCCAGATTAGACAGTGTAGAAAATGCGACAGATGCCAATTCATTCTGTCCAGACAGCGCATACCGCCACCGTGTATGAGTGAGTCTGCCCGAAGTTCGGTCGATTCAATTCAGCATCTCATATGATTTCTGCATGTCGAGGCGCTGTTCGCAGATGATTATCCAGATTAGACAGTGTAGAAACTGTGACGGATGCCAATTCATTCTGTCCAGACAGCGCATACCGCCACTGTGTATGAGTGAGTCAGCCAGAAGTTCGGTCTATTCAATTCAGCGTCTCATATGATTTCTGCATGTCGAGGCGCTGTTCGCAGATGATTATCCAGATTAGACAGTGTAGAAACTGTGACGGATGCCAATTCATTCTGTCCAGACAGCGCATACCGCCACTGTGTATGAGTGAGTCAGCCAGAAGTTTGGTCTATTCAATTCAGCGTCTCATATGATTTCTGCATGTTAGGGCGCTGTTCGCAGATGGTTATCCAGATTAGACAGTGTAGAAAATGCGACAGATGCCAATTCATTCTGTCCAGACAGCGCATACCGCCACCGTGTATGAGTGAGTCAGCCAGAAGTTCGGTCTATTCAATTCAGCATCTCATATGATTTCTGCATGTCGAGGCGCTGTTCGCAGATGATTATCCAGATTAGACAGTGTAGAAACTGTGACGGATGCCAATTCATTCTGTCCAGACAGCGCATACCGCCACTGTGTATGAGTGAGTCAGCCAGAAGTTCGGTCTATTCAATTCAGCGTCTCATATGATTTCTGCATGTCGAGGCGCTGTTCGCAGATGATTATCCAGATTAGACAGTGTAAAAACTGTGACGGATGCCAATTCATTCTGTCCAGACAGCGCATACCGCCACTGTGTATGAGTGAGTCAGCCAGAAGTTCGGTCTATTCAATTCAGCGTCTCATATGATTTCTGCATGTTAGGGCGCTGTTCGCAGATGGTTATCCAGATTAGACAGTGTAGAAACTGTGACGGATGCCAATTCATTCTGTCCAGACAGCGCATACCGCCACCGTGTATGAGGGAGTCTGCCCGAAGTTCGGTCGATTCAATTCAGCATCTCATATGATTTCTGCATGTCGAGGCGCTGCTCGCAGATGGTTTTTCAGATTAGACAGTGTAAAAACTGTGACGGATGCCAATTCATTCTGTCCAGACAGCGCATACCGCCACTGTGTATGAGTGAGTCAGCCAGAAGTTCGGTCGATTCAATTCAGCATCTCATATGATTTCTGCATGTTAGGGCGCTGTTCGCAGATGGTTTTTCAGATTAGACAGTGTAAAAACTGTGACGGATGCCAATTCATTCTGTCCAGACATCGCAAACCACCACTGTGTATGAGTGAGTCAGCCAGAAGTTCGGTCGATTCAATTCAGCGTCTCATATGATTTCTGCATGTTAGGGCGCTGTTCGCAGATGGTTATCCAGATTAGACAGTGTAGAAAATGCGACAGATGCCAATTCATTCTGTCCAGACAGCGCATACCGCCACCGTGTATGAGTGAGTCTGCCCGAAGTTCGGTCGATTCAATTCAGCGTCTCATATGATTTCTGCATGTTAGGGCGCTGTTCGCAGATGGTTATCCAGATTAGACAGTGTAGAAAATGCGACAGATGCCAATTCATTCTGTCCAGACAGCGCATACCGCCACCGTGTATGAGTGAGTCAGCCAGAAGTTCGGTCTATTCAATTCAGCATCTCATATGATTTCTGCATGTCGAGGCGCTGTTCGCAGATGATTATCCAGATTAGACAGTGTAGAAACTGTGACGGATGCCAATTCATTCTGTCCAGACAGCGCATACCGCCACTGTGTATGAGTGAGTCAGCCAGAAGTTCGGTCTATTCAATTCAGCGTCTCATATGATTTCTGCATGTCGAGGCGCTGTTCGCAGATGATTATCCAGATTAGACAGTGTAAAAACTGTGACGGATGCCAATTCATTCTGTCAGAGACAGCGCATACCGCCACTGTGTATGAGTGAGTCAGCCAGAAGTTCGGTCTATTCAATTCAGCGTCTCATATGATTTCTGCATGTTAGGGCGCTGTTCGCAGATGGTTATCCAGATTAGACAGTGTAGAAACTGTGACGGATGCCAATTCATTCTGTCCAGACAGCGCATACCGCCACCGTGTATGAGTGAGTCAGCCAGAAGTTCGGTCTATTCAATTCAGCATCTCATATGATTTCTGCATGTCGAGGCGCTGTTCGCAGATGATTATCCAGATTAGACAGTGTAGAAACTGTGACGGATGCCAATTCATTCTGTCCAGACAGCGCATACCGCCACTGTGTATGAGTGAGTCAGCCAGAAGTTCGGTCTATTCAATTCAGCGTCTCATATGATTTCTGCATGTCGAGGCGCTGTTCGCAGATGATTATCCAGATTAGACAGTGTAAAAACTGTGACGGATGCCAATTCATTCTGTCCAGACAGCGCATACCGCCACTGTGTATGAGTGAGTCAGCCAGAGAAGTTCGGTCTATTCAATTCAGCGTCTCATATGATTTCTGCATGTTAGGGCGCTGTTCGCAGATGGTTATCCAGATTAGACAGTGTAGAAACTGTGACGGATGCCAATTCATTCTGTCCAGACAGCGCATACCGCCACCGTGTGTGTATGAGTCTGCCCGAAGTTCGGTCGATTCAATTCAGCATCTCATATGATTTCTGCATGTCGAGGCGCTGCTCGCAGATGGTTTTTCAGATTAGACAGTGTAAAAACTGTGACGGATGCCAATTCATTCTGTCCAGACAGCGCATACCGCCACCGTGTATGAGTGAGTCTGCCCGAAGTTCGGTCGATTCAATTCAGCGTCTCATATGATTTCTGCATGTTAGGGCGCTGTTCGCAGATGATTATCCAGATTAGACAGTGTAAAAACTGTGACAGATGCCAATTCATTCTGTCCAGACAGCGCATACCGCCACCGTGTATGAGGGAGTCTGCCAGAAGTTCGGTGTATTCAATTCAGCATCTCATATGATTTCTGCATGTCGAGGCGCTGTTCGCAGATGATTATCCAGATTAGACAGTGTAGAAACTGTGACGGATGCCAATTCATTCTGTCCAGACAGCGCATACCGCCACTGTGTATGAGTGAGTCAGCCAGAAGTTCGGTCTATTCAATTCAGCGTCTCATATGATTTCTGCATGTTAGGGCGCTGTTCGCAGATGGTTATCCAGATTAGACAGTGTAGAAACTGTGACGGATGCCAATTCATTCTGTCCAGACAGCGCATACCGCCACCGTGTATGAGGGAGTCTCTGCGAAGTTCGGTCGATTCAATTCAGCATCTCATATGATTTCTGCATGTCGAGGCGCTGCTCGCAGATGGTTATCCAGATTAGACAGTGTAGAAAATGCGACAGATGCCAATTCATTCTGTCCAGACAGCGCATACCGCCACCGTGTATGAGTGAGTCTGCCCGAAGTTCGGTCGATTCAATTCAGCATCTCATATGATTTCTGCATGTCGAGGCGCTGTTCGCAGATGATTATCCAGATTAGACAGTGTAAAAACTGTGACGGATGCCAATTCATTCTGTCCAGACAGCGCATACCGCCACCACCGTGTATGAGAGTCTGCCCGAAGTTCGGTCGATTCAATTCAGCGTCTCATATGATTTCTGCATGTTAGGGCGCTGTTCGCAGATGGTTATCCAGATTAGACAGTGTAGAAAATGCGACAGATGCCAATTCATTCTGTCCAGACAGCGCATACCGCCACCGTGTATGAGTGAGTCAGCCAGAGAGTTCGGTCTATTCAATTCAGCATCTCATATGATTTCTGCATGTCGAGGCGCTGTTCGCAGATGATTATCCAGATTAGACAGTGTAGAAACTGTGACGGATGCCAATTCATTCTGTCCAGACAGCGCATACCGCCACTGTGTATGAGTGAGTCAGCCAGAAGTTCGGTCTATTCAATTCAGCGTCTCATATGATTTCTGCATGTCGAGGCGCTGTTCGCAGATGATTATCCAGATTAGACAGTGTAGAAACTGTGACGGATGCCAATTCATTCTGTCCAGACAGCGCATACCGCCACCACTGTGTGTGATTGAGTCAGCCAGAAGTTTGGTCTATTCAATTCAGCGTCTCATATGATTTCTGCATGTTAGGGCGCTGTTCGCAGATGGTTATCCAGATTAGACAGTGTAGAAAATGCGACAGATGCCAATTCATTCTGTCCAGACAGCGCATACCGCCACCGTGTGTGAGTGAGTCAGCCAGAAGTTCGGTCTATTCAATTCAGCATCTCATATGATTTCTGCATGTCGAGGCGCTGTTCGCAGATGATTATCCAGATTAGACAGTGTAGAAACTGTGACGGATGCCAATTCATTCTGTCCAGACAGCGCATACCGCCACTGTGTATGAGTGAGTCAGCCAGAAGTTCGGTCTATTCAATTCAGCGTCTCATATGATTTCTGCATGTCGAGGCGCTGTTCGCAGATGATTATCCAGATTAGACAGTGTAAAAACTGTGACGGATGCCAATTCATTCTGTCCAGACAGCGCATACCGCCACTGTGTATGAGTGAGTCAGCCAGAAGTTCGGTCGATTCAATTCAGCATCTCATATAATTTCTGCATGTCGAGGCGCTGTTCCCAGATGGTTTTCCAGATTAGACAATGTAGAAAATGTGACGGATGCCAATTTATTCTGTCCAGACAGCGCATACCGCCACCGTGTATGATTGAGTCTGTAGAAGTTCGGTCTATTCATTTCATCTCATATGATTTCTGCATGTCGGCGCTGTTCGCAGATGGTTTTCCAGATTAGACAGTGTAGAAAATGTGACGGATGCCAATTCATTCTGTCCAGACAGCGCATACCGCCACCGTGTATGATTGAGTCTGCCAGAAGTTCGGTCGATTCAATTCAGCGTCTCATATGATTTCTGCATGTCGAGGCGCTGTTCGCAGATGGTTTTCCACATTAGACGGTGTACAAAATGCAATGGATGCCAATTTATTCTGTCCAGACAGCGCATACCGCCACCGTGTATGAGTGAGTCAGCCAGAAGTTCGGTCTATTCAATTCAGCGTCTCATATGATTTCTGCATGTCGGCGCTGTTCGCGAGATGGTTTTCCAGATTAGACAGTGTAGAAAATGTGACGGATGCCAATTCATTCTGTCCAGACATCGCATACCGCCACTGTGTATGAGTGAGTCTGCCAGAAGTTCGGTGTATTCAATTCAGCATCTCATATGATTTCTGCATGTCGAGGCGCTGTTCGCAGATGGTTTTCCAGATTAGACAGTGTAGAAAATGTGACGGATGGCAATTCATTCTGTCCAGACACCGCATACCGCCACCGTGTATGAGTGAGTCAGCCAGAAGTTCGGTCTATTCAATTCAGCATCTCATACGATTTCTGCATGTCGAGGCGCTGTTCGCAGATGGTTTTCCAGATTAGACAGTGTAGAAAATGTGACGGATGCCAATTCATTCTGTCCAGACATCGCATACCGCCACCGTGTATGATTGAGTCTGCCCGAAGTTCGGTCGATTCAATTCAGCATCTCATATAATTTCTGCATGTCGAGGCGCTGGTTGCAAATGGTTTTCCAGATTAGACAGGGTAGAAAATGCGACTGATGCCAATTCATTCTGTCCAGAGAAAATGCGACGGATGCCAATTCATTCTGTCCAGACAGCGCATACCGCCACCGTGTATGATTGAGTCTGCCAGAAGTTCGGTCGATTCAATTCAGCGTCTCATATGATTTCTGCATGTCGAGGCGCTGTTCGCAGATGGTTTTCAGATTAGACGGTGTACAAAATGCAATGGATGCCAATTCATTCTGTCCAGACATCGCAAACCCACCACACTGTGTATGATTGAGTCAGCCAGAAGTTCGGTCTATTCAATTCAGCATCTCATATGATTTCTGCATGTCGGCGCTGTTCGCAGATGGTTTTCCAGATTAGACAGTGTAGAAAATGTGACGGATGCCAATTCATTCTGTCCAGACATCGCATACGTGTGTAGTGTATGAGTGAGTTAGCCAGAAGTTCGGTCTATTCAATTCAGCATCTCATATGATTTCTGCGTGTCGGCGCTGTTCGCAGATGGTTTTCCAGATTAGACAGTGTAGAAAATGCGACGGATGCCAATTCATTCTGTCCAGACAGCGCATACCGCCACCGTGTATGATTGAGTCTGCCAGAAGTTCGGTCGATTCAATTCAGCGTCTCATATGATTTCTGCATGTCGAGGCGCTGTTCGCAGATGGTTTTCCAGATTAGACGGTGTACAAAATGCAATGGATGCCAATTCATTCTGTCCAGACATCGCAAACCACCACTGTGTATGATTGAGTCAGCCAGAAGTTCGGTCTATTCAATTCAGCATCTCATATGATTTCTGCATGTCGAGGCGCTGTTCGCAGATGGTTTTCCAGATTAGACAATGTAGAAAATGTGACGGATGGCAATTCATTCTGTCCAGACAGCGCATACCGCCACGGATGTGTGTATGATTGAGTTAGCTAGAAGTTCGGTGTATTCAATTCAGCATCTCATATGATTTCTGCGTGTCGGCGCTGTTAGAGATGGTTTTCCAGATTAGACAATGTAGAAAATGTGACGGATGGCAATTCATTCTGTCCAGACAGCGCATACCGCCACTGTGTATGATTGAGTCTGCCAGAAGTTCGGTCTATTCGATTCAGCATCTCATATGATTTCTGCGTGTCGGCGCTGTTCGCAGATGGTTTTCCAGATTAGACAGTGTAGAAAATGTGACGGATGCCAATTCATTCTGTCCAGACATCGCATCCGCCACTGTGTGTGAGTGAGTCTGCGAGAAGTTCGGTCGATTCAATTCAGCATCTCATATGATTTCTGCGTGTCGAGCGCGCTGTTCGCAGATGGTTTTCAGATTAGACAGTGTAGAAAATGTGACGGATGCCAATTCATTCTGTCCAGACATCGCACACCGCCACCGTGTATGAGTGAGTCTAGAGAAGTTCGGTGTATTCAATTCAGCATCTCATATGATTTCTGCATGTCGGCGCTGTTCGCGCAGATGGTTTTCAGATTAGACAGTGTAGAAAATGTGACGGATGGCAATTCATTCTGTCCAGACATCGCATACCGCCACTGTGTATGATTGAGTCTGAGAAGTTCGGTCGATTCAATTCAGCATCTCTATGATTTCTGCATGTCGAGGCGCTGTTCGCAGATGGTTTTCCAGATTAGACAATGTAGAAAATGTGACGGATGGCAATTCATTCTGTCCAGACAGCGCATACCGCCACCGTGTATGATTGAGTTAGCCAGAAGTTCGGTCTATTCAATTCAGCATCTCATATGATTTCTGCATGTC